>CM067314.1:17306595-17987678 GCA_034231615.1 Meghimatium bilineatum
CCTTTCTTTAGTTCTGCATCTTTCATCTTTTAGTATTTTCATAATTTAAACATATTGAATTCATCAATCTGCTTCTACTAATAGTGTTGTATTATAAGTGCTACGCTAAATCTGGGTAATGATTTTTTTTGGGGAGAAATCATTTTTTCCCAGCCATTTTGGTTATATTTTTTATGGTTTTATTTTCATAACTGTTTTTGTGTCGTTATAAAGGTCCCAAAAGGACGAAACGTCCACAATTGTATTTATTCCTAATTTTATTGTTATTTTCTATTATTTTATTATTTCATTTTCACAGTTTTCTTCAGTAGCCTGGCTAACGTATTGAACATTTACTTATAATAATGAATAGTGTCATGCTTCACATTACCATGTTTAATAATGAATGGTGTCATGCTTCACATTACCATGTTTAATAATGAATGGTGTCATGCTTCACATTACCATGTTTAATAATGAATAGTGTCATGCTTCACATTACCATGTTTAATAATGAATAGTGTCATGCTTCACATTACCATGTTACACAGTGTCTATTGTTTCTTGCATTAAAAGTTACCGTTTCAATAATTGTATTTTATGTGAATTCTGAATTGTAATGAAGTTCCACGAACAAATTGTAAATGTGTAAACATAACAAAACAAGCAGTACTGTATATTGTTTAACAAATGTAGGTTAGTTCCCTGGTACGTGATTGAAAAATGTGAGGCTAAAAGTGGGCGGAAAGGAGCCTTTGCCAAATGACGGGGGGGGGGGGGTTGCTGACGTTTAGAAACCTCTGTCTCTGACAGTCAATGACATTATCTTGCTATGCTGATGTAGATACGGGGCAACACGGCAGGTAAGCCGTAAAACACGACACAGCACCTATAATAAATAGTTATTTGTATTGTTTATTCCGATCTTAATTGACTACTATGTGGAGTTAGCAAAGAGGCAACGCAGTTTTTGATAGTTTAAGATAGACGTAATAAAAATCTTGCAGAATACTGGGCTAGTTCAATATACTAATAGAAGTCTTGCACAAGTCACATAAATAAAAAAGTAATTACACGAGATAAATACATTAATAGTGGTGCAAATTGAACAAAGCGTAGACTAAACATTAAAAAATGTCCAGTAGTGACAAAGCAAAAAACAGGAATCATAGATATTCAGTAAAATGACATGAATAGACTTCTGTTAAATCTGTCCGGTTAAGCGGTGCATAACAAAATAAAAGGGAAGAACTGAAAATATGTGTCGCGTATTGTGTATCATTATATAAGATCGTAAACAGTGGCACACATCAAACATATATACCACAATATTACATCAAACATCAGACAATGACATGAAACATTTCTAGATCAGAAGCAAAAAACAATTCCTAGAATCCACATCAATTTTCTTACAAATACAAATTAATAAATGACGTTATTTTCATTTCTGGCAAAGACTAGATTTTGAAGCATCAAATAGAGACATAGTTGGAAGTGCACTCGGTAACCTTCGCTTAGTGTGCGCCGCGTATTCAATGCAACATAACCGCGTCTGAGTCATCTGATAACATAACTATATATTATATATATAATATATATATATATATATATATATATATATATATATATATATATATATATATATATATATATTATATATATATATATATATATATATATATATATATATATATATATATATATATGTATGTGTGTGTGTATTCCGTGAAGCAATAGTTCTCAATTAAATACACAATGCAAGACGCTGGTACAATGTAATGTGTTTATATTATTTAGCAGGAGAGTAAATGTGTGTCCGGTTGTGGGGGTGAGAGTTCCGCTAGAAAATAGACATTTGCTTTTTTTTCGTTGGGTTTGGTTAAGCTTAATTTGAGAGAACCATTAGTCGAGAGATTAGAGTTTACTCTTTTTCCATGGTTAGCTCTATTGTAATTCTTATTCTGTGTTGGGTCTTTGATAACAAACAAGAAGGTTCGTGTGATTTCTGCCTTGTAGCGTGATGTACGTTGTACTTCTGGTGTCAGAGAAGAGATGTGTTATTTTGAGCCTTCCGGTTCATTATATCCGTTTTCGGCTTGGTTTTTAGATAAGGTGAGCTTCCTTAGCTTGTGACAGAATTCCTATATGTGGCCAAGCGGCCACTTTGTATCAAATGAACTCGTGACGATTTATCACCAACTGTGCCCTTACACAACATACCAAATTGTGTTCTATTGTGAGGGGGCGTTTTCATGGAGACAATTCCATTGTCAATCTCCGAGGAGGCCGTAATCAGGGATTTAGACTTAGGTCGAGTACTTCTGTCTTTCAGGAGGTGTTCCACTGCGTTGTCTCGCGTAATTTGAAGCATTGTCCCTGAGCCATCAAATACTGAACATTTTCCCATATATGTGCATGAATCCATTATAGTAAACACTCTACAGTAGAGTTGGGTTTAGGCTCGTTCGCCTTCTAAGCCAAGATTTCATTCACCGACATCGTGAACACATCTTCCAAGTTTTTGCGTATACACTTATTCTGAGACACCAGGAGACACTTGCTGCCTCTGCCTTTCTACGAGACATTCTTCTTGAAATCAATTGCACGTTTTTCTCCAGCTGAACATCGCTTTAGTAACGATTTCCATATAACGTTTTCTTCAATGTATTTGCCTATGTCATCGAACTCTAGCGCTGTGCCGTCCTCTCCTCGTAATCAAATTGTTAACCTTACCTCTCCGAAGAATTGCTCACGGTTCTCAAAGTTTTAGAGCTTGGGACATGAAAGTTGACTTTTCAAGGCTAGACACCATCTTAGACGGTGTCAACAGTTTTTTTGGCTATGGGGACCACGATGTTTCATTATGAGATCTAATTTACCACGTGTAAATAAATCTCCTACCCTCTCATTCTACACTGTCGGAACTCGATCCATAAACTTTTGGCCAATAACTGCTTGGAGTGAACTTCAAATCAGTCTGTGCTCAGTATGCACAACGAGAAGTTGCTTTTAGGATCTTGATTATCTACTAACATCTAAATTATGTTTCCATACTAGATCAATTCAGACCCTTTTTACTCCTCTACATAGTGTTAAGTGTCATTTTATGACTTCAAACACTATGTCCAAGACCTCCACCAAATCTACAATGATTACACTTATTGGCCAGCGGCAAGAGTATACAACATGAAAATGTAAAAATGAAGATACAGAGGAAGACCAAGAAGACTGTGGATTAAAGGAGTTACGAAGATTCTGACACGGCACAATATTATTGCGTACTAAGCGACCAAACGTGTAAAAACCCAAAAACAGCGTCATTAAATCATGCGATGTTTCACAACATAGGCAGAGGAAATACACTAGATAGATTGATGGATGTATGGATAGATGTATGTATGGATGTATGGATGAATGTATAGATGAATGTATGGATGAATGTATGGATGAATGTATGGATGAATGTATGAATAAATAAATAGATAGATAGATAGATAGATAGATAGATAGATAGATAGATAGATAGATAGATAGATAGATAGATAGATAGATAGATAGATAGATAGATAGATAGATAGGTCGACTACATCCTTCTCACTTCGCACAGTCAGATTTTGTTATAGCTTGTCTCTGCAGTAATTTTAGGCTGATTTAAATTTTACAATAAAATTATAAAATAAAACTGCAGTCTGCATGTACTGGGTGAAATTCCAATAATTGTACTTTTTTTTCCAGATGAAGGTGTCTGAAAGTGCCAGAAGTTGATAGCTTGTGCAAGTCAGAGACGATTGCTACATTTCTTTTTCCAATTATACACTTTCATTTTTGACTTCATTTTTAGACTCTATAACTACTGTAACAGAATACAAACATGTCGATTTATACTTAATTATTTATTGTTTCAGTTGATTTATACTTAATTATTTATTGCTTAAGTTGATTTATACTTAATTATTTATTGTTTCAGTTGATTTATACTTAATTATTTATTGTTTCAGTTGATTTATACTTAATTATTTATTGTTTCAGTTGATTTATACTTAATTATTTATTGTTTCAGTTGATTTATACTTAATTATTTATTGTTTCAGTTGATGTATACTTAATTATTTATTGCTTAAGTTGATTTATATGTAATTCTTTATTGCCTGAGTTGATTTATACTTAATTATTTATTTTCTCAGTTGATTTAGTGTCTATACTTAATCATTTGTTGTTTCATTTGATTTATACTTAATCCTTGGTAGTTAATGAGTTTGCCCCTCTTGTGGAGAGGCGTGCTTCTTTTAACCAGCAGACAACAAAATCCAATTAGGTTATATCAGGACACACTACCATAAAATATTAGAGGTAAAAAGGTTTTCCCATTATACATAATCCTTTATTGCCTCAGTTGATTTATACTTAATTATTTATTGCTTCAGTTGATTTATGCTTAACTCTTTATTTTCTCAGTTAAGGTATTTCGTGATACAAATCTGTTTACTGAATTTATCAAGTATATTAGGATCAAGTATGCATAATATGTGAAATCAAAAATTGTGTGTTAATATTTATATGCGTGTGGTACCCATTCTCCAAAAAATTGTATTGCCTGAAGGATAGAAATTTATCTGGCCAAAAACGTAATTTATAAGTAAACTAGAATTGTATCTTCTTCATCAGCGTTCATTCTCAAACTCTCTCAATGGATCTCGCTTGAAGCAGGACAATGATTCTACAATATTTCCATAAGGATGCAGTCCATAGAATAGAAAACGCTTTGTGTTGCTGTTTTATTTGCACAAATCTCCCAAAACGTTCGTTGTTTTCAGAATGAAGGTATCAATACTGAACACTTCACTTTAGGAAATCGAAGTGAAAATCAATAATTGAAAAAATAATATTCATTTTAAAAAGGGTACAAGATAGATACTTAATTCTTTATTGCCTCAGTTTATTATCAGCCAGTGATAATAACTCTTTTCTTTAAAAATAAAAAATAAAATATTTTTAAAAATAATATTAAAAAATGCATGCAGAATATGATAGACGTCCGGTGTCATCTTGAAAGATTCATGGATACATTGAAAAGATATCTGGCTATACAGAGAAACAACTCTTAAAATTCTGAACACAATAAAGGACATAGAATTATAAGCACAAATGGTTGGTGAAAATAAAGAACCCTACACCGTGTAATATAGGGTCAACTTCAGTTGACAGTGATCTTTACTTTATGATACATTAAATTTAAAGTTAACCCCTAGCATTTATTAATGCCGTAGTTGTGTAAGATGTTGGCGATGATTACAGCAGATGGAAGAAGTTCAACAGAAATAAGAAGCAGAATAGGACAGGCAAAAACAACATTCAGAAAAATGAAAAATATACTGTGTAATATAACCTTGTCATTAGAGGTGAGAAAGAGAGTTCTGCAGTGCTATATAACCCATATACTAACATATGGGTGCGAGTCTTGGACAATAAACAAACTGGAAAGTGGGAAATTAGAGGCAACAGAGATGTGGTTCTACAGAAGAATGCTGAGAATATCATGGATTGCCAGAAAAACTAATGTAGAGGTGTTGAAATAGTCAAATGCAAATGGACCGTAGGACCTTAATCAACAATATAAAAAAATATAATCTTCTTTTTTTGGCCACTTCATGAGACAGGCAGGTTTAGAAAACATAGTCACAACAGCAATATTGAAGGCAACAGAGACAGAGGACGACAACGTGAGAAAATATTAGACAGTTTGACAACCTGGTACGGCAAGGAAACAACAACGACTTTGTTACATAATACTGTGGACAGAGAGCTGCAGAGAGCCATGACCACCTACGCCAGCAGGCATGGCACCTGATGATGATGATATTAAATTTGTAATTATATTTTCATGTGTTTCTTATTGTGACATTATGTCTAGTAGAAAAATTATGATTATCTTGCTGTCATGGTATATGTTAATTTTGTCCCATGGAGAATCTGATTAATTATATGTTGCAATCTCGCATATAAATGTTGCAATCTCGCATATACATGTGAGGTGGTGTTGTGCTCATCCACCACCCTTCTTCAGTTTTAGAAATATAGAATATACTTTTAGTAATAGTAAACAAGTAAGATGTAGTTTTAACAACCCCTCCCAACGATATTTTATCCTTCTCAACACTTTTCCAAATAATCATTAAAACCCCCATTTAAATTAACAGATTTGTCCTTTTTTAAATCATTATTTTTAAAAACCAATCTCTCCTAGGAAAGGCGTATCTTCCGTTCTTGCTCTGGTGTTGTCGGCTAGTTGCTGCTGCTATTATATATATTGATCATTGAGAATTACAGATGTGTGTTTTACTACTCAGGGTAAATGGAGCTACACGATTGGAATTAACTATTTATGGCCAAATAATTGGTTGAAAATTGGCAAAAAGATTTTTTTAAGTCTGTATAATCTAATCATACTAATCAATCTAACATATTTAAAATATGATTAAATTCAGTGAAATTCTGCAAGAAAAGCAAATACGGTTCTTATTTGGAATGCGTGCCTACCTACTTGATTATTTCCCTTGCTTATAGGTTTATGTTTATGCATGTGGTTGCGTCTGTGGGTCTCACCAATGGCCCACTAAATACCACTCATGCAACAGAAAACCTTAGTGGATGACACGCTGTTATATTGAGGTTATCTTCTTAGAGAAGCTTCATGGCACGTCATCTATACAATTATGCTTTTATTATTTTGTTGAAATGTGTTTCATGTTTATCTGAATATATATATATGTATGCACCCTCTGTGGTTAGGAGGGAGCCAGAGATATACTGTGCAACACTGGGGAGGAGGAAACTGACAGCACTGTTGTTATTTCCTATTTCTGAAACCCATCATAGAGGCACAGTGACTCATTTAATGGCATTAGGTCAAAGAGCATGAGCCCATGGACCGCTGGATCAGCAACCAACCATCAGTTTATATTAACCATTTATAAATTTAAATATAAATTTATTTAGGGTTAGAGTTAGTTATGCGAAAACACCTCCCATAATCCTGACCACAAAAAATATTAACATATAAATTAATTATTGATTACCTGTTGATATAATATTTCGATTAATTATCACTAAAATAAGCAGGTAGGCACGGATCCCAAACATGAACCGCAAATACAATCTATATACTTTATATATAACGCACATACAGTTCTACATAAATGTCTATACAAGTATACAGCCAAAAAATGAATGTATGGGTGGCCGCTAACAGACAGGTCAGAAGCAAAAATGATCGAGTAGGTGAAATGGGAACACACAACGTAGTGAACTTTTGTGAATTTTTCGAAGCATACAGCAAAATACACTCAAATTTTATTTCTCAACCAAAGTAAATTTCGTTTACCAAAACAGCCTTTATAAATTACATAATATCTATAAAATACGTCACACATTTTTGATAAAATTTAAACAACAAAGCACGTGAAAATATATTTGATTTATTAAAGTTTTTTGATTTAACATTTGTTTTTTAACATGTGAAATAAAAATATAACAATTAACAAAATGAAAAAATGAATGGCTAGTGCCCTGTAAAAGTTTCCAAATTCTATACATTTGATTATAAAATGTCCCATATAACAACTGATGAAGATGCTCCTTTCTAAACGAAGATGAGCATGTCATGTAAAACAATAAATATGATGAACAAGCAGGAAAAAAAATATTTGTGATTGTCTAATTTGGTTTGGGAGTTTGTAGACGCCCGATGAGTCCGATTCGTGCCAGAAAAGTTATATTGCAGTGCAGGTAGGAGTACGGTGGGTCCGGTGTAAGAAACTTTTCGGATCTGTCCTTCCGCTTCCGTCACTTGTAAATTGCCCGCAGTGTACTTTCTGTTTCAAATTGAGTGATGCCAGCACTGATCTGGGCAACTAATCGACACATAACAAAATAATTCTAAATATTTCTTTTGGCATAAATATGAACATTTCGTTTGAGATAGCACTATAAAAGATACGAGAAAAATGTGATATACATTTATCTGGGAGCCTCGATAGCTGTCGCGTTAAGTCACTCACCGACGATCAGCAGACCCAGACTTCGAGTTCATGTGTTATTCGTTGTTTCAAATTTTAAAAAACAAACAATCGTGGTTTACCCTACCACAAGAAAATATGGCATCAGAGCGTATGCTCATGAAGATCAAAGTATGATGTCATCACCACTCACTACTTGTCTTGGAGGATACATATTTTGATATAGATTTACCTTACGAGATGTCATTACATATAAATATATCGATGTACTATCACGAGTTGTCATTCGATATGTCAAATGACAATATATTCATAGATCATATTCGGCATTACTAGATCAACCACCCCCCCCCCATACACACACTCACACAACCGCATCAGAGCACGCGCATGTTGAACATAAGTTATTATGAAATGTCATGTCATATAATATATAACATGTCATATAACGTATAACTAGTCATATAACGATAGCCCGAGAGTTGATCGGATCCAAAATGTGGTATATATAATAGCGATACTGTTACTTGCTGTACGCGTCGCACGAAGTTACTAAGGAGGTCGAGGGGGGTGTGAGATTACCTATCACATCCTACATATGGTAAATTCGACCTAATGCCATGCTCAAGTCGAATGTGACAGGTTGAAAGGCACATATGTCGCAACCATTTTGTAAATTATGATACAATGCATTCCGTTCTACGGATAACATTCTGCTAATCTGCAGGAGTTTGAGAACGAAAGCAGAAAAAGAAGAAGGTATACTGCAAAAAAGTTGAGGAATAATGTGACATTTGATATTTTGAAATAATTGAGAATTTTGAGAAGACATTTGATATATTGAAATAATTGAGAAGTATAAGGTGACATTTGATATATTCATATAATTAAGAATTATGATAAAGTAGATTTTAATTATCTGGAGCTTTTCTAAGTTGTCATTATTTCCTATCTCTTCTTCATTATCTGCGTTAGTTTTAGTTGAAACAGTAATGGTTTTTTTTCGGTCTGTTATGAGCTTCTGTCGTGTAAACATATTATAATGATAGTGTACAATGCAGCGTTGTTATCTGCGTCATCCCACGCTATCAACGTAAGCAAACATTCAGTAAACAATAAATTGTATTTGACATTGTCCGTGTTGATTGTCCAACGAGTCTGCATATACAGGGTCTGTGCACTCTTCTACAAAGCCGGTGACACTACATCAGATGAAATGTGGTTTTAAATGTTATGTGTAACTTCACTGACGTAAGAATCAGTATGACAAACATGTCTATCTCGAAGGTAGTGGATTGTAGTACCGTGAAGGTATTTCTACAGCAGATGGGACTTGTACATCAGGAATCTTTAGCATGAATTGTGTGACATCTCCCATATGTTTACCTACATTATTAGACATTTATTCCACCATAAATACAGCGATTGGCATCATTCTGGGTCAGGCTGGCGAACATAAGATAATTCTACAGCTAACATTATGCTTCTACGTCGCGCTGCACCCTGGACCATGGAATTATATTTTTTCCAGTGATGTCATATTGAACGCGCATATTTCTTGATGTATTCAGTGCACATCAACTTTATAGACACCTTATATACACTAGTATACATTTGAAATAACCTTGCAGATAGAATATTGAGAGGTAGAACATACGCTGGTCCTATGTTTACTTTTAAATATGAAATATATACAAACATACTACCTGCAGAATAAACACTTCTCATTTTATCATGGATAAGAATTGAACAGATTGTGGTGTCCATATTTGAACAATGTATGAATGAAATGAGAAAATCAACCGGAAAACAAAACTGCAAAGCACAATAACAAATCCATGTAAATAATAGCATCATCATGTGCCATGTTAGGTGACTAATACAGTCATTTATCACAACATTGTATATGTCATAATGTTTACCGCATCCACTGCTGATACTACTATACCATTCGAATGTGTCAAACTATGCAGTATTATCTCTACCAACTACTCTGGCATTTTCCCGTCAGTGTGCACATGTTGTTACATTAGTATGATTATCGTTATCGTCAAGTTCCGATTCGGCATAGAAAATTAGTTTCAACGGATCTCCAATCTCCTTTGTCTCTTACCTTGGCAGTGCGTGATATCATGCCCATCTAATATTGTTTCCCTCCCACTTTTATCGCCACTGCCAGCTCTATATTCAAGTAAAGTCTGCAACATAGTGGTATGTCCTTTAACATGTCCAAAATAATTTATATCTTAATTTTTATTTGTGTATATGCAGTGTTGTCAGAACCTCTGTTTTTGTTTCTTCTCTTTCCATGAAGTTCTCCCTATCTTTCTATATATGCACATCTCGGCGACATGAATTATGTCTTCTTCTTTGTTCATTCTCAAACTCCAACTGGATCTAGCTGGATCATGGTCCTGCTAGATTTCCAGCAGGATGTAGTCCAGAAAATGGAAATGCGTTGTGTCGCCGTTTTATTTGCGCCAATGGCCCGACACATCCGTCTTCGGCGGGGAATTATGTCTCCAAGCTGAGTGTAGGTGATCTGTGTTTCTACGATACACATCAATATAGAGTAGATGTAACATTTACAATTAGCAGTATTAGTCTATTTGCTAATGTAAATTAGTCCTCATATCTTTGAAACTACGGTCTGCCATTTCTATTCTGCTTTTAACTCATGCTTCATGTCTAACATTTCTATTATTTTTTTTGTTGGCCGAATATATAGGTAATAGTCTACTTGTTGCAGTATATCTCCGTATATTTATATGTTTAGTGTTTTGTCCTCTTGGATTTTAATGATTATCTTATCATGCGTATTTTAATTGGTTTTTTTTGGTGTCCATATTCACTACTTGAAGTATTGACCTAATGTATTAGTGTTGTAAGCCCTGTTCAATTACTGCTAAAAAAAATTGTGAAATCTAAGAATAGTAGATTGTCACGTATTTCCCATTGATTTTGAGCACATTAGTTCCTCGTGTCTGTTTAAAATGGCATCTGTGTATATGTTAAAGAGGTCGAATGACATAATACACGTTTGTTTTTTTATTCCTGTTTTTTTCCTGTCAGTCTCACATCTTATTGGTATGGTGGCTTTTTTTCCCATTATATATTTCTGATGAGTTCTTTCTATTTTCTTGGAACCATGGTTTTAATTGTTCATGTTGGACTCTGCCGAAGGCCTCTTGTTGTAACAGTAATAGAAGCAAATGCTACTTTCTTTCAAAGCTCTCTTTAGATTTCTCTACTATATGAACTGCAGCTGACAATGTTGCGATGCTGTTCTTTTTCCCGTTTTCTTGTCCTTTTTCTGACAAACTAAAGTTTACTGAGATTCCAATTAACTTCCGAAACTATCAAAATGTGTGTACATAAGTTCGTATATTGCTAACCAATCTATGGACTTGCTAATTTAGTGAATACAACATTCACATTTCTGTGCGGACAGTTTGACAGTCGACCGTTGTTTGTCTTGTACCAGACTATTTGCTAACACACAATTCACACTTTCAGTGACTTCAGACGATGTCACTTTTCAGAGAGCAGTCTCTGGTTTATACTCGTCAGTCACTCCTTGGTTTATTTATTGCCTGTCTTTGTGTTTGCTCGGGTTTGCTTGCTGAACCCGCGTCGGTTTCATTTGAATGTTTACATTCTGCTTGATACAATACTGTTAACAAAACTTCTTTGACAAAATTATAGGATTATATATAAAGACCTGTTAATCCTGGCTGGCCCCGAGCATGTTGAAGACGTTACATAGTTTACTATTGCCCGATATATGTATTTTCATGTGGTTTAGAAGAGAATAAATGTTTGCAGTATACAGAGAACACATTTAGTTGTTTGAAAGGCAGTGATGTGAAGTTTAAAGTTCATTAATTTCCTCTATGAACATTTACTTTGCTATCCTCTGCATCTATTATTTCGTATTTCCCTATTGTAAACATTATCACATATTAGATATGTGTATGTTTCATAAGATCATCTGTTCATTCTTATATCGGAAGCAAAATCTGGTCAAGCTTCAAATTATATATATATACCTCCAACATCTTTCTGTTGTCTTTGTGATGTGCTATGACACTGTATCCAATATATCGCATTATTCCTACCTTCAACATGTATCTCTGCATCTACCATTTGCACAAAGTGGCATTTCCATATTGCCTATTATCTATCCCCATGAGGATTATGGTCAGAATATCCAGACCTGCCGTGTGGATTCAAGATCAAGATCAGATGTGTCGTTTGGCTGCGCTGAATCCGTTTTTGTTCAGTGTCATCTTGATGTTATCTATCCATCTTGTCTATCCATCTATCCATGCCTTCCTCTGTCCTTGTATCCGGATGTTCTTGTTATATTTCATATGTCAAAATATTATATTTCTTTACTTTGTATTTCTTTTACTAAGTCTTATTTCATACGCATTTGTTGTCAAAACCTTCATGTTTACTTTACTTCTCTTTTCTTGAGGATGCAATTAGATAACTGGAGTAAGCTATAATTGTTGTTAAGAGAATTAACCTGCGCATATCAACAGAAACATTTGATTCTTCTCCTTCAGCGTTTATTCTCAAACTCCCGTTGGATCTCCTTTGTAGCAGGACCATGGTCCTACTAGATTTCCAGTATGATGTAGTCCTGAGAATGGAAATGCGTTGTGTCGCCGTTTTTTTTGCGCCAGTGGTCAGACACGTCCATTTTCGACGGGAAAATTTTTTTTTATTCAATACGTATTTATACCAAACGAAAATAGATAATTTACACATATAAGTCTCCAGACTAGATTGTTGACACCATCTGTTAGGAAACAGGTTCGTGTAAAACTTCAAATAGACCTTGAAGATCTCAAGAAATACACACAAAATTGCTTGGTTCCGCGGGCTTTGTGGAGAAAGTGCAATGCACATTTACATTACATTCCCGTCAGCTCTGTTGATTAGTTACAAGAAATAGGCAACTTCAATACGCGTGAAAACAAGCAGAACTGCAGGAGATGCCAAATGATGGTTTAATACATTGTTTACTGAATGATATATGAAAAATAATAGATTGTATTAAAAGAAACCACAATTGCTCGTAGCACAGTACATGTGCACAGTGATCGCACGAAGAGAATGGAACAGTCGCAAGAGCCAAGATGAGTGACTCGTTCACTGATGAGCCAAGATGAGTGTCTCGTTCACTAGTTCTAACTTGTTCACAGAAGGTATACATACTGAATGAGTCTTTAGTTGTTCATTGTTTTCTTCTATATGACATATCTTGTGCCATATCTCATTTCTACCACTCTGATTGCAGATAATTGTTTGTTGTTCGTCCATCACAAGTGATGATGACCATTTGTTACATCCACTTTTGAAAATTCTGTTAGAGTTAAGTACATGCTTACTAATGTGTAGATGGCTAACCCTGTTCGAACTGCAAAGTGTCCTTGAACAGTTCAAGCATGGAATGATCATTGTAGAATAATTTTGTTCTATCCGTGACTTTCAAGATACTCTCTGCTGTTGAGCTGCTGCATTTCTTCTCTTTTCACAAGATGATGTGCCATTTTTGACTGTAGAGCGCCATGTAGATCATTTTTGTGCAAGTTCTTTCATGTGTCTTGGTCTATTTCAAAAGGTTTTCAGTGAGGTCTTTAACGATTCCTCGTAGCGCTTCTATTGCTGCCTTGAGATCATGTACCTTTCTCCAACTCGCAATAGAGAGTATCTTTGGCAGGCGATGGTCTAGCATACGTATCAAATGGACTGCTCAGCGAATCTTTGTCTGCATTAGAATAGTGTCACGGCTAGGGATACCAGATTTGTCAAGGACAGTGGTATCTGGAATTTTGTTCTGCCATCGGTTGTTCATACCTTTCTGAGACAAGTTGTGTGAAAAGTGTTTATGTTTCCTCACAGATAACTAAGAAGATGATGATTGCAGTGTTCACAGACGGAACTGTCCGGGATGATGAGAAATATATCTTGGGATTTAGAGCTAGTCTCAAGTGCTAAATTGATTGCCAAGTGCAAAGTAGCATCTAAGGCAACTACTTATGGGAGGAGGATGGAAGTCGAGAATAGTACTGTAGCTCTCCGGTGGATCTCTGAGGCTCATCTTGCTAGGGCTGTTAAAGTGTCTCATTATAAGTCCGTGCTTGGAAAAGTGCTAAACGGTGTCGTTCTGAGTGGATGATTTCTATACTCTTTTCCAACCTTCATTCTGTCACATGGATTTACTCCCCAGGACATGCTGACTTTCTTGTAAAGGAGAGAGCAGATAGGATTGTCTTGAATTCAACTATACTCGATAAATTGAGGACGGCTGAGGGATACATTTGCAGTTGTGTGGTGATCGTTTGTTGAACTACTAAAGATGATATATCTCGTACACAGTGGAGATCATTTTATATACAGTGTGGTAGGAGATCATGTTATATACAGTGTTAGTATTCTTTGTTCAACTTGTAGACCTAATACAGAATTGTCCAAGTTATTGACTATGAAATGTTATTTCAGAGGATCTCGTTGAGTCTTTTTTTAACGTTGTTTCTGTGGTGGAAACGATTGAACTGTAAAATACATTTATATAGCTACTGTTGTGATATAACTTAAGATATAGCTACTGTTGTGATATAGCAACTGTTGTGATATAGCTACATTTGTGATATAGCTGCCGTTGAATGTAGATGTAAGATAAGCGGCTACAATGTCATTGTATAGCATTTTAGCATTAATCAATCACGGCATTTAATCACTAGCAAATTATTGCACTCATAACTACCCAATCATTGCATATCAGCACCAATCAACCAGAACAATTCAGCAGGAATCAATGACGGCATCTCAACACTATTCAATCGTGGCAATTCAGCACGAATGGCTGGTTGGTTGGTTGCTGATCCAGAGGTCAGTGGGCTCATGTCATTTAACCCAATGCCATTGTGTGATATATGCATGTGTTTGTGAGGTCTTTTGTTTCATATAATGTGTTCCGTTTATCTGGTCTTTGAGTTTGAGGCAAAACCATTTTCCTGACGACATCTGGCGCTGGGCATTCAACAGGTGGTGGTCAACACTTTCATAGTGATGAAAACACAGCCGGCACCCTGGAGTGTATTATGGATGTATTATGTTCAAAACGAATGAATCACATCAATTCAGCACTAATAAATCATGACAGTTCAGCAGTTATTAATCAATAATGATGTGAGACAAGTACGCATAATACCACAAAGTATACTCAATCAGGGTTGCAGTAGAAACAGTTTTCCTGGAAGAGAGTGATGTATTTTTCTAAGAAAGTGAAACAAGCTTGTCTCTTCCCTGTTGGCCGTGTTATTGGTGAGTTTTTGATTGGAGAAATCAGTGTGTATTGGTGGTTCCACCATGTTTTATTGTCTGTGCAGCTTTAAGTATTATGCTTTGTTTTCTTAATGCTGGCCATTATGTAGAAGTTACTAGATAATACAGTGGAATCCATCTAAAACGCATCCTTTTATAACAAATTTTCCTATATAACAACACATTTTCAAAATCCACAAGTATATTTAGTGTTTATAGTCGGTACTGTGTATAGCGAATTTCTCTTATTACATGCAAAATTTGTGAGGCCGTATGAAGTTGTTATATTGGCATTTGACTGTATTGTTTTAGAATTCAGATAAAAAACGTGTTTATCTGCAGCTGACATTCCTGGATGGTCAAACCATATCAGAACGAATAAGAGAAAGGATCTACACAAGTTACATATCACGATTAGTGACACTGTCAACATACCAGACATACAAAAAAGCAAATGGTAATAATACTTTTCAATCACATACTTTCTTCTGATGATGATGTTCGTCCGTCGTGATCGACGATGACCAAAACTCAACCATAATAATAATAACAATAAATAATAAAATAATAAAGTTAATAGTGCGTTTTTAAATGACTAGCAAGTCCAATGCGCGCACAAAATGTTCTTTTACAGAATTGACAACAATAGAAGGTATCTGTGTGAGGTTGAGATAAAGAAATGACTATCGCTGAAGTTGGTTTATAGTGTGGAAGAGTTGCGCTAATCGTTAACCACACTCTCCTGAGTTTTATCTTGGTCCAGTGGCAAGACAAAGTCGAGACAACTGGGAGAAAATCAGGTGCAGTGGATGGCCAGAGCGTACTATGTGTCTAACTGTGTCCTATGCTGTCCACACAGCTCTGCTGTTATCGCCTATGTACCCGTTGAGTTACCTGCCAACTTCTTCCGAGTATTTTGCCGCAAACAGACTTTTTAAGCCTAGGTAGACAAAGCCTAGGTAGACTTTCTTCTATATATGTACATACACAGTGACGGTCATAAGTAGGTGCACATTTTTCTATCTTTGTTTAGACGTGATGTCAGTTGTAAACATGATACTGTAATAGATTTAGGATCATATAATGCACGACAACGTTCGCTGCTGTTGTCTTTGTTTTTCTGTGAAGAAGTGAAGCTATTTGTATAGGCTTTTCTGTTTACCCGTTCTCCAAGTTTCACTGTTTCTACTTTTACAGTATTGATTACTGTAAAGTTACGAAATATTAAATCTATATGTGGGGTATTACTGTAAGCTATATGAAATGTTAGATGTCATTTTCTTTGACTTAAGATGGTATCAAATGAGAAGCTGTTTAAATGAGGAGATTCAGCGTCCTGCAGTTGTAGAGATAAATACAGTGTAAGAGAAAACGGATATGAATAGGGCACGACCTCAGAAAGAGGTCCGCCAGTTTAGAAAAGCTCTGAACTGGAACTCACAGGATGGACGAGAGTTGGAAATGGAGGGGCACATGATGAAAAATAGTGGAAGTAGATACGAAATAAATTGGAACCTCGTGGGAATATATGAAAAAGAACAGAACATAAACGGACAGAAAGCGACAGTTATAGCCATATGTCCACATGGTTGTGATAGGAAATAGGTGGATGCACATTTGGAATGTAGAGTTATGGCAAAATGCAGACGGGGAAACTAGCAAAATATAAAAATAAGGAAATTAGCAGGTTCTCATAGCCACACGAGCAAACAGAGAACTACTCAATAGTGTATAATATAGTCTATCTATCTATCAATCTATCATCGCAAGATATACGAACATATCTTGGTTATAATACGAAGGTCCAACAATAAATTACATTGTCGGAATATTGGAATAATGAGTGTAATGAATGAATGCAATTAATTATCGAAATAATGAATGTAATTCAATTCTGGAATAATTAATGTAATTCACGAATGTGCACCAATGAATAGGAGCAAAGAATTTACCTATAAGGACTCCGTTGGAGAAAAAACATTCAAAAGTGCCTGCGCATATCACCAGATGAGGCTGGACAATTTGCTCAAGACTGCGGAGAATTCAAGAGGTCCATAGGGAAGACTACCTTCTGGAAAGAATGTGTCACTTGGTGAGCACCAAGACAGTATGGAGATTAAGTAAGTTAAAGAACTCGTACATGAAACACTAGATCACTTTACTTGCCCATGAGGTGGAGCAAATATGACACTGAAGTTGCACGATCATTGGACTATGAAGACACACATGCTAAATGGACTCAGTAAACAAATGGTTGTTTTTTAAATGACGTCATCGAAAAGGTCTGTGAAATATGAATTGCAGTTTCGTCTAAACTGATAATTATTTCGTTTTTTTTATATAATTAAGTATATATATATATATATATATATATATATATATATATATATATATATATATATATATATAATTTCTGATAAATTTATACGTGAAAGAGACATTTTTATAGTTACATAAATAATATATATAATTTGTCATACAATTATATAATTGAAGTATATAATATTGCGTAGAATTAAATGAGGTATAAATAATAGATAAAGTCGATAAATCAAGTAAAGAATATGGGCTGGATACAAACATTTAAAAAAAACCACCATAATACTTATCAAAGTCACGTAAAAACAGGTTCTAAATATAAATGTAGAGAAACTACAAGAAGTAGACAATTATAGATATATTGGACACATAATAACAAATGATGGCAGATGTGAAACAAAAGTTAAAAAGAGAACAGGAATGGCTAAAAGTATTTTCAGTGCATGAGAAAAATATTTACATCTAAAGAAATTATAAAGAAGCTAAAAATGAGAATTATAAAATGATACATCTATTCTATGACTCAGAAACATGGGCAATGAATAAACAATTAGAAAACAGAATTGACGCCTTTGAGATGTGGATATGTAGAAGAATAGGGAGAACATCATGGAAAGCGAAGAAAACAATAAAGAGGCTCTAACAATACTTAAGATGAAGGAATTACTCAAGGGAATAAATCAGGCAAGTAATAAATTTTGGATATATTAAAAAACATGACACCTTTTTGAAAACATTATTTGAGTTTAAAGTCGAAAGGAGGCGAGCAAAAGGAAAATCCTTTCTCCGGATACAAAGAGGAGAGTAACATCCCAAGATGGACAGCTACAGTCTAGAAGATGCACTACCAAAACAAGAGACATGTTGGAGATCCGTTGCAACTTTCCTCAACTTTCGTTGAGAAGACGGCAGTTGATGATGATGACATGTAATTGAAGTTAATAATTATTTTAATAATAAATGAAACACTAGACCTACACAAATTTATTACAATTGTATTATATAAATGTTCGTACGAATTTTTCCTATAAGTCTTATTATTGAATTAATGTTGATAATTCTGTCTATAGTTAAGTGCACTTTATATATATATATATATATATATACGTTTTTGTAACACTATACATACAGTATATACTGTAACATATAATTGTATAATCGATGTAAATTTAAAAACCAATATTAATTTAAGTATATACATTTCGTTAATTATGTCATTGAAGTGCATATGCATATTTTCCTTAAATTTACTGTTCATAACTATATCTCCTTTGTATTTGTTTCACAATTAGATCCAATTTACTTCATCGAACAATTTTATATATATATATATATATATAACTTCAGAAGACTTACAGTTTTTAGAGAATGGCATTGTGCTGACGAGAAGCATTGATCATCAGCATTTGGATATAGACATCAACATCTAGATTATGACATGTATTTCACATGTGTTTTATTCTATTTTGAAACATTACGGCAAGTTGAACAATCAAATCTATAATCTTGTAATTTTAATTAACATTTTAATATTGAAAAAAAGTCAGTAGCTAATATTTACTTCACGTTATATTATATTTCAATAATATTTTGGCGTTAAATTAAATTTAATAATCTCTGTATACTTTTATTTCTGGATATTAACAGATTTATATTTATAAACTTTATATCATATCTTGCTTGTTCTTGGTACCAAGTTTAACCAGCAAAAATGTTTATATATGTATATTTATGATACGTTTAGTTTACTGGCAAGTCCAAAATTAGACGTACATTTTATTAATTGCATTACTCTCATAATGAATTATTGGTTAAACACGCAGATATAATGTCCTTTGAAACTCGTTTAAACGTGTATTAATAATAGGCTTATATCTAGCTATATATTGTCTTACGGTATATAAGGGAAAAGAGTGTGATAGTCATGTGAGTGATATAATACATCTTTGTCTGGTTCAGTGGTTCCCACACTGGGATGGAGGATGTGAAGGAGCGCGAAACGATTGAGGTATTTGCAATAAATGAATTTGAGTTAAAAAGATAGCCAGGGTTTCATGTTTTCTCATTGTCTCTTTACTATTAGGCAAATCCGTGCACTTCACAAACACACTTAGCCTAAGTACAAAATTACACTATATAGACCTATTACACTGATATTTTCTGGGGATAATCAGGGATGAGCCGCATCTCCTTCTTTTTTTCAATCAAGAATATTCTTATATTTCAGTTATGCGCGTCAGTTTGTTATAGAAGCACACACAAAATCACACAAAATGTTATTTTCTATGAAAAAATACTAATTTGGAAATAATAAGATGAAAAACACTTGGTCAAGGCCGTGGGTTCTTTAACCTGATTAACCTGGTTTGTCTAGAACTTTCACCTAGCAGGATCATTTGCAGATGTATAAATCGGGTGTAACAATCTCATTTTAACCGATGCCTATACAATTCATAACAAAATATTGTTCTTACATTTCCAAACAAAACCAGGATCTAGTTTTCGTGTAGAGATAACCGCTAGTCGTAATTTTCTCTTTGTATCTTGGTACTCTGATCCCAAACAACATAGTATATACTAGATAATGCAAGTTTAATCATGATTTCTGTTGATTGGTGAATCAAAGTGTAGGCCTACGCAACGTGACCAATGATCATCAGCCAAATTATGTGATTGTATTCATAAGAATTTTAATAACCAAGGTATACGACAATATCAGCAAAAATATTGAAAGCCAAAGTAACACAAATAGGGAATATTAATAAATCATGGATAGGTACTTATATGAAGTAGCCATATGAAGTAGGCATATGAAGTAGCCATATGACAATGTAACATTTCAGAAAAGTGTAATACATACTACATATTCTACGAATAAATTGCAATAAATACAAGTATAAATGATTTAAACAATCGTTTGATATATTCACTCATTTATATGCTTACAGTTTGGTTTGCATCATGTTACGAACCGTATAACCGCGACATCAACTTTATACTTCTTTCTTCATATCATTATGGTTTTTTTTCTTAATGATCAACTTGTATCTCCTTACGTGTTTGTAAGATTTATATTATTAGTAACATGTACTTATTATGTGGTGTATTATGTATATTGCTACAATGATGATCTAAATGTTGTCATATTTATGATAGCATATAGATAGCGCACATTTATTTTGATTAGTCCATGTTTTTTTATGCATGATTTATTTTATACATTTAATAATTTATCCTCCAATAATCCTTTCATCATTTATTTTGCCTTAGTACAGATTGTAGTTTCACGGTTGTTGTTATGTTTTCTTTTGTTGTTTTCATCGCAGTTCCAAGCAAAACTGTGAAATAATATGATATCAACGTGTTTCTTTAATGCTCATAAAATTATATTTTAATACATAAAAAGATAATTTATAATTGTATTATATTAATTTATTGTATTCGTTTGAGAACATTATAACATATGTCATAAGAAATGGTCTTCGTGGTATTTAATTTATCACTAGATAGGCCTGAATTCTTGTATCTCTAATAATTTTTTGTTTTCCTTTTGGAAAATAATTTATATTAATTTTTCATTACTTTGATTTTTCGCTGATCACCGTTTCCTTGATAATTTTTATGAAGGCGAAGGTTTTAAATATATTGCAAGTACAGCTAAAAACACCATCTCAAAATAATATTCATTTCAAATATTATCAGTTGAGTGGAATTACATTTTATTTCTAAATATAGTTTCAAATTGAAACACTAGCTCAACGTAAAACATAACTCTACAGCGGTTATGATATGGGAAACATAATTATAAAATTTAGAGCTAAAAATATTTAAAATTGTTATTGCAACTTTTATTGGAATAATTAATCCCTACCGTGCGGTCATCTTCCCGTAAAAGTTCAATGATAAACTTTCCATAAACGACAGGTGTTAGTCAGGTAACTGCTTCCGAGTTCAACTCCTCAATAATACATCAAACGAGTCACAAAACTGGTGGTTACATCCATGGATAAACACATGAATTTGGCCAAGATGGGGATAAAACTAAACACGTTGAAAACAGCGGTGACGGGAACGTAGTAACTATCACATTTTAGACGGCACGAAGTCAACCGTAGTATCAACTTACGTTCAGATGTAGCCGGCCATTAGGGCGGTGCACACCTTAAAAAGGTTATAGACGTTTTGTGGTATGCTTTAAACACTTCATGGCTTTCCTTCCTTATCTGGTGGTATGCTGAAACTAGAGAGGGGGAACTCTTGGCTAAGGACCAGCCCTACCCAGATAGTACCAATAACAGTCCAAAGCCAACCAAAATTTCACTACAGGGTTCTTTTTTCCATCGAACTACAGCTCAATAGCACATCCCTCCACTTCCGTCTGACCTTCTTAGCCCAGGTTCTGACAGACGTGGCCATGTCGTAGTTTAAGCCAATCACAAACCGAGGCAGTAGCTCGATAACTCGCGTGAACCTGGGCTTGCATGGCAAGGAAGCAATTTACGGGGAGAATTTGAAGGTGGGTGGTTGATTCTTTCAGAATCTCCGGCTGTGTCTGCGCCTCACAGCGCGATCTGAAACTAGATTTCTTAGTTCATTCTATTCAGAATTCCAACTCTCAATCATTGTTAAGTATCGCCTTTTTTTGTACAACAGAAATATTCAACTGCAAACTGAGACATTCCCATGCACGTTGATTGTAATAATCATAGCCAATAGGCAAGCGAGAAATGGATGGTGACAAACCTGGATCGATGACCGGATTTATCTTTCCATGTGGGTGTGTCCAATGACAAAGCAATAGTGACATCATGCGTCCGATAAAGCAGTATACGGTGACGACACTAGCATGTCAGTCCAAAATTCAATAATTATTGTTTCAATTTATCATGTTTTTAAAATAAAATATTTTCGTTATTGCTTTCATTTCAAGTTCAATAACCTTAAAGATAAAATTACTGCATGTTTTCATGTAGGATTAGCAGATCAGAGGCAATTTTAGCTCTGATTTTCTAATCATTTTAACGTTATGTATCAAATTGTAGCTAGAATTCTCCTGTACTAAGGTATTGCTCTCGACATGACAGATGCTTGATATGTGTCGCGTCGCATAGGGCCTATATTTTCTCAATAGTCCGATACATTTAACTTTGACTGCACTTGTGAAAATAAAGTTTCCATTTGCCATAACAGACAAATGTCTATAAAGTTTTTATAATGTTATTCTCGTCAGATAAAAATGAACTCATTGACAAAAAGTAGTGGTGAGACTAGTGTGTGTGTGTCCAACATGGGTGAAAATAGTCTATACCTGCGCGACATGTGTGAAACTAGTCTATATGTGTCCTACATGAGTGAAACTAGTGTCTATATGTGTCCTACATGAGTGAAACTAGTTTATACGTGTACTACATCGTTGAAATTAGTCTATACGTGGATGAAACTAGTGTCTATATTTGTCCTACATGGGTGAAATTAGTATATATGTGTCCTACGTGGGTGAAATTAGTCTATACGTGTCCTACATGGGTGAAACTAGTATATGTCTGTCCTAAATTGGTAAAACTAGTCTATACGTGTCCTACATGTGTAAAATTAGACTATACTTGTAGTACATGGGGGAAACTAGTGTCTATACGTGTACTACATGGGTGAAACTAGTGTCTATACGTGTCCTACATGGATGAAACTAGTGTCTATACGTGTCCTACATGGGTGAAACTAGTCGATATGTGGTCTACATGGATTAAAAAAGTGTCTATACGTGTCCTACATGGGTGAAACTAGTGTGTGTGTCCTACACGATGTAACTAATGTATGTGTGTCCTACAAGAATAAAACTAGTGTATGTGTGTCCTACTTGACGTAACTAGTACATGTGTGTCCTACTTGTGTAAAACTAGTATATGTCCTACATGGGTGAAACTAGTGTATGTGTCTCCTACATGACGTAACTAGTATCTGTGTGTCCTACATGACGTAACATGTGTGTCCTACATAGTCGAAACTAGTGTATGTGTTTACTACATGACATAACTAGTGTATGTGTGTCCTACATGATGTATCTAGTATATTTGTGTCCTACATGACGTAACTAGTGTATTTGAGTCCTGCATGGGTGAAACTAGTTTATGTGTGCCCTACATGGTGAAACTAGGGTATGCTTGTCCTGCATGGGTGAAACTAGTGTATGTGTGTCCTATACAAGTAAATTCAAGTAGGAAGCATGAGGATAAATGAAAATAATTCTTACAACTGACGGGAATAGAACCAGGTCTATTCTAGCAGCACCCAATCGCTTTGCAACACAAGTAAACAGGTTCTCCTTACTTGACCAACCACAAATTACACTTCTTATGTGTGTCCTACATGACGTATCTAGTGTATGTGTATATACGAGGTTGAAATTAGTACATGGTTGAAATTAGTGTCTATGTGTCCTACATGGGTGAAACTAACAGTGCAGCGTATGTGCCACATAATCGAATGATTTTCTACGAATTTTGTCTGCCTTAGTAAGGCTCTTAAGCGTTCCACCGGACTTCTGACACACTTCCCGCCCATCAACCCTCTCCCCCTCTCTTCCCCCACTACACCACTTAATGATCATCCTGTGTTCTAATTATTTGTCAACTCCTATTTTTTTCTCCTACGACTTTAACCAAACAATAAATATGCCAGTTTGTGCAGTGATGAACTCCACTCACACATTCTCACGAACAAAGAGCTTCCACAGATTAAAGAAAAGAAAATGAACTCAGGCTAGACAATAAACAAAAATAAAAACTTTGTACTCATATAACGTCTGCGTTAATTCTCAAACTCCTGCTGAGTATCGTGATGTAGTCCAGATAACGAAATATAACATATACTTGATTAGTAAAAATGAAGAAGTGATATGTAATCGGACTTACTATGCATGAAACCATTTTACATGGATGATTCATTTCATTGGAAATGTTAGTCGGAGCGTTATGACTTTACTGATTGAACCACGACTCCGGTAACAAGTTCATATAGAGGATGCCGGATTCAAAGAGTGCATTTCTCTATATGAACTATAGCAGTGCAGGTGTACTTTGGGAAAAACAACAAATTGTGACGCAAATTGAACCGAAGGATGGGCCACGACATAATTATACATGTAAACACTACAGTTGTTTTTGTTGACAAATATTTTCGTACAATTTTAAGCAAGTCTGCAGTTAGTGTTTTGAGCAGGTTCGTAGTTAGTGTTTTGAGTAGCACCGTAGTTACGGTTTTGAGTAGCGCCGTAGTTACGGTTTTGGTTTGCCTAACATACATAACCACTCACTCTTTTCTGTGCTGATTTTTGCTAATGTTTTGGAGACATTAATTGAAGGTGCATAAGTCCTATTTTTGCAAAAGAAATGGTTTCCGGTATTAATGGTCATTCCTTACCACTATAAAATGGGGGAGGGGGGATTTAATACAACAGTCCGCCATCACAACCCCCCCCCCCCCCCTTTTATGTGTCTACGTGTTTTTACATCAGGAAGGTATGTGGATCCTACCAGTTCCCTATTAGATATACTCATTTGCAACAACATATTTCTAGTAGATCTTCTTCTTCTTCTCGTTCACAGTTTGACATGTCTACACAGCAAGTCCTGTTTTCATAATAAATGCTGCTGTATTGAAAGCTCCTCAGTGCTCCCATACATCTTTCTGTGGATATCCATCTCTGTGGGCCAATGTTCTTCCCTTCACTAGTTTAGTATATTCGAGTCTTGCAGGCTATTTAAGCGGTATGTACTGCCTGCCCACAAGGGCACAGTGATGATGGGACCAATCTTAGTCTATTTAAGTGGCTGTTTAATCTGTTGTGCCCGATGATATGAGAAAGGTAAGTGGATCCTACCAGTGTCCTACTACATCTACTTATTCTAGTAGATGACATGACAATATATGATCTTGCTTTCCGTTGAAAATCCCACTAACGTAAATCGTTACGGTTATGTTGTTCGTCCATCACAAGTGATGATGACCATTTGTTACATCCACTTTTGAAAATTCAATTTTAGTAATGTCCTTGATTATGAGTTCGTAGATGGCTAATGAGCCCTATTCGAGCTGTAAATGTCCTTGGACAGTTCGGACATGGAATAACGACTATAGAGGGATCTTGGTCTATCCGTAACTTTCTAGCTGCTCGCCGCTGTTGAGCTGCTGCATTTCTCTTCTTTTCACAAGATGATGCGCTCTTTTTTATTTTAGAACGCCATGTAGATCTATTTTGTGCAAGTTCTTCCCATGTATCGTGGTCTATTTCAAAGGCTTTCAGTGAGTCCTTTAACGAGTCCTTGTAGCGCTTCCTTTGGCCACCTTGAGATCGTATACCCTTCTCTAGCTCACCATAGAGAAGTATCTTTGGCAGACGATGGTCTGGCATACGCACCAAATGACCTGCCCAACGTTACGGTTACACACATCTTTACGGTTATACACGTTACATGACGTATGCCCTGTTGTTGAGGCATAGGGTTTTATATTTCTCTTCTGCTACTTTCATGGTTAGCTGATGACCAATGTCCTAAAAGAAGCTTCACTGGGTGCATCATGGAAAGATGTTAGCAAAGTTCGTGTGGTTCGTGTGGTTTGTGTGGTTCGTGTGGTTCGCTGACCAACACATTTAGAGATCGAGACGGAACTGTTGGGGGTAAAGGTGAAATCAGACGTAATTTCTACAAGACAAATAATATCTCCGTTACGTTTCAGCATGTATGGTACACGACACTGTTGACAACACAGTGAAAGTTCTAACCTAGATAGCTGGAATATAACTTTATAAGAATGGTGGCCGATGTCCCGAATATGACTAGATGTTAATGTAAAATAACGTCTAGAGTACACTTTAAATGCCTCTGGATCACGCAACACACATTAGAGGACAACATTGTGTGAGAAAAAAAATCGGTTGTGGCAACGACGCCCCACATGTCTAGTAAGAAACCGGCCGTGGTCATGGTTGAGAACACAGAAACTTATGCTTCATATAATGCATAAACTAACCTCAAACAGGCGCTGCTGTGTACGAAAGGACACTTTGGATACAGCTCCCCATTGAACAATGGAAACGTATCGCCCAATGGAAGGCGGAAGTTTATTATTGAAGGTATTTTACTGGAGCAGTATTGAAACTCGTGCTCTGGACATGTTCTCAACAAATCTGGGCAGCAAGTCCTCGTCTTCGAGGGCGAAACACCAAAGTTCAACTCGATTGACACCAGCATCCCAACACTGCTGTACAGAGAAAATTAGGTTTCGTAACCACATCCACACGTGACAGTCACCCTTTTGTTACAGGTGCACTTGTTCTCCAGAACCGACGTTTCTTTTTCAAGATAGGCGTAATTGACTCAAGTGGTGACTCAGATTCAAAACACTTACCATGCTTTTTTGATGGTTTGTTGTCACAAACAAGCGAGGAGAATGTCTTGGAAATGTACATACTGGATGAAACACATGGCGTGTTTGCTATAAGTTAGGGACTTCACTTATGAAGACGAAGCAACGCTATTCTACTTCTACAATGACCTGCTGCCCAACACGTTCACACAGACAAAATTAGGTTAAGTGCTGAAGTACACAGGATGCAATAGCTTCATGTTTCTACACGGCCAGCATTTTGCGGCTACGAACAGCCTCGTCCAAAGGTTGATGCGCAGTGGTTTGCACATTTACAGTCTATTCTTGTCTCATATTATAATACCCCTGTGAGTTGGAGGTATCTTCAGTAAAGTATAATTTTATGGTGATATATAGAACGTTCCACTCTTTGGCGACGGGGAACAGAGCGCGTGAGTCTGCGGGTCTTTACTGAGTCAAATCCCGCCAGGCAATTTTCATCTACACCGTTCACAAAAAGGGCAAACTATTGAACATATTTGTTTTTCTTACAAAATTTATGCAGTCAATATATGTTTGGTTAATGGCTACCTCCTTCTTCTTCTGCGTTTATGAATCTTTTGGATTCGCTAGATCTTCAGGTCAATCGCTAGGACTGAGTTTTCTCCAGGTCTGAGTTTCTGCCCAAAGTTTTGTCTAAGTTCGGTCTATTGTTGTCATGTCTTGCCTCGCAGTTCTTTGTATTCTGAACAATATTGGAGTATGTGTTCAGGGGTTTATATGCCTGTTCTGCATAGGCATTCATTTTTGTTTGCTACCCTGTTCTCTTCAATCTGTTTTTTGTGGAACTTTTGCATTTCGGGTGCAGCTTGGCATGCGAAGCATCTTTTTTTCTGTATAAGAGTACTCTTTCTGTACGTGTGTTTTTAAGTGACCGAATGTCTTTATGTTTTTCTATTGATTTATTTGGAGTGTTCTCTATGCCCCCTGTGTTAGTCTGAGGCCTGAATTTTGGACTTTGAGTAGGCGGTCTGTGTTTGTTTTACATGCAGTGGCCCATGATGTCATCCAATCCTGTCAGAGGTCTAACTGTTCCTGTGAATACGCCTTTAAGTATATTGCTATTTGTCCCCCAACTTGTTCCAGCTAGTTTCTTCATATCGCAATGTCATCAGCATTGGGCATTTTGGTGACGAGGTTGGTTGGCTTGTCCATGATGCCATTATAATAGATGAGGGTTGAGTTGGAATATGACTCCTCCTTGCGGTACTACTTGTTGGAGACTGACTTGGTGACTAAGTGTTCTACTTAGTATTACTCTTGCTTTTCGGTACCGCAAGAAGTCCTCTATAACCTGTACTTTGCCTTTATCCACTTTAAGGTGGTTCCACTTAAGTAGCGTTAGGAGTACTTCATTTCATATTTTATCAAATGCGTTAGCTAGGTCCACAAAGACTGCAAGTACTTTTTTCTTTTCTTGGAAGGTATTTTTCTATTTCTTGAGCCAGATATACAGGTTGGCCTTCAGTGCTGCGATTTTTCCCTGTATTCTGACTGAATTACCGAAAAGGTGGTTTTTTCTAGATGCTGCATTAGTCTTGTGTTTACCATTTTCTCTATAACCTTCCCTAAGCAGCTTTGTGGGCCTATAGGCCCGTAGCTGGATTTGCTTGTTATCTCTTTCTGCTTTTTTTATGAATGCCTCTCGCCATTTATCCTGAATTTCTCTTTACGCCAATACTGGTTGTAGACGAAGTAAAGTTGACGTCTAGCAGTGGACCCAAGATTTTTTATCTTCATTTGAGATGCGGTATTTACCTGGGGCTCTTCTGCTTTGGAGTTTGTTGATGGCTACGTTTAATTCTCTGATGGTGAAGGATGACTTCATGCAGGATTCAGGGTTTTGTATTTTTAGCTTCACATTTCTTTCTTTCCTGACTTCTTTCATGCATTAGTGTGAAAGTATTACAATATTTTCGTCCTTGTAGAAGTCTGCTGGAATGTTTGCTGCCATTTTTCCCATATGGATTTTCCCATGTTCAATAAAGACCGCCTTGCTTGCTGTTGCATTTCTTGTTTCTTCATTTAATGTTTTTGTTAGCTTCCACAGCCAATCTTCTATCTCCTCCCCTTTTTGGTTGGTCGATTCATAGCCTTAGCTTGGTGAGTGACTGTTAAAGTTTCCAACACGACGAGATGTCTTGAATCTTCAATTTTAATTTTAATTCTAGTTTGATGTCTGGATGGCTGTAGCAATTAACAATTGTCGTGTCTCCACTGGGCAAGAGTAATTTTACTATGACCTGTTCTGGGTTGGCCTCCCCAGATCTGCTGGTATCTGCTGTTGGTACTTGTGTTTTAACAATTGTTAAAACTCATCCCTTGATTCTTTTTTCTCTATCTTAGCGGAATGATTCATATCCCCGGATGAAGAATCTTTGTGTGTCTGTTAAATAATTTTATTGTATGCATATTACGTCTATGTTGTCTTTTCTGAGGAATTCTTGGAGCTCTTATTTCTTCCTCCTCACTTCTTCTGCATTCCAGTGAGCCACTTTGAGGCAATTTGATTGGGTCAGTAGTTCTACTCTGCCTTATCTGATCTTAAGGTTAGCAGAGGCATCAGTTTCTATGGTGGACCCTTTCGAAGTTAAGTTTAGGGGCCGGATCCGCTCCTCCTCGGTTGTTGCTGACAGCGATAGAATAGATTATCGCAAGACCATATTCTTGATGGTGCATTGTATCCTAATGCTCACGGATATCTTCGCCATAGGCTGACACTATCCGTCTTCATCAGGTCAGGATATATTTTCTGTCTAGTATTTTCTTATATCTTTTTTCACATCTCTATAGTTCATACAAGGCAGTAGTCTGGTACGTTTGTCAGGGTTACCTTCCCTATTTCAAAAGCTATAAAGTGACTTTTTTCCCCAGCTGAAGCTTTTGATTGAACTAGCTTACAAGGGGTAACGAACACCATCTGCCCGGGGTTTGACGTCAGAGTTCCTGTCTCCTGAGATACTTCTTACCCTGAATTCAGTGTACTTTCTTATTATTGCCATTTCACTTTCCATAATTTCTCCTACCCCATAATCTTGCTTACCGTACCCAAACCTACATATCCTTACCCAAACCTTTCTATCATTACAGAAGCTTCCATCGAACACCCCTCCCACTTGACACGCTTCTTGCATGTTGTCAGTGACCCCATGACAGAAACATGAGCTTATAGTGGATCACACTCGCCTGAGCCTGCCCGTCACTTTACATATGGGATATTTCAGTGGAGATATCAGCGTCGCCTGATATATCGCCCCGTCCTGATAGGCAGCAAAACCGGTTTCATCAGCAGCTGCTTATTTGCAGCTAACACCCCCATTTCTAGAGTGTAGTTCCATTATCCGCCACCTGTTTACGTGCCTGGTATGTCGCTATAGTAGATGGTTGTACACTATCGTGCAGTGTGCTATAGTAGGTGGTTGTATACTATCTAGTGGCGTGATATAGTAGGTGGTTATATACTATCAAGTGTATACGACCATCGTCTGCCAAAGATACTTCTCTATGGTGAGCGATAGAAGGGTATACGGTCTCAAGGTGGCCAAAGGAATCGCTACAAGGACTCGTTAAAGAACTCACTGACAGCCTTTGAAATAGACCACGATACATGGGAGAACTTGCACAAAATAGATATACATGACGTTTTAAAATAAAAAAGAGCGTATCATCTTGTGAAAAGAAGAGAATTGCAGCAGCTCAACAGCGGAGAGCAGCTAGAAAGTTACGGATAGACCAAGATCCGTCTATAGTCGTCATTCCATGTTCGAACTGTCCAAGGTCATTTACAGCTCGAATAGGGCTCATTAGCCATCTACGAACTCATAATCAAGGACATAACCAAAATTGAACTTTCAAAAGTAGATGTAACAAATGGTCATCATCACTTGTGATGGACGATCAACAGTGGCGTGCTATTGTAGGTGGTTGTATACTATCTACTGGTGTGCTATAGTAGGTGGTTTTATGCTATCTACTGGTGTGCTATAGTGGGTGGTTGTATACTATTTAGTGGCGTGTTGAGTAGTGGGTTGCGCCGATTAATATGATCTGTATGAAATTGATTACTGGCAGATGACGGTGTGAGAAATACTCAGTAGCATTGTAGGACCGTCTCAGATTAGTGAACAATAATAGGGAACCTAAGACATTGGAGGCATTGACCGTGCTAATATTACTAAAAATATAACCTTTATTTTATGAAAACAAAAAGAATTTATAAAAGTACATTCTAGTCGAATTGAGGACCTGACACTATTCAGACCAGTGCTCTAATCTTGCGACCATGATCTACACGTCAATATATAATATATTACTGTATTATATATTACATTTGATCTTCTCTAAAGACAAATATTACAATTGAATCTATAAGCAATCTTACTTTGTTAAATTCCTGGCATCATAAGATTTAGCAGATAAACAATCTTTCACAAATCGTACATTCTCTGTTTAACTCTATAGTAGGTTTTACAAATTAAGATGGCGCTATAACTGCTAACAAAATCTTTCAAAGTAAGTGTCATTTACCCTTACGTAACGGATTTCAGAAGACAGAATTGATTCATTTGAAATGCGAATATATAGAAGAATAGAGAGAATCTCATGGATAAATAAGACATAAAATAAAGACGTTCTAACCGCACTTCGTTTGAAGAAAGAAAAATTAAAGAAAATACAAATCACACATATACAATATTTTTGACACATTAAAAGACCTGACACCTTGCTGAGGACCTTAATTAAGTGTAAAGTAGAGGCTATGCGAGCAAGAGGTATGCAGAGCTACAAGTGGAAGAGCAACATCACGAGATGGGCAGGTTACTGTCTCGCAGAGTGCATCGCCAAGACAAAAGACATATCTGTTGGAGGTCTTTTGCAGCCAACCTTCGTTCGTGAGACGGCACTTAATGGCGATGATCGAGTTTCAGAAATGCTTAAAACGATTCATAATAACTGAGTATGTGCACTCTTCCCTTGAAAGCAGCATCGAAAGCCCTACGTTGTATTACGGCAAGATGTAAGCAGCCGGAAATAATTCTTGCAAATATGATAACTTGTCATGAAAATAAGTCCATTTTTTATATATCTTCTTCTCTTAAGTTATTACCCAAATATTAATATTCACAAGATTCATACCTTTTAAATTGACTACAGACTGATACAATTTTATACTACATTTGGATACTCTGTGAGAAATATAATCGAATTTAAATTTGTAAACGATGTTGACAGATTATATGCACGACTCGTCACTGGTATCACTTATCTAGCCTAAAGAAATAGGTTCCAGTTATTCTAGGAAATTTATTTCTACGGGTTTGTTTATTAGCATGTGACTTCCTCGTATAGAGATGGTCAACGATACATTAGTGATATCCCTTTACGCTTACCGGTAATTGTGACAAAAGATGAGTTGTGATTTTGGTGAATTATAGAAACAGACCCTCAAATAACCAATCAGTAAGACAAACAATCACAAAAACGAGGATACATTTAAAAAAAAAAAACAAGAATTGAGAAGATGAAACGGGACTCTAGCTACGAGACGGACAATTGAATCTAGAACAAAGACTTTCTGAAGCACCAAACAGATGGTGAATGTCCGACTTACGGCGCGTTTAGCCAAATATTTCTAAAACACGTCTGCAGTCTAAAAGAAATAAACGAATGAATCACTCACACCAAAGAAAACAGTTGTTAGGTGGAAAAAAATGGATGAAACATTCTCATACAGATCAAAGGATGCAATCATAACTCAATGCTCGATGACAGACACAGATAAGTGCAGGCTGAATTCATCCCTGCAGATCCCGTACGATGTTTGAACAATTTACTGCCCGAAAATGTGTCCACACAAATTCTTGCCGCTATATAAATCTGTAAACGTAAGAGAACTTCAAGAGAACTAGGATTCTCGGAATGTACTGTTGGTTGCTGATCCGTGTTTACCACGACCGCCTGGGTGTCGGTCGAAGTGTCCTCGCTACTGGAAGATGGAGCCACGAGATGTCTGCAATTGGTCTGGAACGAGAAAATATACTCACTGCTTGTCTCCGTCTTTGAGGTCAGGCATGCAAATCTCCATGTCATACGTATAGTTTGATAAACCGAATGATGAAAGTATGTTCTTTCTAGATTAATTTTTTGGTTATTTCTTTATCGACGTTAACTTTCGTCAAAGCTACCGATATACGGAGGGAATAGTTTATCTTTTTCTTCGCTCTTAAACTCATGCATATTAGCAAGATAGCGGACTGCGTTGTGGAATAGTTTACAGCTTAGCTGCGATAACTACTCGAGTCAGCCTAGCACATCCGACTTAAGCATGATATAGTTTACCTTCATCGTCTTCGTTTTCAGGTCAAAGTTAAAAGGGAATTAAGGACCTAGCCATTAAACCAGCATTTTTGACCGTAGTGATATTCTAGGCGATATAAATACGTTGAGTAGTTTGCTATTGCTTTCTGAGCAATTATCAAAAGACGGGATTTAAACCCGATGCCTCTGCCGTCACAGACACGCTGTACCACGCCGACACAAAGCAGGAACGTGTGCATAATGAAATTCAACCATGCCAATTCTTAAGGAACACATTATACTCGTTCCATATTTATATCCTGAGTACAAGTACATCTCGTGATGTTAGTGACTACTTTAATTCAGGTCTTCTTTGTCTTCCTCTGCATCTTGAAGTTTCTATTCTCATGTTGTATACCCTTGCAGATGACGAAGTTTGTTTTAATCTCAATAAATTGTCAAACCATTTTAGTTTCTGTTGTTTAATATTGAAATGCAGTTTTTATTTAGAAAGTCCTGCCGAAGACGGATGTGTCGGGCCATTGACGCAAATAAAACTGTGACACAACGCATTTCCATTCTCCGGACTACATCCTGCTGGAAATCTAGAATGGATCATGGTCCTGCTACTAGAGAAATCCAGCGGGAGTTTGAGAATGAACGCTGAAGAAGAAGAAGAATTTAGAAAGTGCCTTGCATATGTATGTATATAGTGGGGTTATGTAGAAAGTGCCTTGCATATGTATGCATATATTGTGGTTTTGTAGAAAGTACCTTGCATGTGTATGTATATAGTGTGGTTTTGTAGAAAGTACCTTGCATATGTATGTATATAGTGTAGTTTTGTAGAAAGTACCTTGCATGTGTATGTATATAGTGTGGTTTTGTAGACAGTACGTTGCATATGTATGTATATAGTGTGGTTTTGTAGAAAGTACCTTGCATGTGTATGTATATAGTGTGGTTTTGTAGAAAGTACCTTGCTTATGTATGTATATATCCGGGTTAGAGAAATTCACGTCACTCTCTTCTTAGGAATAAGAACAGGACCTTTAGACATTTATGCAAAGAACGGGTAACCTACTCCCAACAGACAACGATTTTTTCCAGAAATAAAGGTAAGAAAACTCATGAAAACATTGGGATTTGCTCTCGAAAATTATCGAAATTAATGTTTTAATGGTTTGTTTAAAAAAGGCACCCCTCACCCCCCCCCCCCCTCGCGCTCCTTTACTGCATCAACGACTCTACATTTTAAGTCCTAAACTAAGCGGGGGAAAAAGTATTTTTCTCATTTAAATTAGTCATATCCAGAGCGCTGATTGCAGTCAACAGTGTTACCGTTACTTGCTCCCATCTCGGCATATAATGATAAAGAAAAAGCTTTTGTTCTCATGGACAAGAAAGTATGAAATCTAATCTACACAGTTAAAGATTTGCTAATTTCTTTCATTAAGACAACGATATCTGCAACTTTGTTCAACATCCCACCTTGAAGTAATAAAACTAACAAATAATGTCGTCTTTCCTGCACCTACCTTCCACATTCACGACCATCCGCAGCGACTAACAATATAAATGATGTTTGCGACTGTTTCATTCTTATTTTATGTCTACATTACGCCGGGATAACGCGTCATTTACAACCACAAACCTATCGAGAATGTCTTGCAAAGAGACGGTAAAGTTGATTCGGAGACATAGCCAATACGCTGTCAGGCTTGATAAGCTGAAATCTTCATAGAAAATTCAGTTCTGACAACGATTCATTGTCCTGTTCCGTGTTACTATGTTAACTTTTTTGTAATTGTTTCTGTCTTTACATGCTTAAGTTCTTCTTACGAACTGGGTTTCTATTTTGTTTTATTGACTTTTTTCGTATAAGAACCTATTATATCTATAGCGGTGCAAAGGGTCTCGCACTGCTCTCGTGTGGACCCAGAGTTAGCAGATAACCAAAATTATAAAAATACCTACTCGTGGTGCACCCCGGAAACGAAACACAGCTACTCTTGCTGTATTTCTACCTACCCATTTTAGGCTCGTGACCGCGGATATAGATGCTGTAGATGGAATGAGAATTGCCTGCAGAGAGAAAGCAAATATCTCCGAAACCTCTACGCCGTTACATGGAACATCACAGTCGACACACAGTGAAGTAAGTCATATGTGCATTCCGTCTCTGCCAATTTAAAAGGCAGAAACATTGGAGGGGCGACCAATGACAATGTCCCTAACATATGGTGATCTTACGAATACACTTCGAATCTGGAATAGAAAACACACGCTAGATGGCAGCGTAGTGTGAGTGTGTGAATAAATTCAGTGGCAATGAAGCTACAATAGTACAGCACAAGACCGACAGCCGGAACTGCTGTTCATGATCAAGAACACACAGAATCCCTCTTATCTCATCACAACTGACCCCAGAACACACAGAATCCCGTCTGTCCCATCACAACCAATACCAGAACACACAGAATCCCACTTGTCCCATCACAACTGACACAGAACACACAGAATCCCGTTTGTCCCATCACAACTGACACAGAACACACATAATCCCGTTTGTTCCATCACAACTGACCTCAGAACACACAGAATCCCGTCTGTCCCATCACAACCAATACCAGAACACACAGAATCCCGCTTGTCCCATCACAACTGACACAGAAACACATAATCCCGTTTGTCCCATCACAACTGACACAGAAGACACAGAATCCCGTTTGTCCCATCACAACTGACACAGAAACACATAATCCCGTTTGTTCCATCACAACTGACCTCAGAACACACAGAATCCCGTTTGTCCCATCACAACTGACCCCAGTTAAAGTAGGAGTCATGACTCACATATTGGATACACCAACTTCATCATGCATTCCTAGGTATGAAAAAAAAGCTTTCAAATACAGCTCCCTATTGTACACAGGACAAGCATGGTCCATCGGGGGAGTGCATTGTTTAATTGCCTGGCCAAAGTAGTGTTGAGACTTGAACTCTGTACGCTGCGAGCAACGTAGAGAAGGCGCAAGTCCTTAACGAATCTGCAAACCAAACTCAACTCGATTGTCGCCGTTGTCCAATTGTGTTCAGTATCCAAGGCCCCCTTGAGAAGCTCCTTGTCCGAGATTCGTATTTTACCTATGTCTTTGGGCAATATACGCAATGGCGAAAAGTCAAAATACACAGACGATGGATTGTAAGGCCATCTCAAACGGACGAGAACGGTGCGTAAGAAACAGATCAATTCCCAGACCACCGACTAATTTAGCAAAGCATCACCTCGTCTAGGAAGGTGTATCAACCCTGAGTCTAATTCGACCGTCGTTGTTATCGAACACGGTTCATAAAGAGGAAATTAGGTCTGGGACCTAGGGACACAAAGGGTGGTAATGGAATAGTCTTCCTACACGAGGAACAGCTAGCTTGCAGCAAAGCTCCTCGTCGGAGGAATGACAAGCAATGGGTGATCCAAGCAAACTATCAGCTCGTCTCGTGACTAGGCTCCTTCAGTAGGAAAAGCCTTCTGGGTATAAATGAAAGCTCGGAGAAACCTCCCCACTGCACACAGTAAATAAGAGCTACTCAATGGTAATTCCTGTGGTTCGAGAAGATGAAGCAGAATTATACATATAATCCCATATCCCACCAGGGCCGTAGGGGTATCACATTAGAAGCATCTACAGTCCTTCAGCGATTTCTATATCCAGCGATGCAAACGATTGAGGGTAAATCTTGCCTTGTCCAGTCCGTGATGTTGCCTATCCATGCTTTTAGTTTTTCTTCTCTGCTTCCTAAAACCACAACGGTTCCCTGCATCATTGTTTTTGACAAGGAATAATATCGACATACATGGCCTTTGAAATTCACAGCAATGGTCGGATTGATCTTACGCAACTACCTTAAAACGTGTTATCAGTCAGCTTGTTATAAAATAGGTCACGCGTTATACGGGGATTTTTGTGTGGGTCTCCTTCACGTGTAATGAACTCTGTCAGATCAAGTTTCCTGCTTATTCATGATGTAAACGAAAAACAGAAAACTACACAGAAAACGAAACCTAGGCATAGGCGAGTAATCAAACAAGTACTTTTTCTGCAAGTAAGAAAAAACCCATTCATGGTAATAATGAAAGGTAGAAAAAGTGTTATTGTGAACACGTCATGGTGCATGGTTCCCTTTGCAAGATAGTAACAAAGGAACAGTTGAGGGTGGGAGAAGAAGAGATCTCCAATGGAAAATATGGTTTGATAATATTTAATGCGAACAGTAGTAATATTTTCAGCACCCACAAAATAAACTGAAAACAGAGGTATAATGGGATGTTTGTATTGATGTTCCCCTACCACAACCCCAGAATCATGCTGTAGGATTATTAGTTTGATTATGATGACGCCGAGTTCAGTGCACAGTACCCATTTCGGGAGATTATATTCTTGTCTCTAAAACATCTCATTTTTGATCTGTCTGTTTTCATCCCTAGTGAGGCGAGCAATTAATTTCTTGTTTTTTTTAAAATGTAGATCTGGAGTTTCATGTTGTCTGTGACGACGTTGGTATTCTGTCTTCATATCTTGTCGATTTTCTATGTGTACGTGTGGTTCTAGCCTAGCTCGACGCCGATACACATCAGCATCCTTAGTAAGTCATGTGTGTCTTTTTTAAAGGGTTTCTTGATCAATTCTGTGCATCTTTACGTCAATTCTATGTATATGATCTACAGCATTTGCAGCACGAATCCGAGCGAGTGACTCTTGACTTTGACGACTGGTTTTTGATCTTTTTTTTGACGCTTTCTTACGATTGGATCATCTTCATTCATCATTTAAAACACATTATATGTTTATTTTAAATATAATATATTTTAGATAACTTTCACTACAAGCCGATACAGAAGTACACATATTAACGCATCAATAACATTTGTATACAAAAATGTCGTCTGCGTTGAATAACGTCACAACACCACTCGTTTTGACTAGATGTTTCACGGGAATTCCGTGACGTAAATGCGATATTTATAGAGCGTTCCGGAGATGACCGAACACGGCTATTATATTCTATTAAACACGCATATATATTTGTACAGTAAAGCGTACAATGGCTCGATATAATAATAAGACCCATTGTGAACCATTGTCTATTATAGTAAATATCGTAGCCTCGACTCAACAAGTGCATGAATACCGTTATTTTTCTAATCTGGGCGGTGGATATACGCTAATATGTTTTATCCGCTGTCATGATCATTTTAATACCACTTACATTTTTCAGATTGTTAATGAGATCTATTTCTAATATAGGATATCCCGGAAAGTTATTTGTGGTCTATATATATCCTTCTAAACTTGCACTGTAATCACTCGGCGAAGAGGCAATGCACTAATAACAACGGCACCCACAATAAATCAGGGCACATCAGCGCACACAAGAGAACATATAGCTATCGATAATCGATAATCCTGAACTAGGGTCATGCTGGTGCTTCTATAAGATGCATGCTGGGAGGTGGGTAGATTAATGGAAGTTTGCATGCCATGTCCGGCTTTGTGGCGAAGTGGTAGAAGAGCGCGTCTGTGACAGCCAAGGTACCGAGCTCAATGCCCGCCACAAACAATTGTATATACGGACCGTTCAAAAAGCAATTGCAAACTACTGAACGTATTTATGTTGCTTAGAAAGTAATTACAACAAAATAATGATGGGTTGATGACTACGTTCTGAATATGATACATTACCATTTTTTTGATATGCTATGTAAACACAACATTGATAAATTATGTGAACACATACAGTTAATTATGTTATTTATGTATACGGTGAATGTTGAATATCAAGAATATCTACGGTATTTATGCTCCTAGCTTGTAATGTGGCTAAGAAACATGGATAAAAACAAATGTGACAAAACAGGAAACAGTTAAACTTCATCAATCGGTACATACGCAGAAAGTGTTTAGAATACATGGGGTATAATTAGATCACCAGTGAGGAACCTATGCAAAGAATTAAAGGATCTCAGTGCAGGAAAAACTCAGGACACCGCGATATTTATATATATGATATACATTAAGAACAATAATGGTAAGACAGGCATTATTCTGGAAACGTACAGAATGTGGGTAAGAGGAAAATAGGAAATATAATTACACCTAGAAAAATAATTAAACAGACACAACAAATGGATTGGGCATGAACAGAGATGTAAACAATAGCTAAACATAAATTATGATGAAATAGGTCTCCAGAGGAACTGAATAATTCTCGGATACTGTTTAAATCTCATATAATTCTCTGTATAATTCTCGGATACTGTTTAAATCTCCTATAATTCTCTGTATAATTCTCGGATACTGCTTAAATCTCCTATAATTCTCTGTATAATTCTCGGATACTGCTTAAATCTCCTATAATTCTCTGTATAATTCTCGGATACTGTTTAAATCTCCTATAATTCTCTGTATAATTCTCGGATACTGTTTAAATCTCCTATAATTCTCTGTATAATTCTCGGATACTGTTTAAATCTCCTATAATTCTCTGTATAATTCTCGGATACTGTTTAAATCTCCTATAATTCTCTGTATAATTCTCGGATACTGTTTAAATCTCCTATAATTCTCTGTATAATTCTCGGATACTGTTTAGAACTTTAGTCTTCCTTTCTTTATTTAGTAGATCTACAAAGATGTTCTCTTTATTATGTTAATTTTTCTTTTTTTTTTTACATATACCGACTGGTGCCCAAATTACTGCTTTTTTCCCGGCTGTAATATTTCATTCCAAGTGCATATATGGTTACCATTTCTTGTTATATTATTGTTGTAGATTCATCGCCAATTGGTGTTTTCTTTTTAAGAAAACACTATTGTCTATTTCTATAAAGACAAATGATTACTACAGAGTTTACATAAAATATTAGTAATACAAAACTTATTTTTCAAAAAGAATATTACAGATTTAACAACCTTTCTTTAGATGTTTGTTTCTTTGATTTTATTCTCAAATTCCTGCAGGATCGATAATATGTACTAACTACATCAAAACTGTAATCCAATAGGCTACACTTGTCACAGGGTAATGAAGCTTTGCTAATCAATGGTAATACAAATAATAACTCTCACAAATCGATGATTCGATCAAAAGACCGCTATGAAGAATACATTCACAACATAATACGACTAGTACACTATACACGTTCGCATGGCATTAGCTAAATATAGATACACAACGGAAGAGTAACAACTAAAAGGTCAGAGGTGAGACAGCAAAACTATAAAAAAATTGCAGAACACAATAAAATATCCATAAAACAAGACAAACTGAAAAATGGTGAAACGACAAGATATCTACCCTTAGGACTGACAGGCATTGATCCCAAAAGCACTTTCGAGCCAAATTGTAACGGTTCCTAAGCGAGTGTCGCGTCAGATTATCGGAAAACCACGACTAATTGACAGTCACATGAATATTACGGGACTACTCCTCCGATGACCTGTGCCTTTGAAGTGGTCAATAACGCGAGAACCAGTAAAGTTAATGTTGCACCGATTGTCTCATAAACAGTCTGCAACGTTCATACCAGTCTCAACTACGTATGTCAAAATAAGGACAAACACAAAATATAGAACTTTTTTCCAAATGTCATGTATGTCATTACGGAATACACACATATGCTCTCTGCAATGGTGAAGGTGACTTTGGGGAATGTGATTGACCGGGTCTGTGTAACATCGGCACGTGTGTAGCACTTACAACGTTTGCAGCTGATGGTGCCAAAATGACTGGGGTTGTTAGGTTTTATATGACTCGGGGTCAATATACACATGAGGTTATTGTCACGTAAGCAATCAGAGAGGGGTCACAGAATACACACACATTGTGGGATCCGACTGTGAAAATGAAGATAGGACTTGAAATAGGACATGTTGGACAGCAGAGCATTGTGGGTGGAATGTTAGAAATCGTTGCTTCTGGTCATGGAGGAAGTCTTTCCAATGTTCTTTAGGGTGTCATGGCGGGTGAGGCTTCAGACTTGAAGTAAGACAGAACTGAGAACCCAGCCAAGGTAGAAGGAACAGCGAACATTGTCCATCATCTGGATGATGCCAGGAGCATAATTAAGAACTCAATACTAAAGGAGTAGACAGAAAAATGGGGCACCAGTACAAAAGGTAGACATTCACATGCTCTGCTAAAGGAACCTACTAGGACCATTCAAATTTAGGAAAAAGCTGAAAATGCCAGCGAATAGGAAACTACTATGACTTTGAATGGGAACCTCATTACATAAACTACTTGAACTAATATGTGAAGACTGTGAACCTCATTACATAAACTACGTGAACTAATATGTGAAGACTGTGAACCTCATTACATAAACTACGTGAACTAATATGTGAAGACTGTGAACCTCATTACATAAACTACGTGAACTAATATGTGAAGACTGTGAACCTCATTACATAAACTACGTGAACTAATATGTGAAGACTGTGAACCTCATTACATAAACTACGTGAACTAATATGTGAAGACTGTGAACCTCATTACATAAACTACTTGAACTAATATGTGAAGACTGTGAACCTCATTACATAAACTATTTGAACTAATATGTGAAGACTGTGAACCTCATTACATAAACTACGTGAACTAATATGTGAAGAGGAGAATACAAATGAACATTTCCTACTACATTGTCATAAATTTCTCCATCATAGAAAAAAACCTATAGATCTACTATCTAAATAATAAAATTCATTATAACCCTGGAAAATTGCTTGACAATGACGTTCCTAGAGATAGATTAATACTAATTTTACAACTTATACCAGGACACAAGGCCAAAATTTAAAAATTTAAAGAAATCTGACAAATGCAATATAATATAATTAAGGGATTGTTTGTTGTCATTATTGTGATCTCTGTCCAGTACACAGTACTGTCATCTTGTTTGTGTCCAATCTCTTCTCTAAACTATTATCAAAGTTCCCTTAGGACTAACACTATCCTCCTTCAGTCCTTTCGTTGTTTGTGTCCAATCTCTTCTCTAAACTATTATCAAAGTTCCCTTATGACTAACACTATCCTCCTTCAGTCCTTTCGTTGTTTGTGCCCAATCTCTTCTCCAAGCCGGTCTTCAAGTTCCATTAGGGCTAACACTATCCCCCAACCGTCCTTTTCAGGACTCCAACTCTTTCAGATCTCTCTCCACATCGTGTTCAACCACTCGAATTGGAATGCTCACCACCGAACATGGCTAACACTAGGTGTTTTCTATGGCAATAATTACACCCAAGTTTATCGATTCTCCCAGACCATAAGATCACACAAAGATAAAAACCATCACGGTTGGAAAGAACCAACAAAGACTTTACCTAGCAAGATATATTTTCTTTGACAATAATAGCACACACGGTTTTCGATTTTCCCAAACCATAAGTTCACAACATAGATAAAAGCCAACACAGCCTGATATAACCAACAAAGACTTTTGTCTTAGGTTGAAAGTCGTGTGCCTCGGCCAGAAGCTTTAATCCCCATTTAACAAACAATGAACAAATCATTATATCAGTCATTGCCTTTCTGGGGAAAGTTCTCCTCATCACTACGCAGACACCGTTTAGCGTAGCAAGATGGAGCACGGACAGCGGTATGCATTTGTCATGGTTTACATCTTGGCTGTGATATCGAAACATTTTGGCCACAGACATCCGTCTTCAGCATGGCTTCTGAGCCACTAGATTCTATACGGGAAGAAACATCACACTTCGCCTGTAAACTTCATTCGTCGTCACTAACAACATTCATGTCAGGTGATAATGTCGCCACTAACAACTTTCTTGTCAGGTGATAATGTCGCCACTAACAACTTTCTTGTCAGGTGATAATGCCGCCACTAACAACATTCATGTCAGGTGACAGTGTCGCCACTTACAAAGTGCATATCAGGTGAAAGTATCGCTATTATTTACTCTCTTTCCGGGTCTCGGTAACAAAAAGAATATTACCTAACTTTATACAAGAGATCTTAATCAGTAGAAGTGTAATGGCGGATACACTCAGGGAGAGATCGGGCGTGTCCAGTTTGCAGCGATGATGATCCACGACTAAACTACGACTTTATTTCCTTTATAAAAACTGTTAGGATTTATTTCAAGACAAGCATACTGAACTTTATAGAAAAGTGCGATAATATAGTAAATAATATTACCGAGCTTTATAGAAAATGGCGATATTATTAAAAAAATAATATTACCGATCTTTATAGAAAATGGCGATATTATAGTAAATAATATTACCGAGCTTTATAGAAAATGGCGATATAAAAAAAATAATATTACCGAGCTTTATAGAAAATGGCGATATTATAGTAAATAATATTACCGAGCTTTATAGAAAATGGCGATATTATATTAAAAAAAAATATTACCGAGCTTTATAGAAAATGGCGATATCATAGAAAATAATATTACCGAGCTTTATAGAAAATGGCGATATTATAAAAAAAATTATATTACCGAGCTTTATAGAAAATGGCGATATTATAGTAAATAATATTACCGAGCTTTATAGAAAATGGCGATATTATATTTAAAAAAAATATTACCGAGCTTTATAGAAAATGGCGATATCATAGAAAATAATATTACCGAGCTTTATAGAAAATGGCCCTTTACCGATTAAGGATCTCATACACAGATGAATGTCCATGTGGATCCAGAACCCAGACCCCGGAACACATACTTCAGGACTGCCCAACATACAAAGATCAGAGACAGCAGACCTGGCCAGAGGATACAGACTTGAGGCAAAAGCTATGGGGCAGCCGCTCTGACCTGGAGAAGACGGTGGACTTCGTCTTGACGACAGGATCTAACGGTATAGCATGACCACAGATGCTGAACGCAGAAGAAGAAGAAGATAGAAAATGGCGATATCATAGAAAATAATATTACCAAGCTCAATAGTACGGAGGTTTCAGAATAACAAGTTTAAAATAAATATTTATATATGTACGAGATATGAAGATGTGAGACTTGGGCTAACAAACATACTCGGAAAATATGAATATCCCTGAAGTATGGCAACTAGTTGTTTAAACGAGCAGGTCTTAGCTTACGCGTGCGTGCTTGCTGTATGTACGTACCTAAGAGGATATTTTATCGTGTTTATATGCACCAGGTTGTGTGGCTATATGGATGGAGACTCGAGGTATAGGTGCATGCTATGTGTGGGTCTATGGATGGGAGATTAGAGGATAGCAGCGTAATATCTTAGGTTGTGTGGTTGTATGGACGGGACCTTAGAGCATAGCTGTGTACTCTCTTAGGTTGTGTGGCTATATGGATGGAAGCTCAGAGCATGGGTGCATACTATCTTAGATTGTGTGGCTATATGGATGGGAGCTCAGAGTATAGGTGCGTACTCTCTTAGGTTGTGTGGCTATTTGGATGGGAGCTCAGAGCATAGGTGCGTACTATTTTAATTTGTGCACGGCGCAGAGAATGGCATGTTTAAAGGTAATGAGATGTATTTTTTGGAACTCCGGACGTAGTGATTAATTCGTCTATCTTGTGCTCACGATGTCACGGATTGTGCTCACAACATCATGGCTTGTGTTCACCTCGTCACAGCTTGTGCTCACGATGTCACAGTTGGAATCCCTCTCACGAAACGCACTTATAATGTGGATTGTTTTCGCAGATTCCTGAGGATTATTTAAACTACGGAGTTACGTGCTATAAGTGGTACTTGTGACAAGCGAGTGTTCTTTCCCTATAATTTAATATTAATTAAATATTATGGAGTAATATAATGGATAATTAATCCGAGTACAATGATGTCAATCCTCTACACTTTTTCAACCTTTTCATCCATATTTGTCCATTGTCATCTTGTGCGTCCCATACCTTGTTACCAGCAAATATATCGCCCAGTGTTAAAAGAAAAATGCTCAGGTGTCGGGTAACAACACGATACTGGAAAAGGGAGGCTGGGGAAACACATGGGAAATATAATAATGAACTGAAATACGTATACGTGTTACATTAATATGCCAATACGCCCAATGTTTGTAGATTTCATGCCATTATGTCTATTTTTGTGAGAGTAAAGAGGTTACGCTATCAACTATCAACTCTGAGAGCAAATAGGTTACGCCATCCAATTGTCAATTCTGAGAGCAAATAGGTTACGCCATACGACTATCACCTCTGAGAGCAAATAGGTTACGCCATCCAACTATCAACTATGAGAGCAAATAGGTTACGCCATCCAACTATCAACTATGAGAGCAAATAGGTTACGGTATCCAACTATGAACTATGAGAGCACATAGGTTACGGCATCCAACTATGAACTCTGAGAGTAAAGAGGTTACTGCATATAACTATCAACTCATGGTAAAAGAAGATAAAAGGGAATAAAACGAAAGTACAATTTTTGTAATGTATTGTGTGGACATCCAACAAATTCAAGTAAAATGTTATACAGTCTAAACTACATCCAGAATAATATGGATATCATTGAACGATGACATTTTACAAAACAATGGGGAAAAAATAAGTGGATATAAACTGAGTAGATATCTGCCTTTCTGATTGAGAGTGTCTCGATTTTGTTCATTTTCTCGCTGAATTATTTGATCTACAGACGTATTTTCATTCTGAAAACTCACGTGTAAGAAACATATCCCCATTCCAGCTTTCCGCACACCTGATCTGTTACCTGTGGAATTATTATCCACACGTTTGCCAGGTTTACCTACTAAAATAACCGAATTGTAAAAGTGGAGATGAAGAGAAACTGAGTTCTAGCAGATGACTGAAACCTTCTGTGCGACCTCCCTGTTCATTTTGCCTCTCTTGTCTATCGCCACCAGGGGAGAAAACCAAATGTAGTTTCAGTCGATGAAAGAACGTAACTTCATCAAGTTATCATTGAGGGTGGAAGGTTGTGTCGTCAGCAGATAAGGTTTAAAGGAAAGTGTTTGAATGTGTTGATAGGCCGAAGTAGATAGAGAGTCTGTGCACTTCTGCAGATGAATGAACGGTGATAAAGATTGTGATAGATACGTAATACAAGTTTTGATCATTGAAAAGCATAAAATAATTATGCAATTGAATCATTTGATAATGATTGGGACTGAGTTATTCCAAAACGTCTGTTTCAAAGTGTTATCATCACTATCAACATCATAACTATCGTCTTCATCATTTATCAACATCATCATTCTCATCATAATTATCAACATCAGGTTGAGCAGAAAACTATTTCATTACCCTGCGTTGACTGTAATGGACCAGTAACTTCATATCTCTAACGATGTTGGGGTATTCTGACGATGTTGGGGAACTCTGATGATGTTGGGGCACTCTGATGATGTTGGGGCACTCTTATGATGTTGGGGCACTCTTATGATGTTGGGGTACTCTGACGATGTTGGGGCACTCTGATGATTTTGGGGCACTCTGATGATGTTGGGGCACTCTGAAGATGTTGGGGCACTGACGATGTTGGGGCACTCTGACGATGTTGGGGCACTGACGATGTTGCGGGACTCTGATAAACTGTAGTTTATGATATTTTCATAGTTTGTGAACGAATGGGAGAACGTTGGTCTCATAAACGTGATCTCCCTTGTATTTCCCAGACCCGAAAGAGGAGCAATTAATGCTAGCACATCCGATTTCAGCATGCATTCTAAGTCACTGTCCCCGATAATGAGATGTGACACCGAACTCGGTCATAAATCTTTGCTAGTTGACTCACGTGGAGGTTAAATAGTGTTACTATTCTTTATTCTGCTTTCGGGTCGCAGACAAAACACGGTGAAATGATATTATTCAATCTGTTGTTTGAAGTGCTCACAACGCTTCTTACTAACCGATTCATGTTAGTCAATGACGCTAGTTTAACTAATGTGCATTCATTAGAAATGTGGACACAGTCTCGTGGCAGTAATCTTCCTGATTTGTCTGCTAATTGTACGACCCCTCGCATGGGCACTGCTGCCTCAATGAATGCTGCTCACACCAGCTCTTTCATCTTCTGCCCTTTGTCTCGCTCTAATGTGAACTATGAAATCTCATGCTAATATTAAAGTCCCTTGCAATGGCCAACGCTCTTTGACCTAATGTTCAAATACATGTAGTAGATTGAAACACAAAGTGGTCCACGCGTGGATGATCCACGTGGTTTTTTTGTGTGTCTGTATCAGCTTGAACATCTAAAAGAACATTCAAGCTGTACTTGACTACACAGAATCAGAATTCTTAACTTTCGTCAGACGATACAAAAGAAAAGTATTCTCTATCTGTTGAGAAACAAATCAAAGTATAGGTTACACTAACTTACAAGAAATCAAAGTTTTGATTACAAATACTTACAACAAATCAAAGTTTCGATTGCAAATACTTACAACAAAACAAAGTTTCGATTGCAAATACTTACAACAAAACAAAGTTTCGATTACAAATACTTAGAACCAATCAAAGTTTCGATTACAAATACTTACAACAAATCAAAGTGTGGGTTACACTTACAACAAATAAAAGTGGGGGTTACACTTCCTTACAATAAATCAAAGTGTGGGTTACACTAACTTACAACAAATCAAAGCGTGGGTTACACTTACTTACAACAAATCAAAGTGTGGGTTACACTTACAACAAATCAAAGTGTGGGTTACACTTACAACAAATCAAAGTGTGGGTTACACTTACTTACAACAAATCAAAGTGTGGGTTACACTTAGAACTAATCAAAATCTGGGTTACACTTACTGCAATTGCAATAAATCAAAATGTGTATTACACATACTGCAATTGCAATAAATCAAAGTGTGGATTACACATACTGTAATTGCAATAAATCAAAGTTTGGGTTACATATACTACAATTGCAATAAATCAAAGCAGCTATTCTTTTTACTACAGTCTATCTAATGTCCATGCTTCACAACCGCGTATTGCCACTGGAAATACCCATTTACCGATCATGCATAGTTTGGTACATGCTTTTGGTACCGTGTCAAAGGTTTTTCATTTGGGCAAGTTTCAATGTCGCCATTGCAATCCTTCTTGTGATTTCTAGAGCACATACTCCTGAACTATGTATGTTTGTGCCAAATACTCGAAATTATGACATCATCTAGTCTAAAACTGTTAATGTGTTTAATATGTTCAATAAACCTGGTCTATCTCATCTTAACATTACAGAAAGATAGTGACATGTGAGATGAAATGCATGAGGAAAGCTGCCGGGGTCACCAGGCTCGATAGATTACGAAATGAATATATCAGGAAAATAATAGGTATAATAACTTGCACAGAATACATAGAAAGGCAGCAGGTCAATTGGTTTGGTCAAATTATGAGAATGCATCACGACAAGTTGCCCATACAGGCATATAACCAAATGAGATCAGGGTACAAAACCAGAGGGACACCACGGAAAAGATGGATAGAAAACGTCATGAACATCCTGAATAGACACGGTCATAGCACAGCCGAGGCCACGCATCTGACTTTAGAAAGCAAGATCGAACTCCAATCTCACCTACGCTTACCGGCAAGAGTGGATCACAAACCACCTGTGGAAAGGCAATACACAATTATTATAACTGGTTGCAGCTTCACTTTATCGGTTGTCACTATTTAAAAAAAAACAAACCATTTCTTCATATTTATGAAAAGTTTTTTGTCTTCACTGTAGTTTTCTGTTAACAGTAACATTTTCTTTCAGAAAGAAAATTAACATTGTAATTACTAGATATATGTGTATAATATCGTATATATACACATATCTTTGTTATTTCTAATAAAATATTCAACTCGATTTACCATTACAATTTAATCGATTAGTCCTAAATAAACCACCTTACATTTTCATATCTTGATGCACAATAATCAGTCAATTAAAATGCTTCTGTAATGGACAATTTCTAACATACAATTTGATGATCCCTTTCAGAATCGCAATATTCAGGTATGTGAGACAATGCCGTGAAGTACAAAATCAAATTCAGTACATTTTTTTTTTTTTGGTTGGATGAATGTGTTCGGATTTCAAACGGAAAAGCTAGTATTTTTGCTGATCAAAGACAGAGGTGGAGAGATTCACGAGGGCTAATGCTAAAATAACTCAACACGCAAGAGTTAATTTCCTTGTTTGAAAGCCCTTCATTTTGCTTCAAGACAAAACTGTGAATCTCTAGGAAAAAGCAGAATTCTTGACCTCGTTAATCAGACGGGCTTCCGGTATTAGTCAGGGAATGTTGCAGAAGATCCGATGCTGTTAAGGATGTGGATTGTGGATAATGGTAAGACATGGATACTGGATAAATCAATTGTGAGTGTACAGAACAAATGTATAGTACCGCTTACTGGTGTTTGATGGATTAGCGTGGATAGTTGAGTAATATCGGCGCAAGCACTACGCATTATGGCGCACTTTACATAATCTAGCTCAGGCTATATATAAACTATATTCATTTAGGTTGTAGCGCACTTGTTAGTTGCTATTGACGCTCCCAACATTTTGATTGCAGCGCACTTGTTAGTTGCTATTGACGCTCCCAACATTTCGGTTGCCATTGCTTGCCATGTTATCATGATAGTGTCTACAGAATGGCACACGTTGTATCGTGGTTTACAGTGGGGCTGCAATATCTTTAGTCTGACACGTTAGACTTCAGCATGCTATTTTAATTGCTGTGATCCATTAGTCATCAAAACGTCGTTTCTTCTAATGATTGTCCTGGCAGTATTTACATGCATCAGATTACCATTGGTTTTGGAAGATCCACATGCACAGATGTCTTCAGTGGAAATGAACCCCGATACCTTGTCCGTCACAGACGCGGTCTGTTCTTCGCTACAACAGAATTTCTTTGAGATTGAATAACATATTTATCCACTAAATTCTCCGTAGTCACCTCTTACTACATATCTGGCAATGCAATGTTCACATGCTCACCCTGCTCCTCATTCTGCTCTCAATAACACTAGAATGAATTCTGGTAGTGAGTCACGGATGTGCCAGTGATAACAGCCGAATGGCTACAACACGGAATTACTGAATACATACCAATGAGGTTTAGGGTTCAAACCACCGTTGCGGTGAAATTTTATCTTTAAAATGTACAATAACAAAATATTTCGTGTACAAGTAATGGCGCCTCCTATGGACATGGTTTGGACATTCATGTAGAAACGATTCCTTGTAAAAATCAAGACTGCATAAAACCGTCGAAAAGGGGGGGGGGGCAAATAAAGACATGGAAAGACAACATCAAGGAATGTACAGGACAAGGTATTTCCTCACTCATCCGCATCGATGAAGATAAAAATCGCTGGAGGAATCTGCGAGATTAAGCATCCAATGTGGTACCCTTACGTTCCTGACGGGTTACTGGTTTATAGAAAGATGGCAATGCATTCTTTATTTCCACAGTCTATACAGAAAACAAAGGCTGACTTCTAAACACCATATTGAGAATGAAATTAGTTTCTTTCGGCCATGTAAAGAGACATAATGGTATGAAAAGTGTATCGCTGAAGGGAGTGATAGAAGGGAGCAGAGGCAAAGTTCGCCCAAGACGTTGTTGGAATAGAAATATCCAAGAATCCATGTATATGTTACTGGAGGGGGCAGAACAATTCGCACAAAATTTAGGAAACTTCAAGGGACTCATAATGAAGATAACATTCTGGAAGAAATAGATCACATAACAACATTAAAATAATTTGTCACATAACAACATTAAAATAATATGTCACATAACAACAATAAAATAATTTGTCACATAACAACATTAAAATAATATGTCACATAACAACATTAAAATAATTTGTCACATAACAACATTAAAAGAATATGTCACATAACAACAATAAAAGAATATGTCACATAACAACATTAAAAGAACATGGCTTGATTAACAGGAAGAGTTGTAGTAATGAGAATGTAAAGTTTGATAATGATTATGTTTGTGTTATAATTATTACAGTGAATAACAATTGATTATATATAATTGTATTATTGTTCGGATAACGAATAATCATTGATTATGCTTGTGTTATGATTTTATAAATAATAACAATTCATGGCGATAATAATTATGATAATGGTAATCATAATGACTGAAATACTTATAAAGCTGATAATAGTAACGAAGATAAAACAGCTGATGAAAGGTGATGTGAAGATGATAGTTATAAGAAGCTGACATTTCTTGGGGGTATTAAGTGGCATATTGAAAAGGAAATCCATTTCAAAATAAAATGTTCCTAACACGTGGTACAAAAACTGTGAGTTTTAAGACAACCATAAATTTGGTTGTAAAATACATGTTGTATTTTCAAGTTAGGATGGGTGCATCATCTGTTTGCCTGATTTTTATTTTCCTGACATTGAGTTATGTTCTGAAATTAGTGTGCTTTTGGCGTTCTGTAGGTCAGGTGCACATCTGTCAGCAGAATGTATTCGAAAAGAAGATTTGAAAGAGCATGGAGAGAAGAGAGAAGCAAGATAAAAACACGAGTTGAAGAGAAGAAATGCACAAATATCGATGAAGAAAGCAAATCACAGCAGAGTTCGGAAACAAACCGATCATGGATATGAGAGAGCTTGAGTAAGACAGGGCTTGTTATCTCCCTGCTCTTGTCATGATGAACTTTTACTTTTCCTTTTCTTTAATCTTTTTAATAGATTTAATCTCTTCCTCCGGTTCTTGTTCGGAACGCGTGCATACCTGTTTATTTTAGGGATAACTAATATAAATATTATATCAACGATTAATCCTACCATCTTCACACAGTATCTGCGTTTTTATGTAAAGTATGTTGGCTGTTGTCTTTGGTCCTGATGATGGCGTTTGTGACAAAATGTTGTTTGTCACTCTGTCTCATTGCTAGCATGTTTTATTTATAATAATACTGGAAATATTTGGGCATATTTGTGTTTATCTCGTCAGAAGCCGAAAGAAAACAAGTCGGAGTGTGCGTGTGTGCGTGTGGACGCGTGTGGTCGGGGATAGGATATACATAACATATGCACATTCACTTGCTACATATTTCAAGAATATACAAGCGTATATTCGAACTACTGACTACAGCAATATACACACTCAAGTAGGAAGCACTCATGAAGACCTATTACCCAATTACAAAAACTCAGGTAGGATACTCAGCTGAAGAGGAGGACCGTATTTCTGACACGTCTATGCAGGATTGTTATGGCATTGTCAGGGATCTCTCATAGCTGTCTGCGGTATAAGACCTACTGGGAGATGAAGCATTCTTAATGAATTATTGGACTGTTTCCGCTATTTTCATTGACTCTCACATTATGAAAAAGACAAAGATAATGGAAACTGACAAAACTAAATCAAGACCCAAAATTTATATTTGAGAACTGCAATTTAGAAGAAGTGGCACAGTTTGATTATTTAGGAACTGATATAAACAATGCAGGTGGCTGCGCTTTTGAGATCAAGAGAAGAACGGCAATGGAGCTATGAAAATTAAAACAGCTAAAGAAACTATGGCAGGGTACTAATATAAGAACCAAATTGTGTTTACTACGAACATGAGTATTTCCTGTGGCGAGATATGGATGTGAAGCATGGACACTAAATAAACAGTGGCAAAGAGAATAGCATAATTTGAATTAAAGTGATATAGAAGAGTTTTGAGAATACCATGGACAGCAAAGAAAACAAACCAGCAGCTGTTACGAATAATTATCGTACAGGAAGGCTGGCTTCTGAACACCATATTAAAGAAAAAGCTAATTTTCTTTCGGTCACATTAAGAGACACGACGGCCTGGAGAGAGCGTTACTGGAGGGGATGATAGAAGGCAACAGGGGCAAAGGCCGCCCAAGACAATGTTGGACAAAATACATTCAGGAATACCTGCTCATGTCACTGGAAGAGGCAGGACAACTTGCTCAAGACCGCGGAGAATTCAAGAGATTCATAGGAAAGACTACGTTCTGGAAAGAATATGTCACCTGATGATGATGTCACACAATGTATAATGAAGTGAGTAATCATGCAATAATTAAATGAGTCACTAAGAAAGCTTTCGTTTCCAATATCCAGTAGGCCTTATAAATAAAGCAGTAGTGGTATAACGAACGATCATATATTTCCATAAAACGGCATTCATCAAGCGTAGAGGATTGACTACATTATACTCGTGTTTCCCACATTAATTCCATTACAGGGAGTACGTCGTTTTATGTTTTTTTAACTTATAAAAAATCACTTCAGTCCGGGACCATCGAGGAAATAAAAAACACTTTGTAAATATCACGTCACAGATTGAACTCAAGCATAGTTTCCATGTGGTTCTCAAACCTTTTCTAAATCCGTGCTTCCCATTTGTGAGAATGTTTATTCAGTCTCCTCCCACCCACGGAGTCAAAAAGAGTTGTTGATTTTCTTGTAGAAAGATTATTATTTATGTCAATACATATCATTCTCAAACATAGGTATATTAGCAGGATATAGTGTAGACTATGTAGAATAGGAGGCTTGACACATCCAACTTCAGCATGGCTTATCGGACAATTAGACCGTATATAGGATAGGACGGTCAATCTATCCTAAACCCTACTTAGTAGACTACTACGGTATGCCTGGCAGGTAACAGTCTCTCTATCATGTTTTCCCATTTTGGGCCATTCAACAAACTGGATAAATATCATTCAGTGACAATTTTGTGGCACAACTAGAGGTTTTTTTTAGTTATTCAAAGTCTATCTTCCTGTCGCATGAACATTGTTGTAACCCCAGGGGGAGGACGATCATCTGGCCTGAGTTGAGAACCACTGGTCTATTCAATTATATAAAAATAAAGTTAAAGAGCTTTGAGGATTGATTTTATTGTACTTGGGTTGCACCGTTTATATTGTGTCCATCTTCAACGGTGCAGCACTCCGCCAGAGAAAACTACCAATGATAGTCACACATTATCTAAGTTTCAAAATACGATGGAAATCATTCACTGTTTACTTTCTAATACTGGATGACAATCAGACATCGTCTCATCATCATCAGGTTCCATGTCAGCTGGCGTAGCCGGTAATGGCTCTCTGTCCACAGTATTATGTATCAAAGTCGTTGTTGTTTCCATGTCGTGCCAGGTTGTCAAACTGTCTAATATTTTCTCACGTTGTCGCCCTCTGTCTCTGCTGCCTTCAATTTTGCCTGTTGTGACTATGTTCTCTAAACCTGCCTGTCTCATGAAGTGGTCAAAAATAGAAGATTGCCTTTTTCTTATATTGTTGATTAAGGTCCGTTTCGCATTTGACTCTTTCAACACATTTACATTAGCTTTTCTGGCAGTCCATGGTATTCTGAGCATTCTTCTATAGAACCACTTCTCTGTTGTCTCCAATCTCCCACTTTCCAGTTTGTTTATTGTCCACGACTCGCACACATATGTTAGTATAGGGTCTATACTAACACATTTTCTGAGTTTCAATAAACAATGGAAATCACACAATGTTTTTTTTTCCAATCCACGATGCCAATCATACACACTGTCTTAATGTCCAATTTTTGTTTTGTTTTGTTTATTCTTGATGACTACTTTCACTATTTAATTTGTATATATATATATATATATATATGTAAAAGAGAGTTAGTCGTCGAATTATCATCACTGCACTCCGGACACGCACCTGGGGACTCCGATCACAACTTGTGTGTCCACCATTACACGCTGACTAACACGTTCCAGTTCTCGGTTGGGTGAGAATCACTTTTCTACGCCCATAGTAGCGCTCATCTCTGGCAAGGCCACATTTCCAGTTCCATTATTCTGGACAAGGAATCATCACCCTGTATATTTTCATGTGGAAAATCAAGGGATAAATGTTCCTGTGTAGGGTAACAGCCACGGGAAGTAGGTGGCTGGAGTAACGCAGGGCAAATGTCAAGATATGTACAAAAATAGGTAGTTTATAGGTAAAATAGGTAAAAATAACTTTCCCTTCCCTACTTACTACTATCTTCTCCCCATACCTTCTTCTCTCCTGTCATGATGCTACATCTTTGCTTGCTCCATTACCTATCTGCTATTGTCCTCCTCTTCCCATTATAAACTTATTTGTCACCATGTAATATTTGTTTTTATTTTGTGGTCGTTTGTTTGTCCTGATGAAGGCTTTTTAGTCTAAACGCCCGCCATCTGTCCTTGTATCTCGTTGTTAGTATGTTTTATGTTTTACTTTGTTAACACATCTAACTACTTGTGTATATATTGTTATTTTCGTGTGTCTGTGTTGTTTCTCATAAGTAGTACAAAATGTCTGCGAGTCCAACTGTTCTACAGCTCGACACAGTAGCCCTGCCAGTTCTTTATTCCACTCTCTGACTTTTTCATTCATGATTACAATCATTTAACGTTCAGTATTTTTATATGTGATGATTCGTAGTGGTAACCTTTGATATCAGTTACCATGTTGTTCCGGCAGGCCGATGTTGTGCTTGAACTAGTTGAGGGCACGGAGTGGGAGGGTGGAACAACAAATAAGCATGTCACAAGGACCAGAGTTGTGCCCTGATATCGACGTCTGTTTCAGCAGCATCAGACTCGAAACACCATCGATTCGAATGGCTGCTGGAACAGAGGGCGTAGTACTTATGGAAATACCCCACGTTCTGTGAGGCCAGTTTCTAATCAAGAATCATGAATAAAGAATATGTGATGACAGTCATTTAATGTCCAATGTTTAAAAAAATTATTCATAAGTCGCAGATGATTGACTTCACTGTACTAGGTTTTCCCAATACGTACACAGTCATTTTCAACAAAGCGGCACGCCGCTTGTCGAGAGTACCACTCATAGCACGTAACTCCGTATCGTCTAACAATAATCCACAAGGATCTCCGAAAATCCACCATGTAAACAAGACGACACGATCCAATTTCGAACCCATAACCCTCTTGAACGTAAGGCAAATTTCTACTCTATTCTGACAGACATATTTATCTATTTGATGTGTAATCAATAATAAACAACATTAGATATGCAGATGACACTGTTCTTTTGGCAGAAAGTGAACATGAACTACAAATACTACTAGTTCAAGTCAATAAATCAAGTAATGAATGTGGACTGGATATAAATATAAAAAAAACAAAAAAACATGATAATCAGCAAAGACACAGAAAAACAGGATGTAAACATAAACATACATGGAGAGAAACTACAACAAGTAAAACAGTATCAATATCTTGGACACATAGTCACAAATGATGGCAGATGTGAAAAAGAAGTTAAAAGGAGAATAGGAATGACTAAAAGTACCTTCAATGACATGAAGAAATTATTAATATCTAAACAAATTACAAACAAGTTAAAAACGAGAATTATAAAATGCTACATATATTCCATATTAATTTATGGCTCAGAAACATGGACACTAAATAAACAATTAGAAGACAAAATTGATGCCTTTGAGATGTGGGTATATAGAAGAATAGGGAGAACATCATGGACAGAGAAGAAAACAAATAAAGAGATACTAAAAACACTAAATATGAAGAAAGAACTACTAAGAGAAATAAAGATCAGGCAAATAAAATACTTTGGACACATTAAAAGACATGACACCTTATTGAAGACCTTACTTGAGGGTAAAGTCAAAGGGAAGCGAGCTTGAGGTAGGCAGAGATACAAGTGTGAGAGTAACATTACACGACGGACAGTTTACAGTCTAGCAGAGTGCACCACCAAGACAAATGACAGGAGATGTTGGAGATACGTTGCAGCCAACCTTCATTGCGGAGACGACACTTAATGATGATGAATCAATGACGACAATCTCCTTTTCGAGTAGACGTGCCATTAAGACAGTTTCCTCGTACACACTTTCAAAACAAATATATATGTACACCGTGCACATGTATGACAAGGTTAACACACTCACACTGCTGCCTTCCTTACCACTTCAGACATCTCCTCTTTCCTGCGTGCAGACCATCCTTTAACCCTCGCCTTATCTCCTTTCTAGACCACCCTGATAGACTCATATTCTCCCTTTCAAAGACCTTCATAATAGTCTCCGCTGTAAGTTTAATAGGCCTACACGCAGAGCTGCCTGGCAATGCAGTCCGATAAAGTATATCTAGGCTTTCACGCCTTGACATGTTTATGGCAAAACTTTGATGCAATGTCATAAAAACACTCAAGAGACTCCACAAGCACATTTAAGAACCAAAAAGAAAAAAAAAGCGCTGCGAGAAATCAGAAAACACGCGAACAAACTCTGCCGGTCACAACATTATACCCAATAGAGAACAAGATTTGGTACATGATAACGTTACTGTTGTTGGCAATTTTATTCCAAAGACTTTCTATAGGTCATTTCTGGTCTGCTTGGGAAAATTGAGAGTGAATATATAATTTGAAAGCTGTACCTATAAAAATAGATTTATCTAACATGGACAGATCTCTGGCTTCACGTTTTCATCGTTTTATGTTTAATTCCAAATCACTTTGTCTGCCACTATCGAACCGACTTCTTTCTCTCTATATATAGGTATATGTTTTGTGATCAATATTTATTTATTCACATAACGCGTTACATTCTCCAACTAGTAACATTACATTCTTCAACTAGAAACAATACATATCTCCTACTAGTAACATTACATTCCCCAACTAGTAATATTACATTCTCCAACTAGTAATATTACATTCTCAAACCAGTAACATGACACTCTCCAACTGGTAACATTACATTCTCCAACTAGTAACATGACACTCTCCAACTGGTAACATTACACTCTCCAACTAGTAATATTACATTCTCAAACTAGTGACATGACACTCTACAACTAGTAATATTACATTCTCAAACTAGTGACATGACACTCTCCAACTAGTAACATTAAACTTTCCAACTAGTAACTTTATACATTCCGAGTAGTAATACTAGACTCTAAAACTAGTAGCATTATACTCTCCAATTAGCAGCAGTATACTCTCCGACTAGTAATACTATAACGCTCCAAGTAACATGACATTTTTCAATTAGTAGCATGACACTTTCCAACTATTAGCATTATACTTTCCAACTTCTAAATTTATACTCTCCAACTAGTAACTCTCTAATTAGTAACAGTATACTCTATAACTAGTAAAATTACATAACCCAACTAGTAACATTACACTCTCTAACTAGTAGCATTATAATCCCCCGACAAGTACTACACTCTACAACTAGTAACATAACACTCTCAAACTATTAATATTACTCTCCAACTAGTTAGATTACACTCTTCAACTAGCAAGCTTACACTCTTCGACTAGTAACATTACAATCTTCAACTAGTAACATTACAAACCCCAAATATAGACATTATATCCTCCAACTAGTGACATTACACGCTCCAACTATCAGCATTACGCTCTCCAAATAATTTCAATACACTATCAAACAACATTGCATCCTATAGTTAGTAACTACACACTCGTCAACGAGAAAAATTTCATCATATAATTAGTAGCACTAATAATAATAATTAGTAACTTTCCTACTAATAATATTATATTTTACAACTAGAATAATTACTCTCCAACTATTAACATTGCATTCTCTAAATTAGTTACATTAGATCTCAATATATCAATATTATTATCTCTAAATATTAACATTAAACTCTCCAACTAGTAACATTACTCTCTCCAAAGAGTAAATTCACATTCTTCTAATAGAAACATCTCACTCTCCAACTAGTAAAATAACATTTTCAAGCTAGTAACTTTACATTTTTCAACAAGTAAAATCACATTCTCAAGCTAATAACCTTACACTTTACAACAAGTACACATACACATAATTGCAATGTTTGGTTTAAAGTTATGCCAAATAAATACTACATTATGCATTTTAGTAATGCACTGTCCGATTAATTATTATTGACCGTGTAGGTCAGTCTAGAGGGATACAACATATAAATATACTTCTTTTAGGCTTCCTTTAATATTTAGAAATGATGTGGCATAGTTGATAATGAGCTGCGCTTACCGGCACTCGGGTGAAGCGAGGCAAGTTCGAAACCGAGTCCAGACACAACAATTAATATTGAAAAGTAATTTCTCGACGGCGTGGTACAGCGCGCGTATGTGACAATCAAGGTACTGAGTTTGTTCTCCGCCACTGGTAATTGTTTATCCGGACCGTTCAGAAAGCAATAGCAAAATACTGAACGTATTTATATTGCCTAAATAACCAGCACAGCCAAATTGCTGGTTTGATGGACACGTGCTAAATACGATACGCTACCATATTGAATTAGTCGACACAGCTGTAAATTTGTACGCAAGTGATGAATTGAGAATGGTAGCTACGGTACTTAGTGGCTAGCACATGAGGTGTTATCATCCTCGAAGGCAAGTTGCTGAAATGAAATCTACGATTTAACACTTGTTGTTAATTATTGATAATGACGAGTCTACATGATTTCGATAACCTTGGATGACCAACAAGATTTCACCCATGGCTTCTCCAAGTACACATTATGTATGTTCTTCGAAGACAGAGTCATCAATGATGGCAGTGACTACACAGTAGTTACACATTACTTATGAATAAATCGCACAGTGATTATTCATCATCAAGTGCCGTGCCAAATGGCGTTGGCGATCATATTTCTCCATGTACATCGATCTCTCATATATGTCATCATCTCCGTTGGTGTCGTCAATCGACGCCATTTCGTCAAACTGTACAATATCTTTTTTCTGGGTCTTCCCCATGCTCTTTTCTGTTGTCACTATATTCTCAATGCTTCATTTTCTCATTATGTGCTCAATAAATGTTCACTGTCTTTTTCTTATATTATCAATAATGCATCTTTTCACATCCATCCTTCTAAGACATTCTTCATTAGTAATCTTTGTTGTCCACGGAATGCGTAACATTCTTCGAATAAATCACATTTCCGCTGCTTCCAATGCAGTAGTTATTACCCACACAAAATAATAGTTAGTACAGTAGTTATTACATACCAAAAATAAAAATCTAACATTTACAAATTAATTATGCAACACTTTATAATTGTTACTTTATTAAAGGACTACTCGGGTATAGAGGAGTGACTTAAGTGTATAATGTCCTCACTGTACCTGCATGTACTCTATCATTCTTATCAGAACAGAAAGCGGCAAAAAACTCCCATTACAGAACTCTAGGAATAAATGTTTCAGTGTGGGGTAAAAACCATACAAAAGAAGTAAGTGGCTGGAATAACACAGGGTAAATATCAAGATAAACAAAAATAGGTAGATGTGTTACCAGAATGAAACATAAAACAACCTAATAACGAGATACAGAGACAGACGACGTTTCGACTAAATAGCCTTCATCAGGACAAACGAAAGACAACAGTACAATGAATCTTACACGGAAACTAACGTGGTTAAGATAGGGAGGAAATAAAATGAGAGATAGCGAATAGATAGCGGAGAGAGAAAAGATGGAGTAGCATAGAAAAGAGGAAGAGGGAGTAAGGAGAAGAAGTGAGAAGGGAAAAGTGCACAGAAATAGGCGAGGAGTGAAAATAGATAAGGTGTGGTAGCAAGTAAAATGAGATAAATAAGGATAAATTAAGATACTTACCTCAAAAGTGGCCACAGGCAATGAGTATTAGCATACAATCAGTGTGGGAGAGCAAAAGAGGTTGGTACGAGAGATCAGATGAGAGATGGAGAGAAAGAGGCCAGTATGACAAGAACAGACAACAAAACAAAAAAGACACAGAGCATATATGACCAGTTGAGAGAAAATATCAGTAGGAGCAGATAATGGTGGAACGACAGTACAGTGATGATATATGCAAGTTAGATGGTAAAATATAAGTGATAATACGTAAAAAACGGAAAACTTATCTGAGATGCGTATAATCTGAGCTTGCTTGAAAAAGTAGGGCTATCGGAGTAGGCCTCAAAAACTGAACAATGAGAGACAGTGAGGCAGTCTCGTCAGGTGAAGCTAGTTTAGCACAATAAAGGAGGCGAGAGGCGTCGATTTTACGCATCTCAGATAAGTTTCTCGTGTTTTTACTTATTGTACTCATTATGTTATCCTTACCGATACTATCACACCACTCTCATTATTCATCCAGACATTTACACATTTCGTGACATTTGCATTGCCCGCACCTTCAATGTCGGACTGTCTTGCGTCACTGTATATTAACATTGACGCTCTATGTGATGACACAGAGGTCTGGAAGACAAAACTTGTCTTTGTGCAGTCATTTCTCATTCCATCTGAAGTCTCCACGTTAACGGACACGTTCCACAAAAGTTGGCCAGACACAGCACGTGCCGCTGTGCTTTTGTTTCCAGGTTGCACAACGGAAAGGCACTGTGGGATCTTGGTTATATGCTAAAACTGGGTCCGCCGAAAGCAATATGGTACCTTTAACACATCGCCTGTAAACTTGTCTTGCCATCTGATGTTCATGACTTTTCTGAGAGAAGCTGTGTGAAAGTTAGTGAGCTCCCTCACATGTCATCTATATACATTCCATGTATCACCAGTGTATAACAGATATGGAAGCCCCACCAGAACAGTCCATGTATCACCAGCGTATAACAGATCTGGAAGCACCACCGCTCTGTAAACTTTCAGCGTAGTCTGTATGCTAATTTCATTTCTATGCCACACATTTGGGTACATTCTGCTGAAAGTGCTGCTTGCCATGCCGATCGTGGTATACACTTCATCATCAACGTTGCCATTGTGGGATAATGTACTCCCTAAGCATGTGAATCTATTCACAACTTTCAGAACTACGGAATTTATCTTTAAGCAGAGTTCGTGTTAAATTTTGGTAGGTGCTGGTTGTAACATAACTTCTGTTTTCCCCGTATTAAAAGTGAACCCAAAGTTGATACAGGCTATAGAGAATCTGTCTATGGTGAGTTGTTGATCATCGGAGTTAACATTTAGATCATTTGAAATCTTATATTTGCTGATGACTTTGATCTAAATATGTGCCGAATAATGTGGAATTCTTTGGTCACATTAAAAGACATGATGGTATTGAGAGAATGTTATTGGAGCGAATGCTAGAAGGTAACAGGGGTAAAGGCCGCCATAGACGCAGTGGCACAACTGACATCCAGGAATGCCTACATATGTCCTTAAAGAGGTGCGACAGCTTGCTCAACACCGAGGAGAATTCAACAGATCTACAGTGACGACTACGTTCTGAAAAGAATGTCACTTGATGATGATATACCCTAAATGCTAACTCTGAACACACATATACCTTGGTGTACTCAGTTTTAAATGTGGGACATGTTCTCATTACTCATTATTATATATTTTATTTGATTACAGAACAACTGTGCGTATGTGTTTTCATAAAGAAAATATCAATGAACTCAACATTAAAACATAATACAATTTAGTATTATATATAATCAAGGTTTATAAATTCACTAGCAACACAGAAACAAAAAATACTCGCACATATTTCTTCATAAATTCACTAGCAATAGTGAGCTTGGTTGCTATCACCGGGTTACAGCGTGCCAGGTTCGAAACCACGTCCGGACACACAAAAATATCCGAGTTGAGATTTCTCGCTTGACACGACCACTCCTCCAGTCGAGACAGCTGTAAATAAGTACCTCTACGCATGAGTTAGGGGAGGTAAAGCCAGCAAGGAAGGGAACTGGCCACCTCACCTAATAGTTGCTGCGGCTTAGTACATGAAGAGTTATCTTCATCCCCGACGACAGGTTGCTGCCATGGGATATACCTTTACCTTTAGCAACACAGAAATAAAAACACGCACACACTTTTCTTTATAAATTCACTAGCAACACAGAAACAAAAACACGCACACACTTTTCTTTATAAATTCACTAGCAACACAGAAATAAAAACACGCACACACTTTTCTTTATAAATTCACTAGCAACACAGAAACAAAAACACGCACACACTTTTCTAACACAGTTCGTTATCAAGAATTCATCACAGCATACAGTAAATAGATTTTGTACTGACTTCTAGAAGGATGTTTGGAGGTAAGAGTTGAATATTCCACGTGACAATGGCCAAAAGTAATCCACAAGTCATGCACCAAATTTTTCAGGCAGAAAGCGGTAGAAGATGCAGATTTCCAAATTACAACTTAACCAGTAGAAATTTTAGAATGAACGTAACAGAAGATGACAGAAGCTAGTTCTGAAAAGAACATACTAATCAAATGTTATCGATTAACAACAGGAGACATACCATTTTCCTACACGTATAACTAGTACAAGTTACAGTAGTGTGTAAATAATTACATAATGCAGTTATTACCAACCTTAAGCAATCCAATTATTCAAGATTGGAAATTTAGTTAAGACTGTGAACACGCCCTCCAGATGTTACCATCTTGTCCACTTATCGATCTCCTATTCAAATATATCGATTAGTGGTGACTTTTATCTTTTGTTGTATGTGCTGTGGAATAAGGTCAGAAACAAATACTTATAAATATGAAAATAGAGATATCTTGTTAGTTGCTTTTTTCTATCGTCAGTAAATGCGATCAATAATGCTTCTCCCTTTTAGCATTGTGTAGGTCTCTCTGGTGTTTTATGTCATGTTCAGATGCTGCAAACTCCCAGGGGTGTGCAATGATTTTAGATGAGCTTTCATCTCAAAAATGGTCCAAAATAATTGTTTCGATGAAGATATGTGGGACTTTCACGAGAGATTGTCTCACTGAATAATCATTGCGTCTACTACTTAGTTTCATCTACTAGTTAGTTTCATCTCCTAGTTAGCTCGATCTACTAGCTAGTTCCATCTTCTACACTTAGATTCATCTACTAGTTAGTCCATCTCCTAGTTAGCTTCATCTACTAGCTAGTTCCATCTTCTACAATTAGTTTCATCTACCAGTTAGTTCATCTACTAGTTAGTTTCATCTACGACTTAGTTTCATCTACTAGTTAGTTTCATCTACTTGTTAGCTTCTTCTACAAGTTAGTTTCATCTACTAGTCAGTTTCTTCTACTAGTTATTTTTACTACTAGTTTGTTTCATCTACTAGTTAGTTTAATCTACTAGTTAGTTCCATCTGCCTGTTAGCTTCTTCTACTAGTTAGTTTCTTCTACTAGTTAGTTTTATCTACTAGTTAGTTTCATCTACTAGTTATTTTCCGCTGCAGAACTTCTACGACGGGATAATTTTAGAACGATTATACGACAGGATGATTTTAGAACGACTACCGATGGGATAATTTTAGAACATCTACACGGCCGGATAATCTTAGAACCACTATACGACGAGACAATTATAGTTTTAGAAATTTGAATTTAAAAATCATATGGCATACATCAATTTATAACAAACAATACAATTATAGATCTATGGTTGTGATGAATTGTTCTGATATGTTGTTGTTCGTCCATCACAAGTGATGATGATCATTTATTACATCCACTTTTGAAAATTCAATTTTAGTTATGTCCTTGATTATGAGTTCGTAGATGGCTAATGAGCCCTATTCGAGCTGTAAATGTCCTTGGTCAGTTTGGACATGGAATAACGCCTGTAGACGGATCTTGGTCTATCCGTGACTTTCTAGCTGCTCTCCGCTGTTGAGCTGCTGCATTTCTCTTCTTTTCACAAGATGATGCGCTCTTTTTTATTTTAGAACGCCATGTAGATCTATTTTGTGCAAGTTCTTCCCATGTATCGTGGTCTATTTCAAAGGCTTTCAGTGAGTCCTTTAACGAGTCCTTGTAGCGCTTCCTTTGGCCACCTTGAGATCGTATACCCTTCTCTAGCTCACCATAGAGAAGTATCTTTGGCAGACGATGGTCTGGCATACGCACCAAATCACCTGCCCAATGAATCTGGTATCTTTGATTGTCTCCACCCATATAGTTCTTGCACGAAGGGTTGGTTGCGCTCATACCGTCCTCATAATTTGTCGAACCACCTGGTTTGCTGTCTCTCTTTATTTAGTCTTGAGCTTAGATGGGTTTTTTCTTTCATATATATCTTCATTTTTTCGTCGATCTCTTCTGGAAACATTGATAGGTGTCCTCATACATCTCATTTCATACACAACGATTTCTTTTTCTCCAACGTCTTTGTCATGGGCAATGTTTAACATAGGTAACACAGAAATGGTATAAAAATAATTTCTATCAATTGCATATTTGTAGTCATGCAGATTGATGGGGGTTTGAGTATTGGTGGCAGCTAGTAAGTCACCGCATTGGCTTTCTTCTTCCGATCCCTCTATCGAGTTTAATAACTCTGTAAAGACGGCATATATGTAGATACTTATATGTCAGATTCGTTGACCAATCAGCAGTTGAGACACACCTAGCATTCCTCATTCGCCAACTACTCTGTCACAACAGAATAAATGTGTAATGTTTGCTGATCTGTACATCTTCGTCAATCAAAGAGATCATTTGGCAGAAGACATAAGTATTTGAAACAAAACTTGCAGTGACTTTGTCTTTGTCAATGGTGATAGGTTGACAGCGTATCCCAGAACTTTCATAGTCGCATCCCACATCATATCTGATAAGCGACCTTATTATTTGCACACTGACCTAGATGTCCAGGTCAGCTTGCCATACGGTGTGAATTACGTGACATCAGAAGTCCAGGTCCGCTTGCCATACGGTGTGAATTACGTGAAATCAGAAGTCCAGGCTTGATTGTCATATAGTGTGAACTACGTGACATCATATGTCCAGGTACGATTGCCATACGGTGTGAATTACTTGGTATCAGATATCTCGCCCGTGTGTTGCCGGGGCCCGAAAGGAAGCAGAGAATAGCAATACTGTTTACCTTCCACGCATGTCGTAAAAGGCGACTAAGGAAGTTATGGGATGGAGATGGCTGTCCCATCCCATATAGGGTCAGTGACCCAAAGCCATGCTGAAGTCGGATTGTCAGGCTGAAAGACGCAGATATCGCAACAATTCTGTAAACTATGACACAACGCATTCCGTTCTCTGGACTACATCCTGATAATCTGCAGGAGTTTGAGAACGAACGCAGAAGAAGATCAGATATCTAGGTCTGATTGTCATTCGGTCTGAATTACTTGACATCAGAAGTTCAGATCCGAGTGTCATATAGGTGTGAATTACTTGACATCAGAAGTTCAGGTCCGAGTGTCATATAGGTGTGAATTACTTGACATCAGAAGTTCAGGTCCGAGTGTCATATAGGTGTGAATTACTTAAAATCAGACAAACAAAAAAGAGAAATACTAAAATTGTGAAGTTATTACAGAATAGAAACGTATAATTTTTACGCATTTTTGAAGTCAACAGCAAACTATAGAAATGAATTTAAAAATGTATATATGTTGCACACCAAGTGTGTTATGATGTCATTAATTAATTGTTATGTTTCCATAATCGTGAAGTAATCGCGAAGTTTCGCTAATCTTAATGTAATTCCTGCGGAAAACCATTAAACTTCAATGTGATGTGCAATGTACAAAAATTGTGGGGGTGCGAGATTAATTGAACACACATATTTCTTCATAACCAGTAATTACTCTCGATGCTAAAAAACGAAAACATAATAATAATAATAATAATAATAATAATAATAATAATAATAATAATAAAATAACATACATGGTAATTATTGGGGGGAAATGTCGAGCAATAATACTTTAAAAATAACGCTAGAACACATATAAATAAACCAAATATCGGAGGATGTCCGGAAAAAAAGGAAGTGCCGAAGGAACCAGACATGTTCTTTGTTTTATTGTTATTTTCTATATTTTATTATTTTATATTGATAGTTTTCTGGTAACCTATTTACCTTATTTGCAATAGAACACATCTACAAATATACCTTAATTTGCAGCACAACATGCAAGAATGAGTTGCAACTTTCAGATAGTACAAGCAATCACATACTAAAGTAACATCTGCTTCCATCAGTGAATATACTTCTCTTAAGTTATATTTGATGACAGACATTGCGACTACAACGCATATAGTACATAAGCAATTCTAACATCTTAGGAATTCATACATTCATTCATTTTCCTTTTGAGCGGAAGTTAACGCATAGGGCAGAGGTCAGATCTCTTCAATTCTGTCTGTTCAAAGTTATTCTGTGCAGTTCTTGAATAGTATGGATATTGATTGTTTTACTTTCTCTAAGTATTGTTCTTCTGAGTTTCTTTTGGTCTACCAATGGCTCTTTTGCCTGTAGGTATTCATTCAAGAGATTGGTGGTGTATTCTGTTGATGTCTGTACGTAGGACATGCCCGATATAGGACGGCGTTTTCTGATAACATCTGTGATGAAATTTTGATGTGTCTCTTCTCTGATTTTATCATTCGATTTGAATTCACTCCAATGAGTGTTAATACGAAGACATTTGTTCTCGAAACTCAGTAATTTCTTTTCTGAAGATAAAGATCTTTTCCAGCTCTCACATCCATATGATAGCATCGGAATAACGCAGGGATTAAATAAGTGCATTATCTTAGGAATACTGAACGTTTATCTGGTCAAGGCCGCATCACATGTGAAGAATACATTTGTATTTGATTGTTATTTCGTATTAAGCGATGTATGTAGAAATCTTTCTTTTATACATATAAAAGATAGGTTCCAGTCGTGGATGTAAATAGTTAATACATATGTAACATATTGTTATAAGCAATAGTCGCGAACACGATGACAATTGGTAATTTCAGTACTCCCAAAGAAACACGACTATTGTACTCTTGTCTTCTACGCCACGCGAAGAGATGTATTAGTGTAGTGCCACTAGTACATTGACCAGGTTTTCCTAGCATCCGGTTTACACGACACTGTAAATAGGTAACCCTCATTAGTTCACCCAGTCACAAGAAAGTGGGTACCAAGACTAATGGAGTAGGAAGGTCAAGGAACGGGTCCATCTTTACTAAGTGCTTCTTCTTCTGCGTTCAGAATCTGTGGTCATGTTATATTGTCAGGCCACAAGATGACTATCACATTTTGAACATATCAGAACAAGTTATAATTCTACACCTCAGAACAGGACACAACCGACTCCGCAGCCACATGTATACAAAGTTCAAGATTGGCAACACGGCCATGTGTACATGTGGAGAGGCAGCACAGAGTGCCAAACATATACTTCAAGAGTGTTCTGAGCATGAAACGCTGAGGCAGACATATTAACCAGAGGAAACAACACTGGAATTAAAGCTCCATGGGACACTGTATGAACTACAAAAGAGTGAGTTTTATTACGGAGACAGAATTACAGATATAGACATGTTTCAAGTGAACGAAAGAAGAAAGACGAAGAATATTGTCAGGCCTGTCATCAGAGCGAAGTCCACTGTCTTCTCCAGGTCAGGGTGGCTTCCCAATAGCTTTTGCATCAAGCTATTCATTAGTAATCTTTGCTGTCCAATGAATGCGTAACATTCTTCGAATAAACCACAATTCCGCTACCTCCAATGATTTCTATGATATCTTGTTTATTGTCCATGCTTCACTTCCATAGAGGTGCACTTCCTGGACTTGTTTAATGTAGCATTTGGGGACACATTTTCTAGTATCCATCGATATGGACATGAAACATCGATATGGACAGTAAAGAGTAGCGTTGCAATAAACGAGTGACCTAGTGGAAATAACAGAATAGTCATCAACCAACACAGAACCGGAGCAGTCAGTTACCACACGTTGAAGGAACAGTCAGTTACCACAAGTTGAAGGAACAGTCAGTTACCACACGTTGAAGTAACAGTCAGTTACCATACGCTGAAGGAACAGTGAGTTGCCACATGCTGAAGGAACAGTCAGTTACCACATGCTGAAGGAACAGTCAGTTACCACACGCTGAAGGAACAGTAAGTTACCACATGCTGAAGGAACAGTCAGTTACCACATGCTGAAGGAACCGTCAGTTACCACACGCTGAAGAAACAGTAAGTTACCACATGCTGAAGGAACAGCCAGTTACCACACGTTGAAGGAACAGTCAGTTACCACACGTTGAAGAAACAGTAAGTTACCACATGCTGAAGGAACAGCCAGTTACCACACGTTGAAGGAACAGTCAGTTACCACACGTTGAAGGAACAGTAAGTTACCACATGCTGAAGGAACAGCCAGTTGCCACACGTTGAAGGAACAGTCAGTTACCACACGTTGAAGGAACAGTAAGTTACCACATGCTGAAGGAACAGCCAGTTACCACACGTTGAAGGAACAGTCAGTTACCACACGTTGAAGGAACAGTAAGTTACCACATGCTGAAGGAACAGCCAGTTACCACACGTTGAAGGAACAGTCAGTTACCACACGTTGAAGGAACAGTAAGTTACCACATGCTGAAGGAACAGCCAGTTACCACACGTTGAAGGAACAGTCAGTTACCACACGTTGAAGGAACAGTCAGTTACCACACGTTAAAGGAACAGTCAGTTACCACACGTTGAAGGAACAGTCAGTTACCACATGCTGAAGGAACAGTCAGTTACCACATGCTGAAGGAACAGTCAGTTACCACATGCTGAAGGAACAGTAAGTTACCACATGCTGAAGGAACAGTCAGTTACCACATGCTGAAGGAACAGTCAGTTACCACATGCTGAAGGAACAGTCAGTTACCACATGCTGAAGGAACAGTCAGTTACCACACGTTGAAGGAACAGTCAGTTACCACACGTTGAAGGAACAGTAAGTTACCACACGTTGAAGGAACAGTCAGTTACCACACGTTGAAGGAACAGTCAGTTACCACACGTTGAAGGAACAGTCAGTTACCACACGTTGAAGGAACAGTCAGTTACCACACGTTGAAGGAACAGTCAGTTACCACACGTTGAAGGAACAGTCAGTTACCACACGTTGAAGGAACAGTCAGTTACCACATGCTGAAGGAACAGTCAGTTACCACATGCTGAAGGAACAGTCAGTTACCACATGCTGAAGGAACAGTCAGTTACCACATGCTGAAGGAACAGTCAGTTACCACACGTTGAAGGAACAGTCAGTTAGCACACGTTGAAGGAACAGTCAGTTAGCACACGTTGAAGGAACAGTCAGTTACCACACGTTGAAGGAACAGTCAGTTACCACACGTTGAAGGAACAGTCAGTTACCACACGTTGAAGGAACAGTCAGTTACCACACGTTGAAGGAACAGTCAGTTACCACACGCTGAAGGAACAGTCAGTTACCACACGTTGAAGGAACAGTCAGTTACCACATGCTGAAGGAACAGTCAGTTACCACATGCTGAAGGAACAGTCAGTTACCACATGCTGAAGGAACAGTCAGTTACCACACGTTGAAGGATATGCTTAATATGATATTGGTGGCATCTATTTGCGTATCTGAAGTGTCATGATAATCTGATGATTAACTAACTGAAATGGCAAACTTTAGATGACAGAAGCTCGCAGAATATTAACACAAACGTCGGTTGAATCTCAACCAAGCAACACAATTAAATAGAAAGCCAGAGGAATCTCAAAAAAATGTCGGTTGGTTGGTTGGTTGCTAATCTAGTGGTCCATGGGCTCATGCCTTGACTCAATGCCATTGTGTAATATATGCGTGTGTTTGTGAGCTGTAATTGTGTTTCAATAATGTGGTCCATTTATATGGTCCTGTAGGGAGAAGCATTTTCCTGACGTCATCCAGCGCTGGACATTCAAATAGGTGGTGGTCAACAGTTTCATAGGAATGAGTACAGAGCCGACACTCTGGAGTGTGTTGTAAAAAAACAACTGTCCAAAAATGTTTGTTCACGTTAGACAGTTCCAGGGAGGGATTTTTTAGATGCGTGATAAAACCCATAAGAACACTTTGGCAATTCCTGATGGCAACATTGTTTGAAAAACATAGCATAGATGCTGCATAATGATTTGTAAAAGTTATTGATGATATACACCAGGGATGGACAATCTACGGCCCGCGGGCTGCATGCGACCCGCCATTGGATATTTTACGGCCTTCAAACACATTTTTAAATAGAAGAACATTGTTAAAATATTTGCAAAACCTTTTTATCCATATTAGAAAATATACTGTTATAGTGTAAGTCTGTTACAAATGTAATTTATTTCAGAAGTTATCTACATTATGTAAAACTACCTTTCTTACAATAAAAATATTTAATTGATTACTTACCGAGAATTTTAAACAAAAACATACATAATATTATATGCGGCCCTCCAATAGCTTTACAATTTTCAATGCGGCCCTCTGCACAAAAAGTTTGCCCACCCCTGATATACACGATTCACTATCAAATACATGAAAAATTACACAAAAATACATTAAATACGAAACTAGCAATGTCCCCATTATGTACAAATCCCAACTAATAAGGATTTAATGAGTCACTTATTAAAACCTGTTAGGAAATGTGGAAGACATTTCTATAAGATCAAGATGAATGGAGAAAAACAAACATTTAAGGTAACAGTTTATGACATACGCATTAGAGATGAGAGCCTGGATACGGGTAATTGTCTGGATGTTTCCTCTCATGTGTGATTAGGATTAGGGCATTGGAGATCAATCGATGAAGGATTTAACTAGGCCATCTCTAGCATACTTTGTTTTGCTTTTGTGTGCTCGTTCTCAGACTCCCAACGGATGTCTCTTATAGCTAAGAAAATCGTCATACTAGATTTACAGAATAAGTTCCAGAGAACTTGAATGCGTTGTTTTGCTGTTTTCTTCGATAATGGCCAGACAAATCAAACATTGGCTGTTAGACGTATTCTAAAAACTAATATGAAAAAATTATGAAAATGAAAATCCGTAAGTTGCTCATGCAATGCTAATTCACATACATAGTTTTAAGTTTCAGTTGTTTGCAATATGTTCCTAAAATCGTATTGGGCGTTTTCCAAGATAAAATATGTTATTATTTGTATTCTCTCTATCTAGAGCTTACTTGTTATATCCCTAGGTGGAATTTAGTTCATGTTTCTATTTTAGATTGTTCTGTGTCCGTTTTTCTTATCTTGACAAGGCACTGTTGTCAAAATGTAGGCTTGTTTTGCGTTCATTTATAAAACCATATATGAACATTATTTTTTCAATTATTATTTTTTTAAAAATTATGGTAATATATATACGGTCTTCTGTTTACCTACTGTGTTATAGATAGTTGAAGGTAGTTTATATGTCTCAAAGAGGCATACACCACCAAGATGCAACATAATAGTTAATGACACAAAATTAACATAAGTTAAGAAAGTGATATGTTTTGGCACCACGTTAACATCAGAAGGGAGATGCTCAAGAGAGATAAAGAGTAGAATAGTACAAGCCAAATCAGCGTTTAAAAAAATGAGAACCATTTTGTGCAATGGAGCACTATCAATGCAGACATGAGTTCGAGTGCTGAGATGTTTTATTGAACTAATTACTTTTTATGAATGTGAAGCATGAATTGTAAATAAATAAATTCAAAACGAAATAAAATACCATGGATAGCTAAGAAAAATAATGCATATGTTCTCATTGATGATGGCGTAAAAACATCAATCATATCAAACATTAGGGGCAGACAGCCAAGGTTCCTGGGCATGTGCGGAGAAGAATACAGCTTGAACACTTAATAACCACTGGAAATATAAAGGGGAGAAGAAACATGGGACAACAAAGAGAGAAGTTGCTAGATGAACTAGTATTGTGGCACGGTAGAGGTTCAACAACCGAGCTTATTGACAATACAAGAGACATAATCGCGGAGAAACATGATCGCCTACGGCATTCGGCGTGACACTTGATTGATAGCTTTTGATTATAAATAAATATGTTGTCTTTATATATGCTGCAGTTACAATCTAGATTAGAGTAAGTGGATGACATATGACAGAAGAATAAGCTTAATAACTAGATTTAATTAAACTCGACTTGGAATTGTTGAAGAAGTAAGCAGGGAACGCAGGGAACGATTGTTAACAAAATTGCTTAATAAATTGTGATCAGAGTTCATTTAATGGCAACAAATCCAAGCTTACGGCACACTAAATCAGTACAGAACATATTATAAGGAGGACTCGGCACGAGTTTTTGTAAGCTTGCACAGTCACTTTGGAAGATGTCGATAACAACGGAAACTGACAAATTCAGATTAAATTCAAGTTAATCTGACAAATACTATAAAATATGAGTGACTCAGAGTTGACGAGATCTGTTGCCCAAAATAGTGGAATTAATCAAGTTTCTCCCAAACATGTAATCTGTCACATTAACACAGAATAATGATTTAATGTTCTCCTTGGCCGACGATATAAGTTGTTTCAAAAAGTCGGGGGTTCGAATTCGGATCGCGTCATCTTGTGTACTAATTGATTTTTTTCCAAGATCCCTTGGGAGTATAGAGCGAGGCTATGGAGTTACTTGCAACTCATGGTACTTGCGGAAGTCGGCTTTTCCGCTTCGTTTAGAGGGACTGTATTCATATAGGGAGGCTATTGTACAATGAGGTCAGAATTATTAAAATAAAGCTGCCTGGTAATGTGCCTTTGTAAGTACCTACATTATAAGTATTATTCAGATAGAACATCATTATAGAGTGATATTGACTGTGTCAGAAAATACATTATAAATGTTAGTCAAATAGAACATTATAGTGACGGTGTCGCTAACTACATTATAAGTGTTATTAAAATAGAGCATTATAGAGTGACGTGACCGCCCGTGTGTTGTCAGGCCCAAAAACGGAGCAAAATAGTAGCAACACTGTTTACCTTTCATGCATGTCGTACGAGGCGACTACTGAGAATATGGGATGGAGTTGGCTGTCCCATTCCATATAGGGTTAGTGACCCAAAGTCATGCTGAAGTCGGATGTGTTACGCCGAACGGCGCAGATATCGCAGCAATGCTGTACACCATGACACAACGCATTCCTTTCTCCGGACTACATCCTGCAGATCTGCAGGAGTTTGATAACGAACACAGAAGAAGAAGAAAAGTGACGTGACAAGGATATAACTTGACATAGAAATGACATTGACCTATACTAAGCTGAAAGTTTACTGAACAGGTGAATTCCCAGTAATGTTATGAAAAATTGTCTCTGTATAGACGGCATATGGGGAAGCTCAATCACTTTCACACAACTTGTCTCAGAAAAGTTATCAACATCATTTTGAGAGACAAGATTCAAGATAACACTGTATTTGACAGATCTGGTATACCCAGTATTGACACTTTTCTGATGGAGACACAGATTCGTTCAGCATGTCATCTGATATATATGCCAGAACATCGCTTGACATAGATTCTCTCTTCATTCTTGATTAGAAATTGGCCTCGCGGCACGTGGGGCATTCCCATATCTGATCCGCCCTCTTTTCCAGCAGCCATTCGACTCGATGATGTTTCGATCTAAAGTTGCCGAAACAGACGTCGACATCAGGGCACAACTCTGGCCATTGCAACAGATTTATTTGTTGTTCCGCCCACCCACGCCGTGCCCGTAACTAGGTCAAACACAACGTCAGCCTGTCGGAACAACATGGTAACTGTTATCGAAGGCTACGACTACTGGAACATAGATATTTTGACATAGAGCTTGACATAGATATTTCTCTATAGTAAACTGGAGAAGGGTACAAGATCTGAAGGTGAGGAATAGAAGCATTACAAGGAATCGTTAAAGACCTCACTGAATGCCTTTGAAATAAACCAAGATACATTGGAAGAACTTGCACAAAATAGATCTATATGGCGCTCTACAGTCAAAAAGACACATCATCTTGTGAAAATAGGAGAAATGCAGCAGCTCAACAGCAGAGAGTAGCTAGAAAGTCACAGATAGAACAAACTCCTCCAACTATGGTCATTATATGCCCGAACTGTCCAATGACATTTGCGGCTGGAATATGGCTTATTAGCCAACTACGAACGCATAGGCAAGGTCACATCTCTAACAGAATTTCAAAATTGTATGGTTCAAACTGCTATCATTACTTGTGATGAATGATAAGTACCTACATTATAGTGTGACGTGACTGTGTCGGTACCTACATTATAAGTGTGACGTGACTGTGTCGGTACCTACATTATAAGTGTGACGTGACTGTGTCGGCACCTACATTATAAGTGTGACGTGACTGTGTCTGTACCTACATTATATGTGTGACGTGACTGTGTCGGTACCTACATTATAAGTGTGACGTGACTGTGTCGGTACCTACATTATAAGTGTGACGTGACTGTGTCGGTACCTACATTATAAGTGTGACGTGACTGTGTCGGTACCTACATTATACGTGTAACGTGACTGTGTCGGCACCTACATTATAAGTGTGACGTGACTGTGTCGGTACCTACATTATAAGTGTGACGTGACTGTGTCTTTGCCTACATTATAAGTGTGACGTGACTGTGTCGGTACCTACATTATAGAATGATGTGATTGTGTCGGTACCTACATTATAGAATGATGTGATTGTGTCGGTACCTATATTATAAGTGTTACTATGTCGGTACCTACATTATAAATGTGACGTGACTCTGTCGGTACTTACATTATAGAATGACGTGACTGTGTCGGTACCTACATTATACTGTGACGTGACTCTGTCGGTACCTACATTATACTGTGACGTGACTCTATCGGTAGCTGCATTATACGTGTTATAAAGCAGTAAACCTATTATATATTATATATATAATATACATAGATATTATATATTCATAAACGGACACAATGACTATGCAGATATGTATTAGAAGGTAACATTTGGTGATTCAGTAGAAGATCCCATTTTTGGAAGCAGATCAAATGTTCTGGTGGTTTGCAAATTGCCACCAAAAAAAGCACACCCTTTCAATTATCGACGAAACTAAGTAGGGTTGGTCTATACGTAAGGAAATGTGTTGAGACTTGGGCGCCTTTATATTTTAACAAACATGTACTTATATATCGGCCAGAAGAGATACCTAAAGACACCCCAACCGAAACGAATTTCGCTTAAAGAAGGATAGGGGGAATCTTGTCCATGCATCACAATTCATAGTTTCAGCTCTGCGTTCAAGAACACGTAAACTGCATCTTAATTTACTTAGAGCCAGGAAGTAACCCCCCCCCCCCCCCCCCCCAACCATCATCGTTCTCCGTATCTACGGCACTGACTGTGGGCAATAATTTGCAAGCAAGAATATCTCCGTTCAATGTATCGCCTGCTGGATACCATATAACCGATAAGTAACGCGTAGACCACTTACAGTAATGATGTCTAACTTCAAATCTACTTTCGCTTGAGCTAAATAGGAAACAGATTTTGATTTCCTGACATGTGCTCTATCTCTCCATGCCATCCAATTTAAAGTATTAACAATTGGTAGATTATTACACTTGGAAGATTCTAACACTTGTCTGATTTGGTAGATCCCTTCTGATGTTTTCAGATTACCACCTGCCGTGACACTTTCTTGGATAGCAAGCTAGGTCTTGTGCATACACTAAATTATGGTTGGTAAGAACAATCTCAGAAGAACAGCTTTGATTTCAAAATCTAGTGCCAGAATAAGTCGAGTGTTCTACACTTTGTCAAGTATGAAATCCATCTATGACCAGCTAATGACCAGTTCGTAGGGGAAAAATATTCTCAACAGATAGTATTTTCTCCCAGATAAGGTAAGTAGCATTAATTAGTCAATATAGTTCTTGGACGTTTTATGTGTTCAAACATCCTTGGATGAATAAGAAACGGACATGGGCGTTGATGCTAGATGTATATTTGTACATGTATTCAGACGCACTCTATGTGATTTTCTTCTCTGCCAAGTCACTTATAGTCTCTCTTCTACTTGTATTCCAACACAGTGGGTTCCGTGTCCATAGAAGCTAACTAGCTAAATAGTAGTTATTGTTGTTAATTGTTACATACTGGAGATTCTTCATGAAGCATAGTACACCAAAGTATGGCTAGACAGATGTCATAGTACACCATAGCTTGTACACCAGTACACTAGCTTCGTACATCATACTCCATCTGTCACAGTACACCAAGTCTGAGTACGTCAACATAGTACACCAAATCTGTGTACACAGATGTTATAGTACACCGATTACAGTTGTAGACAGATGTCATATTACACCTACGTCTCAATACACCAAATAGTCTCGTACAGAAGTCATAGTACACCAAAGTCTCTGTAGACAGAAGTCATAGTACACCAAAGTCTCTGTAGACAGAAGTCATAGTACACCAATGTCTCTGTACAGAAGTCGTAGTCATCGTACACAGAAGTCTCTGTAGTACACCAAAGTCTCAGTAGTACACCAGAAGTCTCTGTAGACAGACAGTCAGTAAGTAGTACACCAAAGTCTCTGTAGACAGAAGTCATAGTACACCATAGTCTGAGTCGTAGAACAGTAAGTCGTAGTACACCGAAGTCATTCTACACTGTACTCAATTCATGTACACCAAAGTCATTGTACACCGAAAGTCGTTCATTGAAGTCTTCTAGAGTATAACAAGGAAAAGTGTTAAGAACACGTACCACCCCATCAAATCAATATCAATCATACTACACTAGAATGTAAAGAGCTATTTGCGCACAACTCCTGGGAAACAGCAAACATAACAACTACAGACATACCAACTAACAGGCCTACCAACCAGCAAAGCTAACCACCAACAAATTACCAATTAACAAACCTACCATCTAACCAACCTACATACCAACCCTACCGACAACTAACAAACCTACAAATATCACTACCAACTAACCAATAACGTACCAATCAACAAATCTACCAACTAACAAACATGCCAACCAACAAATCTAGCAACCAATAAACGTACCATACAACACAAATAACAAACAACACCCTACACAACCAACCTAAAAACCTATATACTAATATACCATACCAACCTACCAATCAAACTACCAATCCACACGAACCAATAAACCTACCAATAAACAAACCTATCAAAAAACTAACCTATCAATCAACAACAAAACCATCCAATAAAACTACCAATCAACAAAATTAAAAACCAATAAACCTACCAACAAACAAACCTATCAATCAACAAACATACCAACCAAAACACTTTCTTTGTTAGCCAATAATTGGAAAGCCCGCCGTAGTGTAACGTTAATTCATTCGCCCGCCAACCAGCCGACTCGATTTTCGAATAAACAAAGCATTCGTTCTTTGAAGTACAATTAATATCACTTCCGCTGTAAACCAACACATCGGAAAGTAGCTGACCATGGATCATGCTCTGGGAATGTCGAGGACTGGCGCAATCGCCCTTGAGGTCAAACGGTTTCTAGTCAGCCACAGAGAAGGCAGATGAACACCTGCTGGAATCGTGCGCTATGACGCTCTTTTACAACTTAGCTTACCTTTATATTTATATTATCAGCTTACATATCTCATACACACCGTCTGTGAGTGTTCATGTTTGTTCGTGTTTGCATATGTCTTTCACTTTAGTACGAGGTAAGTGGTGGTCTTAAGTTAAACATAATCATGTGTGCTTCTTAGCACGAGGCAGGTAATCTATCAGCTACGAGTCGTCTATAAACGCAATCTTCCTTAGTAATTAATTTTTTTTTGGTATTTCCATAACACTTTATCATCTGTAATGTACGGATATATCCAATCCACTGCAGAGCCTCTGTCAAGCTCAAATATTCAATCATTTCTCATTTGAAGTTCTCTGTTTCTATTCCTATTAATGTCTATTGTTAGGGTCTGTATTTCACGTACATTCTTCTCATGATATCGCCACAAATTGTGGACAATATTTTTTTTAAATTTTTGTCTCGTGATGTTCATAAGCTACTTTTTTGTGATGTCAATATCCCGTAGTACATCCCCAATCTCCCTTATGACATCTCGATTTTCCTTAGTATATCCCAATCTTCCTGAATACATCCCAAGATTTCCTAAGTACATCTCAATCTCCATTAGCACATTCTGACTGTTGATAAAATGTCCAATATTTCTCAGTAAATATGTGATTCTACCACATAATATATGTAAAACTATATATTTTTGACTTCACGTTTCCATGTTGATAATTTGCTAGAAAAAGCAACACATATTATATATGGTGTCTATAAAGTCGTCGTGCACGTTTACACACAATTCCATAGTAAATATGACGTAATATGACATTTAATATGACGTAGCGTCACCACCAATGTAAATGAGTGCACATCGACCATGTATGTATTCACTCCATAGCACACAATATTAGTATTCTAACATGGGGGACTAAAGACTTTCTTTTTCAACGTCTGATATTTGCTACAAGATTCAACCCAAGCTCATTAACACAAATGTCATGGCTTCCCTAATGCCATGCACGCGTTTCTGAAGGCATCATCCAAGTCTGTCCACCCAGGCGCTATCGATATATCTAACTAAAACGCTTAATCTTGGAAAACCAGCTCAAAGTGTGTCCGCGGTGGCGGAAGGGAGAAAAAAATCAGCCACCAAAATCTAGCCGTCTGGATTCGGTCGAGACCATGTCCCTGAACGCAAACCCATCTCTGACGTTTGGAACCGGCTATAAAAGCTACATTTGGTCTGAGCTCATTTTCTGAGCTACGACCGCTTTATGACAGTTTTCGGAGCGAATTTATAATTCCTTGTATTCCTGCGGCTCAGTCAGTAGCATTCATGAAATGTTCAATCTAGTCATTGGTCCAGCCCAGGGACCATGATCTTGGCCAAGGCATTTTGTTCAGACTGGGCGATAGTCATTACCGAAAATTGATTATTTTTTTACGAAACTATCGATACTGAGCCAGAACTTGACACAGTGCGTGATTATTCAAGCAATATTACTGTGCAAGAACCTGACATGTTACGTGATTAATCCAGTACTGTTGTGTGTACTATTGTTGTACAACAATGAAATAGGTATATACATACAGAACACTGGGGACAGTGGTTAGACAAAAATGTGTGCAATAAGATAGTTGTATAAACGTTTGTGCAATCAGAGAGTTGTGTATACGTTTGTGCAATCAGAGAGTTGTGTATATGCGTGTGCAATCAGAGAGTTGTGGTATACGTTTGTGCAATCAAAGAGTGGTGTTTACATTTGTGCAATCAGAGTAAGTTTCTGTGTGTGTTTAATAAATTCAAATAGTAGCTATGATTTTTGTTAGAATGAATGCACGATCCATCCTTGGATTACTCCACATTTTCCAAAAAAACTTGTGAAATTTTGTACTGCTGGGACTGAAATGAACACAGAATAGTAGAGTTTCCGCCTGTCATGAAGGTCATTAGAGTCGACTACGGAGAATTGCCGGTGCGATTGACTGACTCATATCATGATCACTGATATAAATAAGCTTTCAGTAGAGTCCGTGACTGGGTCAGCTCGTTGATAAGCATTACATCTCGTGATTGGTAAACTTACTGCAAAGTCAACTACGCTGATGAAGTCTGTTCAGCATTACGCTGTGACATAAGTAATATAGAAATTTGGGTTATACACAAGATCTGAAAAACCTCTCCACAGAAAGAAATGCTAGACAAATAGCGATCTGTAGCTGAAAGCAAAAATATACTGCCTGGTAAAGTGAGCTGAAAGTAAAACTATGCTGCTTTGTAAAGTGAGCTGAAAGTAAAACTATGCTGTCTGGTGAATTGAGCTGAAAGTAAATTATGCTGTCTGGTAAATTTAGCTGAATGTAAATCTGTGCTGCCTGGTAAAGTGAATAAGTGTGAGAAACTCGCACTTCATAAAACTATACTGTCTGGTAACGGGAGCAAGTGTGAGAAAGTGACACTTCATTAAACTATACTGTCTGGTAAAAGGAACAAGTGTTAGTTACTTACACTTCAAAAAACTATACTACCTAGTAAAGGGTGTAAGTGTGAGAAACTGCCACGTCATAAACTATACTGTCTGGTAAAGAGAATAAGTGTGCGTTACTCGCACTTCATAAAACTATACTATCTGGTAAAGGGAGCAAGTGTGAATTACTGACACTTCATAAAGTAATAGGCATCATGATATTCCGAAAAATACATGACCATTCTCGAAATGTGAACAAGAGGTAATTACATGAAAATATTATCTCTGGTGTGTTTATCTCTGGATTAGATATGGAAACAAAAAATAGTTAAATAAAATAACCCACAATGCATGTCGAAAGAGGCAACCAAGATGATCTGGAGTGGAGTTGACTATCGTCTCATATAGAACACCAAGTTATCCAAAGTGCCAAGGTATCAAACATTCGCATTAAATGTGAACGTGAACGTTAATGCTCGTTCCTACTCGTCTTGTTATGCGTTAATGATAAAGGCATGTTGTCGAAACGTCCAAATGTGTGTGTTATAGTTGTCTTTAATGATTAGTAAAACTTTATTACCCTGTCCCGAGTTACGCCTGTTGGGATTTCAGTTTCGCAGCAGTGATTACTTAGTATCGATTTCACAGATAACATGCAGTAGTGTATCATACAGATGCAATATGTCACATAAAACTGGAAAGTCCAACTCCCAAAGTTTGAATCCAGTTAAGAGTGCTATTGTTGTTGTTTTTTTAGTCTACAGAATATGCATTACGTGGATACATTGTATGGTTTGCATAGGTGAATTGTATGCTTTACAAATGTATATTGTATGCTTTACAAATGTATATTGTATGCTTTACAAGGTGCAAGTCAAAATAGCAAGATGCGATAAAACACAAACATCTAGCTAACACAGATATATATGTATATTTCTAGATGCTCGCGAATAATATGCACAGATGTTGGGCTCGCTATTATTGATTACAGATCTGAGAAAATCATTGCATCACTATATCGCATATGTAGGATATATTCTGAATATCTGAATTATATAACCAAATTGAACAAAAGGATCCACCGAAGACGGATGTGTCAGGCCACTGGGCGCGAATAAAACGGCGACACAACGCATTTCCATTCTCTGGACTACATCGTGCTGGAAATCTAGTAGGACCATGGTCCTGCTGTAAGGGTGATCCAGCGGGAGTTTGAGAAAGAAAGAAGAAGAAGAAGAAGTTTGAGAACATTCCAAACAAAAATATGTCTTTTATTAGTTTGATCTTCGTTCTCTATTAGTTATTTGATTGCAGATGTACTATCTAGTGATGTAATATTGTATGTGTACATTTTTGGCATGCAATACTGTATATATACTAAATAGGGATGTATTATTGTAGATGCACGGTGTGTGTGATTTATTATTGTAGATGTTCTGTGTATGATTTATTATTGTAGATGTTCTGTGTGTGATCTATTATTGTAGCTGTTCTGTGAATGACTTAATATTGTAGATGTTCTATGTATGAATTATTATTGTAGATGTTATGCGTATGATTTAATTATTGTAGATGTTATGTGTATGATTTATTGTTGTAGATGTTATGTGTATGATTTAATTATTGTAGATGTTCTGTGTATGATTTATTATTGTAGATGTTATGTGTATGATTTAGTTTTACATATCTATTTAGCGGTGATTTTTTTCTTGTACTGCACGATATAGAACATTTATTGTATAGATGTAAGATATAGAACATTTCTTTACTAAACGTAGGAGTATAGAACATTTCTTTTATATGTGCAGAATATCGAACATTTCATTTATAGGTACGGGATATAGAACATTTCTTTTATAGGTACGGGATATAGAACATTTCTTTTATAGGTACGGGGTATAGAACATTTCTTTTATAGGTACGGGGTATAGAACATTTCTTTTATAGGTACGGGATATAGAACATTTCTTTTATAGGTGTAGGATACATATTTTGTTGATGTGGCAAAAAGGGAATGTTTATTTCGAATTAAATGTGACGAGTATTGAATATTGGGAGAGAAATTATTGAATGTTGTGTGGAGATATTATTGAATGTTGTGTGGATATATTATTGAATATTGTGTGGAGAGATTATTGGATGTTGTGTGGATATATTATTGAATATTGTGTGGAGAGATTATTGGATGTGGTGTGGAGAGATTATTGAATGTTGTGTGGAGAGATTATTGAATGTTGTGTCGAGTAAGGACAAGAGATTAGAGATTAGGTCCCACGGCTGAGAAGTCCAATGCGTGGCTCCCGATAAGCAGAAATTTGTGTTTTTCTTGTCTGCGTGTAAACTAATGATCCCATAATGTCCATGTTGCACCGGTAACACATTCACGTGGATTGATCACATAACCACAATTACATCAGTACACTTCCTAATGGCAGAACATGCAGTAATGGCATATTTCTTTTAAATGAGTAGTTCGCAACGACGGCCAATATGCGTACTGCTGGTCACATCCTTTCACTGAGGGAGAGCCAGGAAAAAAACTAATTGAAACTTGTACGTGTATTCCTCTTGTAAGGTCGCAGTGGGTAAATATTTCCACAATATTCAATAAGATATTCAGCCTTGTAGAAAGTTTGCAACAATGTTATATTCTATTTATTTAGTTCACAGGGAGGCCAGGGACGAAAAACAAACAAGGAGCACTGTAAACAACAAACTCTTTTTTCCTTTCTTAGAAGCCTCTAACATATACATAAATGTGTATAAAATCACATCGCTGTCCACTTTAAGCCCAAGCAAGATTTCTAATATTAAATAATTATACATGTACGATGAACCCTGACAGCAGACTCTACATATATATATATATATATATATATTTACAAAGGATATATACATATGTATGTATATGAATGACACACTTATAATAAATAACAAATATTAAATGAATAATAAAGACATATACATATATATATATATATATATATATATATATATATATATATATATATATATATATATATATATATATATATACGAAAAGGCACACATATGCTTATATATATATATATATATATATATATATAACTAGCAGTCCCACGTACTTACTCTCTCCCCGGCGGAATTCACACGATTTGTTCGTTATGGTTATAAGAGAGCGAACACAGAAGAAGAATTAGACTTACGCAAAACACTTTTTATATAATCGCTTCAATCAGACACGACAGACGATAACTAAAATTTACCCACTATAATTACCTACTAGTTTTAGTTATAGTCTGTCGTGTCTGATTGAAGCGATTATATGACCCTGTGTTTTACGTAAGTCTAATTGTTGCTACGTTTCACGCAGTTACATTGTATTGATTGTCACACAGAAGAAGAAAACATATATATATATATATAAAGGAAACACGCAAGAACATATATATATATAATAATAATGGAATGAGACACAGACTAATTTGTTGTGGCACCAGCAACCTGATCCAATTATTCATTCCTAGCATCGTGCACTGAAAGATCGAAGCAAAGAATACAGTATTCAGTATCGCCCTAGCATGCTCTTCAGAGAGGCCCTAATGGGTAAGATGGGCGTTCACTGGCTGTGGTCCCCTTAGAAAAGAAAGCAATGAAATTACCAGAAATGGAAGGGCGATATTATTTTCTACTGCATATTGGATGGGAAATTCCTGAGATAATATAGCGTCTTCCACGAAGTCAAGGAATTAATGTCAGTCTCTGATTGAACCGCTGGATACAATTGATATTCAAGAAAGGGACGCGAGAAATAATAGATAAATCAATAATATATTTCTCCATATTTTTTTTGTTAGCTATTCACACGATCCTACTAGTAACCCCCAGCCTGTTTCATCTCCCCTCTCCCAATTTCACACACATTTCTCTTCCAAAAACCTAGTCAACAGAGAGAGGCTTGCTGAAGTGTGATTCGTAATAATATGACTGATTGAAGAAACATAGAAAACAAAACAACTATGAAATTTGTAAGACGGGGATAACAGAATGACCAATAGACAGATAGCGATGAAAGGGTCAAAGGAGAACATGGATCGGTTCAAACTGAGTTTTCTTGTCTTGTCGTTCTGACGCAGAGAATAGTTTACGGTAACAACGAAGGCCAATCCATATTTTCTGCATGAAGGGTTCTGGCAGGCACAAGTACCAATTTCTCTATTCTTCCGGAGAAATGGAATGGCTTCGTGTGTTTCTGTGCTGTGAGCTGTGTAGGGGAGCGACCTAGACGGGGGGGGGGGGGGGGTATAGACTAATGACACAAACGCATGTCTCTTTTCTATTTTATCGAAAAATGGGCATGCAGGCATGTTAACAGTGGAACAGACAGACACTTGGTGTAATATGGACACAGACAAATATGTCTGTTTTACATCAGTTCTCTCACATATTCTCAGAAGATATAGGCTTTGTGTTGGGCCAAGATATATGTGTGTGTGTGTGCGTTTGTGCGGTGTTTGTGTGCGGTGTGTGTGAGAGAGATTGTAGTGCAACCTAGTCAGGAATAGCAATAAACCCAAACATTTTTGTATGTTTTTTTCTGAGCACTATAAATGCATTCAGTAGTTTGCCATTTTTTCATTTCTTTCTGAACGGTCCTGATGCACAGTGCCTCTGGCGAGATTCGAACTTTAACCGTCCCAGACGCGACATGTACCACGCAGTCACCTGTCCGGACATATATTAATGTAACTGAAGAACTATTCGTGAACACTTCATAGCATAACTTATTCTGGAGTGATTTTCAGCGCAATGTTTGCGTTGAGCAGTGTGCCATTTTGTATATCAACGGTCCGGGTTCGATTTCGGTACGCTGGACGTCTGAGATCCAATCACTAACGCTTAGCAATAGAGCTGGACTCGTGCACTTTTCTTCCTTACTTACCACTATTTTCTCCTCACATCCTCTTCATTCCTGTCATGCTGCCCTATCTTTGATTTCTCTGTTTTCCTATTCGCTATTGTCCCTCTCTCTTTTGATTTCCTCTCTATCACAACCATGTTTGTCTCTATGTAAGATTTGTTGAATGTGGTCTTTTGTTTGTCCTGATGAAGGCTTTTTAGTCGCAACGTCGTCTATGTCTCATTGTTGGGTAGTTTTATGACATATTTTGGTAACACTTATACATATTTTTGTTCATCTTGATATTTGCACAGTGTTACCCCAGCCACCCATTTCCTGTTTAAGGTGGTTACCCGACACTGGAACATTTATCCCCTGAGCAGGACTGACTAACCTGGTATACACTACTTCACATCAAGTTATATAATCGCAGTGATCTCACCGGCACATTGCTTAAGCCATTTTCTTGTCCGCAAGACGCCGATAGTTAGATCCTTGGTTGCAGCATCTTCTTTACAAGTACACTTTTCTTACATCCCTGGTATTATATGCATGAAATAAAACGGCGACACAACGCATTTCCATTCTCTGGACTACATCAAGCTGGAAATCTAGTAGGACAATGGTCCTGCTACAAGAAAATTTAGCAGGAGTTTGAGAATGAACGCTGAAGGAGAAGAAGAAGATATGCATGAAACTAAGCAATTTTGCGCAAATGAGTGGCACTCTTGGAAGATTGCTCTTTGTTGATATATATATATATAGGGAAAGAAATACGAGTACAATGAAGTCACTCCTTTCCCTCATTTCATTTATTTTTCAATTATAGTTCTTATACTAGAACACAGGCTCTCAATGTTTGATTGATTAGAATTTCATTTGAAGCCCCCTTTCAACATGAGCCCGAAGGGTCTACGATATGAAGTTCTATGTTCCATGAATACCGTTCACAAAACTTTTGAAGTTACTACCCAATATTATTGTAGAACAATGACCCTCGATCCCTATGTACTTTCAGTTTTAAATTTTTTTTGTCGGACCATTAGCGCAAATAAAACGGCGACACAACGCATTTCCATTTTCTGGACTACACCCTCCTGGAAATCTAATAGAACCATGGTCCTACTACATAAGAGATCCAGCAGGAATTTGAAAATGAACGCTGAAGAAGAAGTATACAAATACTATTGTTGTATACAAATAATATTGTTGTATACAAATACTATTGCTGTATACAAATACTATTGTTGTATACAAATACTATTGTTGTATACAAATACTATTGCTGTATACAAATACTATTGTTGTATACAAATACTATTGTTGTATACAAATACTATTGTTGTATACAAATACTATTGCTGTATACAAATTCTAGTGTTGTATACAAATACTATTGCTGTATACAAATACTATTGTTGTATACAAATACTATTGTTATATACAAATACTATTGTTGTATACAAATTATATTATTGTATACAAATACTATTGTTGTATACAAATACTATTGTTGTATACAAATTATATTGCTGTATACAAATACTATTGCTGTATACAAATACTATTGCTGTATACAAATTATATTGTTGTATACAAATACTATTGCTGTATACAAATACTATTGCTGTATACAAATACTATTGTTGTATACAAATACTATTGTTGTATACAAATACTATTGCTGTATACAAATACTATTGCTGTATACAAATACTATTGCTGTATACAAATACTATTGCTGTATACAAATTCTAGTGTTGTATACAAATACTATTGCTGTATACAAATTCTAGTGTTGTATACAAATACTATTGCTGTATACACATTATATTGTTGTTTACAAATACTATTGATGTATACAAATTATATTGTTCTATACAAATACTATTGCTGTATACAAATTATATTGTTGTATACAAATACTATTGCTGTATACAAATTATATTGTTGTATACAAATACTATTGCTGTATACAAATACTATTGCTGTATACAAATATTATTGCTGTATACATATACTATTGCTGTATACAAATACTATTGCTGTATACAAATTATATTGTTGTATACAAATATTATTGTTGACGTGAAAGTTTGTCTTCCAGACCATTCCCCCCATTCCCCACCAACCCCTTCTTATAATTTATGGATCGCCCGTTACTGAGGTAAGCGCATTACACAATATTTTTGTGTTTGTTCTCAAACTCCATTGTGTCTCTTACATCAGAACAATGGTCATACTATATTTCCATCAAGTTGTAGGAAATGTGTCTTTTTTCGTTAGCTATCCGACACATCCGACTTCGGAGTCTGCATACTATAACTCGATATAAAGAGTTCTCACAAGAAACACGCTTAAAGGTGTATAAGAAAGTTCTAGTGAGTATGAAAAATAAATATATTCAATAAAATAATAATCAAATTAATCAAATATTTTGGACATATTAAAAGACGTGACACCTTGTTGAAGACATTACTTGAAGGTTTTCAAACTGAATTTTCAAAAGTGGATGTAAGAAATGATCATCATAACTTGTTATGGACGAATTTCAAGATATATTTGAGGGAAGGTGAGCAAGGAGTAGACATAGACAAAAACGGGGAGGAAACATCACGAGATAAGACACAGTCAACCGGAGTTCAACACCATAGCAAGAGGCAGAAGATGGAGGTCAGTTGCAGCGAGTCTTCGATGCCGAGACGGCACTTGATGATGTTGAAGGTATAGAGAATAATATCAATTGATTACATACGATGACATAAGTAAGTTGAACAACCGAATAACCTACTGGTTAAGGTACGGTGGCGCCCTGCTCTACATGTTAACCCTCCACCTCGGTGTATTCGGGGACAAAAATTACTTGCCCATACACGTATCACTCACTAACAAGATCACAGGAATGGATTTTTTTTTAAAAATTGTTCCATATGTGGGGACATAAAACATAAAACAAGTAGTCTCTAAGGATATCAAAGAAAATCTTGTGTGAACAACCCATTGTTCAACAATTAAGGCCTCTCCGTCTATGGGAGAAAAATGTCGTCACCTGGTGGCCGTCACCATCTATTGGATATTCAATTCTGGTGTACAAAAGCCGTGACTTTTTTCTTTATCAAAATTGAATTCATTCCACCGATTACGGTCTACCATTTTACAGAAGTTTAGAATAAACGCCGGGCAACTGAACACGGGGTGTTCGTTAATCGTTTAACACCGGGTGAATGAGTTCGCCTTTCCGATTGTAGGCGCCATTTTATTGCACGTTCCAACGAAAATGTTCCGGAGTCCAAGTTATGAAAGCCATCCATGGTTCGAAATTGAGAATACGGTGAGAGAAATTCACTAACTCCAGGGCTGAACAATGACATCAGAGAAAACCGCTTACTCTAACGTCGCGCCGAGAACACACTCCTATTTGTCCAAATTCCCTTTTAACTTCGTTTGACGTGAAAATTTCAAACCTAAAAAGAAAAAAAAATACAGGTATGGTATTGTCGGAAGGGGGTGCGTCCTATTTTACACTGAATAAGGAGCCACGCGTGCACATTATTGTGCATGGACCGCAGCAAATCAGCATCCGTCGTGATTGTATTGTAGACAACATCTTAATATGATCAGCACGTGAGTATGCTGGTGTGTGGCTTATTTGTGACAAGAATAATTAATCTTCAACACATTCAATATTCCATACAAAGGAGAAGAACATATAAACTACATGCAAATGAATGAAGCCAAGTTCAGGCTAGCTCACGCCTTGCGAGTAATTTTATCATTCTCATTGTTGGACATCTTTGTAAACACAAGTTACCAGACTTGTGATATAACAATGTCATACGTGACCTATGTTTCTAGCTTAGAAAATCGATATAATGTTATCGTATTGACGAAAATACAAAATGGTGATTCATAAATAGAATAGCTGTTAATTATATACAGTTACATTTATGTCATTGAATGGTGTGTAGGACTTCAGTCAGTTTATCATTATTTCCTTGAATGGTGTGTAGGACTTCAGTCAATAGATCATTATTTCCTTGAATGGTGTGTAGGACTTCAATTAGTACATAATTAATGCCATTCCTTTGCTATGTGAATGCATATAATATATAATTATATATAATATTAATTTATATATATATATATATTATATATTTAATATATGTGATATAATTAATATAGTTATATATAGGAATATTATATATTAACTATATATATTAGCAGTATAACATTGATGCGTGTTATTTCTTGTACACACTGTTGGCTAGTAATGTCTATATGTACAGTGTTGTTTCTTGTATAAATTGAAAAATGTTTTCCATTTCTTGTTTTGTACCATAAAGTTTACCATTCCATAGGTGTATCAGAAGACCAGTAGGTACACCTAAACGTGTCATAGTTTGCACATTCTTGAATGAAATGTTCTGAAGTTTGATTGCCTTGCCCACATGTACACTTTGCTGATGTCCACATTTCAAATTTTATATACATATTTAGTCTCTCGTTGTCCCTTATCGTGGTCTTGTTTTTTGTGATAGCTGATTGGTACATCAGGGTGTTGAACGTTATAACCCTCCTTGGACAGTTCTCTCATGTCCTGATATCTCCACGCAGTGATGGAATTCATTGGAATTCTATTCAAATGTTCAGAATAGATATGTTTGTATCTGCGGTAAGTGTCCATTTCTTGTGTTCCTTATAAAATAAGTTACTTTTTTATTGACCACGACATAGTGTCAGAAAATATCAAGAATTTGGGGAGAGTGGGTGGGGGGATAACAAATGAGATAAATAGAAATCTGCTGGATGTAATGTCATCATGATCTAGATGAAGGAAAACGCATGCGCATATATTATTTTGATAGTAAAGCGTGGCTACTGAAGTGCTACAGGCCTTCCAACCGAAACGTAATCATGAATTAAGGGGTCAATTTCCACGCAATAAATTGGTTATCATTAGCTGATTTCGGCATGCCATTCAAGTATGTAAATAGCGACCAGTCAAAAGCCAGACAATATTCAAAAACGTAACGAACGGAACCCTAATTAATTATGTTAGAAATCATTTTATGTGGATATCCACGTACTAAGACATGATGTTGCGAAGAAAAACAATTGAGTAGTCGACATACTTGATTGGTTGAAACAATCAGTTGCTTTCTCACAGAGTAGATGAGCGTACTTGATTGGCTGGAATAGTTAGTCAGCTGTTTTTCTCACAGAGTAGACGAGCGTACTTGATTGGTTGAAACATTTAGTCAGTTGTTTTCTCACAATGGGACTAATTTTGTTATCACTTCTGCCCACCTGATAGCAAGCGTATTAGGTCTTAGGTATGTTGATTATCATCTTAGCACACCGGACACGTCCATAGGTGCTCCAATCTCCACTTGAGTAAATCTCTCAGGGTATAATGGCTGATGGTTCCTGTTCTATGTTGGTTCTCTACTCTTTTTGACAGCAAGCGTATGATGGCAAACTCTACTTTCAGTTCTACTTTGAACATCTTCTTCATTATTCATTCTCAAACTCCCGCTGGATATGTCTTGTAACGGGACAATGGTCCTACTAGATTTCCAGCAGGATACAGTCCAGAGAATGGAAATGCGTTGTGTCATCGTTTTTTTGCGCCAATGGCCCGACACGTCCATCTATGGCAGAACTCTGAACTTAATTATGACTTAATAGGAGAGCACAACATCCAGTTGAAGACCTGACCCAAGTGGAATATACGTGGGGGGGGGAGTATACTGGCGGTGTTACTCATAAACAGAAATGATTGTAATGGGGATAAGTAATTTACCAAACTCCCCGCGTCTCATTATCTCTTGCATACAATTTGTCACAGGAAGTATCTTTTACGTGACCAGGTATTCCATACGGCTACACACTTTGGTCCCTACATCCCGACGACGCAATGAAATGTGAGAATAACAAAATCCTTCACATCAATTTGGGCGTTCTTGGTCGGAAGTCAATCTTTATGTAGCAGCTGTTTAGTCCTGCTGGTTCAGACACTATTGTTATGGAAACCACGGAATTGATAACGATAGTATCACCTTGCCGCAGTGTGGTGCTGTTATCCGTTTTCAGAGTCTAACTTCAAGTCCTTTCTTTGGGTGTCGGCGAACGTATGGTACCACTTATGGATTGAAAGAGAGATGTAAGTTGAGAAGTGGCCTCAGACATTGGGACCCCCACTGAGCACCATAGTGTGAACTCAGCAAGGAGTGTTCAAGATGTGAGAAAATGAACAGATTTGCGGATATTTTGGTTCCGTGACCTTTGTTGGTGGCCAAATATTTCAGGTGACCAATTTTGTCCACTTATTGCGATCTGGAAGCGCTGAGAGTCGAGATCATACCAGAGCATTTCAAATGGTCACCACATTTTAATCTGGAAGATTTCAAATGTACACCACAATTTAATCTGGAAGATTTCAAAGAGTAACGGAACTTCAAAGTGTCGGACAATTCCACCTCAATTGAAATTAACTAGGTTCGAATAGGCCATTGCGGAATTTGATACACTGAGCAGAGAATCTACGGTCATGAAGTCTTTAAACGTTGAATCAACGGTACTTCAAAATGTTCTATCAGTTTACCTTTAAGATCTTCTTCTGGTATGTACATTCAAATTTGTTTTTGAGAAGCTACAACTCTCAGTAATCCATCAATAATTCCCAAATTACAGCCATAATGGCAGTGAATTGTATCAATTCAGCTACTGATTGTAAAGTTTGTTGCAACTCGTTTTACTAAACAACTGCAATGTTCAGAGAATGGAACTTCAATCCTTCTTGGTGATATGGCCTAAACATAATATTCTATACACTGTCATTCTTTGAGACACCCGATTCTATGCATTCCGCCAAGCCTCATCCACTGCAATATTTAATAGGTCTTCGATATCCTGTCTTGGTTTTAATCTATGTCTGCCCCATGTTCTCTTCCCTGAGACTTTTCCTAAGAAATTCAGCAGGAAGTATGGTCCTACTAGATCTGGTTACTGAGCCAGTAAACAATGCGACATCAATTTTGAAACAGTTCTTTCATATAGGCAATGTAATACAATGTGAACGGGGTTTTTTGGGGAATGTACGCATGCATCTGTTAATTAGTTTACAAGAAGGTGTGCATGATTCTTGGTGTTGCAAGTAAGTATGCATGATTTTTAGTGTTGCAAGTAGGTATGCATGATTTTTAGTGTTGCAAGTAGGTATGCATGATTGCTGGTGTTGCAAGTAGGTGTACGTGATTGTAAAATCTCAAGAAGAGATTGGAGAACCTATGGACTTGTGCGGAGTGCAATGACGATGATTCAACGACGAACTAACTAGCAGAATAAAGGCGAGGATTAGGCCATTCTACTGTTAGAATAAAGGCTAGCAAATGTTATGCTAATACGGTAAGGGTTAGGATTAACTGTATTAGTTGTAGAATTAACTATTGGAGTAAATGTTTGGGTTAAAGTTATGGTTAGGGCAAGGGTAAAGTTTATGTTTATGGTTAATGTTATACTTATGTAGATGGTAAAAATTGTGCAACGTCTAGAAGAATATTGTTGAAAAGTTCTGATTCTTAAGTTTGAATAAAATGTCGGAAGATAATTCACACATGTATTACTGCAGAATATGATGTCGCTGTGCGCTATTCTGCTCTGTGTTTCATTCGTTTGCGGATTTCCATTTGAACACCTCCAAATCGCAGGCAAAATGGCATATTCCTGGAGGAAATATATTTCAGACTCATTGTACTCAAGAAGGAGAATAAACTTGAGAAACACACCTATGTATTTGTCTGTTAAGAAATGCATAACAAGTCGTAGTATTTGTTATCTGCGCCCTCTTTTGAGCACATGAAATTCACATGTTCTTGGCAGTTAACAGACTATATGCATAATAATAATAATATATATATAAATTATAATTCAGTTGTATTATTTACTACTGTACACATATCCACACATTTATTATTAAAAAATAATGTATTATACGTATGACAAATATTTATTATAACCTGCTAAAGTGTATAAAAATAGTTCATACTTAGGGAACAGGTAATGATGTCTTACTGAACGGAGACAACACACTTATCACTATCGAATGCTCACGTGTAATAATACACACAACAATACACCGGAAATAATCATACAAATAACAATGCACACGACATAATCGACGTTTCTAGCAAAAGGCCTTCACCAAGATAAGCTAAATATGTTACATATTGTACACATGTTTAAATACGATTTGTTATAGCTATATACACAGGATGTAATAAATGCCAAGTATATCGGAATTTCCGGTATAGTTTATCATTTATAACCTTATCGTCCATACTCTCTCTCTCTCTCTATATATATATATATATATATATATATATACACACACACACATGATGCTACTATAAATGGAAGACTAGACAGAGAAATAGAGAAAAGGTGCCAAAAAGCAAACACAGTGACCTACCAACTTTCACCAATACTTCTTCACCCAAAGATCAAGATGGAAATAAAAATAAAGATATTATCTACAATTTTTATACCAACACTGTGCTACCAATGTCAAACATGGACTTTAAATAGCATCACAGCAGAGGAAAGTCGTCACATGTGAAATGAAGTGTCTGAGAAAAAAATTCAATGGTTACTAAACTAGATAAAATAAGAAACGAAGAAATTAGGAAAAGAGTTGATATAATGTCATGTATTGAACATATTGAGAGACAGCAAGTCAAATGGTTCGGTCATCTTATGAGACTGAACCCAAACCAAATATCAATATGAGCATATAACAAAAGAATATCAAGGCATAAAGTCAAAGTTAGATCAATAAAACGGTGGATAGAAAACATCAAGATAGTCTTGAACAACATGTACTAAACACAACCACGACGACACATCTGGCTGTGGAATTACAACTTAAGCTACCACCCCGCACGCTTAACGGCAAGTGTGAACCATCATTCACCTGGGGATAGACAATAGATGCTACTATGGACATCTTCTGTGTAGAAGGATAGTGAACAACTTTCCGACTTCGGTCAGTCGAGTAGCCAGCTTTTTCTAAGAATTTGAAACGCATGCTAGAACGGTGCTAATGCAAATATGTTTGTCCTTGTTTTGTGTTGTTTTTCTATCTGTGAAATGATGATTTATCACAGATGATTGTCAAATTTACCTCTTTTGTTTGGAGCTTCAAGTAGTCTTTTCTGAACTCAAACCCAAGTTGAGGAGAAACAATTCCCTGAAATGCCAATTGAGGACAAAAAATTCACTGGAAATAATTTGGCAAATGGGGAAGCCACAAAAACCATATATAGTAGTTTTAGATCAGCCATGATAGTGAGTAAAAGAATGGCTTGACCAACCGTATTTCATAAACCACTCTTTAAGATTAAAAAATATATACCACACTGCATTAAAGGAAACATGACTACATTGAAGGTATACATTTGAAATCAAGCGTGGTATGACCAGGAATGGAATAGGAGGAATTAGACACAAGCGCAACATACACGGATATAAGGAAGCAGATAAACTAGTCAAGATATTTGGGACGCAAGTACCAAATTGAGGACAGCGCATCATATGGCACGTGGAAAAAAAAACAATTAACTTCAGCGACATAATAGCTGAAATAATATCATGAGATGATATGACATAATTTTCATGAAATTATATCGTGAAATGATATCATGAAATGATACCGTAAAATAATATCAAATTATATCTTGAAATAATATCATGAAATGATACCGTAAAATAATATCAAATGATATAGTGAAATAATATCATGAAATCATATCATGAAATAATATGAAATGATATGAAATAATATCATGAAATGATATGAATATGATAAGAAATGATATGAAATGCAATCATGAAATGATATCAAGAAATAATATCTTGAAATGATATCATTAAATAATATCATGAAATGATATGAAATGTATTTGAAAGTTTAAATTGAACCGTCCTCACTACCAAGGAAGGACAAACTTCAAAATGTTCTCTTGTTTTAGAACTACCACTGCAGAAGCAGTTAATATATGTATAATATGTGGAAACTAGTCAGAGGTGTGCCTATGTGGAGATGGTCAGCAGTGGAGGGTCAGCATTAGACGGTAAATAGACTGTAGAACATGTCAAATAATGTCGTCTTCAGAGAAGGATTACAGGAGAGATGTGATGCTTCCCCAATCCTCCTGAATGAGATGAAACTGTTTGACGAAGGGACACGCCAGAGGTAGACCTTCGCCGTTATTTTTTTAATTTAAGATATTTAAATCTCTATTTGCAGAAGCGCTCCTTTTCAACCTCAGAAATATGTTTTAGTTTACCTTTATAAGATTAATGCAGTCATATCAGTGATTGAGCAGCGAGTCATGTAATTCTCAACCAACACACCAGTTTTGTTTATTCTTAGTGGATATGTTTGTGTTTCAAGTATGATTTACGCATCTCCCGGCAGCTGTGTATATCAGATTAGATATCCGTATCAGAAACTGGTAGCGTTCATTCGGATTATTCATTGTGCGATGATGTCAAACTGTGTCTGTAACATGTCTGTTGTGATTGTACCAATAATACACCAATGAACAAATCTATTGCGTATCATACATCACGATATACTAAAATCTTTTTAGGCGGCCAGCGAGTTGGTGAGAGTGTATTTTCACTAATAATACACAAGCCTACAAGGCGCATAACGGTGGCACAACGTAATCACGCTCCCGGCGGAAATCGCACGGATATCCGTGATGGTTACAATGGAGCGAACGAAAAACAAACAAACAAACTAATAATACATCAGTTTTGTTAACAAAGATAAATAAAGTATACATATCGGCAGATTACGCGAATGAGGAACGATAGTTTCACGGCGAACTGAGTATTGAAGTGCGGTGTGCACCGGTCAGGGCATGGTGAGACACGTAGAAAGCCAGTCATTCACTGCATCGGATTTTATTTGTAGTACTCTTGGTTCTTCTTGTGCTTGGTTTCAGACAATGTCCGATCAGAGAGCGAGGTCGATGCGTTGCACAACTCTTCCTAGCTTAAATGTAAAATGTTTAATGCAAGAAATCTTGCATTCTGAATTTCAGTAACTAAAAACAAGCATCGGCATTTTGTGAAAAGTGGAAACATGTAACATCCCAACGGTGGGGGGTAGCTAAAACGTCACGGGTAGATCAAACACCATTAAAAGTGATGATCCCATGCACGGCTTGTCCACGTAACGTCGAAGTCAAGATCTGCAAACGCAAAGTTAAACATATATCAAGAACTTGATGTCATAACGTGGATATCAAAAATAGCCACCATGACTTTTTATTCCGCGTTTACTCTGATAACCAGCAACAAATTTTGTGCGACTTTCGCAGGGGTGTGTGATATACAATGTAATACTGGTTTACATTGGAGCAGCAATATTTGGGCAGCACATCCGATGTCGGCATGCGTGTATTTCAGGTGAGCGACTCCCTGGGTGGTAGTTTTCGTGAAACTGTGAGCATGGATTACGAATTTGGTCGAATATGTCTATCACGTACAAGGTATTCCGTTGCCAGTGAACTTGTCATGTGTACTTAGATGTCATTGCTCACTGTGTCCTCTGATACCTCCCCTATCTGGCATTTGAGCCTCTTTCAGTGTAGGTAATTGTTCAAAGAGTAAAGTGGATCTAATTGATAAAGGTTGAGGCTATTCTTCTTCTTCTTCAGCGTTCATTCTCAAACTCCCACTGGATTTCTCTTGTAACAGGACAATGATCCTACAAGATTTCCAGTTGAATGTAGTCCAGAGAATTGAAATGCGTTGTGTTGCCGTTTTATTTGCGCCAATGGCCCAACACATCCGTCTTCGGCGGTGAGGCTATTCAGAGAAGAGATATTGTTTGCTTAGTGCTCTCACAGTCATCATTCCGTCTCGGTCTACAGTGCCCGAACACGACCTAAAATCCTTGGCCAAAGTTAGTTAGTTAGTCCTGTTTCATCATCATTGTAAACTGGGCGCGTCCGTAGTTGTTACGATCTCTTCCTGAGTATATCCGCCATTACCCTTCTGCTGACAGTACCGATCGTATGCTGGTTGACCATCATTCTTCTGCGCCCTCCAAAATGTTCACTTCTAGCAACACCGCATTTCAAACTCTGATTTTTAAATCCTGGTCATTGAAAAGGAGTCATCATCCACACTAATCTCAATTTTCTGTGGTATATCTTTTAAGGACGTGAAAACATCAGCTCGATCTTAGCCAAAGTTCTTCGCACGAGCTTCGAAGCAATATCTTTCCAGGGTGCACAAAGAGGAGGTGTACATATTATCTTTTTTATCTGGCAAGATAGGGATTTCACGACAGCAGCGCATATTCCTTTTTTGATGAAAGAGCAACAATGAGTGACTGAAGAAGAAGATAACACTGCAACACCGGGGCAATGTCACGAGTATCCGACATAATCTTCGCCAATTCTTGACATTAATTGTGCACATTTGGCTCCTGAAGTTTGATGATGTTAACTATTCGATACGTCATCTTCTAAATGTTAATACTGTAAGAATGTTTAGTATCATGACAATTGAGATACCCAGTACTGTAAGAATGTTTAGTATCATGACAATTGAGATACCCAGTACTGTAAGAATGTTTAGTATCATGACAATTGAGATACCCAGTACTGTAAGAATGTTTAGTATCATGACAATTGAGATACCCAGTACTGTTTGGATATCTCTAATATTTACAAGTTTCCTTAGATATCTGAAGACTAGACCGTGACCGAATAGCTTTATAGAAGAACTGTTGAAGCCAATGTTGTATTGTGATTATTGTTTGGCTTTTTGGGTTATTATTTTTATACTTAGAATCACATACACGTAATCAAAACACGTAATGAATGGGGTCTAACTTAATTTAGTGGTCTTCTGTACATCGACGGTCCCGGCCGGCATAATCAGTTTAACAACTCTTCCTCCACTATAATCCTATTTTCGTTTGTAAATGGACATAACCACCAACAGAGACGGTGAAGCGTTTCCTACTTGGAGGAAACTGTTATCTCGGAGTTTATCACTGGACGTGTGATGGCGAGCGGAATTAAACAACCGTAATAGTGGGAGGGGGTCCGGACCTCTGCAATTACTACTCGTCCCGACTTTGTTACCTGTACCTAGATCAAAGACATGAATGGCATTCTGTCCACTTGACGGCTGGACAAAATAAGCATTATAAAACCAGAAAGCAAACATGTTGTGTTCTTGAGTCGTCTTGAGAAATTCCTGTCCGTAACATGTTATACTATTTGTGTCGGAATAAGTATATGGTATGGAGAGAAGATTACAGACTTTCGAGTACAAATGCTACAGACGAATTCTACGCATTTCCTATAGGGAACATAAGACCAATGTGTACGTAAGAAATAAAGTAGAGATGTGTGCAGGTGTTCAGGAGCCATTGCTTTCAATAGTGAAACGATGAAAACTAGCATGGTTCGGACATGTATGCAGGCACGATTCCTTGTCAAAAACAATGCTGCAGGAAACTGTTGAGGGGGGAAGAAGCAGAAGGGGGACAAATAAAGACATGGACAGACAACATCAAGGAATGGACAGGGCACGATATTTCCACACTCATCCGCATCGCTGAGGATAGAATTCGCTGGAGGACTCTGTGTGCTGAGACATCCAATGTGGTACCCCTACGATCCTGACGGGTTACGGGTTTATTGTTTGATTGATGATATATAAAAATAAGTTCCGAGACAAATAAAACTAAACATAGCATCAGAAAGATGGAACACAGCAACGGTAAAATACTTGTAGATATCAATACATGAAAATGGGACAGTGGGCAGGCTAGTAGAATGTAATAAACTCCTGCAGGCTAGTAGAATGTAATAAACTCCTGCAGGCTAGTAGAATGTAATAAACTCCTGCAGGCTAGTATAATGTAATAAACTCCTGCAGGCTAGTAGAATGTAATAAACTCCTGCAGGTTAGTAGAATGTAATAAACTCCTGCAGCCTAGTAGAATGTAATAAACGCCTGCAGACTAGCAGGATGTAGAATACTTGCAGACAGTAGAATGTAATAAACTCCTGCAGGCTAGTAGAATGTAATAAACTCCTGCAGGCTAGTAGAATGTAATAAACTCCTGCAGGTTAGTAGAATGTAATAAACTCCTGCAGGCTAACAGTATGTAGCCCGGAAGACGAAATTTGCTGTACCATAGTTCTTAGTTTTGCTGCAATACCTACGTATTCCGATTTGACACATCCGATTTCAGCATGTCTTCCTTGTGACTTTAACCCTCTATGGGATTCGACAGCGAACTCCATCCACGAAACTTCATTGTTCGTCTTTTACGAAAGTATGGAAGCTATCGGTGCTGCTATCATTGCTTTGTTCTCTTTACAGGTCCTAACAGCACAAGCAATTTCATCGTACGTACGAAGGCATTTGACCGTGACTGGCATAAATGACCACCCCAAATAGATTATCAATCTCTTTAGAAAAAACCCCCAATAATGTACCATTTTTCAACTTGACATGCGATATCTACAGCTTAACAATCAATTCAACAGAGCACAACCACAACTCACACAAGGAGGCAGGCTGTGCACTATCTACGAAGCTTGATCGCCATATTTGTAAATGTCCAGCGCTATATTAAACATATTTAAAAGTATGCTTCTCCGTGCTGGTCAGATAAATGGAAAGCCCCCATCTGAAATAAATCAATAACTCACAAACACATATATACATCACATAATCATTTTTGATCAATAGGACATTAGTCCGCGAAACTTTGGATCAGAAACGAACTAACCTCCAACGAACTAACCAACTCTAACAAACTAAACGCCCCTCACGGGCTATGTGTTTTCCTTTCGCGTCTTCTGTGATGAGTTTCCTATGATCATAATTCAGTCGTCATCAGGAGGTCCTCCCGTTTGCTCCACAGCTTTACCTTCAGATCTGTATCTTCGGGCGATATTTTAGTTCTCACGTCCTCGAAGAGTCTGCAGAATGTGTTCTGGGGATCGTTTTGACATAGGCATTGGTCAGGTTGAACAGCCTGCATTGTGTTTCAAGTATATGGATCTTTACCTTCCGTTGTCTATACTTCAGCAGAATGTGGGAGAATTATATTGAGGCATCAGATATATGGTTTTATAGAAGAATGTCAAGAAAACCATGCGCAGATAAAAATGGGTAATGAAGATTTTTTGAAAAAAGTTAATTCAAAAAATAGCTGCTTACCGGCATCAGAAAGAAACATTCCACATTTTTGAGCACATCATGAGAAGAGGAAAGATTTAAAACATTGTAACACAAGCAAGTTGAAGAGCAAGAGCAGGGAAAGACTAAGAGAAAAGATGCTTGGCAACATGGTATTGTGGCTTTGAGAAAATCGGTATCGGAAATTATCAACAGCACACGAAATAGAAGGCTGTTGAAAGTGATGATAAGCACATCCACAACGTGTGGATCATAAGAAGAAGTTCATAAGTTCTCTTATCGTTTTTGTTTGCCCCAGCTCTCAGTTTTTGACTTTTTAATCACGTGCTCTAAAAATACTGAATCTCTGCTTCCAGATTTTGCTGTAAAGTGTGTGTGGAATCCTGCATTTCTGAGTACCTATGCATCAGTTCTCCTAGTTCTTTATGGTATCTGTGTTATTATTATTATTATTATTATTGTCATTATTATTATTATCATTATTATAGTACAGCACATTTCAGTAGGCCATAGTTGTCTGTGATCAGTTTTGTTTTCAGTCCACGCTTTCACAGAATAGATATATATAAATATATTGGTTCCGTATAACTTCCTGAACGTGACTTCCTACTTTGGAAACATTCTATTCAGGACGTAGTCATCACCCATAATTCAGAACATAGACATCGCACATCATTCAGGACGTAGACATCACACATCATTCAGGGCATAGACATCGCACGTCATTCAGAACGTAGACATTACACATCATTCAGGACATAGACATCGCACGTCATTCAGGACATAGTCATCACCCATCATTCAGGACGTAGTCATCACCCATCATTCAGGACGTTGTCATCGCACATCATTCAGGACGTTGTCATCGCACATCATTCAGGACGTAGACATCACACAGCATTCAGGACTTGCGACTAACGGGAATTGAACTAGTCCGTTCAACGGCACAAAATCGCCTTGCAACGATTGAACACGCGTTCTTCCGTACTTGACTAACCGCATCTCCAAAAAAAGATGCGATTTCATCAAGCCATTCAAACCGTGCACACAAAGTACCAGAACGTGCCGATCGAGGAAAAACTGGTCCAATTTCCGTTAGTCTCAGGAATTAAAAAAAAAAATTATCCTCTGGCTTCCTACTTATATTTAATTGTATAAACAGTCAATCATGACGTAGACATCACACATCATTCAGGACCTAGCAATCACCCGTCATTCAGGACATATCATTTGTTTTTGCTGTATTAATTTGCATGCAATCTAAATACGTTAGTACACAATTTCCTGTGACATGATCCGAACCTGGTACCTTGGCCACATAGGCACAATCTGTACTACGTCGCCACATATATTTCGTACATGGATTCATTTAATTTTCCTATAGCGCTGAAGTTATCGCATAGGGCAGAGGTTAGATCTCTCCATTTCTGTCTGTTCAAAGCTATTCTGTGCTTGTTTCAATGTCTCTGTTTGTACATTAATAAATGTTTTCTCATATTCGTACACACACACATACACACACGCGCACACACACACGCGCACACACACACACACAAACCCACGTACGCACGCACGCACGTACATATATATATACATACATATATATATATATATATATCTTCTTATTATAGTCGATTGTCTAGTGTCTTTCCCAGATGCTTTATGATCCACTCTTGCCGTTAAGCGTAGAGGTGATTGGAGCTCGAGCTTGCGTTCTAATGGCCTCCACCGTGCTATGACCGTGTCTGTAAAGGATGTCCTTGACGTTTTATACCCATCATTTCCGTGGTCTTCCTCTGGCTTTGTATCCTGATCTCATTTGGTTATATGCTTGTACGGGTAAATTTTCGTGATGCATTCTCATAATGTGGCCAAACCACTTGATCTGTTCTCTATCTATGTAATCTGTACAAGATATTATACCTATTCTTTCCCTGGTAGATTCATTTCGCAATCTATCAAGCCTGGTGACCCCGGCAGCTTTCCTTATTATAGTCGCAACTGATAAAGTGAAAGCACAACAAAACGTAAATGACAATTTTGAACTAGAAAACGTAACAAATTTCCAGTTTTGGGTACAAACATAAACAGCAAAGGAGACTGCTCAGTCGATATCAAGAGCAGAATTGCAATGCAATGGCGACATTCAAACAAGCGAAAAAGAAAAATCTTTGACAAGGTACCAGCAGCATAACACAACTATGTATGATCAGAACATGTGTATTGCTAGTGTATTTATACGGTTGTGAGACATGAACATAAATAAAACAACCGCAAAGAATATATAATGGACAACTAAAAATACAAATCAAGAAGCGCTAAGATCAATCGAAGACGGCTAACTCCTCGCAACATCCTAACAAGAAAGCTGTGTTTAAAGAAAAAAATTTCACATAAAGAGACATAACAACATGGAGATATTAATAGCTAAAGGCAGTGTTAATGTCAGCAGGGAAAGAGGGTGTCCAAGACGACGATTGTGCAGTGATATATCATATTGTTTAAACATGTCTCTAGCTGCGGCAGGTCAACTCTTTCAGAATCACAAAGTGTTCAGAGAATCCATAAGGAAGACCAAGTACTGGAATGAATATGTCACATGATGATGATTCTAGTCCATGGAGTACGGCTTTGGTTATCACGCTTTTTCACAGCCTTCTATTTCCTGTGATATCAGTCATTTCCGATACGATGTTCTATCATGCCACGATGTCAGGCTGTCAAGTATGTTGTCTCATGCCACGATGTCAGGTTGTCAAGCATGTTCTCTTATGTCACGATGTCAGGTTGTCAAGTATGTTGTCTCATGCCACAATATCAAGTTGTCAAGCATGTTCTCTCATGCCAGGATGTCAGGTTGTCAAGTATGTTCTCTCATGCCAGGATGTCAGGTTGTCAAGTATGTTCTCTCATGCCAGCATGTCAGGTTGTCAAGTATGTTCTCTCATGCCAGGATGTCAGGTTGTCAGGTATGTTGTCTCATGGTCTTTTCTGCTCCTGTTATTCTTTAGCGTTAATGATGTCATATATATATATATATTGAAAGTGATCCATTAAACTAGAAAATAATTATAAACCCTCAGATGTATAACCTCTTGTCAGATTTTTAGTAAGTATAATTACAGATCATGTATAACCTCTGTCAGATTTTTAGTAAGTATAATTACATATCATGTATAACCTCTGTCAGATTTTTAGTAAGTATAATTACAGATCATGTGATCTTGGTAATGGATGTATGTGTGCCCGAGTTGTGTATGGAGTTACGAGTACACATGCATGTGTGTGTTTATAGATACGCGTATGAGTCCGTCTTTGTGTGTAGTTACGTGTACATGTTCTTTTGTGTATGTGCCCATAAGCATGTGCATCTGTTTGTGTGTTAGTGTATGTATGAATTTCTACAAAAACAGTGATTATATGTGTCTACAAGATATACACATTATAACATTGGTTCTCGAAATTAGAATCCCAACGGACCCGAGGGTAGATGTACCCACAGAATAGTGACCATCCAGAATATATGATACCAGGGACAACGCAATGAGTAGGTACTGCATTCACAAAAAAAGATTTTCGTGAAGGAAAAATGTGATGTTTAGATTAGTAATGTTAGGCTTGTTAAATATATGCGCAGTAGTATGTGGTTTTATCGTTTGTGAAATTTGATACACACAGTTTGTGTTTGTTTTGTTTTACAATTATCATTTATTGTACATTTCTTGAATATTATCTGTATGTGTTCTCATCACATTTTCGTGGGAGATGCGACAAGAAACGTGAAGTTCGTTGTATTACAGTTGTGTTGCGACAAGTAGCTTGAAGTTCGTTTTGAGACGGTTGTCTCGCGTCAGAAAGATGTGGTTCATTATGTTACGGTTGTATAGAACAGGGAGCGTGAAGTTCGTTGTTACGGTTGTATTGAATAGAAGCGTGAGGTTCGTTGTGTTGCGACAGAAGCTAGACGTTCGTTTTGTGACAGCTGTGTTGCGTCAGAGAGCATGAAGTTCGTTGTGCTGTTGTTGAGTTGAGACAGATAGCGTGAAACTAGTTTTACTACGGTTTGATTTGCGCCATGACACCTTATTGAAGACCTTACTTGAGGGTAAAGTCAAAGGGAAGCGAGCAAGAGGTAGGCAAAGATACAAGTGGGAGAGTAACATTACACGATGGACAGGTTGCAGTCTGGCGGAGTGCACTACCAGGACAAGAGACAGGAGATGTTGGAGATACGTTGCAGCCAACCTTCGTTGCGGAGACGGTACTTGATGATGATGATGATGATTTGCGCCATATGTGCAGAGTACATTAGTTTTACTAGGGTTTGATTTGCGCCATATATGCAGAGTACATTAGTTTTACTAGGGTTTGATTTGCGCCATATGTGCAGAGTACATTAGTTTTACTAGGAATTGATTTGCGCCATATATGCAGAGTACATTAGTTTTACTAGGGTTTGATGTGCGCCATATATGCAGAGTACATTAGTTTTACTAGGGTTTGATTTGCGCCATATATGCAGAGTACATTAGTTTTACTAGGGTTTTTTTTCTTCTTCTTCTTTCGTTCACTTGAAACATGTCTATATCTGTAATTCTGTCTCCTTAATAAAACTCACTGTCTTTTGTAGTTCATACAGTGTCCCATAGAGTTTTGATTCCAGTGTTGTTTCCTCTGGCCAATATGTCTGCCTCAGCGTTTCATGCTCAGAACACTCTTGAAGTATATGTTTGGCACTCTGTGCTGCCTGTCCACATGTACACATGGCCGTGTTGCCAATCTTGAACTTTGTATACATGTGACTGCGGAGTCGGTTGTGTCCTGTTCTGAGACGTAGAATTATAACTTGTTCTGATCTGTTCATAATGTGATAGTCATCTTGTGTTGGTGTTTGTGGCTTTCTTATTGACTTTATCATCTGTTTTTTCTGATGGTAGGTGATTGGTATATCTGGTTGGTCTTCGGCAGCACCTTCCTTAGCCAGTTGGTCTGCTTTTTCATTTCCTGGTATTCCACAGTGAGAGGGTATCCACTGCATGGTTACCCTATACTGGTAAGACAATTCGCTAAGTAGTTTTTTTAAGTCTGTTAGTTTTCCAGACTGGAGAGCTTGAAGCACTGACCTTGCATCTGTCAGGAATACCACAGGCTGTAGGCCAGAGTTGGAGTTCAGCAATTTTTTAACTGCCACACTAATTGCCTGGATTTCTGCATCATAATTATTGCAGAATTTTCCTGTCGGTGTTCTGATTGTATCTCTAGGCTTGTGTGGATATTCTATATATACACCTGCACCTCCATTCCTCACAGCATTCTGTGCTGACCCATCTGTGTACACTCTGACCCATATATCTTGTGGATATTCCTCATCCAGGAAACTGAGTGTGACTGTCATTCGCTGCACACTGTTCTGTTCGTCCTCGCTTAGTATTCCTTTCACATGGGTCTGAATGCATATTGGCATTCCATGTCTTTCACTCCACGGGGTTTGTTCTGGTACAGACGTTAAGGGGTTGTCCACTTCAGGTAGGTCTGTAAGTTGTCTACGGAGTCGTTTAGCTTGGTGGATAAAGCTGCTCCTTTTCAGTCGCCCCATTGCTAGATTTTGGAATCTTTCCTTCATTGGATGACTTGGCATACACTGAAACTTTTCTGCTTGAGTTAGTACTTTTGTGTCTCTGCGTTCGCCAAGTGTTTGCATTCTTCCCATTTTCTGCATCTCTGCTATTGGTGTTGATTTCATTGCTCCCAACATTATTCTAAGTGCCTGGTTTTGCACTTTATCTAGATCTTGTAATGTGGTGTTTGATGCAGGACACCACGCAGCTGAACCATATTCCAGGTGTGGTCTTATGCCTTGCTGGTAAACTTTACTGAGTATATTTCCACTGGCTCCCCATGTGGTTCCACTTAGTTTTCTCAGGATAGCTAGCTTCCTCCTGGCTTTTGTTGTTGCTTTGTTTATGTGCTGCTTCCATGTCAGCTTATCATCAAAAGTAACTCCGCGGTATGTGGGTTGTTTGTCTTCTTTCAAGAGCTCTCCATCTATCTTGATATGACCAGCTTTTTGTTTTGGTGAGAGGGTAAAGAGTGTAGTGCTGCACTTTTCTGTGTTAATGCTGACGCACCATCTATTTGCCCATAAGGTTAGGGCATCGATAGCTCTTTGTATTTGTTTAGTGGCCACTGTTGCATGTTCTTCCGTGCACCAGGTCATCAGCATACATTGCCACTTTGATCCCGTGTGGTAGTTCAGCAACTAGGTCATTGATGTAAACCAAGAAAAGTGTGGGTGACAGGACTCCTCCCTGGGGGACTCCATGACGCAGTAGAACTTTCTTGCTCTTGCGACCATCTAATTGTACCCTGGCTCTTCTATTATGCAGGTATGCTTTTACCCATTTGTACATTCTTGAGCTAACCCTGCAATTTCGCAATTTCTTTAGGAGCCCTTCTTTCCAGACCTTATCAAATGCTTTCCTGAGGTCTATCCATGCTGCTAGTACCAGTTTCTTTTCTTGGAAGGCATCCTCAATCTCTTGGGAGAGGTAGGTTGCCTGATCTTCAGTAGAGTAGCACTGTCTGAAACCTGCTTGCTGTGATACCAGAAGGTTTTCACTTTCAAGGTACCACTGCATCCTAAGATTGATAATGCGTTCCATTGTTTTACATAGACAGCTTGTGAGGCTGATGGGCCTGTAGTTGGAGACTGTGTTGCCATCTTTTCCTGATTTGAGGAGTGGTATCATTATTGCTTCTCTCCACGCCTGTGGTACATTACCTGTGGACCAGCTTGTGTTAAAGATCTGCAATAGCTTTGCTCTTGCTGCAATTCCCAGGTTTCTAATCATTTCATTGGACACTCCATCAGCTCCAGGGGACTTTTTCATTTTCAATTTGGATATTGCATGCTCCAGTTCTCTCATTGTGATTGGTGCCTCCATGACTTCAGGTATAGGTTCGCCTTGTCCAATGTTTTGCTGGTTCTCTCGAACCTCCTGTTGTTTGTCTGGGCTGACTTTGACGTTATTGTCTTCTGCAAAGGAATCTGCAAAGTAATCAGCTGCATGTTTACCTGTTAAAATGTTTCTATCTTTATAAAGTGTGATCCTGGAATTTCTCCCTGTACCTTCATCATTTAGTTGTTTTACAAGTTTCCATAATTTCCTAGTATCTCTTTCTAGGTTCAGCGACTCTGTTTTTTCTTTCCAGCTGCTCCGTCTGGCTTGTAACTTGGCTCTTTGAAATTTAGCCTTTGTTTGCTGATATTTGTTGTGATGTTCTTGGCTAGGTATGTTCTCAGCCTGCTGTCTAGATGTTTCCATCTCATTTTGCAGCTTTTCCAGTTCATCATTCCAGTAGGGTTTGTAGTTTTTGCGTGCCCCCCTGGGTATGGTTTTACTAGCAGCATGTAGTATACATCTATTAAATTCACTCACTGCTCTATTGATGTCTTTGTCCAAGTTCATGTCCTTAGCTAGAACACTGGTTAAATGCTGGTACATTTTCCAGTCTGCCCTTTTATAGTTCCACCTAGTGAGCGTGCTGCTGTCCTTGGTAAATTCATTGTGGATTTCCAGAAATACTGGTCTGTGGTCACTACCTCCAAGCTGCTTTCCAACAACACGTGTGATGTTCCATTCCAAGCCTGGTGAGTGGAATGCCAGGTCTGGTGTAGAGGTGGTGTGCCATGCTCTCGAGTAGAAGGTTGGCGAGTCTGCTGGCTGGTTAATAAGGATGAGATTATTTTCATCCTGCCAGCTCTCAAGTTCCTCACCTCTCTTGTCGATATGATCGTAGCCCCAGCTCTGAGAGTGGCTGTTGAAGTCACCACACACCATAAGTCTCTCTTTGTCTGGAATTCTGTCTAGTGCCAATGGTTTATCATTTGGGCAGTAGTAGTTCAGGAGATGGAATTCTGCACTGTCTGTTTTTAGGTGGAGCATCTGGTATTCTGCCCCTTCCATATATACTTCCAGCTGACGCGCTGATATTGTTTTTAACAAGTGTCAGAATTCCACCCTTTCGCCTGTCCTTTCGGTCAGATCGGTAGCACTGGTAGCCTCTGATTTTGAAGGCTATGTCGCTGCTGAGGTGTGTTTCTTGGATACAGCATATGTTAACTTGTTCTTCACTGAGGACATTTTCAAGTTCCATATATGCAGAGTACATTAGTTTTACTAGGGTTTGATTTGCGCCATATGTGCAGAGTACATTAGTTTTACTAGGGTTTGATTTGCGCCATATGTGCAGAGTACATTAGTTTTTCTAGGGTTTGATTTGCGCCATATGTGCAGAGTACATTAGTTTTACTAGGGTTTGATTTGCGCCATATGTGCAGAGTACATTAGTTTTACTAGGGTTTGATTTGCGCCATATGTGCAGAGTACATTAGTTTTACTAGGGTTTGATTTGCGCCATATGTGCAGAGTACATTAGTTTTCCGCGTGTATTTATGTATTAATAGATACGAGCTCACAACAAGAACTTTTAGTGGCACACATTACGTTAGTCAAGACAGAGATCCCAAAAATGCGAGGCTGTCCGTGGTAAAAGTAGACTTCTTAGATTCATATACGAGAAGAAAACGGAAATCTCGCTTCGCAAGAAGTAGATATCTGCCATCAATCAATAAGTAACTATAGATAACAGTGTTTCTGCTACGAGGTCCAGACATAAAATCGATGGCAAAACTGCACGGACTGAAACTATCACCAACACGAAACGAAACTGCACGGACTGAAACTATCACCAACACGAAATGAAATCAGTGGATATTCCCTTGTGTGATATTACGATAGAGCAAATAATTAATACTGTGTTCGTGGAAGGTGTTGGATCTAGGAGTCCGAGTATTATACTGCTTCTTGAACAGCTCAAGCGTATCGATCATCGGTTTATGACTGATCTCTCCTACTTCTGAGTTTGTGCTCAAACTCTTGCCGATTAGCAGGATGTACTCCGAAAAATATGTCATTCTTGCAGCGTGGTTAATATCAGACAATTTATGCCTGACACATCCGACTTCTACATTTTGATTGATTTCAAGTAGACGTCCTCATTCTACCACGTTCCCTCTAACATCTTTCCTGTTATTTTACGCGGGCTAGACGGTGGATTGGGTACCCTCTAAGACGTATGATCTTCTAGCGTATCCAGCAGGTCTGTTTGTTTTCATGATTATTGGCATTGTATTCCCCTTGGAAATAATCAACAGAGCCGACAGGATGTTAGTACGAATCTTCAATGCACTTTCTTCATAAACCAACCTGGGACAGGAAGTAATGTGTGGCAATCATGTGTAGAAGTCATATAAAAAAGTCATGTGTATAAGTCATCTGTGGCAGTCATGTGTAGAAGTCATGTTTAGAAGTCATGTGTAGAAGTCATGTGTGGAAGTCATGTGTGGAAGTCATGTGTAGAAGTCATGTTTAGAAGTCATGTGTAGAAGTCATGTTTAGAAGTCATGTGTAGAAGTCATGTATGGTAGACATGTTTAGAAGTCATGTGTAGAAATCATGTGTGGAAGTCATGTGTGGAAGTCATGTGTAGAAGTCATGTATGGTAGACATGTTTAGAAGTCATGTGTAGAATTCCTTTGTAGAAAACATTTGTGGAAGCCATTTCTAGAAGTCATGTGTAGAAGTCATATGGGGAAGTCATGTGTAGAAGTCATGTGTAGAAGTCATATGTAGAAATAATGTGTAGAAATCATGTGTAGAAGTCATGTGTGGTAGTCATGTGTGGAAGTCAAGTATGGTAGACATGTTTAGAAGTCATGTGTAGAAGTCATGTCTAGAAATCATGTGTGAAAGTCATGTTTAGAAGTCATGTGTAGAAATAATGTGTAGAATTCCCTTGTAGAAAACATTTGTGGAAGTCATGTGTAGAAGTCATGTGTAGAAATAATGTGTAGAAGTCATGTGTAGAAGTCATGTGTATAATTCATATGTAGAAATAATGTGTAGAATTCATGTGTAGAAGTCATGTGTAGAAGTCATATGTAGAAGTCATGTGTTGTAGTCATGTGTAAGTCATGTATGGAAGTCATGTGTGGTAGTAATGTGTGGTAGTCATGTGTGGAAATCATGTGTGATAGTCATGTGTGGTAGTCATGTGTAGAAGTCATGTGTGGAAATCCTGTGTGGTAGTCATGTGTGGTAGTCATTTGTGGTAGTCATGTGTGGAAATCATGTGTGGTAGTCTGGTGTGTAAGTCATGTATAGAAGTCATGTGTGGTAGTCATGTGTGGAAATCATGTGTGGTAGTCATCTGTGGCAGTCATGTGTGGCAGTCATGTGTGGCAGTCATGAATGGCAGTCAGCTGTGGCAGTCATGTGTGGTAGTCATGTGTGGAAGGTAGTAATTGTGTGTTTCGACAATTTACATTGGCCTGCCTCCTGGCAGTCTTTAAAGACACAAAAGAACGCCATAATTAAAACACACTCGCATATGACTCCAGATTTGATACTTGCGGACATATGCATAGGTTCGTAGAAAACTATTTTATGCGTCCATAGTTTCATGTTAACAAACTAGTTACATGATAACATATTTTAAAAAAACGAAGAATAAAGCTTGGAACAGGACATTGAAGTTTTGCAAATCACTGGGAATACACATAATAAGTCACACAAATTGACGTTTCGACCAACATACTATATCAATACTACATAATCAGGTATGATAATCTTTCCAGAAAGTAGGCTTCCCTATGAAACTCTGGAGATCTCCGCGGTCTTGAGCAAGTTCCCGCATCTTTTAGTGACATTTGCTTACATTCTTTAGTGTCTTTTTCCAACGGCACTTTGGGCGGCATTTGCCCGTATTGCCTTCTATCACCACCTCCAGTAACACACTCTATATCCATCATGTCTCCTAATGTGACCGACAAAAAACATCGAACTTTTTCTTTAATATGGAGTTCAAAAGCCAGCCTTCCTTGACATTAATTATTCTTAAGTTGGATTAAAGGAAATAGATATATTCAAATATTTAGGACACATTAAAAGACATGACACCTTGATGAAGAGATTACGTGAGGGTAAAGTTTAACGAAGTTTAACGAAGTTTAACGAATATCAAACACGAGATAGTCAGAAATACAAATGAAAGAGTAACACCTAACTTCACAAGATGGGCATGTTACAGTTTAGTAGAGTAAAGTAAAGTAAAGTAACCCATAGCATTTATTAATGTCGTAGGGGTGTGAGATGTTAGCGATCTCACATTTCATAGGCTCTGCAAATGAGGGCGGTAGCCATCTCCTCTCCCTCGCAGTCTTTACTTCCCGGATTAATCCGGTACCCATTTAAGGCTTGTTCGACCTCGGAGCCGTACCGATCTGAAAACATTTCCGCCTCAGCTGAGGAATGAACCCAGGACCTTTCATATGCGAAGCCAGTGCGCTTACCACTGCGCTAACGCGGCTCCCATTAGTAGAGTAAAACCTACCAAATCAAAAGACACAAAAGACATGGGATGGAGATTAGGATGGGAATTACGGAGAGGGTACTGGATGATATATATATATATATATTATATTACGTGCAAAAAAGGGTCCTCTGCTGCTGATGTTTATATATCTATTTCAGATTAGAAAACACTCCTTACCTGTCTTAACAAAGGCGAAACTACTTTTCTGCTGGGCTGATTATCTCGATCACGATGTCAGTTACCGAACCTCATCCAAGAAATAGTGGAAAATATGGTGTTGTAAAGTCCAGGATAACTCCTCACTCTTCTAAGTGACTGCCGTATATCTTATTGTCTCATTCAATCTCATCTCCCTCCTATCATGCTCGTGTCCACTCCCCTCTTCGTGTTATATCGTTTTAAAAATCCTGCTGGCGTTGTGTTTTCTTTTTTAATTTCTCTTAGCATATTTCTTAATTAGTTAGATAGTCGTTTGATCATGTTCATTGCACTCCGGACAAGTCCATAGGTTCTCAGATCTCTCCTTGAGTGTAGCCGCCATTACATTTTGACAGACGATTCCAGTACGCAGTTGATGCACGGAACCTCACCATTCTAGCGACACCACATTTCAAACCAAATTTATTAATAACTGTCAATACTTCATTTCGCTCCTAAAAAGTTACAAGATGATTGCGAGTAGCATGTATGATAAAGACCACGAGCCTTTGCTGTCGCCACATCATGTACAGGGTGGGTATTTTAAGTTTACACATGGACACAAAAAAGACAGCACTTTCCTTGGATCGAACCCTGGAATTCACGGGTGTGAAACTACAGCTCTAACTTCTCGAACATGAGTGACACGAATATCTCGTAACATGCTTCCTTCGTTTTCTCGTACTGCATGTTCGTTTTGGGAGTACAAATGTGGTACTCCTTGTGCTAATGAAACGTGGACTGTATATATATGTCATGTGGGTGCATGCATGTCATCTCAATCACTTTCGCACATTGTCTGGGAAATATTATGAACATCAGATGGTAAGACAAGATTCCTGATACTACAGTCCTCGACAGATCTGGTATCCCTAGCATTGACACAATTTTCATACAGACACAAGTTCGTTAAGCAGATTAACTGGAACGAATGCCAGATCATAATCGCCTGCCAAAGACACTTCTCTGTCGTGAACTGGAGAAGGATACACGATCTCAAGGTGGCCAAAAGAAGCGATACAAGGACTCGTTAAATATCTAAATGAAATCTTTGAAATTGACCACGATACATGGGAAGAACTTGCTCAAAATAGATCTTGCTCATATTTTCTTCTCTGGCTCGTATATTGCTATCTTGTTCACAATTGACTCTCTGGCTCATATCTGGCTATCTTGCTCTCTGGTTCACACCTGGCTATCTGATTCACAATTAGCTCTCTGGCTCATATCTTTCTATCTGGTTGTCTGGTTCAGAATTGACTCTCTGGCTCATATCTGGCTGTCTGGTTTACAATGGATTCTCTGGCTCATATCTGGCTGTCTGGTTCACAATCGACTCTTTGGCTCATATCTGGCTGTCTGGTTCGCAATTGACTCTCTGGCTCATATCTCGCTGTCTGATTCACAACTGACTCTGGCTCATATATGGTTATCTGGCTCTCTGATTTACAATTGGCTCTCTGGCTCATATCTGACACAATAGCTTACATCACACAGGAAAACGTACTGATTAATCTAGAGTGAACACAGATGATGATGATTCATATATGGAATACGTAATAATATAAATGAATATATTCATTCAGCAGGAAATTAGTATACACTTTTTATTGATTTTCTTTCAGCCATGAGGTTGATATTTATAGCATACTCGTGGATGTGTCACGAGAAATGTATTGCTAGTGTATTCACGTCACCGCGTTCAATGTTGCCGAATGAAGTGGTCCTCTCCGAGTATATTATGCCACTGTGATTGATGCTACATTAGACAAAGAACCGGTACTACTCCAATTTTGGAATATATTAAGACAACAGATAAAATGGTATACAGACATCAGCAGACTACCATCAGATAGAATACCAAAGCATGATAGGCTACACAGATACAGTGAAGGCAGACCTAGAGGCCGACCACGAAAACGATGGACCACCGAAATAAAAGAAGCGACAAACTCCACAATATTCTCAGCGCACAAGAAGGCCATCTCCAGAAAACTCTTCTACCCCTGAAGCTGAAAGACAACAAAGGATTTAGCGAATAGATAGATATTGATTGATGCTACACTGCTACAAACTAAAACTAGCGATCATACGACACATTACGATAGCCATGATCCATCAAATGCAACAGAACACTTCACGTATAGGATTGCGATATTTGAATATATACTAATTTAACACCACTTTTTCTCAAATTTTTTCTGTATAATCTATTGTGTACACCAGTATATTATTGTTTTCTCTAAATAACTATGTCCTGTTTTTAATTCTTCCGTCTACATGAGGAAGACCTGCTCGTCTTACTAGTAGCCTACCAGACTGACCAGAGTGCTACATTTAGTAGATGAAATGACTATATATCGAGGCTTTTTAGCCATTGAACATCCAACCAACATTCATTTATAGATATGTTTCGTTGTTGTATGTCACGTTATATAGTTATGTTTCATGTTTGTATGTCACGTTCTATAGTTATGTTTCGTGTTTGTATGTCATGTTCTATAGTTATGTTTCGTGTTTACATGTCATGTTATATAGTTATGTTTCGTATTTATGTTCATGTTCTATAGTTATGTTTCGTATGTGTATGTCATTTTCTATAGTTATGTTTCGTATTTGTATGTCATGTTCTATAGTTTTGTTTCGTATTTATGTTCATGTTCTATAGTTATATTTCGTTTTTATATGTCATGTTCTAAAGTTTTGTTTCGTTTTTATATGTCATGTTCTATAGTTATGTTCGTGTTTGTATGTCATTATCTATTGCTATGTTTCATGATTGTTTGTCATGTTCTGTAGTTATGTTTGTGTTTGTATGTCATGTTCTATTGTTATGTTTCGTGTTTATATTGCATGTTCTATAGTTATGTTTCGTGTTTGCATGTCATGTTCTATAGTTATGTTTCGTGTGTGTATGTCATGTTCTATAGTTATGTTTCGTGTTCATATGTCATGTTTTGTCTCCTTTCCTCCACTCAGGGCTAAATGCATGTCACACTTTCTAATGTTCTATCACACAGTCTCCATGGATGACAAAGACATGCATGCCAGTGAATATTGTACATATGACCTTATGTGGCGGGTTTTAAGTTGACAGGGAACATCAGATGTACCCTCACTGTATGTCTGTCATCAAACCTGACAGAAACATGAGGAACTGTTGACTAAGAAGTACAGTGTATGCTATTTTCATGGTAGATCTCAAATCATGAGGAATCTGGGATACTGTTGTACTGTAATGCCTCTATTTTGATACCAAATATACACACACACACACACATATATATATATATATATATATATATATATATATATATATATATATATTTTTATATATATATATAATGTATGTGTCCGTTTGTTACCGGGGCCAGAAAGGGGAGAGAAGAATAGCAACAGTGTTTACCTTCCATGCATGTCGTAAGAGGCGACTAAGGAGGTTATGGGATGAAGTTAGCTATCCAATCCCATATAGGGTCAGTGGCCTTGCTGAAGTAGGATGTGTCCGGCCATAAGGCGCATATATCGCAGCAATGCTGTAAACCATGACACAGGCATTCCGTTCGGACTACATCCTGCTACTCTGCACGAGTTTGAGAACGAACGCAGAAGAAGAATATATATATATATAATGAAAGCCTTTGAAATAAACCAAGACACATGGGAAGACGCTGCAAGAAATACAGCTACAAGATGATATACAGTAAAGACAAGTTGCAGTATCTTGTGTACAGACGAGAAATGCATGAGCTGAACAGCGGAGAGTAGAGGTCGAAATATCTGCAGAGGTCGTTCCGTGCTCGAACTGTCCAAAGACATGTTCGGATAGAATATATCTTATTAACCATCTATGAACTCGGAGTCATCAAAATAGTCTAAATGAATTTCATAAAATTTGGTATTAGATACTTTGATTATCCTCTTCACACAACGGGCCCATCCATAGTTGCTCAGATCTCTGCTTCAGTAAATCTCTCCGGTTCTAGTTTTATGTTTTATGTTGATTCACTGCTTTTGTTGAAATCTTTGTCATGTGTTCTCTGCGGCTACGCCCATCCTCATTCCCAATTCGCGGATTCTCGATACTGAGTCACGCTCATACATCTCAAAATCCTCTGATCGTGCGGACTGATGAAGAGAAATGAGTTTGTCTTCTCCGTCCATAGGCTGACCATCTGTTATGGTGAAATTTCATAAAATATAGGTAGCAAATGGTCATCATCACTTGATATGGATGTAAACAATAAACACACCTAACATAATCATGCATTTGAGACAGCGAACCTTTGGAGATCTGACTACGCCATCACATCATAACTGAAAAGGGCTTGTGCTTTGAATATCTGACTACGCCATCACTCCATAAATGAGAAGGGCTTGTGATTTGTGCTTTGGAGACCTTGCAACCCTATCACATATATCTGAGATGGACTTGTGCTTTTATCAGAAGGAACTACATGCTGACAGTTTGAGGGACTGCATCATCATACTTATGTTCATCTGAAACTTCGTTGTTTTTGTGTTTGTTATGAAACGTATACCGGTTAGCAGTTTGTAATTCAGAAAACCTAATCAGTTATATTGTTATTTATCTATTGTTAAAAATCGTCGTTTTATTTAGTTGGGTACCATCAAGCCATTTGGACTCAATTCCGACCACTCTTTTCTTTGTTCTCTGTCATAGCGGTCTTCGTCTTTATTCATTTTGTGCCGTCAGTTACGTCATCGTTTTGTTCTTCTCGTTCCACCTATATTATCGTTTTTGTGTACGCCCTGTTCGTATCATTCCGGTAACTCACTACTATATTTCACTCGGACATGCTTGTTGTGGTGTATTCATTTCTACTTTTGGTATTTTTATGTTTGTATGTTATGTGCGTATCTTGGAAAAGGCCTTTTGGAAAGAAACGTCGATTATGTCCTGTGTATTGTCATTTGTATGATTATATTCTGTGTTTTTTTGTGTATACTATATTAATTTATGTAGACATACGACAGTGATAGTGTTTTCCAGTAGTCTCCCATGTGAGTATTATTTTCATCATATTCTAGTCTGCTTTGACGCTTTATGATATAAAGTATCCAGCTGTCTCTCAACCATCCTTAATCGCTTCTTTCGACATAACCATCATTATGCGACGTTACCATTATGTTCCTCTATTTCTATACACAACAGCACAAGTTTTCAATAAAAGGTAAGCGACCTAGACATCACAATCTGAAGGTATGGATAAATAAACTTTATAACCGACCATGAGATCAGCTAGTCTTCAATTTGCTGTAACAGAGACAGGGGTAGCCGGTTACAGTCCAGCTATGACTCATAGATTCCACAGAGGATAGATGTATGTCAACAATGATAAGGAAAGTTATCGGTTAAAGCTCAAAATCTCGGAGTCATCTCTGCTTACACTATTCAGTTCTGGAGGTTCTAACTGGTAAATCTGGCGTCGTTATAAACAAGCTGATCAGGTAACAAGTAGAGACAAGGTTCGCAACCAAACTAGGTGTGCCATTTCACAAACTCATAACAAATACATCTCGTTGGAGGAAAACAATATGATATAAACTAATATGTCCGGGGATTAAAGTGTCATAAGCAGGTACACAGACTGAAAGCAACCACCTACACTGAAGAAGAGATATACTTGGTTTAAACCCAGCGTGAAAATAGACGATATGGATGATAAAGATATGGATGATAAAGATAATTTGGATGATAAAGATATGGATGATAAAGATATGGATGATAAAGATATGGATGATAAAGATATGGATGATAAAGATATGGATGATAAAGATATGGATGATAAAGATAAATATGATAAAGATATGGATGATAAAGATATGGATGATAAAGATATGGATGATAAATGTATGGATGATAAAGATATGGATGATAAAGATATGGATGATAAAGATAATTTGGATGATAACGATAATTATGATAAAGATATGGATGATAAAGACAATGGATGATAAAAATACGGATGATAAAGATATGGATGATAAAGATATGGATGATAAAGTTATGAATGATAAAGATATGGATGATAAAGATAATTTGGATGATAAAGATATGGATGATAAAGATATGGATGATAAAGATATGGATGATAAAGATATGGATGATAAAGATATGGATGATAAAGATAAATATGATAAAGATATGGATGATAAAGATATGGATGATAAATGTATGGATGATAAAGATAATTTGGATGATAAAGATATGGATGATAAAGATAATTTGGATGATAACGATAATTATGATAAAGATATGGATGATAAAGATATGGATGATAAAAATACGGATGATAAATATGAATCCGGAAAATACGGATGCTGAAGTAATGGATAAAGATAAAGATGCTAAAGAGATGAATGCTAAAATGGATGCTAATGATATGGATGCAACGATATGGATGCAATGATATGGGTGCTATAGGTATGGATGCAACAATATTGGTGCTAAAGGTATGGATGCAACAATATGGGTGCTAAATATATGGATGCAACGATATGGGTGCTAACGATATGGATGCAACGATATGGGTGCTAAAGAAATGATGCTAAAGTTATATGTTATAAAGGACAACACATGTGGATGACTACTAGAATAAGCAGTACACTATACTGAAGATTCATGGGATGGACCTTTGAGGATTAGATTGAGAAGATATACAACCATCGACAACTATCAGTATGTATATCGTTAGTCATTTGCTCAAAGAAATAGATTTCCTGTGAGGATGTTTGGAGTGTACAAGTCTTCTTCATGTGACATATTCTTTTCAAAACGTGGTCTTCCTTATGGATTCTCTGAACACTCCGCGATTCTGGTTAAGTTGACCTGTCGCAGCTAGAGGCATGTTTACGCATTCTGATATATCACTGCACCATCGTTGCCCTGGTCGCCCTCTTCCCCTGTGCCGTTAACTCAGCCTTCAACTAATAATCTTTCAATGCTGTTATATCTCTTTATATGACCAAAAAGAACACAGCTTTCTTGCTAAGTTGTTGTTAAGGAGCCAAACCTATTCGACGTTTATTGATCTTAACACTTCTTGTTTTATCTTTTTAGCTGTAGATGGTCCAACAACCGTACATCATTTGTTTCGCTACATCACTAATCACAAATCACGGACGTTTATGAGACAAAAGTCTGATTGATAATAAGCTTTACAGTTGCAATGCAATTTTGTGTTAAACTTGCAGAACCTTTTGAAATAACCTAATTATGTCACATAGGAACCTTCCAGCTAAATCAGCAAGAAATCTGTGTGGATCCAGACACGATGTGATTGTCACATGTTCCTGAAGGAAATTGCCCGAAGATGTTGAAATATTCGCGGTACTTGTAATACCTTAGTGGTCAATATCAGAATATCTTTTTTGACCACATAGAAGCCTGAGGATCCGGATTATATCCACAGGTGCAATACAATATTCTTCCTGTACACATCGCGGTGATTGCTATTGCTAAGCGGCCTTTTTTCCACATACAAAAAGCCTCCCTTCACTCATTAACAGGAAATCACGCAGTAATGAAAGTATAACCAGTGTTATTAGCGGATCTTGGTAGTTCTTAGATTAAACGGTTGCACAATGTACTTCCCAATTCACAGGAAATCTCGTGTTCGTTATTTCTTCTTCTCCTGCGTTCGCTCTCAAACTCCTGTAAATCAGCATGATGTAATTCCGAGAAAGGAGTACTTTGTAATATGGTTTACAGCTGTTATGCGATAGCTACACCTTTTGGCATGGCAATTTAGATTTCAGCATGGCTTCTAGGTCACCTTGACCGTATATGTGATGAGACCACAAATTACCACGTCTTAGTCGACTCGTACACCATGCGCAGAAGGTAAATAGTGTTGCTATTCTTTGTTCCCCTTCAGGCCCCGTAACACAAAGGCATGTTGGTTATTTGAGATAGAAATCAGAGAAAAATGTTTTTTAAGCACCAGAAACTACGTACAATTAGTGGTACTCCCGTCAAGCGGCGTACCGTTTCATTGAGAATGATGGAATGCATGTAAGGAAATCCGAGTACAATATCAATCCTCTACTAATTTTTTATTTTTTGAAAAACGTGTTCTGATCTCCAAACTAAATCATGTAACAGTTAGTATTATGAGAACGAAAGAAGAACAAGAAGAAGAAACAGAACAATCTTAAACGACATCAATATGTGTGTCTGAGAATCAAGAGGGATACACACATGCATTGTCTTTTCTATTGTTCACAAAGCTACCTCGTTCCTAAACTTCCGGATGACAGATAAGCTTAGATGTAAATCACTAGAGGCGATAATAGTTGAAACTCCCTACTTAGCGAGTGGGGACCGCGTCAGGTGATCAGTTACTTTCTGCTGATGGCATTTCTATCCCTGCCACAATTTGCATCCAAGACATTGAAACATCCTAACAGTAATATAGACTTCTTGGTTTTCCAAAAAACGAGAAACTGTCGTGCGGGGAGTCTCAATTCTGATAGCTGAGTACGGCAACAAGAAGTGACACATTATGCATTTCTTCACCGCTGTCACAAACTGGAAAGTGACAACTTGATTTGCAATGGTTGTCTGCTGTATTTGGAAGGGATTGAATTCTGAATGAAGAAAAGATCAGGCTATTTATGCAGGTACGTACGGTAATTGTGACTTCATTATTCTCGATTCGGTAATAAGAGATGTCGCGAGAAACAACGGAGTGAAAGAAGAAGTACAGGCTGAAAAACAGAATAAAACTACATAAAAAAACAACCGGATATGTACAACAGACGATGCATTATGAATCGTGAACGTAATTGCATATTGGCTGAAAGATGTTACCAAGTGGCGAACGGTCATTGAACTAGAAGGACTAGCCTAGTCCCCAAGACATATTTGTAAAGATTTTTTTTTAGTTTAGCTTCAAAGAGTTATACTAGAATTTACAAAATATTCATTCACTGCACCCATCATCATCATCATCATCATCATCATTATGCAAGAATTGGACATCTACGTTAAATGTCTTAAGTGAGATTCTTTATTAACCTGGAGTGACCAGTGATTAATCATCACTGTACAAGTGACATTCCCATAAATGCTCTGCTTAAAATTTCGTCAACTAACAAAAATGGTTCAGCTCAGTGTCTCATTCAGCTGTTGTTTATGTTTTCTGGTATTTCCAGAGAGGAAACATCCACCCTCCCCCTGGTCACTTCCATTTGTATCGTTCTCTGAACAGCACATTCTCTCGTTTATTATCATCTTCACAGTTTCTATCATAACTGACCTCAGTAACTTTTTTTTTTCTTTCGTTCGCTCCATTGTAACCATCACGGATATCCGTGTGATTTCCGCCGGGAGCGTGATTACGTTGTGCCACCGTTATGCGCCTTGTAGGCCTAGCACAACTGATTTCAGCATGCCTTGACAATTCTGATGGGCTACCCTAGCCTGTGACAGCCTCCCTATCTGTCGCCAGGCACGCATGTGTGTGGGGACACTTCGCCCAGACGATTTTTGCTCACGTCTGTCTCGCACGAGGTGTTCCACTGTCTATGAACTTGCCTCGTGTAATTGGACGTGCTGTGTCTGTGCCCATCGGGTACTGAACCGTTTCTCATCTGTAAGCCTTTTTCCTTAAGAGGAAGAACTCAACAGAAGAGTTGGATCTTTCGCCCTCTTAGCCGAGGTGTCATTCACCGACATCGTGAACCCCATGCCCAAGTTTGAGTCTCACACAACGCGTTTGAGAGCAAGGCGTTCTCGATCTGAGCGACCTTGTCCCAATAGCGCCTGAGCCCAGCAGGTACTGAACCCTTTCTCTCTGCAAGTATATTTCCGGTATAGGAAAATCTGACAGTAGAGTTGGGTCATGGCTAAACTCGTCGTCTCTTTTGTGCCTAAGCCCATTGGGTACGGAACCCTTTCTCTCTGCAAGTGTATTTCCGGTATAGGAAAGCTTGACAGTAGAGTTGGGACAGGACTGCCATTTTTGTCCCTTTCTTGGCTGAGCCTATCGGTTACAGCACCCTTTCTCTTTGCGAGCAGCCCATTCAGTAACTCACTCCGGTCTCTTATCGCCACTTTTCTATTCCACTCTATCTTTACTCGCCATTTCGTTTCTTCCGACTCCCGCATGGCATAGACAGTAGATTCATGTTATACTTTGGGCATTGTTCAGTTGAGTCGCCCACTCCTTACTCACCAAGCAACATTTCGATGTTGCGCCGCACACTCTGGAAGTATGCTAGAATCATTGCTGGTATTGGTGGATGTATCATGAGTCACGTTAGAGCCGTGCTGAGAATGTGTGAATATGTAGCAAGTTTACATCGCAAAAAACCTGCAAAAATAAAATTGCACATGCAGTCTGTAAGACGGGCAGATCAGATTCCATGTAAATAACTAAGGCAAATAACTCAGGGCCGCATACATCGGTAAAGGGGTACCATTATATAATCTTTTAGAAGGGCATTATACATCTCACCCGGTCATATATGAACGCAATAAGAATAAGCCTTATCCAGGCAAATATGCATAGCTGGCGTAAGATGACCAGGTGATAGATAAATTAGCGTGTCATGTTTGTATGCTTTATGAGGACGAACATAATTCTATGCAAGCACACTCTGTTCTCTAACTTTCCCTTTTTGCCATGGCAAGATTGAATCAATACAGATCAGTAATCAATGAATCAATCAAGTACCTCGTCAAGTGGCGCAGACGATCAAGTTTCCCCACAGATTTCTGTCTCTTGTATTGTTATTAAGTTCAGTAGGTGACATCTTTCTGTGCCACAGTGACACCATATCAAGAAATGTCTTTCTTTGCCTTCCTGTCTCTTCCCCTTCGATCCTTCCAGTCGTTACTATTTTACTAAATGTTTGACTAAATGTTCAAGTTTTGCTATTTTCATCACATGCCCTAAACATCTTTACTGTCTGCTTCTAACTTTTGTTATAATTCTTTTTGTTTTACTTCAACATCTCAAAGGACTTCTACATTACTTTTCTTTGCTGTACATATAATTCGACATAAATTTGTTTACTGTACATATAATTCTACATAAATTTGTTTACTGTACATATAATTATACATAAATTTGTTTACTGTACATATAATTCTACATAAATTTGTTTACTGTACATATAATTTTCATTCTTCTTCTAAAAAGAATCACACACGACTTGCCTACAACTAACTTACACTCTTTTGTTTACCGTCCAGTAACAAAGTAAAGTTGAATCTATTTAGATTGCTAGTGATAAGTATACTTTCATACAGATGTCAACATTGGATACTCAATGCAGACTCTGAATGTAGACACTCAATGCAGACACTGAATGTAGACACTCAATACAGACACTGAATGTAGACACTCAATACAGAAACTGAATGTAGACACTCAATGCAGAAACTGAATGTAGACACTCAATGCAGACACTGAATGTAGACACTGAATGTAGAGACTCAATGCAGACACTGAATGTAGAGACTCAATGCAGACACTGAATGTAGACACTGAATGTAGACACTGAATGTAGACACTGAATGTAGACACTGATTGTAGACACTCAATACAGACACTGAATGTAGACACTCAATGCAGACACTGAATGTAGACACTCAATGCAGACACTGAATGTAGACACTGAATGTAGACACTGAATGTAGACACTGAATACAGACACTGAATGTAGACACTGAAAGAAAGATTCAGTCTTATGAAAACAAGTGCTACAGAAGTTTGTTAAGAATTATTTATACTGACAAGACAAAAATATGTATCTTGCAACACATAAATAAACCTGCAGGTTATCAAAATCCACTTTTGGCAGTGGTGAAACGGTATAAACTTGTTTGGTTTGAACATGCGAAGGGATACGTCTCACTTTCTAAAATTATTGTGCAATAAACTGTCGAGGGTGGAAGATGATGAAGGATTGGAGAAAATCCTGGAGTCATAAGATCAAAAAATGATGTGTACGTGATTTTTCTACACTCCTCGGAATTGCTGAGGATAGCAGAGGTTTCTATTTTCCTGCTGATGTCTCAAGTGTGGCAATCCTACATCACTGACGGATTATGGGTCTTATTATTAGTATTATAACAATTATTATTAAGCACAGGAAGAATGAGTTTCACTCCTGTGCCAGTCTTTGAAGTAGTATTGTTACCACAAGGCAAAGTGACCCACGCGGGGCTGAAGTTGGGTAAAAGGCAGAAATGTCCAGTTGTCGCAACAAAGTTATAAACCATAATACGACACATTTTATTCTTCAAACTGTGTCCTGCTAACAAGTAGGAGTTTGAGAATGAGCACAGCAGACGAAAAAGAATATGTAGATGTGGAAATGTTTTCCATAAAGACATACTCCGACGACATGAACATATTTGGCACCTGATAAGGCCAGTTTTTCCATTAGCTAAAACCAGCCTGGAAAGAGTTTGTTAAGTAATGGTGTCGCCTCATTTGGTCGAGACCCGCTACTTTCAACCTAGGACTGATGTCCATTCTGATTATATCAGGGCGACTGGAAAGAGTGAAATCGAGCTATACATGTGTCCTTCTATGAGATCAAGATGTCGCAAGTTCAAAGCTGAACTTTGATGATAATTTTAAATATAGTATTTTAGGTAGGTTTTAGAATAACACTGGAGCTACGGAGTTATGTGCTATTTTTTTACAGTCTCGTCAGGCAGCGTGCTGCTATATTGAGAGGAACTTAGTACATATGAGGAAATCTAAGAACAGGGACGTCGGTCATCTACACCTTCTTAATGTTCTTCAACTGATATGCTATTTACCTGATGAAAACTATGTATTTTGTCATTATTTGTGAAGATCAAGCGTGACAGACGAATGTAGTGAGCACTGAAGAATTGAGAAGAAAGAACGATAACATGTACTTAGTGTAGGAGAAACTGAAATCCAACATGTGAATCTTGGAACATGTATTGAAATTTTGCTAATCATCGGAAACACAGAATAACACACACAATTCAGCGTTTCGACTAAGAGGCCTTTGTCAGGAACACAATTACAGCAAAATACAATGAATAACATCGACACTTTTGACGTTAACGTATACATGACAGATTTAAGAAATGGAAGAAAGAATGGAGAACGCAGAAAAAGAAGAGAAAGGACGTGAAATGATTGTATGAAACAACAAGAAGACAACAAAACGCATGCTAATAGAAAAATACACCATATTTGTTAGTTCGTTCACGAACAAATGCAAATTGCAAACAAAAAGAATGATAGCATATCATGTTCAGAATGTATCAAGCAACCTATAATTTTTTGCTGTATTTATTTTAACGGCAATGCAGATACATTCAGTAGCTTACCATTGCTTCCTGGGTGGTTCGGATGCATTCTAACTGCGGTGTGATCTGAACCCGATTGCCATCCCGCCGCTTAGCCGGGACAATGCGCAATGTATCAATTCAATTCAGAATGTATCAAGCAACCTATAATTTTTTGCTGTATTTATTTTAACGGCAATGCAGATACATTCAGTAGCTTACCATTGCTTCCTGGGTGGTTCGGATGCATTCTAACTGCGGTGTGATCTGAACCCGATTGCCATCCCGCCGCTTAGCCGGGACAATGCGCAGATGACGAGTATGGAGAATGGAATGCAATGTTTTATGTCATATTTTACAGCTCTGTTGTAAAAGATTTAAATTTCAGCCGACACATTTTAACTAGAATAAGTTAGATGTAACTAGAATAACTTAGAATAAGTTAGATGTAACTAGAATAAGTTAGAATAAGTTAGATGTAACTAGAATAAGTTAGATGTAACTAGAATAAGTTAGAATAAGTTAGATGTAACTAGAATAAGTTAGATGTAACTAGAATAAGTTAGATGTAACTAGAATAAGTTAGAATAAGTTAGATGTAACTAGAATAAGTTAGATGTAACTAGAATAACTTAGAATAAGTTAGATGTAACTAGAATAAGTTAGATGTAACTAGAATAAGTTAGAATAAGTTAGATGTAACTAGAATAAGTTAGATGTAACTAGAATAAGTACAATATAATAAGTTAGATGTAACTAGAATAAGTACAATATAATAAGTTAGATGTAACTAGAATAAGTTAGATGTAACTAGAATAAGTTAGATGTAACTAGAATAAGTTAGATGTAACTAGAATAAGTTAGATGTAACTAGAATAAGTTAGAATAAGTTAGATGTAACTAGAATAAGTTAGAATAAGTTAGATGTAACTAGAATAACTTAGAATAAGTTAGATGTAACTAGAATAAGTTAGATGTAACTAGAATAAGTTAGAATAAGTTAGATGTAACTAGAATAAGTTAGATGTAACTAGAATAAGTACAATATAATAAGTTAGATGTAACTAGAATAAGTACAATATAATAAGTTAGATGTAACTAGAATAAGTTAGATGTAACTAGAATAAGGTAGATGTAACTAGAATAAGTTAGAATAAGTTAGATGTAACTAGAATAAGTTAGATGTAACTAGAATAAGTTAGAATAAGTTAGATGTAACTAGAATAAGTTAGATGTAACTAGAATAAGTTAGATGTAACTAGAATAAGTTAGAATAAGTTAGATGTAACTAGAATAAGTTAGATGTAACTAGAATAAGTTAGAATAAGTTAGATGTAACTAGAATAAGTTAGATGTAACTAGAATAAGTTAGAATAAGTTAGATGTAACTAGAATAAGTTAGAATAAGTTAGATGTAACTAGAATAAGTTAGATGTAACTAGAATAAGTTAGAATAAGTTAGATGTAACTAGAATAAGTTAGATGTAACTAGAATAAGTTAGATGTAACTAGAATAAGTTAGATGTAACTAGAATAAGTTAGATGTAACTAGAATAAGTTAGAATAAGTTAGATGTAACTAGAATAAGTTAGAATAAGTTAGATGTAACTAGAATAAGTTAGATGTAACTAGAATAAGTTAGATGTAACTAGAATAAGTTAGATGTAACTAGAATAAGTTAGAATAAGTTAGATGTAACTAGAATAAGTTAGAATAAGTTAGATGTAACTAGAATAAGTTATTTTAACGGCAATGCAGATACATTCAGTAGCTTACCATTGCTTCCTGGGTGGTTCGGATGCATTCTAACTGCGGTGTGATCTGAACCCGATTGCCATCCCGCCGCTTAGCCGGGACAATGCGCAATGTATCAATTCAATTCAGAATGTATCCAGCAACCTATAATTTTGTGCTGTATTTATTTTAACGGCAATGCAGATACATTCAGTAGCTTACCATTGCTTCCTGGGTGGTTCGGATGCATTCTAACTGCGGTGTGATCTGAACCCGATTGCCATCCCGCCGCTTAGCCGGGACAATGCGCAATGTATCAATTCAATTCAGAATGTATCAAGCAACCTATAATTTTGTGCTGTATTTATTTTAACGGCAATGCAGATACATTCAGTAGCTTACCATTGCTTCCTGGGTGGTTCGGATGCATTCTAACTGCGGTGTGATCTGAACCCGATTGCCATCCCGCCGCTTAGCCGGGACAATGCGCAGAGGACGAGTTATAGTATGGAGAATGGAATGCAATGTTTTATGTCATATTTTACAGCTCTGTTGTAAAAGATTTAAATTTCAGCCGACACATTTTAACATGGCGGTTGATTTGTAGTTTAGAATGTATAGGAAAGTTAACCCCCCTTCCCAGATCTTAGTTGCATCTCACTTCATACATACATGCCAGGTTACAATGTTGCTATTGTTTGTTCTCTTTCTGGATTCGGCACCACATCGGCTTTTTCTAGTAGGAACTGAAAAGGTTAAATCAAATTACTATAGTGAACTAATGATAGTCGTAACTACAAATCACTCAAATATCTAAGGCACCTGTACTACATCAGCACGCGCGCCCTGCAGGTGGAAACATGTGATGGAAATAGTGTGAAAAGCACTTCCTTGTGGCAAACCGCTAACAAATGGTTAGTAATTGTCCGATTCCGGAATTCCATCCAGAAGAGTGTCGCTTTGCAACATGAGACTCGCATTGTCACTCCGTATTTGTGACTCCAGAAGCGCTGGTATAGCCGTTTCTGAAAACCGGATGAGGAACTTGATCCAAAACGCCTGCAACTGATAGCTGTACCTGTTGGCCTACCTCGTGGCCACCCACAATTGAAAGCATTACTTCTGAATGCGTCTAGCAATTTGTGCGTCTGCCAAATGCCATGAACAATTTTGCATTATCTGTGCATAGGTTAGAAATCCGGACATCATTTAATACATTTCAAAGGTTGTACATTCGGACATCATTTTTATCATTGCACAGGTTATAAATCCGGACATCATTTTCATCATTGCACAGGTTATAAATTCGGACATCATATTTATCATTGCACACAATGAATTCCGTGAAACAATGAATTCCGTTTACACGATTGCATTTTGAAAAGCTGCAGGAGTTTGAGAAAGAACGCAGAAGAAGTATCGCCATGATAACGTTTTCACTGCTACGAATAAGTTTGATGTAACTAGAATAAATTAGATATAACTTGGATAAGTTAGATCAGTGTTTCCCAACGTGGGGCTTACGCCCCACAGGTGTGCAATATGATCGTTCAGGGGGGGGGGGGAATTCACCATGCTGTAATCAGGCTTAATTAGGGAATAATTCAATTTTTGCATATAAAAAAATATGTATATGTTATATAGGGGAGCATAAGAATTATATAAAAGACATAGATGGGGCATGGTACAAAAAAGGTAGGGAAGCACTGAGTTAGATATAACTAGAATAAGTAAAATATAATAAGTTAGATGTAACTAGAATAAGTTAGATGTAACTAGAATAAGTTAGATGTAACTAGAATAAGTTAGAATAAGTTAGATGTAACTAGAATAAGTTAGATGTAACTAGAATAAGTTAGAATAAGTTAGATGTAACTAGAATAAGTTAGATGTAACTAGAATAAGTAAAATATAATAAGTTAGATGTAACTAGAATAAGTTAGATGTAACTAGAATAAGTTAGATGTAACTAGAATAAGTTAGATGTAACTAGAATAAGTTAGATGTAACTAGAATAAGTTAGAATAAGTTAGATGTAACTAGAATAAGTTAGATGTAACTAGAATAAGTTAGAATAAGTTAGATGTAACTAGAATAAGTTAGAATAAGTTAGATGTAACTAGAATAAGTTAGATGTAACTAGAATAAGTTAGAATAAGTTAGATGTAACTAGAATAAGTTAGAATAAGTTAGATGTAACTAGAATAAGTTAGAATAAGTTAGATGTAACTAGAATAAGTTAGATGTAACTAGAATAAGTTAGATGTAACTAGAATAAGTTAGAATAAGTTAGATGTAACTAGAATAAGTTAGATGTAACTAGAATAAGTTAGAATAAGTTAGATGTAACTAGAATAAGTTAGAATAAGTTAGATGTAACTAGAATAAGTTAGAATAAGTTAGATGTAACTAGAATAAGTTAGAATAAGTTAGATGTAACTAGAATAAGTTAGATGTAACTAGAATAAGTTAGAATAAGTTAGATGTAACTAGAATAAGTTAGAATAAGTTAGATGTAACTAGACTAAGTTAGATGTAACTAGAATAAGTTAGAATAGGTTAGATGTAACTAGAATAAGTTAGATGTAACTAGAATAAGTTAGAATAAGTTAGATGTAACTAGAATAAGTTAGATGTAACTAGAATAAGTTAGAATAAGTTAGATGTAACTAGAATAAGTTAGATGTAACTAGAATAAGTTAGAATAAGTTAGATGTAACTAGACTAAGTTAGATGTAACTAGAATAAGTTAGAATAAGTTAGATGTAACTAGACTAAGTTAGATGTAACTAGAATAAGTTAGAATAAGTTAGATGTAACTAGAATAAGTTAGATGTAACTAGAATAAGTTAGAATAAGTTAGATGTAACTAGAATAAGTTAGAATAAGTTAGATGTAACTAGAATAAGTTAGATGTAACTAGAATAAGTTAGAATAAGTTAGATGTAACTAGAATAAGTTAGAATAAGTTAGATGTAACTAGAATAAGTTAGAATAAGTTAGATGTAACTAGAATAAGTTAGATGTAACTAGAATAAGTTAGATGTAACTAGAATAAGTTAGAATAAGTTAGATGTAACTAGAATAAGTTAGAATAAGTTAGATGTAACTAGACTAAGTTAGATGTAACTAGAATAAGTTAGAATAGGTTAGATGTAACTAGAATAAGTTAGATGTAACTAGAATAAGTTAGAATAAGTTAGATGTAACTAGAATAAGTTAGATGTAACTAGAATAAGTTAGAATAAGTTAGATGTAACTAGAATAAGTTAGATGTAACTAGAATAAGTTAGAATAAGTTAGATGTAACTAGACTAAGTTAGATGTAACTAGAATAAGTTAGAATAAGTTAGATGTAACTAGACTAAGTTAGATGTAACTAGAATAAGTTAGAATAAGTTAGATGTAACTAGAATAAGTTAGATGTAACTAGAATAAGTTAGAATAAGTTAGATGTAACTAGAATAAGTTAGAATAAGTTAGATGTAACTAGAATAAGTTAGATGTAACTAGAATAAGTTAGAATAAGTTAGATGTAACTAGAATAAGTTAGAATAAGTTAGATGTAACTAGAATAAGTTAGAATAAGTTAGATGTAACTAGAATAAGTTAGATGTAACTAGAATAAGTTAGATGTAACTAGAATAAGTTAGAATAAGTTAGATGTAACTAGAATAAGTTAGATGTAACTAGAATAAGTTAGAATAAGTTAGATGTAACTAGAATAAGTTAGAATAAGTTAGATGTAACTAGAATAAGTTAGAATAAGTTAGATGTAACTAGAATAAGTTAGAATAAGTTAGATGTAACTAGAATAAGTTAGATGTAACTAGAATAAGTTAGAATAAGTTAGATGTAACTAGAATAAGTTAGAATAAGTTAGATGTAACTAGACTAAGTTAGATGTAACTAGAATAAGTTAGAATAGGTTAGATGTAACTAGAATAAGTTAGATGTAACTAGAATAAGTTAGAATAAGTTAGATGTAACTAGAATAAGTTAGATGTAACTAGAATAAGTTAGAATAAGTTAGATGTAACTAGAATAAGTTAGATGTAACTAGAATAAGTTAGAATAAGTTAGATGTAACTAGACTAAGTTAGATGTAACTAGAATAAGTTAGAATAAGTTAGATGTAACTAGACTAAGTTAGATGTAACTAGAATAAGTTAGAATAAGTTAGATGTAACTAGAATAAGTTAGATGTAACTAGAATAAGTTAGATGTAACTAGAATAAGTTAGACTAAGTTAGATGTAACTAGAATAAGTTAGATGTAACTAGAATAAGTTAGACTAAGTTAGATGTAACTAGAATAAGTTAGATGTAACTAGAATAAGTTAGAATAAGTTAGATGTAACTAGAATAAGTTAAAATAAGTTAGATGTAACTAGAATAAGTTAGAATAAGTTAGATGTAACTAGAATAAGTTAGAATAAGTTAGAAGTAACTAGAATAAGTTAGATGTAACCAGAATAAGTTAGAATAAGTTAGATGTAACTAGAATAAGTTAGAATAAGTTAGATGTAACTAGAATAAGTTAGAATAAGTTAGATGTAACTAGAATAAGTTAGAATAAGTTAGATGTAACTAGAATAAGTTAGAATAAGTTAGATGTAACTAGAATAAGTTAGAATAAGTTAGATGTAACTAGAATAAGTTAGAATAAGTTAGATGTAACTAGAATAAGTTAGATGTAACTAGAATAAGTTAGATGTAACTAGAATAAGTTAGATGTAACTAGAATAAGTTAGATGTAACTAGAATAAGTTAGAATAAGTTAGATGTGACTATAAAATCTTAGATGTAACTGGTATATTTTAGTTCAGGAATGGACAACATTTTTGGCAACAAGCTTTTTTAAATCCTTTGTATCTAGATGCATGTTGCATCTATATTGCATCTATACGTATAATAAAACAGCTTGTTGTCCCAGTCCCTTTTCTGTGTAGTTGTTGTCCCAGTCCCATTTCTGTGTAGCTGCTGTTACAGACAGCTGTCAACTTTCTCTACAGTTAAAGGTTTGCTACGTTTGGAGTCTTGAATGTTGAAAATCAATTGTTCGCTTACGGACACAGCGCTCACCTAACAATATTAAAAATGATAATTTGCTCCTCATCAGACGCATCTAGCCTATTATTGTACAATTAGATTTGGTGGTCTCGAGATTGCATATATTTCACCTCAGGATCCAGTGCATATATGTTTTTATTTTATTTTCAATCAGCCAGGCTGTCAGTTAAATATTTTTATGGATAGGACACGGCCAGACTAGGATAGGACAGACTGTAAGTCGAGCAACCCTTGATAGAGAGAACTTGGACCCGCACACTATATCACACAACCAGGAAGCAGAACTTGGTCCCGCACACTATATCACACACCCATGAAACAGAACTTGGACCCGCACACGATATCACACACCCATGAAACAGAACATGGACCCGCACACTATATCACACACCCGTGAAACAGAACTTGGACCCGCACACGATATCACACACCCATGAAACAGAACTTGGACCCGCACACTATATCACACACACATGAAACAGAACTTGGACCCGCACACTATATCACACACACATGAAACAGAACGTGAATCCACACACTATATCACACACCCAGGAAACAGATCTTGGTCCCGCACACTATATCACACACCCAGGAAACAGAACTTGGTCCCGCACACTATATCACACACCCAGGAAACAGAACTTGGTCCCGCACACTATATCACACACACATGAAACAGAACGTGAATCCACACACTATATCACACACCCAGGAAACAGAACTTGGACCCGCACACTATATCACACACCCAGGAAACAGAACTTGGACCCGCACACTATATCACACACCCAGGAAACAGAACTTGGACCCGCACACTATATCACACACCCAGGAAACAGATCTTGGTCCCGCACACTATATCACACACCCAGGAAACAGAACTTCGTCCCGCACACTATATCACACACCCAGGAAACAGAACTTGGTCCCGCACACTATATCACACACCCAGGAAACAGATCTTGGTCCCGCACACTATATCACACACCCAGGAAACAGATCTTGGTCCCGCACACTATATCACACACCCAGGAAACAGAACTTGGACCCGCACACTATATCACACACCCAGGAAACAGAACTTGGACCCGCACACTATATCACACACCCAGGAAACAGAACTTGGACTCGCACACTATATCACACACCCAGGAAACAGATCTTGGTCCCGCACACTATATCACACACTCAGGAAACAGAACTTGGTCCCGCACACTATATCACACACCCAGGAAACAGAACTTGGTCCCGCACACTATATCACACACCCAGGAAACAGATCTTGGTCCCGCACACTATATCACACACCCAGGAAACAGATCTTGGTCCCGCACACTATATCACACACCCAGGAAACAGAACTTGGACCCGCACACTATATCACACACCCAGGAAACAGAACTTGGACCCGCACACTATATCACACACCCATGAAACAGAACTTGGAAAGCACACTATATCACACACCCAGGAAACAGAACTTGGACCCGCACACTATATCACACACCCATGAAACAGAACTTGGACCCGCACACTATATCACACACCCAGGAAACAGATCTTGGTCCCGCACACTATATCACACACCCAGGAAACAGAACTTGGACCCGCACACTATATCACACACCCAGGAAACAGAACTTGGACCCGCACACTATATCACACACCCATGAAACAGAACTTGGACCCGCACACTATATCACACACCCATGAAACAGAACTTGGACCCGCACACTATATCACACACACATGAAACAGAACTTGGACCCGCACACTATATCACACACACATGAAACAGAACGTGAATCCACACACTATATCACACACCCAGGAAACAGATCTTGGTCCCGCACACTATATCACACACCCAGGAAACAGAACTTGGTCCCGCACACTATATCACACACCCAGGAAACAGAACTTGGACCCGCAAACTATATCACACAACCAGGAAACAGAACTTGGACCCGCACACTATATCACACACCCAGGAAACAGAACTTGGACCCGCACACTATATCACACACCCAGGAAACAGAACTTGGTCCCGCACACTATATCACACACCCAGGAAACAGAACTTGGACCCGCACACTATATCACACACACATGAAACAGAACGTGAATCCACACACTATATCACACACCCAGGAAACAGAACTTGGTCCCGCACACTATATCACACACCCAGGAAACAGAACTTGGTCCCGCACACTATATCACACACCCAGGAAACAGATCTTGGTCCCGCACACTATATCACACACCCAGGAAACAGATCTTGGTCCCGCACACTATATCACACACCCAGGAAACAGAACTTGGACCCGCACACTATATCACACACCCAGGAAACAGAACTTGGACGCGCACACTATATCACACACCCATGAAACAGAACTTGGACCCGCACACTATATCACACACCCAGGAAACAGAACTTGGACCCGCACACTATATCACACACCCATGAAACAGAACTTGGACCCGCACACTATATCACACACCCAGGAAACAGATCTTGGTCCCGCACACTATATCACACACCCAGGAAACAGAACTTGGACCCGCACACTATATCACACACCCAGGAAACAGAACTTGGACCCGCACACTATATCACACACCCATGAAACAGAACTTGGACCCGCACACTATATCACACACCCAGGAAACAGAACTTGGACCCGCACACTATATCACACACACATGAAACAGAACTTGGACCCGCACACTATATCACACACACATGAAACAGAACGTGAATCCACACACTATATCACACACCCAGGAAACAGATCTTGGTCCCGCACACTATATCACACACCCAGGAAACAGAACTTGGTCCCGCACACTATATCACACTCCCAGGAAACAGAACTTGGACCCGCAAACTATATCACACAACCAGGAAACAGAACTTGGACCCGCACACTATATCACACACCCAGGAAACAGAACTTGGACCCGCACACTATATCACACACCCAGGAAACAGAACTTGGTCCCGCACACTATATCACACACCCAGGAAACAGAACTTCGTCCCGCACACTATATCACACACCCAGGAAACAGAACTTGGTCCCGCACACTATATCACACACCCAGGAAACAGAACGTGAATCCACACACTATATCACACACCCAGGAAACAGAACGTGAATCCACACACTATATCACACACCCATGAAACAGAACTTGGACCCGCACACTATATCACACACCCATGAAACAGAACTTGGACCCGCACACTATATCACACACCCATGAAACAGAACTTGGACCCGCACACTATATCACACACCCATGAAACAGAACTTGGACCCGCACACTATATCACACAACCAGGAAACAGAACTTGGTCCCGCACACTATATCACACAACCAGGAAACAGAACTTGGACCCGCACACTATATCACACAACCAGGAAACAGAACTTGGACCCGCACACTATATCACACAACCAGGAAACAGAACTTGGACCCGCAAACTATATCACACACCCAGGAAACAGAACTTGGACCCGCACACTATATCACACAACCAGGAAACAGAACTTGGACCCGCACACTATATCACACAACCAGGAAACAGAACTTGGACCCGCACACTATATCACACACCCATGAAACAGAACTTGGACCCGCACACTATATCACACACCCATGAAACAGAACTTGGACCCGCACACTATATCACACACCCATGAAACAGAACTTGGACCCGCACACTATATCACACACCCAGGAAACAGAACTTGGACCCGCACACTATATCACACACCCATGAAACAGAACGTGAATCCACACACTATATCACACACCCATGAAACAGAACTTGGACCCGCACACTATATCACACACCCATGAAACAGAACTTGGACCCGCACACTATATCACACACCCAGGAAACAGAACTTGGACCCGCACACTATATCACACACCCAGGAAACAGAACTTGGACCCGCACACTATATCACACACCCAGGAAACAGAACGTGAATCCACACACTATATCACACACCCAGGAAACAGAACTTGGTCCCGCACACTATATCACACACCCAGGAAACAGAACTTGGTCCCGCACACTATATCACACACCCAGGAAACAGATCTTGGTCCCGCACACTATATCACACACCCAGGAAACAGATCTTGGTCCCGCACACTATATCACACACCCAGGAAACAGAACTTGGTCCCGCACACTATATCACACACCCATGAAACAGAACTTGGACCCGCACACTATATCACACACCCATGAAACAGAACTTGGACCCGCACACTATATCACACACACATGAAACAGAACTTGGACCCGCACACTATATCACACACACATGAAACAGAACGTGAATCCACACACTATATCACACACCCAGGAAACAGATCTTGGTCCCGCACACTATATCACACACCCAGGAAACAGAACTTGGTCCCGCACACTATATCACACACCCAGGAAACAGAACTTGGACCCGCAAACTATATCACACAACCAGGAAACAGAACTTGGACCCGCACACTATATCACACACCCAGGAAACAGAACTTGGACCCGCACACTATATCACACACCCAGGAAACAGAACTTGGTCCCGCACACTATATCACACACCCAGGAAACAGAACTTGGACCCGCACACTATATCACACACACATGAAACAGAACGTGAATCCACACACTATATCACACACCCAGGAAACAGAACTTGGTCCCGCACACTATATCACACACCCAGGAAACAGATCTTGGTCCCGCACACTATATCACACACCCAGGAAACAGATCTTGGTCCCGCACACTATATCACACACCCAGGAAACAGAACTTGGACCCGCACACTATATCACACACCCAGGAAACAGAACTTGGACGCGCACACTATATCACACACCCATGAAACAGAACTTGGACCCGCACACTATATCACACACCCAGGAAACAGAACTTGGACCCGCACACTATATCACACACCCATGAAACAGAACTTGGACCCGCACACTATATCACACACCCAGGAAACAGATCTTGGTCCCGCACACTATATCACACACCCAGGAAACAGAACTTGGACCCGCACACTATATCACACACCCAGGAAACAGAACTTGGACCCGCACACTATATCACACACCCATGAAACAGAACTTGGACCCGCACACTATATCACACACCCAGGAAACAGAACTTGGACCCGCACACTATATCACACACCCAGGAAACAGATCTTGGTCCCGCACACTATATCACACACCCAGGAAACAGAACTTGGACCCGCACACTATATCACACACCCAGGAAACAGAACTTGGACCCGCACACTATATCACACACCCATGAAACAGAACTTGGACCCGCACACTATATCACACACCCAGGAAACAGAACTTGGACCCGCACACTATATCACACACACATGAAACAGAACTTGGACCCGCACACTATATCACACACACATGAAACAGAACGTGAATCCACACACTATATCACACACCCAGGAAACAGATCTTGGTCCCGCACACTATATCACACACCCAGGAAACAGAACTTGGTCCCGCACACTATATCACACTCCCAGGAAACAGAACTTGGACCCGCAAACTATATCACACAACCAGGAAACAGAACTTGGACCCGCACACTATATCACACACCCAGGAAACAGAACTTGGACCCGCACACTATATCACACACCCAGGAAACAGAACTTGGTCCCGCACACTATATCACACACCCAGGAAACAGAACTTGGTCCCGCACACTATATCACACACCCAGGAAACAGAACTTGGTCCCGCACACTATATCACACACCCAGGAAACAGAACGTGAATCCACACACTATATCACACACCCAGGAAACAGAACGTGAATCCACACACTATATCACACACCCATGAAACAGAACTTGGACCCGCACACTATATCACACACCCATGAAACAGAACTTGGACCCGCACACTATATCACACACCCATGAAACAGAACTTGGACCCGCACACTATATCACACACCCATGAAACAGAACTTGGACCCGCACACTATATCACACAACCAGGAAACAGAACTTGGTCCCGCACACTATATCACACAATCAGGAAACAGAACTTGGACCCGCACACTATATCACACAACCAGGAAACAGAACTTGGACCCGCACACTATATCACACAACCAGGAAACAGAACTTGGACCCGCAAACTATATCACACACCCAGGAAACAGAACTTGGACCCGCACACTATATCACACAACCAGGAAACAGAACTTGGACCCGCACACTATATCACACAACCAGGAAATAGAACTTGGACCCGCACACTATATCACACACCCATGAAACAGAACTTGGACCCGCACACTATATCACACACCCATGAAACAGAACTTGGACCCGCACACTATATCACACACCCATGAAACAGAACTTGGACCCGCACACTATATCACACACCCAGGAAACAGAACTTGGACCCGCACACTATATCACACACCCATGAAACAGAACGTGAATCCACACACTATATCACACACCCATGAAACAGAACTTGGACCCGCACACTATATCACACACCCATGAAACAGAACTTGGACCCGCACACTATATCACACACCCAGGAAACAGAACTTGGACCCGCACACTATATCACACACCCAGGAAACAGAACTTGGACCCGCACACTATATCACACACCCAGGAAACAGAACGTGAATCCACACACTATATCACACACCAAGGAAACAGAACTTGGTCCCGCACACTATATCACACACCCAGGAAACAGAACTTGGTCCCGCACACTATATCACACACCCAGGAAACAGATCTTGGTCCCGCACACTATATCACACACCCAGGAAACAGATCTTGGTCCCGCACACTATATCACACACCCAGGAAACAGAACTTGGACCCGCACACTATATCACACACCCAGGAAACAGAACTTGGACCCGCACACTATATCACACACCCATGAAACAGAACTTGGACCCGCACACTATATCACACACCCAGGAAACAGAACTTGGACCCGCACACTATATCACACACCCATGAAACAGAACTTGGACCCGCACACTATATCACACACCCAGGAAACAGATCTTGGTCCCGCACACTATATCACACACCCAGGAAACAGAACTTGGACCCGCACACTATATCACACACCCAGGAAACAGAACTTGGACCCGCACACTATATCACACACCCATGAAACAGAACTTGGACCCGCACACTATATCACACACCCAGGAAACAGAACTTGGACCCGCACACTATATCACACACACATGAAACAGAACTTGGACCCGCACACTATATCACACACACATGAAACAGAACGTGAATCCACACACTATATCACACACCCAGGAAACAGATCTTGGTCCCGCACACTATATCACACACCCAGGAAACAGAACTTGGTCCCGCACACTATATCACACTCCCAGGAAACAGAACTTGGACCCGCAAACTATATCACACAACCAGGAAACAGAACTTGGACCCGCACACTATATCACACACCCAGGAAACAGAACTTGGACCCGCACACTATATCACACACCCAGGAAACAGAACTTGGTCCCGCACACTATATCACACACCCAGGAAACAGAACTTGGTCCCGCACACTATATCACACACCCAGGAAACAGAACTTGGTCCCGCACACTATATCACACACCCAGGAAACAGAACGTGAATCCACACACTATATCACACACCCAGGAAACAGAACGTGAATCCACACACTATATCACACACCCATGAAACAGAACTTGGACCCGCACACTATATCTCACACCCATGAAACAGAACTTGGTCCCGCACACTATATCACACACCCATGAAACAGAACTTGGACCCGCACACTATATCACACACCCATGAAACAGAACTTGGACCCGCACACTATATCACACAACCAGGAAACAGAACTTGGTCCCGCACACTATATCACACAACCAGGAAACAGAACTTGGACCCGCACACTATATCACACAACCAGGAAACAGAACTTGGACCCGCACACTATATCACACAACCAGGAAACAGAACTTGGACCCGCAAACTATATCACACACCCAGGAAACAGAACTTGGACCCGCACACTATATCACACAACCAGGAAACAGAACTTGGACCCGCACACTATATCACACAACCAGGAAACAGAACTTGGACCCGCACACTATATCACACACCCATGAAACAGAACTTGGACCCGCACACTATATCACACACCCATGAAACAGAACTTGGACCCGCACACTATATCACACACCCATGAAACAGAACTTGGACCCGCACACTATATCACACACCCAGGAAACAGAACTTGGACCCGCACACTATATCACACACCCATGAAACAGAACGTGAATCCACACACTATATCACACACCCATGAAACAGAACTTGGACCCGCACACTATATCACACACCCATGAAACAGAACTTGGACCCGCACACTATATCACACACCCAGGAAACAGAACTTGGACCCGCACACTATATCACACACCCAGGAAACAGAACTTGGACCCGCACACTATATCACACACCCAGGAAACAGAACGTGAATCCGCACACTATATCACACACCCATGAAACAGAACTTGGACCCGCACACTATATCACACACCCATGAAACAGAACTTGGACCCGCACACTATATCACACAACCAGGAAACAGAACTTGGTCCCGCACACTATATCACACAACCAGGAAACAGAACTTGGACCCGCACACTATATCACACAACCAGGAAACAGAACTTGGACCCGCACACTATATCACACAACCAGGAAACAGAACTTGGACCCGCAAACTATATCACACACCCAGGAAACAGAACTTGGACCCGCACACTATATCACACAACCAGGAAACAGAACTTGGACCCGCACACTATATCACACAACCAGGAAACAGAACTTGGACCCGCACACTATATCACACACCCATGAAACAGAACTTGGACCCGCACACTATATCACACACCCATGAAACAGAACTTGGACCCGCACACTATATCACACACCCATGAAACAGAACTTGGACCCGCACACTATATCACACACCCAGGAAACAGAACTTGGACCCGCACACTATATCACACACCCATGAAACAGAACGTGAATCCACACACTATATCACACACCCATGAAACAGAACTTGGACCCGCACACTATATCACACACCCATGAAACAGAACTTGGACCCGCACACTATATCACACACCCAGGAAACAGAACTTGGACCCGCACAGTATATCACACACCCAGGAAACAGAACTTGGACCCGCACACGATATATCGTACACTCCTGAGAAGGAACGACCTAGTGGACTATATATCCCACATACATAAGAATTAGCTAGACGTACCTATAACATGTACCTATAACAAGTGCCTATAACATGTACCTATAACAAGTACCTATAACATGTACCTATAACAAGTACCAATAACATGTACCTATAACAAGTACCTATAACATGTACCTATAACAAGTACCTATAACAAGTACAAATATTATAACCATGAGATAGGCCTTCGTCTTGCAGACTGTATATTGTAGACCACTGAGATAGAAATTGGTCCAGCAAACTGTATATCGCACACGTCTGAGAGAAATTGGCCCCACAGACTGTATATCGCACACGTCTGAGAGAAATTGGCCCCACAGACTGTATATCGCACACGTCTGAGAGAAATTGGCCCCACAGACTGTATATCGCACACGTCTGAGAGAAATTGGCCCCACAGACTGTATATCGCACACGTCTGAGAGAAATTGGCCCCACAGACTGAATATCGCACTCGTCTGAGATAGAAATTGGTCCAGCAAACTGTATATCGCACACGTCTGAGATAGAACATGGCCCAGCAGACTCTATATCGCACACGTCTGAGATAGAAATTGGCCCAGCAGACTCTATATCGTACACGTCTGAGATAGAAATTGGCCCAGCAGATTGTATATCGCACACGTCTGAGAGAAATTGACCCCGCAGACTGTAATGGACAACATTCTTGTAATGGACAGTAATGGACGCACACGTCTGAGATAGAACTTGGCTATTAGCAGTATTACAAACGCGTTAAAAATGAGAATTATAAAATGCTATATTTATTCCATATTAATGTATAGATCAGAAACATAGACAATAAATAAACAATTAGAAGACAGGCTTGATGACTTGCGATGTGGGTGTATAGTAGAATAGGGAGAACATCATGGAGAGAGAAGAAAACACATAAAGAAGTGTTAAAACGTAATATGAAGAAAGAACTACTAAGAGAAATAAAGATCAGGCAAATAACATATTTTCGACATATTAAAAGACATGAGGCCATATTGAAGACTTTACTTGAGGGTAAGGTCAAAGGGAAGCGAGCAAGATGTAGACATATTTACAAGTGGGAGAGTAACATCACAAGATGGACAGGTTACAGTCTAGCAGAGTGCACCACCAAAACAAGAGCAGGGGATGTTGGAGATCTTTTGCAGCCAATCTTCGATGCGGAGACGGCACTTGATGATGCTGATTAACAGTATAACAGGAATTTCATGACCTGTGGTCCTTCCTGTCAATCTATCAAGGATGTCATACCGAGTGACGTAGGCGATCATGCTTCTCCACAACTCTTTCTCTCGTGTTGTTTATAAGTTCAGTTGGTGACTTCTTTTTGTGCCACAGCGACAACCCATCCAGAACTGTCTTTCTTTGTCTTTCTCTGTCCATTCTCCTCTTGATCTTTCCGGTAGTTACTAAATGTTCAAGTTTTACTTTCCTCATCGCATGTCCTAAAATATATTGATGGTCTGCTTCTAATTGTTTGCTATAATTTGCTATTTTATCCAAGCATTTCTAAAAACGTCTAGTTATCTTTGCTGTCCATAAAACTTTCATCATTCTTCTGAAAAACTATATCACAGTTGTCTTCCATCTATCTTGGGCTTTTTTGTTTACTGTTTACTTCCTGTACTTACAAAGTAACAGGCAGCTGTTTATCTTGTTATGCATCTTGACTGGTTCACTGTTCCCTAAAACATGAATTGGAACATATTACACACACACTACGCAGTGATTCTTAAGCTACCACTACAATTCCGTATGGAGCGATATCGTTTACATTGAAAAACCTTGAATTATAGGATAACAATTGCAAGAGCCTAGCCCACATCTGCAATGCTGAAGTCGGATGTGTCAACCTGAGAGAAGCAAATATTGCAATCCAGTTGTAAATCGCAATGCAGAGTATTCCATTCTCTGGTATATAATGTTACAAAACTGCAGAAACAACGCAGAAGGTGGAAACATTTCTTCTTCTTCTTCCTCATCGAACATTCTTAAACTCCCAGTTGGTTCTCTCTTGTAGCAGGACAATGACCCTACAAGATTTACAGCAGGATATAGTCCAAAGTATGGAAATGCGTTGAGTCGCCGTTTTATTTGCTTGAATTACTCGACACATACGTCTTAGGGGGGTGAAAACATTTCAAAACAGACGAAGTAGTCATGTCAGGACAAACGAGGAAGAATACACGTCTTTAACGAAAAAAGAACACACGATTCAGAAATAAACAGAAGAAGAAGAATATGTTTCAGAACGATCTGAGAGGAAGAAAATGTTCAGAACGAACTGAGAACAAGAGCACTGTTCAGAAAGAACTGAGACGAATAATGTTCAGAAAGAACTGAAAAGAAGAACAAAGTTTAGAAGGAGCTGAAAATAAGAACAATGTTTCAGATACACCACAGAAGAAATACAACGTCTACAATTGAACACACTTCCCTAAGCCTGACTTGTAACATCCTGCGATCATTAAACCACGATTGAATTTGCATCATCCCAGAGCCTATTGTTCTATACTTAAGCTCTTACAGAAGCAACACAACCGTTTAAGAAACAGTTATTTTAAAACTGACACTTCGAGAATCATTAAAGTGTCCTGGAAAACTTGCACACTTTGAGCAGTGGAAAAAAAGACACATCTCTATGTTGTATACTTTGCATGGTCGTAAGCTTTAAAATGTGATTATACACAAGACAATATGCATATTAAGTTGGAATATAAAAGAGAATGGAATATAAAAAAGCAATGTTTAGAGTTGCATCTCTCTGTAACGAATCCAACAGATTGTTTAAAACAAGACATAGAAAGGCAACTACGTACATTCGTAATAAAGCAGCATATATGTTAAGTCAACCGTATAATCGTTTTAATACAAAGAATAAAATCTTCATTTGTCTCAAGTTTATGAATACTTGGATTATGTAAACAGTACATAAGACGCGTCTCACTCAGCGGAGCAGACGAAAACGACCAAAGTCCAAGCTGATGTGCGTGATAAGAAATAATAAATACTTAATAATAATAAAAAGAAATATCTTTTAGTCTTAGTTCCGTCTTAGTTCCGTTGTCTAGAAAATACATTTTTTTTTAAAGTTGAGATTCATTACCATTAATGACAAAGTAATCTATCCCGATGGAAAACAAAAGGCGTATCATACATTCAGTCTACATGCCAACATTGTGTTATCAATGTCAGACATGGACACTAACAAATGAACAATAGAAAAACCTACTACGTGTGAAATGAGATGTCTAAGAAAAGAAACAAACAGAATTAGAAGAGAACATTTGAGGAAGAAGAATATTACAAGAACTGATAAAACAAAATATGTGGTTAGTTATATTGAAAAACAGAGACTGAAATAGTTAGGCCACTTAATGAGAATAAAACTTTATTATTGGCAAGTTGCAAGAGCATACTACCGAAAATTGTAAAAAGCAAGATACAGAGGAAGAACAACAAGAAGGGGTGTAGAAAGAAGTTACCAACATTCTAAGATATCACACTATTACTGCATATCATGCGACCAAATGTGTCATAGTCCGAAAAGCGATCGTCATTCACCTCTGCCACGTTTTACAGGTCAATTTAAGTAGGAAGCCAGAGGACAATTAAAAAAAATTCTTGAGACTAACGGGAATTGAACCAGTCCTGTCAACGGCATCTACTTAAATTTTTCCCTCTAGCTTCCTACTTAAATTGACTTGTATAAACAATTATTTGAAGCAAAATTGTATTGTCTATATATGTTATCCATGTTTACAAGAAGACCTATCGGCCCTTGTATAACTAATACGGATATTATACGTTATATGTTTGTTGTTACTGAGGATATTTCAATATCTGTACGGGATGTTTGTTGTTGTAATAGCCCTTGTCTCGATTGGTCCGTTCGGGTGACTTTGAGTGCACGGTTTGAATGGTTTGATGAAATCGCATCTTTTTTTTGGAGATGCGGTTAGTCAAGTACGGAAGAACGCGTGTGCAATAGTTCCTAGGCGATTTGGTGCCGTTGAACGGACTGGTTCAATTCCCGTTAGTCTCACGGTTTACAGCAAAGTCAGAGAAAACATGATAGATGAAATAGCACAGTGATTAAAGAAACGTCCCAAATCATTGCCATACACAAACAATGTATTACATTCATCTCTGTACAAAGTCACCCTGTCAGTATGATGTTGCTTCCCAAATCATTTGCATTATTACTGAAAGACTGAGAGTTTTCCGAATGTGAAAAAAACACCTTCGAGAGAACAGTCTTTCTTGTTGAAAAGAAGAAATATGAACACAACAGTTCGTATTTCATTGATATCCGAACGAAGATCATCATATTGTCTATGTCTACAACTTCATCCTTACTCTGAAATGTTCTTCCTGGCTGCAGTTCCTTAGTCTCTCTACTGTTTGTTAAAGAGCATCCTCTTCTATGTATTCCTCCATCTATAAAATGGATTGTCAATCTTTTCATTCGGGGAGCACTACCATATGTAATAACTGCGTGTGCGAGCACTTATACATGTAATATGAGTGTACGAGCACTACAATATGTAATGGTGTATGTGGGATAACTACCACATGTAATGGTGCGTGTGCGAGCACTGATATCTGTAATACTGAGTGTGCGAGCACTACTACATGTAATACTGAGTGTGTGAGCACTACCACATGCAATACTGAGTGTGTGAGCACTACTACATGTAATACTGAGTGTGTGAGCACTATTAAATATAATACTGAGTGTGTGAGCCCTACTAAATATAATACTGAGTGTGTTAGCACTACGTGTAATACTGAGTGTGCGAGAACCATAACGACAAATAGTGTTCATGGAAAAGTGAACGTGAAGAGTGGTCATATAACCATCTTCAGTGCATAATCTCCCCTCATTCCCTTCTTTTGGGTATGTTTAATAAGTTCGGATATTGATAGTATTTGTTTTGGTTTTAAAAACAATTATAAAGCGAGCTATTAACTTGCTTAATATTTATTTGCGTCAATTGCCCGACACATCCGTCTTAGTCTTAAGGTTTCTTAACGCAAGGTTTCTGCGTCATGGAGACATGGTTTGATGAAATCTCAGTCATCTATGTTGTTTATTATTGTGGAGTTTATTAGTTATTTGTCTCTTGAAAAAGGTCCCATTTGGACCGATACGTGGAGATTTGTCCTGTGTAGTTTTATTGTATGTTATATATATTATATATATATATATATACTTTTTTCATATATTTGTTATTCATAGACAAGGTAAGTTTTTTAGTAACCAGTTTAATTCATTTTGCTTTACTATTAACTTGCTTGGCGAGAGAATCGTATATCATTATATGCTATAGTGCTCCCAACCACCGAGTTGAAAACCCCTGATCTACCCTTTTTTTTTAGGTCTACTCATCACCCCCAGTCCAACTCGCCTCCCTTCTACATAGAAAGCAAAATGGCAAACGTAATTTATAATCTTATTTATTGTGAGTTCATGTTCCCAGACGTAATGTATGCAGTGACTACAATTCCTTACTGTTACGTCATGAATCTATTACCAGCTTCTCTGAGACGCCGTTCACGGAATCGAATTTCCGACAGATCATCAGTAATGAGAAACAGAAATACCAGGAGCATATCGATTACAATTCATCTGTTTCCAGTGATTGACAAGTTGCAGGTATTCGATCTTTCGAATCCTGTGGTAATTTACATGAGAATACTGGAACCACAACAGCTCCGCATACAGAACTGTGTCTCTCTGTTGCATTACAAGGGGAGACTTATATTGAATACATTCTTGGGTCATTCACGTCCGTTCTGTTCTCTGTTATTCTCTCCTGATGTGTCTCTAAACTTTTTTCTGTTTTTGTTACATGGCAGATCTACTTATTTCATCTATTGCCTCTACGAGTAATAGTAACATTACTTCTGTTTTTGTTTCCCAGTGTGGTGTTTTCTCTTCGTTACTCAATGTGGTGTTTTCTCTTCGTTACTCAATGTGGTGTTTTCTCTTCGTTACTCAATGTGGTGTTTTCTCTTCGTTACTCAATGTGGTGTTTTCACTTCGTTCCTCAATGTGGTGTTTTCTCTTCGTTCCTCGATGTGGTGTTTTCGTTCCTCAATGCGGTGTTTTCTCTTCGTTCCTCAATGTGGTGTTTTCTCTTCGTTCCTCAATGTGGTGTTTTCTCTTCGTTCCTCAATGTGGTGTTTTCTCTTCGTTCCTCGATGTGGTGTTTTCTCTTCGTTTCTCGATGTGGTGTTTTCGTTCCTCAATGCGGTGTTTTCTCTTCGTTCCTCAATGTGGTGTTTTCTCTTCGTTCCTCAATGTGGTGTTTTCTCTTCGTTCCTCGATGTGATGTTTTTCACTTCGTTCCTCAATGTGGTGTTTTCTCTTCGTTCCTCAATGTGGTGTTTTCTCTTCGTTCCTGAATGCGGTGTTTTCTTTTCGTTCCTTAATGTGGTGTTTTCTCTTCCTTTCTCAATGTAGTATTTTATCTTTCTTTCTCAATGTGGTGTTTTCTTTTCATTTCTTGAAGTGGCGTTTTCTCTTTGTTCCTCAATGTAATGTCCTCTACTAGTTTCTTCTACGCTGTCAGTAATCTTCTGTTGTTGTCTGTTTGTGAGTCAATATTTTTTTGTTATTGTCTCATTGCATGTCACTATTCCGCTCTTATTGTCTCGTATTTTACTATTATTCTATCGTTATATCATAGTGTGTCAGTATTCATTTGTTATTTGCTCTTAGTGTGTCAGTATTCATTTGTTATATGCTCTTAGTGTGTCAGTATTAATCTTTTTGTTTGTCTCTTTTTATGTCACTATTCTTCTGTTATTGTCTCTTAGTGTTTCGCTATTATTCCACTGTCTCATTGTGCGTCACCATGTTATCTAATGTTATTGTCTCAATAACATATAAATAACAGCCAGAAAAAACACATAAAGAAGCTTCTTCAGATATATCTTGTACGTCCATGACATGCCGAAAAAAAAATTGCTTGGAACGTGGATTGAACCTCTAGGACACGTGAAATAATTATCAGTCCATGTATGCTGAACTGAATGTGTAAATAGTCAAGAAGTCTATAAATTCACTGCACAAAAAAAAACCACCCATTTTTCCAACTAAGAACTTAGTAAAGAAACAAACTAACGTATTAATATGTGAGGCCGGAGCAACATAGGTTAATAAGGGATATAAATTAGACATTTAAGGAGTTTTGCATCAAAATACAAAATACATCCACGACATCAATAGAAATGAAAGACGTTTCGACTAAGCGTTTTCATCAGAACAAAAACAAACAACAAGAAATGGCTATTACAATCAGAAAATCATGAGGTAAGAATGTAATATAAAACATTGCGACATGATTATCTGTCGAAAAATGATACTGCATAAAATATTTGTAAGAAACAGAAGAAGCAAATTAAACCCACGACCGGACAACATCAACAAATGGACAGATCAACATTGCTGTACACAGATTTCTTCTTCTTCTTCTTCTGCGTTCGTTCTCAAACTCCTGCAGATTAGCAGGATGTAGTCCGGAGAACGGAATGCGTTGTGTCATGGTGTACAGTATTGCTGCGATAATTGCGCCTTTCGACCTGACACATCCGACTTCAGTATGGCTGTGGGTCACTGACCCTATATGGGATGGGACAGCCAACTCCATCCCATAACCTCCTTAGTTGCCTTTTTCGACATGCGTGGAAGGTAAACAGTGTTGCTATTCTTTGCTCCCCTTTCAGGCCCCGGCAACACATGTATACTGATTTGAATCACCGAAGATAGAAATTTCTTGATGATGTTGTGTGATGATACATTGTCAGTAGTACCTCAGCATGCCTCACTAGTTAATGATATATAGATTCTTTAGCTGGGAACTTAGAATAGTAACAGAAGAGGTGTTTTTATGTAGTTTTAACAGAATGAAGAAAGGAATCAAATGAGGATCACACTGAAAGAGAGATTGGTCATTTCTATCTATCTATTGTCTTGTTTAGAAATGCTGTCATGAGTTGTGGGGAGTTGAAGTTTTCTGTCTTTGGTCATCTTTGTTACGCTTGTCATAGTTAGGCCATGGTTTTTAACAATCTCTCTGAGTGTATCTTCCCATCTTGTTCTTGGTCGTCCTTTTGCTTTGTAGCCGTTCTTTCTGATGTTGTACGAGTTGCTGGCTGGTTGTGATGGTTCCATTCGTATAAGGTGTCCAAACGAGTTGATCTGTTGTCTCTTTATATATTGTTTGCATGATATTGTCTTTCTTATCTTTCTAATGTCTTCTTTTCTCATTCGGTCTCTTCTAGTAATGTTTATTGCCTTTCTCAGGCATTTCACCTCGCATGTTGTAATCTTTCTCATGAGCGTTTTTTGTCAGGGACCATGTCACGCACTGGTAACATAAAGATGGAGTAAAGATGGTTTTTATTATCTGTCGTTTGGTCGCCATGTGATCACTCAGTTTTTATTATCTGTCGTTTGGTCGCCATGTGATCACTCAGTTTTTATTATCTGTCGTTTGGTCGCCATGTGATCACTCAGTTTTTATTATCTGTCGCTTGGTCGCCATGTGATCACTCAGTTTTTATTATCTGTCGTTTGGTCGCCATGTGATCACTCAGTTTTTATTATCTGTCGTTTGGTCGCCATGTGATCACTCAGTTTTTATTATCTGTCGTTTGGTCGCCATGTGATCACTCAGTTTTTAAGCAGCGGTTGCAGTTGATATGTTACAGCGTTTTCTTTTTCGAACCTCATCTTAATTTCTCTATCAAGTTTGTTGTCGTCTGTAAAAATGCTTCCTAGATATTTAAATTTTGAAGTCTGTTTTAGTTTTGTGCCGTTAACATGTACATTTAGCTCACGTACCATTGGTCAAAGAACTATATCCAATTATTTGTTCTACATGATACAAGAACATGACAGATTAGCATTGGTTTCGAAGACATTGGTGAATCTCTGAAGATTTGAATAATTCATAAGAATTGTTGCCACCTCATGGACAAAGAAACACAATCAGCTCTTGAGTACACTAGAGAAAGGAGTAAGTAATATAAATTGAGATTAAAAGACAACGAATCATTTTATTCTGGATACACATCATAGACAATATATATTTATTTTTCTAAGAAACATTTGAAATTTAAAGTTGAAGGCCATTCGGTAAAGTCATGCTAGGAAATACAATAAGATTCGAGTAATAATAGAATTTTAAGAGTGTAATGCAAGGAAACAAAAGAGGATGTAGCTTCATTGCAGCTAAATCAACGGGAGGGATTCTTTAATTGATGTGAAAAATTGTCACACCTGGCACATTTTAAACAAAATAAAACGAATACCAACCAGCATGCAGCAGCTACACCCTAATACATCTATCTATCTATCTATCTATCTATTTATCTATCTATCTATCTATCTATCTATCTATCTATCTATCTATCTATCTATCTATCTATCTATCTATCTATCTATCTATCTATCTATCTATCTATCTATCTATCTATCTATCTATCTATCTATCTATCTATCTATCTATCTATCTATCTATCTATCTATCTATCTATCTATCTATCTATCTATCTATCTATCTATCTATCTATCTATCTATCTATCTATCTATCTATCTATCTATCTATCTATCTATCTATCTATCTATCTATCTATCTATCTATCTATCTATCTATCTATCTATCTATCTATCTATCTATCTATCTATCTATCTATCTATCTATCTATCTATCTATCTATCTATCTATCTATCTATCTATCTATCTATCTATCTATCTATCTATCTATCTATCTATCTATCTATCTATCTATCTATCTATCTATCTATCTATCTATCTATCTATCTATCTATCTATCTATCTATCTATCTATCTATCTATCTATCTATCTATCTATCTATCTATCTATCTATCTCTATCTATCTATCTATCTATCTATCTATCTATCTATCTATCTATCTATCTATCTATCTATCTATATCTATCTATCTATCTATCTATCCATCCATCCATCCATCCATCCATCCATCCATCCATCCATCCATCCATCCATCCATCCATCCATCCATCCATCCATCCATCCATCCATCCATCCATCCATCCATCCATCCATCCATCTATCTATACGCTGTGTCCCTTGTTTGCCTTGCGGCGTCAGGGGCGGAAGAGTTCTCTGGAGATGGCCTTCTAGTGCGCTGTTTGTAAGCTTGTTCCAGTGGCTTCTTTGATTTCTGTGATCCATCTTTTACATGGTCTGCCTCTGGCTTTATAACCGTTATGTCTTTGTGTCATGGCCATTTGTGGCATGCTATATTGTGGTAGTCTGGAAGCGTGTGAAAACCACTTGATCTGTTGTCTTTTGATGTGTTCCAATACTGGTATTGTTTTGGTTATCTGTCTGATGTTATCGTTTCTAATTCTATCTCTTAATGACACTCCGAGTATTCTTCGTAGACATATCATTTCTGTTGCCACTATTTTTCTTTTGTCTTGTGCTGTCATTGTCCAGATTTGGCACTGGTAGCATAGTGATGGAATAATGATAGTCTTGTATAATGCAACTTTAGTGTCTATGTTTATCCTAATACATGACATGGGTATATAGTAAAACTTCCTCGTGGAAGCCCAGGACTGCTTTATATAAATATAAATGTATCATTCTTATTTGGAGGGCTACGACTTAACGTAGAGTGGCGCGCATGGCCATGTGTTTAGAATGCCTTTCTCAGACCCTCGAGATCCCGTATTCAATCCACGTTGGGACAGGAATTTTTCTTACGGAGGTACAATCAAAATCCTTCCCGTACATCTCGCGGCGTCTGTTATGGCAAAGCGGACTTTATTTCCTTAGCCCATAGAAAGCATCCCAGCTTCTTCACAGGAAAACATGCAGTAACGAAAGAAAGTCTTAACGTATTACACGCTGTCTCCAGTTAGGTATGAAAAACAGCCCAGGAGCAACTTCCCAATTGTATATATTCCCAAGTTCTATATTGCTAACAACTGCTTATAATCGAAACAAAACAAAAGTGCATGTATTAAAAAACAAAATTAATGAAATGGAAGTTATTTTAATCTAAAATAGAATCAGTAAATCATGATTGACTCTATAGTCATGTTAGCATAAAGGGGGAAACAAGGATCCGTAAGAAAATTGTCAAATCTTCTATACCAAATATAACGACATCTGCTGGATGGAAGAATACCTCCAACACTTTTAATAATCGGGATAAGTTTACGGATCCGTATTAGACACCTTTGTAAATGTTTAAAACATAATTTTTTTTTAATAATGCCGGGACACTCACTCTGGGACAATTACTATTTATTGGAACGGATTGTGTTAAACTGTGTCCGTACATTAAAACGTGATTTCACAATTCGAACGTGAATCTCACATCGTGGACTCGTAAACCCCAGCTTAGTACGCGTGGACAAGTCTTGTTGGTTAATTGGTCACGGGACTTCACAAAGACAGTGATGATAATCTCATACTGCAAACATGCACACATTATCAAAACCGAATTGAAATAACGATGATAGCGATAATCAGAGAGAGAGTATAATTGTGTCACTACAGCATCATTTCAATCCATCCATACGCCTATCCATCTTCAGTGTCGTATAGCTACTGCATTGGATGCGTCAACACAATCTTCGCACAGAAGAGGAGGCGGTGGTAGGTTTGATGGAATGAAGAGATATAGAAGCAGAGATAGAAGGGAAAGAAATAAAAGAGTTAAAACGAAGTAATAAAGTTTTGTTAATATCACAAAGCACACATATGCACACCCACACAAATAGACGTTTCGACCGAAAGGCCGTTATAAAGGATAACATACACGTATACATAAACAAACTATAAGTAGGGACGACACAACTTGTATTGACATGTCTAGCGGAAGGATGGAAATACTTGTCGTTGTTTATGTATACGTGTGTTATTCTTGATAAATGTCTTTCGATCGAAACGTCGTTTTGTGTGTGTGTGTGTCTGTGCCTATGTATTTTTTGTGATCATAGCAAAACTTTATTACCTCGTTTAAAGATTTACCTGTTGGATTTCAATTTTGTACAGTGAGTACATATTAATAATAAATTATATAGAAGCAGAGGTAGAAGGAAAGGAAAAAGGAGATATGGAAGCAGAGATAGGAGGGAGGGGAAATGAGATCAGTGTTGCTGAACCAACGTAAACTTACAGCGAACTATAACAAATTGTTATGTACATGACATACAGTTGTCAATACATGACATACAGTTGTCAATACATGACATACAGTTGTCAATACATGACATACAATTGTCTATTAATGACATATAACTGTCCATACATGACATACAGTTGTCTATGCACTACATACAGCTGTCCATATATGAAATACAGTTGTCTATACATGACAAACAGCTGTCCATACATGACAAACAGCTGTCCATACATGACATACAGCTGTCCATACATGGCGTACTGTTGTCTATACATGACATATAGCTGTCCATACATGACATACAGCTGTCCATACATGGCGTACTGTTGTCTATACATGACATATAGCTGTCCATACATGACATAAAATTGTCTATACATGGCATACAGCTGTCCATACATGACATGCAGTTGTCATTACATGAAATACAATTGTCTATACTATACATAACATACAATTGTCAATATATGACATGCATCTGTCCATACATGACATGCAGTTGTCATTACATGACATACAATTGTCTATACTATACATAACATACAATTGTCAATATATGACATACAGTTGTATTTACATGGCATACGTCTGTCTATACATGGCATACAGATGTCCATACATGACATACAGTTGTCGTTACATGGCATTCAGTTGTCTATACATGGCATACAGATGTCCATACATGACATACAACTGTCTATACATACCATACAGCTGTCTATACATGACACACAGCTGTCTATACATGACACACAGCTGTCTATACATGACACACATCTCTCTATACATGACACACAGCTGTCTGTAAACAAAGTCATTGATGAAAAAAAACGAATAGTACATGAACACACGGATTTACTTAATACAAATCACAAATCTGACATGTGAACGACAAAGAATACAACAAAATAAGATAAAGATATCCATGGCGTGTGGAACAGACGTTAAAAGTAGAATAGCAATAGCTAAAAGTACTTTTAATGACACCAGGAAAATATTAAAATCTCAACAAACTATAAACAAGTTAAAAATGAGAATTATAAAATGCTACTTCTATTCCATATTACAATGTATGACTCGGAAACATGGACACTAACAAACAATTAGGAGAAGACATAATTGATGCCTTTGAGATGTGTACATATAGAAGAATAGGAATAAACAGAACATCATGGGAAGAGAAGAAAACAAACAAACAGATTCTGACAACACCTAATATGAAGAGAGATTTATTAAGGGAAATACAGATCAGGACAATAAAATATTTTGGACACATTAAAAACATAACTCTTGAAGACCTTACATGAGGGTAAAGTCGAATGAATGGAAGCAAGAGGTAGGCAGATGTACAAGTGGAAGAGTAACATCACAATATTAATTTGTTATAGTCTAGCAGAGTGCACCACCAAAACAAGAGACAGGGAATGCTACATCTCACTACATCTCACATCTCACTACATCTCACATCACACATCTCACTACATCTCACCACATCTCACATCTCACTACATCTCACTACATCTCACATCTCACTACATCTCACATCTCACATCTCACTACATCTCACTACATCTCACATCTCACTACATCTCACATCACACATCTCACTACATCTCACTACATCTCACATCTCACTACATCTCACTACATCTCACATCTCACTACATCTCACATCACACATCTCACTACATCTCACTACATCTCACATCTCACTACATCTCACTACATCTCACATCTCACTACATCTCACTACATCTCACATCTCACTACATCTCACTACATCTCACTACATCTCACATCTCACTACATCTCACATCTCACATCTCACTACATCTCACTACATCTCACATCTCACTACATCTCACATCACACATCTCACTACATCTCACATCTCACTACATCTCACATCTCACTACATCTCACTACATCTCACATCTCACTACATCGCACATCTCACTACATCTCACATCTCACTACATCTCACATCTCACTACACAGTGCCTGTTTCAGCCATCCTACGTTGCGTAGACGGCACTTGATGATGATGACATGTGTTATATATCTCGGGTTTCACAAGTGCTACAACTGTATGCATCACAGCTCCAAAGATATATATATCGGTGTAGTTATGTTATGTTATTAGTATGTGCATACTATATAGCAGAGAGAGAATTTAGTGTAAATGTATTCATTATTAGAATGCATCGTACGAAGTCATATCAAACGTTGGGTAGATTTAACTTATTATTGTTGTTGTATGTGGTATTGTCTCTCTCTCTCTATTATTGTTTATGTCCATTGTCTTTTAGAGTTTCTATTTGTATTTTATTGTTTAATTCCTTTCTATTTCTTTTTTAAAATATTTTTATTTCCACGATACCAAGTATTCAAATTTGTATATACTTGCAGTTCTATTGTTTAGCCTATTATTTACTTCATTGTATTATTTATTGTTCAGTTTTTCCATTACATTTTCTCATCCGCTATTTTATTTTAAATTTCCAGTATTTCCATGTTTCAAAGTAGTTCCATATTACAAAGTATTTCCATGTTTCAAAGTAGTTCCATGCTACAAAGTATTTCCCAGGTAGAAATTATTTCCATTTAATTCCGTAGATAAACAAAAGTGGAAACTCCTCTGAGAATACTTAATTAATGTCACATATAAAAAATAACCTAAATCTCCACACACACAAAAACCCGTATTATTAGCTCTTATTTGTAAGTAATTCTCCCTTTCACGCTTCTTAGTAAGACATATGATGTTTCAATTCTAATTTTTATGTATTTTGATTTGCAATGTTATTACTTCCATTCTTATTTTTTTTAGTTTGGTTTGCAATAATTTCAAATTTAAAAAAAAATTAAATATTGGTTTGCAATGTTGACTTCCATGCTTATTTCCGTATTTGATTTATATTGTGTATAATATCATCATAGCTATCGATATAAGAGGCACAGGGTCCCTGGGGATTGAGAATCAGGACATACTCGAGCATTCAATGCATATTTCGTTGCACTCAATATTGTATCACGACACCTTACACGACTATGGATGTGCACATAATTCTCTTGTTTCGGTTATAGTCTTCAGATAATGCTGCAAAAATACACTTGCAAATTAGACGTCGTGGTCGTATTTCGCAACCACACAGTTTATTGTTCAAATGATCAATGTCTTAATCACTTTGGTATGAACTGACAATTTGGATATTTAACTTTCAAGCAAAAACAATGTTCATGACATACATAAGATGAAACAAAAAATAAAAACTTGCAGGTTTTCAAGAACAACCGATTAGCGATAATGACATGAAGTAAGTTTCCTTAATTTGAACATGTAATGAGGCACTGGTCACATTTTATAATTATTGTGAAAGTAACAGTTCAGAGTAGAAGGAGATCTATCTTTCTATTGTTATTTCTCTGCTTTTGTTTCATTAAGGCGTCCCAGGGTTGAATTGCAATCGATTTTCTATGACACGTTTGTTTCTTGTTATGCAAGTAATATTGTGACATCTCAGTACGCGGACTAAATTATGCACACAAATTTGGCATTTTACAACTGAAGTCATGTTTCGACTTCAATGCGACTTTCATGGCATTCCAGCTGCCTGCAAACTTGTTCATTACTCTATGTTCAACTTCTTCTTATTATGATATCTCAAACTCAATGTTCATTTTCTTCATATTATGATAACTTTCCCTCACAAACTTAATGTTTATTTTCTTCATCTTATATATTTCTCAAAATCTTGCTGACGAGCGGAATGTAGTCCAGGGAAGGAAATGTCATGAAACAAGTTTTGAGGTAAAAATGCGCATTTTGGGCTGACACATCACTTACGCATTATTTGTTGGTCGCTATGACCTATAGAATGGACATCCAACTGCACCATAAAAAAAACTCATTAGTCGCCTCTTTAGACATATATAACAGGTCACAATGTTAATATTCATTGCATCACTTTTCATCATCGACAGCACACGGTCAACTAATGAACGTTTGGTAGCTTATCCTATTCAGGACGTAGCTATCAAACCAGTATTTTGGGGTGTAGTGATTTTCAAATACGCATTATAATTATATTGTATCGATATCTTTCACATGTTAATTCGTGTTATGTAAATACTCGTGTTATGTTAATTCGTGTTATGTTAGGTATAATTACTCGAAGATCATTATGGTAGTATTACCAACACCACGACATCCATTACTTCGTATAGTCACATCTCTGATTTAACCAAAGTGGACTCTCGTGCGCGGTCTTTAAGAGGCAATTAAAAACCAAAAAAACCTGCTCATTTGAGTTATCAATCGCTATTTGTTTACATTACGTAATCGGTATTTGTTTACATTTACGTAATCGCCATTTCTTTACATTATGTAATCGATATTTATAAACAGTGACACAAGGAAAGAGTACCAACGTGATAATCAGCATTGTGTACAAATCATAAATGTATAAACAATAACAATAAAAACAATATATTCTGCTAAATGAATATTGCAAAAAAATGTTCAATTATTTGTTTTATATAATACTATAGCACAGTAATCGTTTATATTGTAATGATAGTAAACAAAATACCTTCAATGGCATGAGGAAATTATTAATATCTAAACAAATTACAAACAAGTTAAAATGAGAATTATAAAATGCTACATCTATTCCATATCAATGTATGGCTCAGAAACATGGACACTAAATAAACAATTAGAAGACAAAATTGATGCATTTGAGATGTGGGTATATAGAAGAATAGGGAGAACATCATGGAAAGAGAAGAAAACAAATAAAGTGGTGCTAAAGACACTTAATATGAAGAAGGAATTACTAAGAAAAATAAAGATCAGGCAAATAAAATACTTTGGGCATATTAAAAGACATGACACCCTATTGAAGACCTTACTCGAGGGTAAAGTCAAAGGGAAGCGAACAAGAGGTAGGCAGAGATACAAGTGGGAGAGTAACATTACACGATGGACAGGTTACCGTCTAGCAGAGTGCACCACCAAGACAAGAGACAGGAGATGTTGGAGATACGTTGCAGCCAACCTTCGTTGCGGAGACGGTACTTGATGATGATGATGATGATAATGATAGTTAATATCATGCAAATATTAGCAAATTTCAAGCTCGTATCATTACATTATGCTCATAGATTATAACACTATATTATTATTGTGATTTAATGCATCTCGCAATCTGCCTATCGATCTATTAGCTAAACCCTTTATTGCCTTTCAGTGTCAGGGGTAGAAGAATTTGGTGGAGACGGTCCTTTTGTGTGCTGAGCATATTATTGAATTTGTCGCCTCTTTTATTTTGGTAGTCCTTCGTTTTCGTGGTTGTCATCTAGGTCTGCCTTCACCGTATCTGTGTAGCATAGCCTGCGGTGGTATGCTGTCTGATGGTAGTCTGTTGTTTCCAATCTGTATATTAGTGTTTCTTGTTCATATCTTCATTACTTCGGTCTATTCTATATTTAGCTTCAAGTTAAAGGTTTTTGTGTGGCGTATGAACGAGAGGTTAGAACGTTGGTCTCAAACTAGTGAGGTCTAGATTTATATCCCCGGTAAGGATTGGATTTTTTTCTGCCAGATGAAAAATTAAAAAACTCACCCAGTACATGACGTGGCGACATCAAGAGCATGCGACCTTTATCCCACAGCTACAAAATGCCTCCTAGCAACTCCTTAACGGGAAACATACATTATTTGACAGTTTGACGGTTAAAGGTATGGAATGTTTGATGTAACATGTCTATTTGTCTTTGTAGTTGATCTTCTGATGATGCTACTAGTTCTTGGTCGTCTGCAAATGGCAATTCTTTTAAGTTAACCTTTAGATTTTTTTCTTCCGTTGTCTTTTCTACTTTACAGATGTGATGTATGTATGTTATGGACAATATGGGCGATAGTACACATCCCTGTCTCACTCCCGAGTGAATTTGGAAATTATCGGTTGTAATTGTGCTCGTTCGTACAGCACCTTGATTATTAGCGTATATGCTCTGACATATGCTTATCAGATGTGTGGGAAACTCACTCCATTTGCCTGTAGTGTTATCCATAATTGTGCTTTATCCACTCTGTCAAAAGCTTTCTTTTGGTCCACGAATGCTAAATATAAGTCTTGGTTATGCTATGTACTGTCTTTCTGAAAGTTGTTCGAGGGCAAAGATTGCATATGTACATCTTTTATTTTCCAAAAGTCTAATTGTGTGTTATTGGTCTGTATTTATATATACGCGTGCATCCTTCTCTCTAGTATTGTGCTACAGATTTTTTCTATGTGGCTTAAGAGTAATATGCATCTATACTTATGTCTTACTGCCTGTTTTCTTCCAGATTGGAACAATCACCGCAGTATTCCACTCATGCGGTGTCTGTTGTGTCTTTCATATCACATTGAACAGTCTGTGTAGCCACTGTATACATGTCACTGATATAATTGTTATTAGTTCTATAGGTATGCCGTCTATTCATGGTGCGGTGTTGTTTGGTACATATTTACCCGCGTCTTCAATTTTGGATTTCAGGATGTATGGTTCTAGGACTTCTTCTATTGTATTTATAGCTGTAATAACTTTCCTTTCCTTTAAGTTTAACAGTTGATTGAAGTAATGTGTCCGTCTGTCCCATGATTTCCTTGGGAAATATCTTGCCGTGTTCATCATTGATTATTTTTTTGGTTCTTGTCTTGTTTTACATGCCATGTTTTGTGCTTCCTTGTAGAACATCTTTGGTGCATTAATGATTTCATCACTATATTATTATGGTGATTTAATGATTACAACAAATATTATTATTACCATTTATTTATTGCAACACTATATTAGTATTACCATTTAATTATTGCAACACTATATTAGTATTACCATTTAATTATTGCAACACTATATTATTAGTTAGTTAGTTAGTCGTCGGATCATCATCACTGCAAACTGGACACATCCATAGTTGCTCCGATCTCTCCTTGAGTGTATCCGCCATCACACTTCTGCTGACAGTACCGGTCCTATGCTGGTTGACCATCATTCTTCTGCGCCCTCCAAAATGTTCACCTCTAGCAACACCGCATTTCAATCCCCGATCTTTAATCCTAACCATTGAAAAGGAATCATCATCCACATTAGTCTCACTCTCGCGTGTTATATCTCTTAAGGAGTTCAAAACGTCTGCGCGATACATTGCCCCATCGCCCTGTGCAACAATCGCACACGATGCCAGTTGCATTTAATGAATTCAACGCATTATTAGTATAGTAATTTAATGATTATGACACTATATTATTATTGTGATTTAAGATTATAACATTGTATTGCTATTGTCATTTAATCAATATCACACTAATTTATTTAGTTTAACACTAATCATCTTCATTAAATGATTATATCTATATTGCTATTCTCAATTAATGATTAAATCCATGTATACATATTCTCATTATGATTATAACAGTGTTATTTGTGTCATTTCTTTGCTATAATTAAATAGTGTTGTTATTATGAAAAGAGTATAAATATATAAAAACAGTTAATGATTATCAAACGATATTCATAGTTTCATTTATTGATTATAAATCTATAATTTTTTTTTTCATTCAATGATTATAATAAAAGAATAATTGCTTTTCATATTCAATGATTGTAACAAGATATCCATAATTTTATACAGTAAATTGTATATGTGTCCTATTGTAAAAGTGCGAATTGTACAAAAGAAACGGAACATCTAGTCAACATTAGTAAGATTCCGCTCATTAAAATATCTCAGCAAACAAATATATAATAAAACAAATATGAATTGTGCTTACATGAATTTGTTCAATAATTGTATTAAATACAAAAATATAAAATGTTTGATATTTCTATCAAGAATGAAATCTCAATGAAAAAAAAAAACCAGATCTGCTGTAACAAAAATTATAAATTATGATTAAAAGAACTATATAACTATGCATAACTATTAATAAAGTTTAGGGGCACAACTATGTTTATTTACAGAGATAAGACAATAAGTAAACATATATACAAGTGGGAGGAGTACATCACGAGATGGATGGGATACAGTGTAGCAGAGTGCACCACCAAAGTATGAGAGAAGAGATGTTGGAGGCCTGTTGCAGCAAACATTCGTTATGGAGCGTAGCACTTGATGATGATGAGAGAAATGTGCGATTCAGAGAACACAATATACTTCCAGTGTTGCCTATACCTAAGCAATAATAAATAGTTCCCTTGTAAGAAGATGTTCATGTCTACATTAATCCTTGCCACAACTATACTACAGGGTAGAGTCCTGGCTGGAGGAAGCAGAGGGGAACAAAGAAAACCATGGACTGACAATATCACAGACAAGACATTTCAATGTTTTTTTCACACTCTGAAGATAGAAATCGCTGGGTGACTATGTGTGGTGATGCATATGCCTACAATGCGCTATCCTTCATTCCCGGTCCGGCTATAAGCTTTTAGATGTACGGTTTACAGTAAGAAATATCAATAAAATTGTTATGAATTGTGATAAAGACAATAACAGAAGCTAACACAGTTTCGAAAATACAATACACATATCTCTAGTCTGATATATAATACATGACAGATATAATCCGAATAAAAAAATATTTTAAAATTATGAAATAAAAATATATTAAAACACTAACAATGAAAATAATAACACTAGTACTAACAACAAAATAATAATAATAATAAAACTGTCTGAGTCGGCCTAGTATGACAAAATCAGTAAAATAGATATTAATACTAATTATAATTTCGGTTGAAAAACTACAATAAGTTACTGTCAGATAATCTGTGACTTATAATGAAGTGTAGAAGTGTGTATACACAATACATTTGCTTGTATACACAGTTGTTTGTATACAAACCTCATTGTCAAACATACTTCACTAACTTAGAGTCCATTAAAAGAAAATTAATGCTCGTTCCAGTAATGAAATGTTAAAAGACATTATCATAGTCTGAGAACAAGATTGTGATCTATTTCAAAATGTAAAGTATGTGAACATTTAGTGATATTAGATCTATTTAGATATATAAAATATGTGAATATTTGGTGATATTAGATCTACTTAGTAATATAAATTTGTGAACATTTAGTGATGGTAGATCTATTTAGTAATATAAATTATGTGAACATTTAGTGATATTAGATCTATTTAGTAATATTAATTATGTGAACATTTCGTAATATTAGATTTATTTAGATATATAAAATCTGTGAACATTTGGTGACATTAGATCTATTTAGATATATAATATTTGTGAACAATTTGTGATATTAGAGTGTAGTATTTGTACATCTTTCAACGTTTCCAACCAGTATTAACAATAATAATATTGATACCTTGAAATGTGTTAACTTATGTTTCTGATATGAACAGTTTAAACAGTTTAGAATTTTAAAAACAAATGCATAGTCCTTTGAAAAATGTTAGTGAAAGGCCATACAAATTGGTATAAATTTAGTTAATAAAAATAAATGTATAAAAGTTCCCAAAAATGTGAGTTCACATAATCAAACAATAGGCTACAATATGATAAATAACAAAAATAGACCTATTGTTTTAAACGAAATATTGAAAATTATATAAATATAATGTATGATACAGAAAAGTAGCAGACATACATATATTGTAATATTTTCAATTGATATATTTTTGTTAGCCATTAATGTACAAATTAAATAAATATTTATATATAATTTTAAAAATAGTTTTTATTATAAATTTTTTAATTATATTATATATGATGTATTTAATATAATATAATAATATATATATATATATATTTAAATGTCAACATTGAATGTACTTCTGTACTGTTACGATCCAAGTCTTACTCATGAATTTTATTGTTTTGTTTAAATATAAATGTTAAACCCTCTACAAAAATATAAATGGAAATGTTAACCCCTCTACAAAAATATAAATGGAAATGTTAAACCCTCTACAAATTTATAAATAATATTGACATCTAAAATTATAGAAAATAAAATTACTCACTGTTTTTTGTGTGTTCAAGAATTTATAGTATTTTCTGCTATTAAATCCGCAGCGAAAACAAGTCCATTTTATTTAAGCCTAAAGAAAATGTTGTTTCGAAGTCAAGTTCAAATTTCTCGAATATTTATAAACGGCTATAAACAAATTATACAAGTCTAGTTTCTCACAAAAAGTAATACGTGTATTGTATAGTAATGAGTCGCGCAGAAATAAAGAAGCCCATCTATCGAAACACTGCAGCCACGGACTGGTGATCATTTTGCAAATAAGTATGAAATTTGCAAATAAAACATATATCCCACAAATAAACACATTGGTTAACACTTACCTTGCAATCTATTTCCAAGTTGATCGCAAATCCTACTCCGTTACCTTCACATTGGTGCTGTTGATGGTGATGTTGATGTGGTAGTTGTTGCCGTTATACTGCCATTATATTTTCATTTTATTTTATTCACGCCACATAACGCTAACCATGGCCAGGTTTGGTGTTGGATTGCAAGGAGGCCGAGCGAGTCCACTGAATGGAAAAAGAAAGTATAGCGTCTCGAATAATACCAGACCAGAATGTAAAAAGTCTCGGTTAAAGGTGAGAGTTTTAACTACATTCAGTTACTGTCACGACGATAATAACAATGTTAATAATAATAGCTTTCTTCTGATAGTTTCCTCTGCATTCTTAGATATTTTGTTTGATATCTTTAGTTACTGCCTCAGCTGTGCCGCAATCCGGTTTCGTCGAGCGCGTAAAAAATGTGTGTGCTTCCTTCAAGAACGCCAACCCATACAGATATCATGAACACATTTGAAGAAGTGAAAGATGTGGTTGTAGTTGTTCGTTGTCGTTGGGTTATTTTCCCAAATGCATGCCAAACCAAGATAATATTGTGCCCCAATTGTTGGTGAAAATCGAGTCTCACAGAAATCGACAATTTATCATAGAAATCAATTTCAAAATGGCGGCGACATATTCCAGTCATCAATTTATTTTCATAATGTGTATGTATTTTTCATATGTCAACGTGAGCATATAGTGTGTGTTTATGTTATGTTTAGTGATTTTACTAAACTACAAAACCTAAATTTTGATTACAAATTCTGCTGACCTAATTATAGAATCTTTTATTTGCGTGTGAGCACGTATCCGTGAAGATCAGGGCTCCGTGAAGATCAGGAATAGAGCCGTATCAATATCATAAAATCTTTCATAACAACAAATCTTCCTTTCTCCTCTGCACTTCCCCTACTCTCCGCACTATCCTCAATCCCTACCCTTTTTTTTCAGTATCGCAACACGCTAAAACCTTTACTCATTTTATCTTTCGAAATAATCGATACCGCCTCGTCCGACAGAGAATCCGCCACGAGCACGCACATTTTTATTGACGTTGGTTCACTCTCCAAGCAGGCGCTGCTAGTGCCTACAGAAGAGGTCAAAGGAGAAAAGGGGCGGAGAGTTTACAGTTTAGCTCACGCCCCTTCGTTCCTTGCCAACATGCCTTGTATAAGATGTAAACACACTGCATTACCAACAAAAATATTGCATTACCAACAAATACACTGTATTACCATCAAACACACTGTATTACCAACAAATACACCGTATTACATTCAAACACACTGTATTACCAACAAATACACCGTATTACAATCAAACACACTGTATTACCAACAAATACATTGCATTATCAACAAATACACTGTATTACAATCAAACACACTGTATTACCAACAAATACATTGCATTATCAACAAATACACTGCATTACAAACAAACACACTGTATTACCAACAAATACATTGCATTATCAACAAATACACTGCATTACAAACAAACACACTGTATTACCAACAAATACATTGCATTATCAACAAATACACTGCATTACAAACAAACACACTACATTATCAACAAATACACTGTATTACAATCAAACACACTGTATTACCAACAAATACACTGTATTATCAACAAATACACTGTATTACATCAAACACACTGCATTACCAACAAATGCACTGTATTGCATCAAACACACTGCATTACCAACAAATACACTGTATTATCAACAAATACACTGCATTACAAACAAACACACTACATTACCAACAAATACACTGTATTATCAACAAATACACTTCATTACCAACAAATACATTGCAAACTCAACAAATACACTGTTTATCAACAAATGCACTGGATTACCAACAAACACACTGCCTTACCAACAAACACACTGCATTACCAACAATTACACTGCATTATCAACAAACACACTGCATTACCAACAAACACACTGCAATACCAATAAATACACTGTATTACTAACAAATACACTGTGTTACCAACAAACACACTGCATTACCATTAAACACACTGCATTACCAACAAATGTATTGCAAAATCAACAAACAAATTATATTACTAACAAATATATTGCAAAACTAACAAACACATTATATTACCAACAAATGTATTGCAAAATCAACAAACACATTATATTACCAACAAATGTATTGCAAAATCAACAAACATACTGCATTACCAACAAATGTATTGCAAATCCAACAAACATCATTCTGTTATATAACGAATAAAGTACATGACCAAAACACTTGCAGTGATATCCTCCTGATATTATAGAGAATTTTCGTGTAGATTTTTAAAAAGAATACATGTGAACATAGCACAACTTTCATGTGATATAGTCATATGAAGTTTAGATTTGTCAGGTGTGATATAGTCATATGAAGTTTAGATTTGTCAGGTGTGATCAATCAATCAATAAACCCATAACCCTTCAGGGTCGTAGGGGTACCACATTGGATGCTTCAGCACACAGAGTCCTCCAGCGAATTCTATCGTCAGCGATGCGGATGAGTGTGGAAATATCTAGCCCTGTCCATTCCTTGATGTTGTCTGTCCATGTCTTTATTTGTCCTCCTCTGCTTCTTCCACCCTCGACAGTTCCCTGCAGTATTGTTTTTGACAAGGAATCGTGCCTGCATACATGTCCGAACCATGCTAGTTTTCGTCGTTTCACTATTGAAAGCAATGGCTCCTGGACACCTGCTAAATTGCTCTAAAAATAGGTTTGCTGAAATGGCTTGAAATCGCCGGAATCTTTAAGGTAACATTAGGTGGTACATTTGCAGCATTACTTTTCTTTCAAGATAATATTAATGTAATGACCACACAAAAAAGGAATGAAGCCATTTTTGAGATAGCATCAGAAGTGGTAAAAAGCAGACGCAGCACAAGCCACGGGGAATAATTACATATTACAACTATGCGATATCAGAAGAGAAATTAAGAATTGCAAGAAAGACATTTTAGTCTTTAAACCACAATATAATAATGTAAACAAAAATACAACATGCAAAATAAAACAAGCGAATGAGAAATGGATTAATGTTCAATGCGAGATCACCATCACAGCTGTCTGACATAACAACAGTACAGAGGCGTATGCCGTATTAAAAATACTAATACAACCACAGAAAGCTAAGATATTCGTTATAGAAGACAAAAATGGCAAAAAACTAAATAAAAAACAATTACTAGATGGACTAAACATTGTAAAGAATTATAGAACTGTTACAACAACTCAAAACTATGGAATAAAGAACAACTTAGACGATTCAAAAGAATTAGGTGATTATGAAATCTTTAGTGAAGAAGTTGAAGATGCTAACTGTATAGAAAATAAAGCCAACGTATGTGTGAGGGACACAAGAAATATTCATGAAGGGAACAGTTGAGGGTTGAAGAAGAAGAGAGGGTCAGAGGAAAATATGGATTGATAGTATTAGAAACTGAACAGGATTAAGATTATTCACACTTAAACAAATAACAGGGAGGCGTGACAAAAGTTGTGTCTTGGTGTTTCCAGAGGGACGCGGCTCTGGCCCTGAAGGGTCAAGATTTTGATGCTGGTAATGTAAATCAGCAAAGCCGGGTTTCACATGCAGACGGTATTCATTTGTTGAAATGAAAACAACAAACCAAACTGCCATTGTTCACCGAGCTACCAGAAAGTAGGGTACCAAGTAAATCGGTAGATGGGGAGGAGGGGGGCCTTGATGGGTTTAAACCACACATGCAAATCAGAACATGACTTTAAGTACTATGAATTTAGTCACAATGTGGGTAAAAACCACTCATTTAGTAACAATGTGGGTAAAACCACTCATTTAGTCACAATGTGGGTAAAACCGCTCATTTAATGATGATGTCGAAGAAAGGTTATTACATTTAATGATGATTTCTAATAAAGTTTATTAGTTGTCTCGCAATGTCATCTATGCCAATTGTAGGGTGTTTCGTTTATTTGTCTCGCAACGTCATCTGCAAAAGCTATGGGGAAGCCGCTCTGACCTGGAGAAGACAGTGGACTTTGTCTTGACGACAGGCCTGTATAGCATGACCACAGATGCTGAACGCAGAAGAAGAAGAAACAACGTCATCTATGCCAATTGTAGGGTGTGTCGTTTATTTGTCTCGCAACGTCATCTGCAAAAGCTATGGGGCAGCCGCTCTGACCTGGAGAAGACAGTGGACTTCGTCTTGACGACAGGCCTGACGGGGAAGCAACGTCATATATGCCAATTGTAGGGTGTTTCGCTTATTTGTCTCGCAATGTCATCAATGCCACCATATGTAGAAGTTGTACAATACTGAACATAGTAACATATATTTTTAAGATTATTGGATACCAATTATGTCATCTGCACAATATTAACCTCAAATAGACTCCTCTTGCTGAACAGTTCAATAGCGCATTGAGACGTGCCTAAGACGTCCAGGTGACAGCCATTAAATACCTGCTCTTCAAATGACAAGATTCTGCAAACACTTTGATGTAGAATGTGCGATTATCATTAGATCATCCATGCAACAAATCAGGCTCGCATACAGCGCCGTTTCAGTTGGCCATATTGTCTTTCCGTCTTCTATGTATAGACATAATTAAATAATGATATTGTCTGCAGTACTTTGGTCTGGACACAGTCCTGGCGTACACATATCTGTCTCACAGAACTTGATCTTTCTTTACATGCGATGTCTCGTCTGTTGTTCAGGTGAAACTCTGCAAACAGAATGGTATTGACGAAGTATTATTTGGGAATACCTTGTACTAAGTGAATTCCAGTAGGAAGCAGGATGATAAATGAAAATTACATTCTTAAGGCTGACTGAAATTTAACCAAGGTCGTTCTAACGACATCACATCGCCTTGCAACTTTGCAATCAGGTTTTCCGTATAGACATCCCCAAAATGATAATTTGAACCATCAAGACATTCGGCCTGTGTATTTAAGTCACTAAGAATATTTTATTTATATGCTTTTGTTTTTTCCTTTGTTAGTTCTACGTTAAACGCATTTTCTAGCCATCATAGAACAGGAACAATCCGCTGTTATATAATGAGAGATTTACTGAACAGGTAATCTATGTGATCGCATATTGACATGTCCTTGTGTGCGAAGACATTCATCAAAATAGCGCAATGGTGGCCTGGCATTTATATTTAATATGAATATAATGTTTAATTTGAATATAATATAAATAAGATGTTTCAAAATGTATGTTTTTGAAAAATTTGTTAACATTAAATTGTATAAAGTATATTTTAAAGTTTATATTAGAAAATTTAAGAAGTGTGGCTGATATTTTACTAGCTTCTTGTCTATTGTCTATCCCCGGGTGGATGAAGGTCAGAATACCCACACTTGCCGCTAACGTAGATGTGGTGACTGGGAGCTTTAGTTGTCTATCCAGGGTCAGGTGTGTCGCCTTGGCGGCGTTGAATCTGTATTTATTCAGTGTAGTCTTTATGAATATAGTAACATTGTAACACAGTAACAAGAAAATCTCTCAGGTTGTTTTGATTGATAACCTATCTATTTTGCTCTAGTTCTTCCTCTGGCAATGTATCTGGATCTTCTTATGTTATATGTTCTTGTTGGTAGTTGGTTATGTTCTTGTTGGTAGTTGGTTATGTTATATGTTCTTGTTGGTAGTTGGTTATGTTTTATGTTCTTGTTGGTAGTTGGTTATGTTATATGTTCTTGTTGGTAGTTGGTTATGTTATATGTTCTTGTTGGTAGTTGGTTATGTTCTTGTTGGTAGTTGGTTATGTTATATGTTCTTGTTGGTAGTTGGTTATGTTCTTGTTGGTAGTTGGTTATGGTATATGTTCTTGTTGGTAGTTGGTTATGTTATATGTTCTTGTTGGTAGTTGGTTATGTTATATGTTCTTGTTGGTAGTTGGTTATGTTATATCTTCTTGTTGGTAGTTGGTTATGTTATATGTTCTTGTTGGTAGTTGGTTATGTTATATGTTCTTGTTGGTAGTTGGTTATGTTATATGTTCTTGTTGGTAGTTGGTTATGTTATATGTTCTTGTTGGTAGTTGGTTATGTTATATGTTCTTGTTGGTAGTTGGTTATGTTCTTGTTGGTAGTTGGTTATGTTATATGTTCTTGTTGGTAGTTGGTTATGTTCTTGTTGGTAGTTGGTTATGTTATATGTTCTTGTTGGTAGTTGGTTATGTTATATGTTCTTGTTGGTAGTTGGTTATGTTATATGTTCTTGTTGGTAGTTGGTTATGTTATATGTTCTTGTTGGTAGTTGGTTATGTTATATGTTCTTGTTGGTAGTTGGTTATGTTATATGTTCTTGTTGGTAGTTGGTTATGTTATATGTTCTTGTTGGTAGTTGGTTATGTTATATGTTCTTGTTGGTAGTTGGTTATGTTCTTGTTGGTAGTTGGTTATGTTATATGTTCTTGTTGGTAGTTGGTTATGTTCTTGTTGGTAGTTGGTTATGTTATATGTTCTTGTTGGTAGTTGGTTATGTTATATGTTCTTGTTGGTAGTTGGTTATGTTATATGTTCTTGTTGGTAGTTGGTTATGTTTTATGTTCTTGTTGGTAGTTGGTTATGTTATATGTTCTTGTTGGTAGTTGGTTATGTTATATGTTCTTGTTGGTAGTTGGTTATGTTATATGTTCTTGTTGGTAGTTGGTTATGTTATATGTTCTTGTTGGTAGTTGGTTATGTTATATATTCTTGTTGGTAGTTGGTTATGTTATATATTCTTGTTGGTAGTTGGTTATGTTATATGTTCTTGTTGGTAGTTGGTTATGTTATATGTTCTTGTTGGTAGTTGGTTATGTTCTTGTTGGTAGTTGGTTATGTTATATGTTCTTGTTGGTAGTTAGTTATGTTTTATGTTCTTGTTGGTAGTTGGTTATGTTATATGTTCTTGTTGGTAGTTGGTTATGTTTTATGTTCTTGTTGGTAGTTGGTTATGTTATATGTTCTTGTTGGTAGTTGGTTATGTTATATATTCTTGTTGGTAGTTGGTTATGTTATATGTTCTTGTTGGTAGTTGGTTATGTTATATGTTCTTGTTGGTAGTTGGTTATGTTTTATGTTCTTGTTGGTAGTTGGTTATGTTATATGTTCTTGTTGGTAGTTGGTTATGTTATATATTCTTGTTGGTAGTTGGTTATGTAATATATTCTTGTTGGTAGTTGGTTATGTTTTATGTTCTTGTTGGTAGTTGGTTATGTTATATGTTCTTGTTGGTAGTTGGTTATGTTATATATTCTTGTTGGTAGTTGGTTATGTTTTATGTTCTTGTTGGTAGTTGGTTATGTTATATGTTCTTGTTGGTAGTTGGTTATGTTATATATTCTTGTTGGTAGTTGGTTATGTTATATGTTCTTGTTGGTAGTTGGTTATGTTATATGTTCTTGTTGGTAGTTGGTTATGTTATATGTTCTTGTTGGTAGTTGGTTATGTTTTATGTTCTTGTTGGTAGTTGGTTATGTTCTTGTTGGTAGTTGGTTATGTTATATGTTCTTGTTGGTAGTTGGTTATGTTATATGTTCTTGTTGGTAGTTGGTTATGTTATATGTTCTTGTTGGTAGTTGGTTATGTTATATGTTCTTGTTGGTAGTTGGTTATGTTATATATTCTTGTTGGTAGTTGGTTATGTTATATATTCTTGTTGGTAGTTGGTTATGTTTTATGTTCTTGTTGGTAGTTGGTTATGTTTTATGTTCTTGTTGGTAGTTGGTTATGTTGTATATTCTTGTTGGTAGTTGGTTATGTTATATGTTCTTGTTGGTAGTTGGTTATGTTATATGTTCTTGTTGGTAGTTGGTTATGTTATATGTTCTTGTTGGTAGTTGGTTATGTTATATGTTCTTGTTGGTAGTTGGTTATGTTTTATGTTCTTGTTGGTAGTTGGTTATGTTCTTGTTGGTAGTTGGTTATGTTATATGTTCTTGTTGGTAGTTGGTTATGTTATATGTTCTTGTTGGTAGTTGGTTATGTTTTATGTTCTTGTTGGTAGTTGGTTATGTTATATGTTCTTGTTGGTAGTTGGTTATGGTTCATTCTCATAAGGATTCCAAATCATTTTATTTGTTATTTCTCGATGTATTCTGTGCATGTGCACCGATTCTTCTCCTGATTTCATCTTTTCTCATTGTGTCTAGTTTGGTCATTCATGCAGCTATTCTCAGGCATTTTATCTCACCTGTAAGTTTTGCTTTGCTGGGCTGCTGTCAGTGCCTATACGTGGCATCGATATCCTAATATCTATCTCTTGATTTCCATCTTGATCTTCGGGTTCAGCCGTAATGGTGATGGCTGGTATGTGACTTTGTTTGCTTTCTTGCACCTTGTTTTCAATCTCTCTGTGTGCTATTCCGTTGTCTGTGAATATACTTCCCAGGTATTTAAATTCAGAAGTTTCTTTCACTTTAATTTTGACTATTGTTATGTTTGCTGGAGTGGGCGACTTGCTGATTTTCATTACTTTTGTTTTCTTCGTATTTATGAGACATAACAGCCAGTTCAACCTCTTACTCTTAAGTAAATAATTACACATGCATGACATGTCTCAGTGTTGCCAAGATGATCCACATTAAGACCTCGAGATGCCACATTTTTTGTTGTGAAAATGTTCCACATTCAGATCACGACATGCCACAGTGCTACCATGATGATACACATTCACATCTCGAGAAGCCAAATTGTTTGTCGCTAAATTGTTCCACATTCAGATCACGACATAAGACAGTGTTGCTAAGGTGTTTCATATTCAGATCCCGACTGGTCACAGTGTTGCCAAGATGATCCACATTCAAATACCGAAACGTCACAGCGTTACTGAAATGATGTATATACAGATCCCACGATATTACGATAAGACCTTCGTTCATACAATGATTTTGTGGTTATTGTAATCTGTAAGAAATAGTAATCTGACTGAACTTAATATTTCTTTCCATAGTTCTTAACACCAACCAGATCTCTAGAAGGACAATGGACCTACTGTATTTCCTGAGCATGGGCCCGAGAAAACGGAAAGGCGTTAAGTGGCAATTTTTATGTGCACCATTGGTTTGACAAACTCGACTTAATTTTGGTAACTAATAGGTTCAGTGTTTTTACAACTTCCACTGAACGGCGAACTTATGTAGCCATATCGCTAGTACAGTACACCAGCCGTACGAGAGAACTGGTTCTGATACTTACACGCCGGCCACCAAGTTCACAGATAACAACTATCATGTATGCTTGACTTTTTTCCCCCGCTGTGTTGCGTTGCTATCCACATAACGACAGACGTCCATTCGAACTTCACTATAACTGTTAAAACATGATGAAATGGTGACATGTTAAAGGCAGAATTTATGAAATCCTACAAATAAATATGCACTGTAGTTGGAAAGGAGATTCTGTCTAGATGGCCATGCAAATTGCTATCGTCATTTCAATCTCAGATTGAGTAAACAAAAACCTCCTTTCTCTCTCCATATATGTCATTTGAAGCTTCTATTAAATGGGAAATATTTAGTTTGCGTGACCCATAAGGAAATCTGTCAGGTTGTTTTGATTGATAATCTACTTCCAGAAACGTGAAATACCCATGTGAAAGAAACGGAGCTTTGACTTTCACACGCGATCTTAAGAACAATGTACAAAAACGGTCTGGCAGTTTCGACTAATATTGTTCATCAACGTATGTGTCCAGAATTTTTAAAAACGTATTGTGTTTTTGTTTGTTTTTGTTTTTAGAAATTTATAGCGTTAAAAACAACATTTGAATGAGCATGTGTTAACTTGCGTGCTTGAAAGTCATTTGAGACTTGTCTTACTGTCGCCAGTGAAAATAAAAAAGCTTTCCCAAAAGACATGAATGTACTTGTACGTTGGCTGTCGGTACATTACGACAACAATTAGGGAGGGAAAGGGGCGTCTGAAAAAAAATCACACAGTTGTTGAAATAGGGAAATCGCCGAAGACGGATGTGTCGGGCCATTGGCGCAAATAACACGGCGACACAACGCATTTCCATTCTCTGGACTACATTCTGCTGGAAATCTAGTAGGACATGTCCTGCTACAAGAGAATTCAGCAGGAGTTTGAGAATGTACGCTGAAGAAGAAGAAGAAGAAATAGGGAAAGAATATAAGTTTAATAAAAGTTGAAAAAAAACAATACTTTTTATATACACAAATTAAACTGTTGAATGTAACAATTTGTTTATTTTTTTTGTTTGTTGAAAATGTGAAACAAAACGTTTATTTTCTGCATGTTTTCTGATCTACATTTTTAGCGTTGTGTGTGTGTGTGGGGGGGGGGGGGGGGGGGGGGTTGGGGGGGGGGGGGGTTATAGAAAGTCCTTAAAGAGAAATGAAATATTAATTTTTAAAGTTGAAAGAAAATTTATAGAATTATAAATTGCCAATTTATTTGGTTGTCTATTGTTAATTGGTTTTGTATTAACCAGTGTTGTTCTGTAACTCATACACACAATTGGGTGCTAAGGTTACCACATTGCTCTCGGCGGTCCCAGGTTTAGCAGATAATAAATATCCCAAAAGTACCTCCTCGTGGCATACTCTGGAAACCGAAATACAGCGACTCGTACTGCATCTGGCAAACAATTTTGGGATCTTGTCCGTTAATGTGGAGGCTGAAGATGAAATGAAAAATGTAAATATGACACCTCCTTATTACCTTTCAACTGCCATGAAAAAAACTTCTACAGCATGAAAACAACTTCTACAGATATCTTTGCAGTAATTAACTTTCACTAACTGTAAAGTAAAGTAAACCCATAGCATTTATTAATGCCGTAGGGGTGTGAGATGTTAGCGATCTCACATTTCACAGGCTCTGCAAATGAGGGCCGTAGCCATCTCCTCTCCCTCGCAGTCTTTACTTCCCGGATTAATCCGGTACCCATTTAAGGCTGGGTCGACCTGGGAGCCCTTACGATCTGAAAACATTTCCGCCTCAACTGGGGAATGAACCCAGGACCACTCATATGCGAAGCCAGTGCGCTAGCCAGTGCGCTAACCACTGCGCTAACGCGTCTCCCATTCACTAACTGTATGGATCACTAAGTCAACTTCAGAAAATTGTTAGTTCTTTAAGATTGACATTGTGCTGACAAGAGTAGAATTACTCATCAGCATTTGGATACCGACAACATTAACAACGACAGCAAAAAGACAAGCAATATCTCCGACAACTCTGTGCCAGCGTCAATGTCGCACATAGTAAAACAAGATAATCCGGCTCGATCATTGGAGGGGCGGACAATGCAGTTGTCACTAAATGGGAAGATATCATGACAAATAGTGATAGTCGGAAAGACAACCAATTGAGAGCGCAGTACTGCGCCAGAGCGAAGCGCTACCTGCAAGGGGAATGCGAAAACATTATAAGGACGTCGGAAATAAAGGTGTGTTCAGTTCAAGAACAAGCATGTGTAGAGACTCAGAACTTGACTAGGGGTTCACAATGTCGGTGAATGACTCCTCGGCTAAGAGAGCGAACGAACGAACCAGGGATCACCTCTGCTGTCGATGCTTTCTTATACCAGAACCATGCTCCGAAAGAAAAATGTTTATAACCGGATTGTCGCAGGCACAATACATCTAATTACGTGAGCAGAGTTCACTGAAGTTGGAAAACCTTTTGCGTGATTGGAGTAGCTGTCCCAAACCTAAATCCCTGGCTATTGTTTCCATTGAAACTACAAACCAGCGGCATGTTTTGGCCTGAAAAGACGAAGAACACAGTGGTTTAACCGTTCCGGCGCAGAGTCGACCCACATCCATCGCATGAAAACTAATACGAAAGCTGTCGCAAACTAGGTACGACCACTGCCCGAATTAAAAACATGACGAAAATGGATGAGCTGGTCCAGCTGAGGTTCGATTAACGCACCTACGCAGTAAACCAGTAGTACAACGTTCCGCAAGCTCCCCGATGGAAATGACACGAACTTTCGTGTTGTTTGACAGGTAGCGAAAAATTAGAAGATGTACACATCAGTTTAAGCTGAAAGAAGATCACTATACTTAAATGGATACCATCAAACCAATTGTCTTGATACTAAAACGCTAGCTCAGTTGTTAGCAACATTTGCTGACCAACTGTGAGTTTCTTCATCAAGGATAGTTTCATGGTTCCTTTTTGCTCAGTGGTTATCAGGTGTGGTGTCCAGGTGAGTCACTTGTCTAGTTTGACACCGAGATATACTAGAGTTTTCCACATGTGCTAACTCACTTCCATTTGTCTTTAGATTTACCTTTCCTTGGTCGTGTGAAAGTGAGAAGATGGTTGTCACAGTTTTGGATATGGACTCCCCAGTCAGATGCCTATTGACTTAGAGTGTCAAGTGATGTCTGCATTATATTCTTTGCAGTGGGTAGGTTGCCTGCCACACTCCAGGCAGCAAAGTCATCTGCATTGAGGACATTTGAAATATGATGTGATTTTCATGTATTATTTTGAGAAGTATTTTGGTTATATGACTCACCAAAGTAATTGATCTATATTATGTACAGTCCACAGTCCTGGGCTTCTTAGGTAGTGGTATGAATATTGATGATTTCAAGTCTTTAGTCATTTGGCCTGTTTCATATGCCATTGCAAAGTTCTGTGATAGTTTCACATCAAATTCATCTAGAGTTTTTATTATGTCTGCTGTTATGTTGTCGGAGCCTGTAGCCTTTACAGATTTTATTGAGTTTTCTACTTCTACTTTCAGTATTGCTGGTCTACCATTAGTTGTATTATAGGTTTTTTTGTTGTTCTGTTACTCATCAAACAGTTCTGTCACATAATCAGCCCATCTTGTATCTGATGCCACATGCCGTTATATTGAGGTTATCTTCTTATAGAAGCTTCATGGCATGTCATCTTCCGTTTTATCAAATATAATTTTTCCACTTTTATCTTTAATGCAGCCACTCCAATTTATAGGAAATGTTATATTTGTGATATGTCTTATCTCCTTATGCATATCTTTTGTCTTCTATTGTAATGACATCTCGTTATTTTTCTTCCTCATTTCGTTTCTAGCCATTGTTTTTTGGCTGTTCCGCACATGTTACGTATCTCATTGTGTATTAGTGAATGTTTAGGTGTATTTTTTTTAGCTAGAAACACTGTGGTCCTGACTGTTTATTATCTTGCCACTATGAAATGTTATCTGGTAGTTAGAAACACGGTGGGGCTGAATTTTGTTTGTTTGATTTGACAAGGTTAAACATTCAGAAATTATAAAGATTTTAGAATAAGTTAATGTTAATCATAACGATTTGCAGATGACCAAGCACTAGAAGCATCACCAGAAAAGAAGCTACAAAGACAAATAGACAGATTACATCAAACATGCCATAGCTTTAACATGAAGATAAATATAGAAAAGTCATAAGTAATGAAGATATGACAAATAAACACTAATATAATATTGGAAACACTAGACTTAAACAGGTGACAGAATTCATATACCTAGGAAGTAATATAAAAGCAGATGGCAAGAGCTGCAAAGAAATACACAATCGATGTAGTAAAGCATACCATGCCATTGGCAAATAACACCAATCTTCAGAAACAAAAATTTAGATTTAAACACCAAAATAACATTATTTAAAACAATTATTATGCCAACAATGTGTTACCAATGCCAAACATGGACAACGACAGCACAAGACAAACGTAAACTTGTGACAGATGAAAGGGCATGCTTACGCAGAATCCTAGGAATATTGATAAGAGACAGGATGAGGAATGAGGACATTAGACAAAAAACCCGCACCACCCTAACCATACCTTTTGATATGTTTATCTCGCTCACGGTTGCATAGTTTTTTTTTAATGAGAATGTTTACTGCTGTTTTTCCCGTGTGCATTTTGTTTAAAAATCGTATTCATTGTCCATATTAAGGCTCTCAGTTTTTTCTATCCAGCCATTTTTTGTCGATGTATTTATCTCTCGTTACCTCGCAGAAGCTGCCTTTTGGGCTATATTGCTTCTTGTTCTCTGCTCTGTTTCTTCGAATTCTCTGGCCATATTCAGATCTTCTTCAAGCATTTGTACTTCATTGGACCTGTACTGTTTGTAGTTTTTCCTCGCCCTTCTTGACTTCTTTTGTTGCTCTAAGGATTGCCGCAGTTAACTTTTCTTTTGTGTTCTTTATTTTCTTTCAATTGGTATTGATATCATCACTACATGTATCTGTGAGCTTTGTAAATTTTCCCCAGTCTGCTCTCTTACAGTTCCAGCAGGGAAGAGGTTTCTGCTCTCTTATAGTTGCAGCAGGGAAGAGGTTTCTGCTCTTCCTGTGTGTAGAGTTTGATAGCGAGTTTGATAAGTTTTTGATCACTATCCCCTAGCTGGTTCATAACCATTCTTACTATTTTATCGCCACTGACAAACGCTAAATTGGAGGTTGATGTTGATTTCCACCTTCTTGAGTAGAAAGTTGGGGGATCTTCCTGTGCATTTACAAGAAATAGGCTGCTATCAATTTTCCATTCTTCCACTTCTCCTCTTGAGTCAATTTGCTGGTAACCCCACCTTTCAGAGTAGCTGCTGTAATCGCCCACTATAATGCAGTGTATGTCTGTAATATTCAGCGCTTAAACGTCAATGGTCATCATGGTGCTTTTGATAATCAGGTCACTCCATCAGATCCTACAACACTGATGATAGATCTAGGTACACTCTAGAAAATCGTCTCATTTTTGAGTTGGGTACACTCAAGCCTTTTGGACTCAACTCCGACCAATTTTATGTCTAGTACTGGGTTGGTGTGGTCTTTGTCTTTATTCTTTTTTGTTCCTTCATTTACTCATAGTTTTGTTCGTTTCGTTTCCACATATATTTACGTTTTTTATGTACTTCCTGACCTTCCGTCATTTCATTTCTATATTTCCGTTGGATAAATTTGTTTGTTGTGATAATTTTTCCATCCGTCATCTTTTGATGTTCTGTGTGTATCTTGATAAAGACCTTGTGGTTGAAACGTTGAATATGATTTGTGTATTGTAAGTTGTATGTTTTCTTGTGAGCACATCATTCACCCACTAGTTTTAGTTCTAGTCTGTCTTGTCTGATTAAATCGACTACATAAACCTGGTTTATGTAAGTACAATTGTTGTTACGTTTCACGCGGTTACCTTGTATTGATTGCGTATTCTACGTTAAGTGGTCTTCCTATTGGGCTGTATATGTTATAAATTCTGATGGATTGGTTGTCTATGTGCACATCCTTCCTACAATATCTGCTTCTCTTATTGTATTTATTTCTATCTGCTATGCTGGTATGGTTTTGAATATCTGTGTAATTACCACTCCCTTATGCTCTTCTCAGTTCTGTGTGAATGTTTGGTAGCTCCTGATAGAGAATATGTGATGTGGGTTAAGATGAGTTTCTTGTATGCAAGCCACATCTATATTGTCGTTGTCTAGTCTAACCTTAAGCGCCTGCTTTTTGTGGTACATGCCTTCTGCATTTCAGTGCAGTATATTTAGTCTGGTCGTGTAGTTTGACCAGTCGTTTTTTTCCGCTGCTCCCATTTTCTGGTTTTCCAAGATCGGCAATGGTGACCACCAGCAGCTTTGGGTGGACCACCAGTAACCCGGCACTTTGCCTGCCTAGTAGGACTTCTGAGGCAGAGCATCAAATCCAGAATCCTTTGTCTCATTGTATATATATATATATATATATATATACGAGGTGTGTTCAAATGAAAACGGGACTTGTTACACCACGCGTGATAGAGCGCACTGATATTGATGACATTTTGCACTAGTAATGAGTATCCAATAATTTACATACGGTCACGTGTTCATCTTCCCAGCATGCATATGTGCTGCAGAAGACTGTTAACAATATGGCGGGTGTGATTCCGAACCCGTCCAAAGTGAATCAGCGTGCTGTGATCCAGTTTCTTTCATTTGAAGGATGTCAAGCAGTAGACATTCATCGGAGAATGAAGGCAGCATATGGTGACAAATGTTTGTCGAGGACCAGAGTGATGGAGTGGGTATGATATACGTTGCAATTTGTTATGCGTCATATGGCCAAATGCAAAATGCATCCGATTTCCGCCAGTTACATTTTTACGTTTACTTTCCTTTGACGGTCTGCCCTCCCATGCTCATGACCTCCATATGTAAAGGCTATGTGTAGCTTTCAATCTCCTAAGAGGCATGCCTTTCTGGACTTTTGAGCACCACCTGACCAACGTAGTTCGTTAGAAGAGTTGTCTTCTATGTTTTTCATGTTCTTTTTCCTTTCGGGATGGGGCTGGTTGGGACCTAAGTAGGGTTTTGCTGACTTCTCTTCTGTTTGTGTATTTAGAAAGTTATCCTCTATCTATACATCCCCCAGCAACCATGAGGAAGTGTTGGCTTGAGCTTATAGCGGCTCTTACTCGCTTGATGCTGCCCGTCACGAGACGCATAGAGTATTTCACTGGAGATATCAGTGACATCCCGTTCTGGTGGACAACATCCCGAGTTTGTCCTCGATTGCTTATTCGTCCATAGATCTGGCTTATATAGCAGCCAACCACTATATATTGAGAATAGCTATCTCCACATCTGGTGGCCGTTCCACTATCCGTAACTTGTTGACGCGTCTGGTAGGGGATGATCGCCCCCCCCCCCCCCACCGACTGTAATCAGTTAATACAGTGTCTTCTTAATCAGCTGAAACATTATGTACAAACATAATTTAACAAACATTTTGAAAACGTTTTGGTATATACATTGAACATTACTAAGAGAAACAAAATAATGTACTGTACCTTCGAGCTGATTGAAACTGAAAACTCTTGAAAATCCACAGATTGCACATCAAATAGCTTGCTGAACTACTTCAAAGATTACCTTGTAGCTGGAATCTCCATTACTACTTTGAATCCAGGAGTAAGTAAAAAGAAAAAGTTATCTGTGATAGACAGAAGCTGCCAAAGTAAAGTTCTGAAACTTAGATTACATTTCGTTTCTCTGTACCAAACACAGAACTAGACACGGTCCTACCAAACAGGAAATGTATGTTCGGCTTCAATAGAAATTTCAGTGAGCAGAAGTCTACTTAGAGAACAGCGATATAATTTCTGAAGTTGAAATTATGTTCAGACATTGGCTATTTATCTCTGATATGTCTAGGGTTGAAATTATGTTCAGACATTGGCTATTTATCTCTGATATGTCTAGGGTTGAAATTATGTTCAGACATTGGCTATTTATCTCTGATATGTCTAGGGTTGAAATTATGTTCAGACATTGGCTATTTATCTCTGATATGTCTAGGGTTGAAATTATGTTCAGACATTGGCTATTTATCTCTGATATGTCTAGGGTTGAAATTATGTTCAGACATTGGCTATTTATCGATGATATGTTAAAAATTGAAATTATACTCAGACATTGGCTATTTATCTCTGATATGTCTAGGGTTGAAATTATGTTCAGACATTGGATATTTATCTCTGATTAATGTGACTCTATATAACTCCTATATTAAAGACGGATGCGAGTCTTGAACAATAAACAAACAGGAAAGTTTGAAATTAAAGGCACTAGAGATGTGGTTCTACAGAAGAATGATGATAATACCATGGAAGAACCAGAGAAACTAATGCGGAGGGGTTGAAAGAACCAAATGCTAAATGGACCTTAATCAATAATATAAGAAAAAAAAGCAATCATCATTTTTGGGCCACTTTATGAGACAGGTAAATTTGGAGAACATAGTCAGAACAGACACGATTGAAGGTAACAGAGAGGGTGACAACATGAGAAAATATTAGACAGTTTGACAACCTGGCACGGCATGGAAATAACATTGATTTTGATACATGATAGAGAGCTGTGAAGAGCCACGATCACCTACGTCAGCCGGCATGGCACCTGATGATGATGTTTTATCTCTGATATGCCTAAAGTTGAGTTTGTGTTCATACATTGACTCTCTATCTCTGATATACCTATAGTTCATTGTACTTGGGTTTCCCCATAGATTCTCTGCACCTCTAAACAGCATGTAGACTGCGAGAACATCACTTATAAAACGCACGTCTCTATCTTAAAGAAGCAACCCCTGTCCAACCATCCCTTAAAAATGAGCTTGATAACGGCACTATCCTGCAATATCGAACACTAGATTTCTCTATTTTATGTGTTTTGGGACACGTAGATAGTGGTCTATCTGCGGCTGCGAAACATGGACCCTAAGTAGAACAGAGGCGAAGAGGATCAACGCCTTTGAGATGAAATGCTACAGAAGGTTCCATGACAAAATATTCCCAGACAAAATATATGTTTTGTCTTGGGATATTTTGTCTGGGTATATTTTGTCTTGAAATATTTTGTCTTGAGGATATTTTGTCTGGTATATTTTGTCCGGTATATTTTGTCTGGGAATATTTTGTCCGGTTACCCTACAGAAAGATACTTAGAATATTATAGAAGGAAAAAAATAGAAAAACTCGGATATTATAAACACATTGAAGATTCGAGAGTGTTGATTACTAAACACATAAACAATAAGACAACTACACCTGTTTGGTTATATGAAGAGGATAATGGGCAGACAAAGAAGACGATGGAGTGACATCATTAAAGATAACATCGTGGAAAATGCAATCCACATCGTCCAAAACAGAGAGGGATTCAGAGAGTTCATTGGAAAGACAACATTCTGGAAAGAATACGTCACATGACACACATATAGTGAGTGGTCAATACTGTTACATCACAGAACACACCGACAAAGGTTGCAACGTAAGTTAGTACACATTATTATTCTATCTTGGTTCACATTTAACACATCATTATCATTATATATTCGGCTTTCTATGATTTTGATGTGCAGGATCACAGAATAAATAAGCAATCGGTTTTTGAGCTAAAGCATGATTGGTCGCTTGATATAAAGTAATATTATGACATCTCCGAATGTTTGTCAGTTATTTGATCCGCTTTCTTCTTCTGTATCTTGCTGTTTCCATTTTCATGTTGTATTTTCTTGCCGCTGACCCATAGTTGGGCGAACCATTTCAGTCTCTGTTTTTCAATATATTTGACCACATACGTTATTCCAACAGTTATTGTAACCTGTTCATTCCACACACAATCTCTTGTTGTTATATTTTCTTCTTTTCTTAGACATCTTATTTCACACTTAGTGAGCTTTCTCTCTTGTTCCTTAGGTTAGAGTCTATGTCTGACATTGGTAACACAATGTTTGGGATGAAGATGGAATTTATGGTTTGCTGTTTTCCTTTTCCATCGGGATAAATTTGTATTTCAAATTTGATGTAAGTTCATTATTTACATATTTGGCTTTTTGAATTCTTTTCTCAAGCTCTCTCTCTCTGTCCACTCTTTCTTCTTTTCGATTAATATCCCTTATTCCTTTCGCTTTATTTCCCTTTCTTCTTTTTGTTTTATACCACTTTATTCTTTTTTTGCATTATACCCTTTCTTGTTTTTGCTCTATACCCCTTTCTTCTTTTCGCTTGATACTTCTTCTTATTTTCGCTTTATACTCCTTTCTTCCTTTCGCTTAATACCCATTTTTCTTTTTGCTTTATACCCTTGTTCTTTTTCGCTTTATATCCCTTCTTTTCGCTTTATACTTCTTCTTTTCGTGTTATACTCCTTCTTTGTTCGCTTTATACTCCATTTTTTTATTTTATACTCCATTTTTTATTTTATACTCCTGTGTACCTTGCAGCTTCAGGGGTTCCATTCTTTCGTCATCTGCAAAAATGCTAATGTATAGAATTATGTTGTCTTGATCACTTTATGACCAAATAAGTACTTGACTAGGAAACACTGCCACTACGCTTAGTAAATTGGTAAAACTAAAGTTGAACAACGTGACAGTAATAAATAAAGCTAACAATGAAGACATTGATTTTCAATGATTTTTACTCCTCATATTCTCGTACATGGAAATGAAACATGTACACCGTACTCACAAGAAAAGAGATTGATCATCGTCCATTTCAGATATATCAGTATCATCATCATCATCAAGTGCCGTCTCCGCAACTAAGGTTGGCTGCAACGTATCTCCAACATCTCCTGTCTCTTGTCTTGGTGGTGCACTCTGCTAGACTGTAACCTGTCCATCGTGTAATGTTACTCTCCCACTTGTATCTCTGCCTACCTCTTGCTCGCTTCCCTTTGACTTTACCCTCAAGTAAGGTCTTCAATAGGGCGTCATGTCTTTTAATGTGTCCAAAGTATTTTATTTGCCTGATCTTTATTTCTCTTAGTAGTTCTTTCTTCATATTAAGTGTCTTTAGCACCTCTTTATTTGTTTTCTTCTCTTTCCATGATGTTCTCCCTATTCTTCTATATACCCACATCTCAAAGGCATCAATTTTGTCTTCTAATTGTTTATTTAGTGTCCATGTTTCTGAGCCATACATTAATATGGAATAGATGTAGCATTTTATAATTCTCATTTTTAACTTGTTTGTAATTTGTTTAGATATTAATAATTTCCTCATGTCATTGAAGGTACTTTTAGCCATTCCTATTCTCCTTTTAACTTCTGTTTCACATCTGCCATCATTTGTAACTATGTGTCCAAGATATTGATACTGTTTTACTTGTTGTAGTTTCTCTCCCTGTATGTTTACCTCCTGTTCTTCTGTGTCTTTGCTGATTATCGTGGTTTTTGTTTTTTGAATGTTTATATCCAGTCCATATTCATTACTTGATTTATTGACTTGATCTATTAGTCTTTGTAGTTCATGTTCACTTTCTGCTGAAAGAACAGTGTCATCTGCATATCTAATGTTGTTTATTATTTTCCCATTGATATTGAGTCCTGGTATTTCTTCTATATTTTTAAAGATATTCTCTGTGTAGATATTAAATAGGCTTGGTGATAAAATGCATCCTTGTCTTACCCCTCTTCTTATTTCTATGTATGGAGAGTAGCTGTTATCACACCTTATTGATGCAGTTTGTTCCCAATATATATTTTTAATCAGCCTGATGTCTTTTCCATCTATGCCTATATCAGTATATTAGTTGAATATTTATTGATACTATAAGCCTGCCAACACTGAAGTTTTGCACAGGGTCAAGCTTCCAACAATATATACAAGATCAGTCATAGAATGATTCAGTGAATTGTACATAGGCTAAGAATAAGTGACATTTACATCCCCAAACATATAAAGAGAGAAACTGTCACAGAGTGCATGATGATGCTGGAAGATGTGACAGATCCTTGCGATAAAAGGGCATGCAAAACATTAATCAATGCATTTCTTATCACTTCTGATAACTGGAAAAAAATAACGGAAGGTTGCCTCACATGGAGAACCAGTCTTCGCGATGATGCTAGAACTTTGAGAAATCAACACACAGCAGAGCAGATTCAGATCCAAGGGAGAAAGGGTCAAGTCATGTAATACTATGTACGTCTTCTGAAACAGACCACATTGATCTTGCATCAACAGAATTAGTAGACACAAGACACGTGTCCGCTCAATGGATACATGCTTGCTTCGAACAGTCTTTCATGGATGAGTCAATTAAGCAATCAAGTGCCGTGCCGAGTGGCGTAGACGATCGTGCTTATCCAAAACTCTCTGTCTCTTGTGTTGTTAATAAGTTAATTTGGTGATATTTGTGATATTTGTGCTGTCCATTGTGACAACCAATCCAACATTTGTTTTCTTTGTCTTCCTCTGTCTCTTCTACCCTTGATCTTTCCCGTTGTTATTAAATGTTAAATTCCTAATATCCTCATCACGCGCCCTAAAAATCTTGATTGTCTGTTTCTAATTTTCGCTATAATTTGACGTTATACTCCAACATCTCTCTGAGTTTCTTACACATGTGGTTGCGTCTGTGGGTCTCAGCAATGGCCCACTAGACATACCATCCATGCAACAGAACACCTTAGTGGATGACATGCCGTTATATTGAGGTATCTTCTTATAGAAGTTTCATGGCATGTCATCTATACAGTTATGATTTTGTTTTGTTGTTGAAATGTTTTTCATGTTTGCCTGAATATATATGTATGCACCCTCTGGGGTTGGGAGGGAGCCAGAGATGTACTGTGCAGCACAGAGGTGGAGGAAACTGACATCACTGTTTTTCCTATGGCTGAGGCCCATCATAGAGGCACAGTGACTCAGGACGTGACATCCCTTTGTAGTTTCCAAAACTTGTGTAATGCTTTGTCCGCCGTGACCTCCTCGGTGAATTTATTCCAACACATCTTCTTTAAAAGACTCTATTGTTTAAAAGACTCTATGAGTCTACATACACTGGGATGGCTGCTGGAGCGGAGGGCGGAGCACTTATGGGAATGTCCCGCGTGCTGTGAAGCCATTTTCTAATCAAGAATCGAGAATCAAGAATCAAGAAGTGACAACCCTTTTGACTTGAACATGTGGTTGAATGCCTGGAGGTATAGAGAAGGTTGGCATAACCAGTAGTCAATTGGTGGCGGGGAATGAGCACAGTGAACCCTATCTTGGCTTCAGTACATAGGTTGAAACCTAACTTCATGGAGGTGTGTTAGTTATTCTCTGGTTCTGTCCCGAGTTGGCCGAAAATCCACAGACTTCCCAGCAATATAATGCCATCTAATGGCCTTAGGTCAAAGGGCATGAGCCCATGGACCGCTGGATCAGCAACCAACCAACCTGAGAGTTTCTACATTGGTGTTCTTTTCTGTTCATGAAATGTTCATCATTCTTCTTAAATACCACATCCCAGTTACCTCTAGCTTATTTTGTCACTTTTGTTTACTGTCCATGATTCGCTTCCATAAAGAAGGATTGACTTAATATATCATCCTATCACTCGAAATCGTGTATGCATTAATACAATGTATAGAATGTATACTCTATTGCATGAAATGTTTCTCAGTTTTTGAAATGTTTTGGCCTGTGCTATCCTGATCTTGATCGATGAGAATATGTGTGACCATATAAATCAATATAAACTAAGTGTCAAATTATTGTAGATACAAAATTGAGAAATAAAGCAATCAAGAATACCTAAGTATACAACAATATACATATATTGTTCGTCTTTGTGGTTAGTTAGTTAATTAGTTAGTCGTCGGATCATCATCACTGCAAACTTGACACGTCCAAAGTTGTTCCGGTCTCTCACTGAGTGTTTCCAACATTACATTTCTGCTGACAATACCGGTCCACTGTTGGATATACACCATTCAAGGTAGCATACGACACTCTAAGAAAGATAACACAGCCAAATAGACCAAAGATATCTACAATACAAGACAGCAACATCAGTGTTGGAGTGAAAATCAAACTGTATAGGTCGCTGGTGCTTTCAGTTGTGTTGTATGGTTGTGAGAGTTGGACACTCACTGCGGACATGGAGAGAAGATTACAGGCTTTCGAGTACAAATGCTACATAAGAATTCTACGAATTTCCTATAGGGAACATAAGACCAATGTGTACGTAAGAAATAAAGTAGAGATGTGTGCAGGTGTCCAGGAGCCATTGCTTTCAATAGTGAAACGATGAAAACTAGCATGGTTCGGACATGTATGCAGGCACGATTCCTTGTCAAAAACAATACTGCAGGGAACTGTCGAGGGGGGAAGAAGCAGAGGAGGGCAAATAAAGACATGGACAGACAACATCAAGGAATGGACAGGGCTAGATATTTCCACACTCATCCGCATCGCTGAGGATAGAATTCGCTGCAGGACTCTGTGTGCTGAAGCTTCCAATGTGGTACCCCTACGACCCTGAAGGGTTATGGGTTTTATAGATAGATAGATAGATACACCATTACACTGCGCCCTTCAAAATGTTCACTTTTAGTAACACCGCATTTCAAATCCTGATCTTTAATCCTGGCAATTTAAAAAGAATCATCACCAACACTGGTCTCAATCTCGTGTGCTATATCTTCTATGAAATTCAAAACATCAGCTCGTCACATTGCTCCATCACTATATGCCACAATAGCGCATGGCGCCAATTGATCTGCTCTTTCATTGCCTCGAACACCCATATGTTCCGGCACAAAAATGACCATATGCTAATTCACATATACATATGGTAACATGTATCCTCTCTGCGGTGGCGAGATACAAGGCAACCACTGTGACAGCAAAGGTATCGTGTTCAGATCACGCGATTTACAATTCTGCATTTGGACTGTTCAGAAAGCAATTGACAAACAACTATTTTGTCTTCCTCTGTGTTCGTTCTCAAACTATTGCATATTATCAGAATGGTCCGAAGAGTGGAATGTGTTATCCCACTATAAAAATGTACACCATACATAGGTGGTGTAGGCGATATTACAAACTCATTCTGAACTTGACGTGGTGACATCAAAGACATGCGTCCTTTATAACACAAGACACTTGAACACTCCCCGGAACTCTCTAACAGTAAACTTACAATATGACAGTAGGCTGTATAGTCCTGTAGAATGTGATATAAATACGTTTGAGAAACGCTGATATTTTCTGCATATTATAGAAATAAGTTTGAGAAACACTGACATTTTCTGAATTATATAGAAATATGTTTGAGAAACACTGACGTTTTTGCTTATTATAGAAATAAGTTTGAGAAACACTGACGTTTTTGCTTATTATAGAAATAAGTTTGAGAAACACTGACATTTTTGCTTATTATATTTCTGGGACATTTCATTACAGGAGACAGCTTTATTGCGATAGTCAACCTTTTATATAAGTTTCTCAGGAACAGTTGAATCCAGACTGTCAACAATATAAAACATATTGGCTAATGGGAAAACAATTTTAAATTAGTCATTTGACAATTCTCGTGATTTTCATTAGTCACTATGATTATACTTTGTCTCGACAACCAATGAAAACGACGGGGAAAAGTCAAATCAGTCATTTTAGAAAGGTGTTATTTTCAAAATAGCCAATAGGTCCTATATTGTCGACGGTCACTTTCGAATGAACAGCTATTTAACAAACTGACAAGCAAGAATGGAGATACAATTAAAAGCAATGTATAGTAACCATAACTCCTCTTCCTTAGCAAAGACGCATTAAGGAATAGTTACCCCACCGAAGATGGATGTGTCGGTCATTGGCACAAATAGAATGGCAACTCATTATGTTTTCATTCCTTGAACTATATCCTGCTGGAAATCTAGTATGACCATTGTCCTGCTGTACGGGAGATATAGCTGGGAGGTGGAGAATGAACGCTGAAGAAGAAAAAGAAGAATGGAGGTATATGCAATCATTGGCTTATCTCTATATTTAACCGGCTTGAGTTATTAGTACATCAAGGGAGTATGATCAGAGAGAGCCGACACGTGTTTGCATGGGAATGAGTTTCTCTTACCGCTCGATTTATCCTCGTTGCTTTGAGTGAGGATATGTTTCTGGCGTAACGACATCTTTGTTGTTGGATTGCAAAAACAAACACGAGTTGGATATGGAAAACATAGAAATATGGCGAGGGTGGAACGAGTGTATAGTAGGTTTGAGTTGTAAGTAGTTTACGAGGGTTAAACGAGTGTACAGTAGGTGTGAGTTGTAAGTAGTTTACGAGGGTTAAACGAGTGTACAGTAGGTGTGAGTTGTAAGTAGTTTACGAGGGTTAAACGAGTGTACAGTAGGTGTGAGTTGTAAGTAGTTTACGAGGGTTAAACGAGTGTACAGTAGGTGTGAGTTGTAAGTAGTTTACGAGGGTTAAACGAGTGTACAGTAGGTGTGAGTTGTAAGAAGTTTACGAGGGTTAAACGAGTGTACAGTAGGTGTGAGTTGTAAGTAGTTTACGAGGGTTAAACGAGTGTACAGTAGGTGTGAGTTGTAAGTAGTTGACGAGGGTTAAACGAGTGTACAGTAGGTGTGAGTTGTAAGTAGTTGACGAGGGTTAAACGAGTGTACAGTAGGTGTGAGTTGTAAGTAGTTGACGAGGGTTAAACGAGTGTACAGTAGGTGTGAGTTGTAAGAAGTTGACGTATTGTATTGCGAAAAGGAATGAAAGACGCCGAGAAACTCTCAGATGATTTGAAATGTTGATGGGAATGGAGAGGTATTGTGGATAGTCGAAGTAGCGGAGATCAGCTGTCAGCACAAAAAACAGCATTGTACTTGCGAACACACGTGTTCGAACCTCTACAATAAGAATGTAACAGTTGGTGTTGTGATATGCCTTTGTTGTCGTGATTGTGACCAACACATTTCTCCGGAGTATTGACGGGCCAGAATGAATATAAGAAATATTAACACCGTACTGGTATAGTTGTGTATTCATGAACCTGCTAGGACATCAAACATAATACGAGGAATACCTCGATACATACATACATACTTACATGCATATATATATATATATATATATATATACATTCTTTTATACATTCTATTTGTTGAAGAAAAAATTATTCCAAAATATGGACAAAAGACATTCAAGAATTACTGCGCATGTCACTGAAAGATGCAGGACAACTTGCTCAAGACCGCGAAGAATTCAAGAGATCCATAGGAAAGACTACGTTTTGGAAAGGATATGTCACTTGATGAATGAATTTGTTGATGTGATATTGTTGAGATGTAATAATCAGGAAATGCGCTCATCATGTTTGTGTGTATGTTTGTGTGTGTGTGTTTGTGTGTATGTTTGTGTGTATGTTTGTGTGTGTGTTTTATCTTTCAGTGCATGCAGCTCTGTCTTTGTTTCAGACAAATGTACCTGCTCGTTATGGTTGTGAGCTCTTATTTGTTGCATTTTGGATGCTTCTTGGCTTTTATTGCTCCGTTGAAGCTCACGAAATAATCTGTGGGTAAGGCTTCTTATATTTCTTCTTCATCCAATGTTATTAAATACGTCTCTATTACTACATCGGATACTGCAACTCTCGCTGATCATTATGTGTACAAATGTAGGATATATCGCTGATCATTATGTGTACAAATGTGGGATATATCGCTGACAATTATGTGTACAAATGTGGGATATATCGCTGACAATTATGTGTACAAATGTGGGATATATCGCTGATCATTATGTGCACAAATGTGATATATATATATATATATATAAGTTAGCTAGTTATTCCTCTAGAGCCAAAGACACATATGGCGCATGTCATAGATTTCCATGTCTCTCGTTACATTGCAATTTGCTTTAGATCTTTATTGTTTCTGATACCGATGGTGAAACATTCTCTTGTAGTAGTTCTACGTAAAGTATTATTTGGTCTTTCTAATTTTCTCTTGCCCCTTGGTGACCACATCAAGGCTTGACAGGGGAGTCTTTCAGTATCCATTCGTAGCGCCTTCCGATGTAATTCCAGCGTTTCTTTCTAATATAGGTGGATACATATTCTTGTTTTGATTCTCGCCTGACTACTGTGTTTGATTTTAAGTCTGGCCATGACCAAAGTATGTCCAGTAGTCTTCTAAAACTTTTTTTTCCAAAGGTGTTCAGTCTTTGTTTTATATATATATACTCGTATATATATATATAAAGTCTTTCTGAGAGTTTATGACACAATGGTATCACATTTGACTTACATATTGCCTCAGAAATCACTATAACCAACATTGGCTGGCCGTTGCGAAGTCCTTAATAAGATAAACTATCAAGTAAATTATTTATAAATTAAAGTAGAACATAAACATTGATTGAAAAGCAAACACACTTTACTCTGTGCAAAATAGTTGTCGAATTTTCTCGAACATTTTCCACAACCACAACGGCAGATTTCCTAATTGTTCATGTTTTTCTTTCCAATTTTTCTTCGTGTTACTAAAAATTCCCAGTTACAACATAACGATCTGAGAAACATCTAAAAATCTGCTTCTCCAAGTCTTTGATGAATTGTAACCAAGATTTCTTCTCTTCTACACCGACCATGGACGATACTTTTTTGAATGTGATAATTCACTTCTTGCCGCCTGTCGCCACGATAGCTTCCCTCTGATCTTTGAATGCTACAGCAGTTACTTAGTCGTTTCACAGTCTTCACCCTCAAAGAGATATAGGAGAGGCGTACCAGACAAACTGTTCACAAAGTGTACCTGTGAAAATCGTTAGGCTCACCGCACACGACGGGCCTGAATATGAGCAAAGCTGGAGAGAATCTGCCGTGAAAGAACTATTTAAAATGTGCGTACATTTACATGCGATACGTGTTTTTGTTCAACATTTCCTGATCGGTTTTTTCCGTTGAGCAGGGATCACGAACTATTGAAATAGTATGCATTAATTTCTTCTTCTTCTGCGTTCGTTATCAAACCCCTGCAGGTTAGCAGGATGTAGTCGGGAGAACAGATTGCGTTGTCATGTTTACAGCATTATTGCGATATCTGGACCTTTCGGTCTGACACATCCGTCTTTAACATGACTTTTATCACTTGGATAATATATTAGATGTGGCATCCAACTCCACCTCATGTCCTTCCTATTCACCTCTTATGACATGCATGGAGGGTAAACTGTGCTGCTATTATGTGCATCACTCTCGGACCAGGCAGCACACGGACGATTGATTAGTTGATGCTTGTGGACATCAAAGTCTTTGCGCCACGTCACATTCAACCATAGACCAGATTCTGCCTTACTTAGACCTGGAGTATGACTGTCTTCCTCAGCGTTCATTCTCAAACTTCCACTGGGTCTCTCTTATAGCAGGACACTGGTCCTACTAGATTTCCAGTAAGATGTAGTCCAGAGAGTGGAAATGTGTCGTGTCGCCGTTTTAATCACGCCAATGGCCCGACACATCCGTCTTGTCGGAGCTCTGATAACCAGCACGAAATACTGTGGTTTTCAGTGGGGGGAGTTTTAAGTACTCCGTGCTGCTGGTTTAACGCGGATCCCCGTTATTTACGTATTTATGTCAGCGCATCCGTTTTCGGCTTTTGTGTGTATGACTAATGAAGTACGGAAAACAATCCAGAATTCTATATCGCGTTTGTAGATCAAGAAAAATCTATCAGAGAGTAGACAGACAACAACTATGATAAATACTCTCGTATTATCAAAATATAGGGTTCCAGATCACCTAATCAACTTGTGTAGTAGTAGTTATACGGGTAGTCAATCTGCAGTTAGAACTAGTGTAGGGATTTTAGACAAATTCCACTTACACTCTGGAGTGCGACAAGGATGTGTTATATATTCTTTGCTATTCATTACATGTATTATTGTTTATGTAAAATTGCCAACAACAATGAAGAAGATAAAATAAGCAACCACCTGAGCTATCTTCATTAGCCTACGATCCTGAAATAATATCAACATCAGAAGAACAACTACAACAACATATACGCCCGTGTGTTGCCGGGGCCCGAAATTGGACCAAAGAATAGCACCACTGTTTATCTTCCATGCATGTCGTAAGAGGCGACTAAGGAGTTTATGGGATGGCATTGGCTGTATCATTTCATATAGGGTCAGTGACCCAAATCAATGCTGAAGTCGGATGTGTCAGGCTGAAAGGCGCAGATATCGCAGCAATGCTGCAAACCGTGACACAACGCGTTCCGTTCTCTTGACTGCATTCTGCTGATCTGCAGGAGTTTGAGAACGAATGCAGAAGATCTCTGGTAGTTTATTGAATTCGTATGTCTCTAGTTCTGATTTTGCATCTGAATGCGTGTGTATGCATCTGTATGCGTGTGTATGCATCTGTATGCGTGTATATGCATCTGTATGCGTGTGTATGCATCTGTATGCGTGTGTATGCATCTGTATGCGTGTATATGCATCTGTATGCGTGTGTATGCATCTGTATGCGTGTGTATGCATCTGTATGCGTGTGTATGCATCTGTATGCGTGTGCATGCATATGTATGCACGTGTATGCATCTGTATGCGTGTATGCGAAATGAATGCACAGAATAACAACGCCATGACCAGTCAAGTATGTTGTAGGAAGATCAAAAGAAGGGATTTGTGTGGGGAGGTGGACGTTAGTGGTCATAAACGTTAGATGATCAAACGAAACAGGAGCCATGATGAGGTCAGATTTATCATGACCAATGTCGCAGAAATCGCAGCCCATCTAAAAACCATGAAAAAATGCACTTTGAACTGCGGATTACACTGTTAATCTGCAGTAATATGAGAACGACCGCAGAGATTTCATTAACTGAATTCAATACTTAATATATCGGCTCACTCACTGAATTGAATACTTACTGTGTTGTTTGACTCACTGATTTCAATACTTATTGTGTTGCTGACTCACTGAATTTAATACTTACTGTGTTGTCTCAATCACTGAATGAAATACTTACTGTGTTGTCTCAATCACTGAATTTAATACTTACTGTATTGTCTCAATCACTGAATGAAATACTTACTGTGTTGTCTTAATCGCTGAATGCAATCCTTACTGTGTTGTCTCAATCACTGAATTCAATACTTCCAGGGTCGTCTCACCCACTGACTTCCCTACTTACTGATCTCTCTCTCTCTCTCTCTCTCTCAGTAGTTTTAATACTGGATGTTTCTTCTCTCAAACTGACTTTACTACATGTTGTGTCGTCTCTCTGACTAACTAAAAGAGTTCAAAATGACTGAGAAGTCGTAGATGATTGACTTCACTGTGCTCGGTTTCCCATATGTACTCCGTCACTTCAACGAAGCGGCATGACGTTTGCCGAGAGTACCACTCATAGCACGTAACTCCGTAGCTTCAAATGGTAATTCACATGGATCTCTTAAATAATCCAACTTGTAAGCAAAACGACACGAGCCGGATTCGAACTCATGAGCCACTACGCTTGGGAGATCAACTCTCACTGACTTTACTACATGATGTCGCCCGTGTTTTGTCGGGGCCCGACAGGGGAGCAAAGAATAGCAACACTATTTACCTTCCATGCATGTCGTACAAGGCGACTAAGGAGGTTATGGGATGAAGTTGGCTGTCCCATCCCATATAGGGTCAGTGACCCAATTCCATGCTGAAGTCGGATGTGTCTAGCCGAAAGACGCAGATATCACATCAATGCTGTAAACTATGACACAATGCATTCCGTTCTCCGGACTACACCCTGCTGATCTGCAGGAGTTTGAGAACGAACCAAGAAGAAGAAGACTACATTATGTGTCATCTCACTCAGGGGTTTCAATAGATGTTGTATTATGGTACACACAAAGCGTTCCACTGCTGAATAACTCACTCTGTGTAAAGAGACATTAAATTGTCACCAGTGCTAATGATCATTTACTTTTTTTGTAAATCTGAAAGCCTTGTTCTGGTCTAGAAGGCAATTGGCAGTAAGCTTGGACTAGAACTAGTTCACCCACTCTTTTTTGCAAGGTTTCGTTCATTGCCATTGCATTCACTTCTTGCAATTCTGATGTCTAAATACATTATTGTTACTGATAATATAAAACATCTTGATTCTTGATTAGAAACTGGCCTCACAGCACGTGGGGCATTCCCGTAAGCGCCCCGCCCTCTGTTCCAGCAGCCATTCGACTCGATGGTGTTTCAAGTGTAATGCTGCCGAAACAGACATCGACATCAGCGCACAACTCTGGCCTATGCGACAGGTTTCTTTGTCGTTCCGCCCACCCACGCCGTGCCCGTAACTAGTTCAAACACAACGTAGGCCTGTCGTAACAACATGGTAACTGTTATCGAAGGTTACGTATACGGGATTGTATAGATGATGTGCCATGAAGCTTCTATTAGAAGATAACCTCAATATAAAAGCATGTCATCTACTAAGGTTTTCTGTTCCATGGTTGTTTTGTCTAGTGAGCCATTGGTGAGACCCACAGACGCAATCTCATGCGCCATGAATATAAAACACCTAGCTTGTGCTTGTCCACTCCACATGCTTTGGACAGATAATTAAAATCTTGCTCAAGAACATAATCAACAATTGTGCAATTACTTCTTCTCTTCATGCTATTAATTGCATTAGATCTTGCGTTTGCCTCGAGTGCCTAGTGATGTACTACCTTCCTATATGGTATTATGCATAATTTATCGATTCGTACACAGGTCATGTCCATAGGTGCTCAGATCTCTGCAGTAAATCTCTCAGGGTATAACGACTGATGGTTCCAGTTTTATATTGGTTCAATGATCTTTTTGAAATCGTTGCCAGGTTATCTCTACGGACCAGGCACACCTTTACTCCCAATTGACACATTCTTGGTATTGATGCATACTCATGCATCTTCAAATCCTGCCATCCTGCAGACTCACGAAGAGCAATGATTATGACCGCTCGGTCCATAGACTGACCATCTGTCATGGTTGCATGGGTAACTAATTGGTAGGCCCGTTTGTTTCCCTCCACGCCTGCGTGTCCGGGCACAAAAGTAAGGGTTAGTTTCCGTTGAGGTACCCGCAATCTAGCTCTCTCCAATAACTCCACTCATCCCCTATGTACATGGCCTGTTATGACATTCTGAATCATGTTCATTGAGTCACTTGGTATGCACGCATGAAAAGAGACTTGCGATCCCAGCCAGTTAAGTGCCCGCGTTAATGTAAACACTTCCATTGTAAGACTGCTTGTTGTGGTAAAGACTCCACTGGCTTCGTGCACTGTTCCCCCGTGTGATCTTGCAGTAAATGTCCATGCGCATCGGTGGTGACCAATGATCGACCCTTCCGAGTAAATCACATCTGTGTTGTCGATATGTTCGCAGATGATTGCATTGATGTCACAGGGCTGTGTTCCTTGCACTCTTTATTGAGTGTAATGCTGGTCTTGACTGCCTCTTGAAAGACCATATGAATATGTATCCATTATTGACCAGGAGTTATCTTCTGGGGCGGAAATCTGTTTACATGTATCCTTGGCATGATTCATCGAAGATTTTCCTCTCTTGAGTCAGTTTCCATTCACACGAGGGCACTCAATGTGTAGTGTAGTGGGTGGTCTATGTTAGAACTCACCATGAGATAGGCAATGGTATGCCATATATCAATTCTGTGAGCTATGCTCGAAAATGAAGGAGAAATATCATAGCCACACAGGGTGTGTCCATTGTGCAACCAAGGATTATCCGAATCGCTTCATTTTGAATTCTGTCCAATCTCTCAATATGTTTGCTACTGGCAATGATATGGCCTGCATATTCACTGACCTTTGTAAACTAGTATTACTTCAACTTGGAGACGCTCACTTATTTCACTTTCGTTAGATTTGGAGACACGAAAAGCTGGCTGTCATGATCATATGTTGTCTTACACCTTACATCGATACCTGGGTTCTGGACCGGGAGAGGTTCCCATCACATATTATGTTCATCATATGCAAATCAATTAGCATTATTTCATTGTCTGCACTGCTAGGTCATGATGTTCTTAAGACAATGCCAGTGGTTTCTTACTGGCTTCGAAACAACATGCTGCCGGGATGCATCACAAGGGACTTCCTTTGAATATTATCAATTTGCTAGCACTATGAGTCGCATAAGATCAATGAGAGCACCCATTTCGTCAGACATACTCACAGTCACATGACTTACTGACTGTTTAACGTACATAACTTAGAGAAAGCAACAATGAATCCCAGTTCACATGTGTTCCATTCTGTCATTTCTCTGTATGAAAATAGTAAATCTCTGTTTTCTTGTAATGATATTGTTTATGAGTCAATTAATTATTTTTCCCTGTTAATGTTGACATCACTTCTTGATTGTTTACCGTATCCGTGATAATATTAATATCGTTGTATGGTATCTCATTTCGACATTTGTCATTTTCTTTGCCACTGCTTATCACTCGCAGACCGGAAGTATCAGATATGTGCCGAAAATATGTCGTCTAATGACATATAAATACTTTACATTTTCATTACATTCTTTAATATATAATTAGATCTTGATGGAGATCGCAGGTTCACCGGAATTACAATCCATTAAATGGTATAAAATGTTAATATGGAACCACTCCAACGAAGACTGAACCACAACGGCTGTAAAACTAGAGGGTAATACAACGTGGTTTCAACATCTTGCGATTCGAGGACAATAGAGAATTATCATTGTTACAATTAGCATATCTTATGAAACTTTTATGAACAGTAATCCTGAATAAAACGAACATATTTGTAATGCAATGATTTTAGTGACAGATTGCACCACGAACATGCCGTCATCATTATGTGTCATAACGGTGACAGATTGCAACACGAACATGGCAACATCATTTTGTGTCGTACAGGTGAAGAATGAGGAAAGGTCATTTCAAAGCTCTAATGGTTGGTTGGTTGATTTGTAGCTGATCCACTCGTCCGTGTGTTAATGACGCAATGTCATTGTGTTATATCATGCTGTTTTCTATCCACGAGACAAGAAAAGAAACCTGATAGATTCTGAAGGTGTTGGACTGTGGTATCAACAAATATATATATATCACTGTTTTCTCAGTTATTCTGCTGTTCTCACGAATGTGTAGATTTCAAGTTATGTTTATTCCTTGTTTTTGTCAATTCATGATTTTATTTTCAAAATTGTTCAGCCATACTCCACTGTTCTGCCACTCTTGAACCTTTATGCCAGCCTCCACTGTTCTGTCACCTTCAACCTTTCTACCAGCCTCCACTGTTCTGTCACCTTCCACTTTTCTGCAACCCTTCACAGTTCTGCCATCCTTTACAGTTCTCTCACCTTCCTCCGTTTTGTAATCTTCCACTGTTCTGTCACCTTCCACTGTTCTGTCACCTTCCGCTGTTCTGCCACCTTTAACTGTTTTGCCAACTTCAACTGTTGCGTCATCTTCCACTGTTCTGCCACCTTTCATTTTTGTCACCTATCACTGTTCAGCCACCTCCACTGTTCTGTCAGCCCAATTTCTATCACCTTCCACTGTTCTGCATCCTTCCACTGTTCTGTCACCTTTCACTGTTCTGCAACCTTCCACTGTTCTGTCACAGTAGCATATGTGTCACTTTGATCATCAATTGAATGGATCATCCAAATCGTCTCACACAACTCCTTACTGACATCTTACGACATGACTGACAGGTACTTGTTTCACAATTATTTCCTCCCCTTTCAGGGCGGTCAGTTCACGGGCGATATCTTTGATATAACTAATGCTTCCCATCACGTTACGGGTGCACAATAAATAAGATAATGTACCCAGAAAACAGTGTATTATGTATGCTATAATGCTCTGTGTTATGTATGCTCTGTGTTATGTATGCTCTGTGTTATGTATGCTCTGTGTTATGTATGCTATCATGCTCTGTGTTATGTATGCTATCGTGTTATGTATGCTCTGTGTTATGTATGCTCTGTGTTATGTATGCTATCATGCTCTGTGTTATGTATGCTCTGTATGTGTTTTATTATTACATGTCATATACTTTATTATTGCATGCCATGCTCTATATTCTTTCATGCCATATTCTGTATTCTCTAATGTCATACTCAGAATGCTCTCATGTCATGCTCTGTATGCTTTCATGCCATGCTCTGAATGCTCTCATAAGTGATATATAGACTGATTGATCATAACATAGACAACAACAACACACACGAATTTCACAGACACGTTTATGTTCATTCCTTGACGACAACAAACATGTTTTTGTTTATCGATCTAGAAAATATGGATAGTCGCTGGAAAATATGGAAAGTCGAGTTAGAATATACCTGTTTAAATTATTAACAGAAATCTAATCATATTATATTAAAGATGAGGTGTGGTTGAATTCGGAAAACGTATTCACTCAATGTGCGAGTCGAAAAGGTGTCGGATAAACAAACGGACCTTGTTCGCATATCATATACTTTCTCCTGGTTTTTCGTTCTATCAGTCTTTAATGATTCTTATTTCTTTCGTTAATTGTTAATGCCGAAGACACGTGTGTCAGGTCATTGGCGCAAATGAAACGGCGACATAAACTTATTTCCATTATCTGGACTACATCCTGTTGACGTCTAGTAGGACCATTGTCCTGCTACGAGAGATATTCTCTCGGGGATAAACGCTGAAGAAGAAGATATAGTTATGTGTAAGAAGGATAACAAAGTATATAGACTTAGAGAACTGACTTCATATCTTCTCTTGTTATCTCAACTAATGAACAATATTATCGTAAGAGTCGAATAATACGTACATCTGTGCTCGAACCGCGACCTCTGAAAGAAACAACCATATTTGAAGAATGCAAAACTAGGCGAAGCAATTTCATTTTCAATTAATGAACTCGGTAATACACGTCATCTGACGTATCCTCATCGCCATGTAGTTAAGCTACTTTCACAAACTTCTTAGTTTTTTGGTTAAAAATAAAATAATCTCGATCGTGAGATACGATTCTTTGACAGAGAATGTCAATTCAATTTTTAAAATAAATATCAGAACTATGAACAAATATCAGAAATATGAATAAATAAATATCAGAACAATGAACAAATATCAGAAATATGAATAAATAAATATCAGAACAATGAACAAATATCAGAACTATGAATAAATAAATATAAGAACAATGAACAAATATCAGAACTATGAATAAATAAATATCAGAACTATAAATAAATAAATATCAGAACTATGAACAAATATCAGAACTATGAATAAATAAATATCAGAACTTCGAACAAATATCAGAACTATGAATAAATAAATATCAGAACAATGAACAAATATCAGAACTATGAATAAATAAATATCAGAACAATGAACACATATCAGAACTATGAATAAATAAATATCAGAACAATGAACAAATATCATTAGAGAACACCAGACAAAATCGTAGTTGCCCTGATCCTCGTGTCAATCAATCAATCAATCAATCAGAGTGTAAATATTGAAGTTTCAATTTGATGTCGAGTTATCAGTGACTTCGTACATCTATCATGCTTCACTTTACGTCCTGTTCAGGTTTTTACACCAATCCCTTGCAAATTTTAATGTTACGTCCTGTTCAGATTTTTACACCAATCTCTTGCAAATTTTAATGCAACAATGATTCACAAGTTTAAAAATATTCTAAGCGGATGATGTTCCTTAGCGCATGAGTTTTGTCAGATCAAGCTATTGATTGACACTTTGACCTAGCTCGCCAGTGTATCCGAGAGATCACTTTCTTCAACACCTGCATGTCCTGGCATAAATGCAAACGTAATATTTCCCGTTAAAGATTATGTCAAGAACGTCACCCAAGAACGGCGGATGACTGCCGCTTCAGCTTTACGGAGCATGTTCTTTGTGTTAGTACGTGTTGTTGTTGTTCGTCCATCACAAGTGATGATGACCATTTGTTACATCCACTTTTGAAAATTCAATTAGAGTTATGTCCTTGATTATGAGTTCGTATATGGCTAATGAGCCCTATTCGAGCTGTAAATGTCCTTGGACAGTTCGGACATGGAATGACGACGGTAGACGGATCTTGGTCTATCCGTGACTTTCTAGCTGCTCTCCGCTGTTGAACTGCTGCATTTCTCTTCTTTTCACAAGATGATGCGCTATTTTAAATTTAGAACGCCATGTAGATCTATTTTGTGCAAGTTCTTCCCATGTAACGTGGCCTTTTCAAAGGCTTTCAGTGAGTTCTTTAACGAGTCCTTGTAGCGCTTCCTTTGGCCACCTTGAGATCGTATACCCTTCTCTAGCTCACCATAGAGAAGTATCTTTGGCAGACGATGGTCTGGCATACGCACCAAATGACCTGCCCAACGAATCTGTGTCTGCACACAAGAAGACGTGTACATACATGAGAACAGATATGAAACATCGGCCACGAAAACGCGCTTTTTCTCTATTTTCACAGGCGTATTCTCTATCGTAAGACTGATCGTGTGTCGGTGAAGAATGTGATTTATTATGTAGTCATCACGACCTCCGAGTTATCATATATTTAATTGTACTGATCAATTGTACAAACCATCAAGATATTATAATACTGTAAAATATGTATAACTTATTATGTCCATGCATTCACTGTAAGAAAGATGGTATTGCTGGTCCAGCTACCTTTCTAATGTGATCACATTCTGAGATGTGTGGCTAATGGCGAAAATAGACCAGGATGACCATTGCGATATGCGCCTACTTCCCGTTGTTTGTGCTAACGCCATCACGAGGAGCGTCACAACCGATATAAATATAACATATAAAACAGCAGGTTTCCCAGGGCGACATAAAGCATATTATCAAAGCTGCCTGTCTATCTATCTATACGATGTGGTCCTTTTTGCCTTGTGCCGTCAGGGGGTGGAAGAGTTCTCTGGAGATGACCTTCTTGTGTGCTGTTTGTAAGCTTGTTCCTGTGGCTTCGTTGATTTCTGTGATCCATCTTTTACATGGTCTGCCTCTAGCTTTACAGCTTTTACGTCTATGTGTGGGGTGCAAAGGGAACGCATTGCTCTAGGCGGACCCAGGGTTAGCAGATAACCAAGATCCCAAATGTACCTCCACGCGGTGCACCCTGGAAACAGAAATACAGCAGCTCGTGCTGATTCTGGCCAAATCTTTTGGGGATCGTGTCCGAGAATGTGGAGGTAGCAGATGGAAAGAGATTTGACTGCACAAGAGACAGACAATATCTCCGACACCACCAGCATCACCACATATAGCGACACTGTCGACATACAGTGAAGCTAGTCAGTCCAGTCCGAACATTGAAGGGGCGGCCAATGTAAAATGCACGTAAAGGTAAATGCATGGCGAGAGACAAATATGTTTCATACAGAGTACAATGAAACAATGAAAGGGCAGAACAGCGCTAGAGGGCAGCGCGAACTGCAAATAGAAAGTGAAAAGTCCCTAGGAAAGGGAACTACAAGCTCCGTCAGCTCGAGACGGGCTTCTAGTCACCAGAGTTCCTAACAGGCAGAGACTCAGACCCATCCATCGGCGTTTGGTAAAGAAAAAGACCTAACCCAACTCTAATATCGAGCCTTCCTAAACCGGAAATATGCTTGCAAAGAGAAAGGGTTCTGTACCCGATGGGTGTAGGCAAGAAAGGGACAACGATGGCAGTCCTGGCCCAACTCTACTGTCAAGGTTTCCTATACCGGAAGTAACTTGCAGAGAGAAAGGGTTCCGTACTCGATTCGCTCAGGCACAAAAGGGACAACGATTTAGCCCTGGCCCAACTCTACTGTCAGGTTTTCCTACACCGGAAATACACTTGAAGAGAGAAAGGGTTCAGTACCTGATGGGCTCAGGCGCTATTGGGACAAGGACGCTCAGCTCGAGAACGCCTTGCTCTCAAACGCGTGGTGTGAGACTCGAACTTGGACAAGGGGTACACGATGTCGGTGAACAACACCTCGGCTAAGAGGGCGAAAGAGCCAAGGTCCAACTCCTCTGTTGAGTTCTTCCCCTTAAGGAACCAGGCTCATGGATGAGAAACGGTTCAGTACCTAATGGGCACAGGCACAGCACGTCCAATTACACGAGGCAAGTTCATAGACAGTGGAACACCTCGTTCGAGTGAGACGAGAGCAAGAAAATCGTCTGGGCGAAGAGTCTTCACTACGCGTGCCTGCAGACAGATATAGAGGCTGTCACAGGCTAAGGGTAGCCCACCCGAATTGTCAAGGCATGCCGAAATCGGATGTGCTAGGCCTACAAGGCGCATAACTGTGGCACAACGTAATCACGCTCCCGGCGGAAATCGCACGGATATCCGTGATGGTTACAATGGAGCGAACGAAAAACAAACAAAACAAACAAACGTCTATGTGTCATGGCCATTTGTGGCATGCTATCTGTTGGTAGTCTAGAAGCGTGTGAAAACCACTTGATCTGTTGTCTTTTGATGTGTTCCAATACTGGTATTGTTTTAGTTATCTGTCTGATGTTATCGTTTCTAATTATATCTCTTAATGACACTCCGAGTATTCTTCGTAGATATGTCATTTATGCTGTCACTATTTTTTTCTTTTGTCTTGTGCTGTCATTGTCCAGGTTTGGCACTGGTAGCACAGTGATGGATTAATAATAGTTTTGTATAATGCAACTTTAGTGTATTAGTTTAAATTTTTGTTCTTAAAAATACGTGTCATCTGTCCTAGGATATAATATGTGTTGTTGCATCTATTTTCATTGCACCTCTCATCTCTTACCCTCGATCTTTCCAGTTGTTACGATGTTCGCCATCCACCTCTTCTCACGAGATGAGCCAGAAACTTTGATTGTCGTCTTCTAATATATTATAATACGTTCTCTGATATATATATATATAATCGCATTCGAGTCGTTCATCACAAACCTGTTAGATTGTCTATATGTCCATATGGCCCTCAGCATTCTGATACAGAACATTTATTGAATCTAATGTATTATTATCCTGTTTATATATTGTCCATGACTCGCATTCATATGTTGGAATCGGTGTTATCTAGCTCTGAAGAACTCCCTTCCTTACCTCTATAGATAGGGACACACCACACAATATAACTATTCTTCATTCTTAGGAATACTACCTTTTCCTGGCTTATTCTGTTTCTGATCTCTGTTTAACTTCTTCCATCTGATGTCATCGTTGTTACTAAATATTTTGTTTGTGTACCTATTTGTGTTAGTTTAAAAAAAAATATGACTTGAATTTCATATGATTAGCAGCGTACAATTGACAACGGAAGAAATGTGCAAATTAATTGTCCTTTGTTTGCTGATGAAAATCGCAACTACATTATCAGTCCAAAATTCACACAAACCAAAACACATACAAGCATACACGTCCTCGTCGGTTCCCTCCAGGAATCATCTATCCCAGTATGCCAATGGTCCGTGCGTGCAAATCCCCTAACAGGAACCAGTGTTCTTTGCGACAAAATTCTTAATGGATAGAGGGACCCACTAATGGAAACGAATGGATCTTGTCTTGAATATTCTTAACCAATAAACGGTGATCTATCAAATTTGGACCTGTCACTTCCTGGAGGAAAAAGTCACATCTATTGATTTACAAATTTTCTTCATTCACACGAGAGTCACATTATGCAGAACATCTGGACTACATAGTAGTACTATCGTTTCAGCTATTTGCTAGAGTGAATAATTTACATATTTTTACAACTTCAAGTTTTACATGTTGAATGGACTTGTGTAGATGAGATAAATTTACTTATTCTAAATTACTTTTGTGTTGAGATCACATTTATTTGACATTATCAATACGTTGATGATATTTGCTTGATAATAGTGATGTATCACATGTAATTGATGTTTCTGGTATGTTGATGATGACATCAGATGTAGATGTTGCTCGTGGTATGCACATGGTGACATCAAATGTACTTAATGTCTGTCATATTTTAATAATGAGATCACATTTACTTAGTATGTGGATGACACGATCTAATAAACAAGATGTTAGTGGTAAGAAGCATATTTGTTTAAAATGTGGTAAGGGCAATAAGTACAAAAGCACTAAGTAAGTATGTAGTATTTACTAGAATAGGCGATGTACTATTTTAGCAAAATGTAAAGCAATAATTTAGATACCAGACAAACGTGTAGATAACGTTTTGACGTACAAGCCTTCGTCAGGAACCATAAAAATCTGACGGAGACTGCATGTAACACTAAAACAATGGATAGGCATGCATGGCATAGAGCAGGTCGACTAACGGCCTGTGTCGAGCTCTCTTTTTAAAGTTAATTCTGAGCATGCTTATTGTTTTTGCATTATTCATGAAAAACTGTTCTCCAACAAGGCTCGTTCTCAAACCCCTGTTGTCGATAAGCAGGATATAGTCCAAGATAATGGAGTATACAGGTTTTAAAAAAAAACATTCTGATCTTGGCGGAAATATTTGCATCCATTGTCCTGACAAATCAGCTGTGTCGTAATGTGACGTGCCCATTACAGAACGTTGTCTTCACTTCCACTCTGTAAGCCTCTCGGTTCTGTGCAAGCTACTCAGTTTTACTAGTGTCATATTCAGATGGTCTTCGAAGTCATCATTCGCTAATTGCTGAAAGAGACTGAACTCCTTTGGAAGTCTCGAGATAGTCGTAGTGTATGGCATTCGGTTTATATTATTACTAATTAAAACATAATTACACATATCAAAAGACACCATTGTTGTTCGTCCATCACAAGTGATGATGGTCGTTTGTTATATCCACTTTTGAAAATTCAATTAGAGTTATGTCCTTGATTATGAGTTCGTAGATGGCTAATGAGCCATATTCGAGCTGTAAATGTCCTTGGACAGTTCGGACATGGAATGGTCTATCCGTGACTTTCTAGCTGCTCTCCGCTGTTGAGCTGCTGCATTTCTCCTCTTTTCACAAGATGATGCGTTATTTTTTAAATTTAGAACGTCATGTAGATCTATTTTGTGCACGTTCTTCCCATGTATCGTGGTATATTTCAGAGGCTTTCAGTGAGTTCTTTAACGAGTCCTTGTAGCGCTTCTTTTGGCCACCTTGAGATCGTGTACCCTTCTCCAGCTCACTATAGAGAAGTATCTTTGGTAGGCGATGGTCTGGCATACGCATCAAATGACCTGCCCAACGAATCTGTGTCTGCATCAGTATTGTGTCAATGCTGGAGATACCAGCTCTATCAAGGACATATCAAAGACAGCATACGGTTAAAGGTAAAGTAGTCAATATGATAACTTAAAAGAGAATTATAATTTGATGATCAGTCATTACTGAAAAAACGATTATCAGTCATAGGAAAAGCATCTATAGTATGCACGGAACACACAAGTATACGAGCAATAAATACTCACAATTTAGGAGATCACGGAGAAATGAAAACACATTAGGAGATGGCGGAGAACTGGACTTACAGTTGTTGATCTCAGGTAGCTGGACTCAAAGTAGGAGATCACAGAGAACTGTGCTCAAAAAGGAAATTACATGAAAATTGACTTCCACTCTGTAAGCCTCTCGTTTCTGTGCAAGCTGCTCAGTTTTACTAGTGTCATAGGAGATAGAAGTAGATCACAGGGAACTGGACTACATGAAGGAGATCACAGAGAACTGTGCTCAAAGTAAGAGAATCGGGAAATTCACTCAAAATTGGAGAAAATAGGGAACTGAAATCAAAGTAGAAGATCCCAGGGAACCAAGATCAAAGAAAAATTATGTAATACCTTGCATTAATGATGGCAGATGTGAAACAGAAGTTAAAAGGAGAATAGGAATGGCTAAAAGAATGGCAATGGCATGAGGAAAATATTAATATCTAAAATTACAAACAAGTTAAAAATGAGAATTATAAAATGTTACATCTATTATATATTAATGTATGACTCAGCAACATGGACACTAAATAAACAATTAGAAGACAAAATTGATACCTTAGAGATGTGGGTATCTAGAAGAATAGGGAGAACGCCATAGAAAGAGAAGAAAACAAATAAAGAGATACTAAAAACACTTAATATGAAGAAAGCACTACTAAGAGAAATAAAGATCAGGCAAAAAAAATACTTTGGACACATTAAAAGACATGACACCCTATTGAAGACCTTACTTGAGGGTAAAGTCAAAGGGAAGCGAGCAAGAGGTAGGCAGAGATACAAGTGGGAGAGTAACATCACACGATGGACAGGTTACAGTCCAGCAGAGTGCACCACCAAGACAAGAGACAGTAGATGTTGGAGATACGTTGCAGCCAACCTTCGTTGCGGGGACGGCAATTAATGGTGATGATGATGACCTTGCCTTAGAAGTAAACAGTTTATTACTGTAGATGTGCTGAAATAAGTATCGACTGTGTTACCACAACTCACGTATTCCTGGGTGGCAGCAATTGCTCTCTAGCATAGTCTCTCCCCACCACCCGATGCATCTTTCTCAAACTCTTGTCTGTTCCAATAAGCGTAAAACCCTTCTAGCGCTTGTCATTTTTATTAAGACTAGCCTAAATTTATGTAATGACTTACGGTTTCAGCGTTTGAATTATGGATTCCTGCAAGAAAAAGCATTAAACCGTCCAGGGGTTACAGTCTCCATGGGAAAGGATTTAAGGCTCAAATTAGGTCGAATGGGATGAAAGAGCACTCCTGGGTGATGTTTCTGTGTGTGCGTGTGTTTGTGAGCTCGGAGCTTTCGTTTTCTTGTTGAATTTCTTAATATGTGCTTAAGTTTGTTCATTTCTGTAGTTTGGTTCTCCTTATAAGTGATTGTGTTTGAGCTGTTGATTGGGTGGTTATTTTTAGGTGGCGATTACATCTCGATGGCTGTGTTTAGATAGTTATGTTTAGGTAGATATGTTTGTTAATTTGTTTGGATGGCCGAATGTATTTGTCTATGTTGGCCAGTTTATTTGGTGGCTTTGTTTGGGTGGCTATGTTTGAGAAATTGTTTGGATGACTTTTTTCGGATACCTATGTTTGAACAATTGGTTGGATGACTTTATTTGTGAATCTATGTTTGAACAATTGTTTGGATGACTTTATTTGTGAATCTATGTTTGAACAATTGGTTGGATGACTTTATTTGTGAATCTATGTTTGAACAATTGTTTGGATGACTTTATTTGTGAATCTATGTTTGAACAATTGGTTGGATGACTTTATTTGTGAATCTATGTAGAAACAATTGTTTGGATGACTTTATTTGTGAATCTATGTTTGAACAATTGTTTGGAATTATTTCTGTGAGTGGCTATGTTTGCGTAATTATTTGGATGACTTTATTTGGGTGGCTATGTTTAGGCAGATGTTATAATCCATATATTGATTGGGGCGGGAGAGGGGTAATCTTTTAGTGGAGATGTGAGGGTATCTACGTCTGTGTGTCGTTGTGTGGTTGACTATGTGTGCGTGGCCGTATGTGGGTGTCGTGAGTTTGGAAACTGTATCATTGTGCCACAATGTCGCAAACATCATCATATATGGCATCGCATCTTCAGATATAAAATCGCACTTCCATATATGACATTACATCTTCAGATATGGCATCGCATTTTCAGATATGACATCACATCTTCAGATATGACATCTCATTTTCAGATATGACATCACATCTTCAGATATGACATCTCATTTTCATATATGACATCTAATCTTTAGATATGATATCTCATCTTCATATATGACATCTAATCTTCAGATGACATATACTTTTCAGATATGACATTTCATCTTCAGATATGACATCTCACCTTCAGATTTGATATTTCATCTTCATATTTGACATCACATCTTTAAATATGACATCTCATCTTCAGATATGAAATTACATCTTCAGATATGACATCTCATCTTCAGATATGACAGAAAAACATGATTACAATATTATCATGAGGCTTGCTCGTAAAAGTCTATAATTGTTCCACTTACTATCCTCAGTACAATTTTCTACTGATGAAACTCTACCATGACTTGCTGCCTTCTTCCTCTTTTCGTGTATTCGTTCTCAAACTCCTGCAGGTTAACAGAATGTGACTCGAAGAACGGTATGGATTGTGCCATGGCTTACAGCTTCCTGGGATATATGTGACTTCTGGCCTAACATATCTGACTTTAGCACGATTTCTAATTCACCATGACCTTAGATCGGATGGGATATCCAACTCCATCCTTTGATCTCTTTACTTATTGTGCCCATATGGTAAGTGTTTATAACACACGTTACTTATTCAATATTGTTACTGTGATATTTATGTTAACTACTATGATATTACTGTGAAATAACTGTGAAATTTACTGTGACATTTCTGTGCTATTTATGGCACTACTGTCCATGCATGATTGTTCTATTTTGTCTAGCTAGTTTATAATTATATACTAGCTTCAGCAACTGATGTTGATGTGCTTGTAAATATCCTAGAAATAGATCATTTCTGGTCTTCACAAACATTGCAGAACTAGCAATATGAAACATAATTGTCTATTGTCTTTCCCCAGGTGAATGATGGTTGATCGCTTTCACACTTGCCATTAAGCGTAGGGGTGGGAGATTAAGCTGTCGTTCTAATGTCAGATGTGTTGCCGTGGTTAAATTTATCCATGTTTGTTCAAGGCTATCTTGATATTTTCTATCCACCGTTTCCTTGTCCACCTTTGGCCTTACCCCCGGATATTCTTTTGTTATATGCTCTTATTGGTATTTGGTTTCGGTTCATTCTCATAAGGTGACTGAACCTTTTGATTGCTGTCTCTCAATATGTGCAATACATGATATTATACCAACTCTTTTCATAATTTCTTCATTTCTTATATTATCTAGTTTGGTAACGATTGCAGCTTTTCTCAGACACATTTCACATGTAACGATTTTTCTCTACTTTGAAGCTGTTAAAGAAAATGTTTGACATTGGTAGCAGAGTATGAAACAAAATATACTACATAATATACATTATATTAGGATTGTTTGTCACAAATCACAGAAATAATGAATTATCCAAATAGATACAAACTATTAAAAAACTACATCCGTCTACTGAGAAATTATTTCGACTTCCAAACTGATAGAGAAGAATGGTATGAGCATCATACCATCACGATGACACTAATGTCAAACATGGACACTAACAATATATTCCAACAGAAAACTTGTTACAATAGAGATGTATACGTAGAATCTTCGCAGTAACAATAAGAGACAATCTGGAACGAAAACATCAGAAGACTAACAAACACAATGCCAATACTGGATTACATGAGAAGACAACAGATTAAGTGGTTTTCGCATGCTTCCAGACTATCATCAGACAGTGCCCCTCAAAAGACATTAATATACAGACACGATGCACGCAAAGCCAGGGAGAGACATTGCAACGGATGAGTTACAGATATAAAAGTGTGAACGAAAACAAACATATATGAAGCACACAAAAAAAGCCATCTCCAGAGAACTCTTCTACCCATGAAGCTGCAATGCGAACAACAATAAGAAGAAGAAAGAAGAATAGCTTTAGTAGAAGAGATGTAACACAGTTTCCTTGATTGTATTGGCATAATTCACACACAAGTATTGCCTTGAAAGCTAGTAAACATCATGTGTTCCATTTCTGCATGACCAATCGCCAAATAAGAGTAAACAACATAATCAAAACAAGGCAGAATCAGTATTTTTACGTGTTTTCGGTTATTTCCGTGATTTTCCTTTGTCAGCGACAAGCAGCCGACACAAATAATATAAAAAGTGACCAATGAAATCACAACAGTCGAAAACATCACGACTGCTGTTGTGTCTTTATTGTATTATAAAGTCTTACTTTATCTTAGTAGGTGTTATTTGGTCTTATTAGGTGTTATTTGGTTGTTATGTCTTATATAACCTTATTAGGTAATATTAAGTCTTATTAGGACTTAGGAAACACTAACTTAGGTAGAAAGATTACTGTACAATACCTAACTGAACTAAAAGTATGTGCCATGGCAGCAAGCTGCCGTTGGAGATGAAGATAACTCATCGTGTACTAAGCCGCAACAACTATTAGGTGGATGGCCAGTTTCCTTTCCTTGTCGATTGGATGAGTGGTCGTGTCAAGCGATAAATCACAACCAGGATTTTTTTTTTGTCCGGACGTCGTTTCGAACCTGGCACTGTGTTACCCAATGATAGAAATCAAGCTCACTATCAACTAGGCTATGGCGCTCAACTTAAAAATACATATCACTAGGAAAAAATAAATAACACTAAAATTTAGAAGATGGACAATTGTATTTGGTCTTATTTGGCGATTGGTAACGAGTTTCTACTGTAAGATTTATGTAGTATTGCTAGCTGATCAGGACAGTCGACTTCTGGCCTATTCTTTCCCAGACCCGAGTGCTTTATCTCAGTTCAGTGTGATGTCGTACTTTCAATTAGTTCATTGGAAGGTGGTTAGAGAAAAAGTGCTCGGAGGTGCGGATCCTCAAAGATAAGAACAATTACACCCGGTTTAGTAACATGTATTTTCATTATCTCCTGTTCTTCACTGTGCGCAATGTAAAAACTTCAGAATTGCAAACATCAAGTTGGGTTTTCACATAAGTTGATGGTATTTTGCTATACAACCTAAGCAGTCAGAACTCATTACAAGTAGTACACATACCAAATGAGCTAAATTGTCGGTGTGCTGAATCACAAGCACTGATTTTGTTAATAGATATAAGGCTAAAGTCGTCTTGTTCTACATGAATAAAAAGCTGGTCAAAGAATCAATGCCAACTGTCAGTTATATGGGGTCCAATAGCATGAGAGAATTTGACGTAAAATATATAGGAATAACTTTTTGAGAGATGTCTCTCATTCGAAAACATATTAACAACGTAATTCAGAAATCATTGAGGGGAATCAGTGCTTTCAAGTTCATGGCGGCTGCATACTTGCAATAATTGTCACTTGTCCTGCTGCCGCAAAAATGCAATAGTGGTCACTTGTACGGCTGCTGCAAAAATGCAATAGTTGTCACTTGTCCGGCTGCTGCAAAAATGCTATAGTTGTTACTTGTCCGGCTTCTGACAAATGCAGTAGTGGTCACTTGTCCGGCTGCTGAAAAAATGCAATAGTGGTCACTTGTCCGGCTGCTGCAAAAATGCAATAGTGGTCACTTGTCCGGCTGGTGCAAATACTAGTGTTTGCTATCTGTGATAGATTATGACCTCGATCTGCTCAAAATGTCACAGAAAATTGAACTGGAAACAATACAAAAAATGCTATGAGGGCAGTGCTGTGATGTGCCATAGATGCCCTGTTTATAGCAATGAGTACACTGCTATTATGTACAAAAGATGTCCAGATTATAGCAATGATGGCAATAATATGATAAGCTAAAGAAGCGCATATCATAGCAATGAGGGCAGTGCTATGATGTACCAAAGTTGACCACATTTTAGCAATGAGGGCAGTGCTATGATGCACCAAAGTTGACCACATTTTAGCAATGAGGGCAGTGCTATGATGTACCAAAGTTGACCACATTTTAGCAATTAGGACAGTGCTATGATGCACAAAATTTGACCACATTTTAGCAATGAGTGCAGTGCTATGATGCACCAACGTTGACCACATTTTAGCAATGAAGGCAGTGCTATGATGTACCAAAGTTGACCACATTTTAGCTATGAGGGCAGTGATATGATGTACCAAAGTTGACCACATTATAGCAATGAGGACTGTGCTATGATATAATAAAGATGCCCACATTATAACAATGAGACATTTAAGTACGATATCCAGCAGCAAGGTAAGAACATAATTTAATGTAGTCAAAGTCAAGCATGAAGAAAGTCAACCACGAACAAAGTCAACCATGAACACACCCTCTTACACGAACGCCCAGATGAAACAGTGGGAAAGCGGAAAGATATGGGTGGCAGGTGCAGTGAACATGTCCATGAATTGATATGAATATTCGCATTGGAAAAGGTAGGTAGTGCTTTTACCTTGGAGGTGTACATAGATAACATTATCTGACAAATGCAGTAATACAGGTGGGAGAAGCGCACTCGCAATAGATTGGTATTAGGGCAGTGGTCACGGTTCAAGAACTTGTCCACTTGCACTCAAAATAACAAGACACAATCAAACGCACAGATCAACAGAGAATCGCATAGTCTTGGATGGGATTTTGTATCCAGGAAGTGCAGGAAGGTGCTTGAGAAAATCTCTTCCTACTCCACTGCAACATTGAACATTAGAAAGAAAATAGATGCGGTACCTGCCTCATTTAATTGTTTAGTTATTGAAACATCACAGGTAGATCCAGGAATAGGGTAATACAGTTTTGCTAATACTTAATAACACCGATAATGACACACACAAATCGACGTTTCGGTCCAAAGACCTTTATTAAGACAAACAATTCAAATATCAACACACTCACACGGTGATACTCTCAGACTCCAAAATCATGTTATATACGATAGAAACATAGATAGGTGCATATTAGGAAAAGAATGGGTCACATTACTGATCAATTCGTCTAAACTGTTCTATGGATGTACGCACTGGTCATTCAGGGGTCAGATGCAACGAAAAAGCAGACGTATGTGTGTCAATAATGTGCTTAAGTGAAGTAAATGTAAAGAGATATGGTTAACTTAATATGGAAATTTATTGACATGCTACAGCGTGAAGAAAATGAGGCCGGGGGTGATCATGTGCATTTCCAAAGAATGACAGGAATGGGGATTACCGGGAGGTAATGGGAGAATGTGTGTCTTGTATGGAAATATCCCAAGATCATAATCATCAGACTGAGACTATGAGTGGGCATACTCTTTGATGGCAGTTGAACTGAGAGCGGATCACCTATGAGAATACCCCGTGATTGTTGTTATCTTCTGCTTCTTCTTTCTATCCTCCTGTACCTTTCGGTGTTGAGGGGAGAGTGATTGTACGGTCTTTTGCCCTTCTATTTGCCTCTTCTGCTGTTATATTTCCGAGTGTCTCTAATACACTATCTATCCACCTTTTACGAGAGCGTCCAATAGGTCGCATGTTTTCGTTTCGTTTGTTAAATGTTTTTTTTTGGATAATACTTTGCTCTTTCTGTCTGGTTATGTGGCCGTACCATTTAGCTTGTTGTTTCTGGATGTATTCTATTGGTGACTAGATCCCTAATTGTTTCCTTAGTGTTTCATTCCTGATTTTGATTGTTGTTATGAAATCTAGAACCAAGAAACACAGTATATTAAACAAACCCATAGGGAGCCCGCCGAAAACGGATGTGACGGTCCATTGGCGCGAATAACACGGCGACACAACGCATTTACATTTTCTAGATAACATCTTACTGTAAATCTGGTAGAAACATTTAGACTAAACGCTGAAGAAGAAGAAGACGCAGGGAGCAGACAATATGGCGCGTATAATCTAATAGAGATATTAGAAACGACCAGGGAACATGTGCTTGAGTCAAGAATAATCACATGATATAAAGATAATTGTTACATTAACCTTGTTTGCGTGAGTTTCTCTTTAAATGATCTGTTATATCGCCAATTTGACGTGCGCGAAGTATGGGACAATAATGAGACATGTCTGAACTAAGAAAACCAGATCTTATCAAGTCATATAATATCCGTTGTAATGCTGGTACTTAGATTATATTTATTCAACCGATTCCACGTCACAACCAGTTTATTTCCTGGTTTTATGTCAACAGAAATTCGTCAGCTTAAGCACGCTATAGATTTACAGATTGGCTTAATCCTGTAATCAAGATCTATGATGCATGGTTCCTCCCTATTCATCAACTAATCCCAGCTCATCGAAAAAAATATGGGTTCTTCTGTCTCTAGGAAAGCATCACACGTTCCAACACGGCAATCCTGGCGTGAGTACCCAGAGTAAAACTCTCAGTCTCATTAGAAAACAGTAGACAGGTCAAATTTTCATCTGACCCTTTTCCACTCTGTCCCTGTCGACCTGACATCCTCCCGGGATACCCTCGATCGTCGCTCGTGTTTCCGGGGTCAATTGATAAAATTGCTAGCAGTGCCAGCATGTTCGTGACAAGTTTTACAGAACTGTTTCATCTATCAGTTATAATGTTGTCACCAAGAAAAACACATCCACATGTTTTCTGCATATGTGAAAACAATAACGTCACTCACACACACACACCAATGTTATCCTTTCCACCAACGCCCATCTCTTCTTCGTTTGTGCTCACACTACTGCAAGATAATACGATTCAGTACGGAGAACATAATGCTTTTTGTTATAGTTTATAGCTTAACTGAGCTACCTACCCTTTTCAGTCAGATACATCCGATTTCAACATGACTTCTGAATCATTGTGACCATATATGGAATGCGACAGAAAAATTCACCCCGAAATATTTTAGTCACCTCTTATGACATCCATCGAAGCTAAACTGGAGCCTTTCTAAGCTGCAAAATTATAAACTGTAGCCATTCTAAACTGTAACCATTCTAAACCGTACCCATTCTAAACTGTAGCCTGTTCTAAACTGTAGCCATTATAAGATGTAGCCATTTCAAACTGTAGACATTATAAACTGTAGTTATTCTAAACTGTAACCATTCTAAAATGTAGCCATTCTAAACTGTAGCCATTCTAAACTACCTATTCTAAACTGTATCTATTCTAAACTGTAGCTATTCTAAACTGTAGCTATTCTAAACTGTAGCCATTCTAAACTGTAGACATTCTAAACTGTAGCCATTGTAAACTGTAGACGTTCTAAAATGTGCCTATTCTAAACTGTACCTATTCTAAACTGTAGCTATTCTAAACTGTAGCTATACTATGTTCACCTCTCCCCGCGACACACAAGTTCAACCAAAATCAATTTAGTTTCATGTGCATATACAATAACAAAAAATTAAATGGGTTAAGTAGCAGTGTAGTAATGAACAGATAAACATCGAATCAATGTCTCGAACAAATGAGCCAATGAAGATAAACACATAAATTAACAACAAACGAAGACTACATAATAGTTATGTTGTTGATAAAACATGTATGGAAATTTTAAACAGACAAATATTGAAGAAAACTTTTGTAGTATATTCCCAGATATATCAATTTATATTATATGTTAGGAATGTGGTTGCGTCTGTGGGTCTCACCAATGACCCACTAGACAAACCACCCATGCAACGGAAAACTTGAGTAGATGACATGCCGTTATATTGAGGCTCTCTTGTGGAAGCTTTGTAGCATGTCATCTGTACAATTGTGTACCCGCTCTGAGTAGAAGGCTCATTCAATAGGCATTGCACTAAGCCGAAAGCTGAAGTCTCCTGGGTATGAAAGAAAGCTCAGAAAATCTACATCATTGCACATAGGAAGTGGGAGCTAATTGGGGTGTACATAATCACACCACTTTCTGTTCTACATGTGTTATATATATATATATATGTATATATAGCTTGCTTGCTATCACTGGGTTATAGCGTGCCAGGTTCGAAAAGACGTTCGTCCGGCCACAAACGTCCGAGTTATAATTTCTCGCTTGACTCGACCTAGTCAACTCAGCTGGAAATGGGTACCTGATGCAAGCGCTAGGGGAGGTAAAAAAATTAAGAAAGAAACGGCTACCCCCATCTAATATTTACAGCGGCTTATTACATTAAGAGTTATCTTCATCCCTGACGGCAGGTTGCTGCCATGGGACCTACCTTTACCATACGAGAGTTATTTAGTCATGTCTATATATCAAAAGAATAATATAATAATAATATAACTAAATAAAATTCGCTGTATGTGGTATATTTGAAATGTTACTGTTAGGTGAATGTATACAACATTATTTGTGGTATATTTGAAATGTTACTGTTAGGTGATTGTATACAACATTATTGGTTGTATATTTGAAATGTTACTGTTAGAACATTATTTGTGGTTTATGTGAAATGTTACTGTTAGGTGATTATATACAACATTTTTTGTGGTTTATGTGAAATGTTACTGTTAGGTGATTGTATACAACATTATTTGTGGTTTATGTGAAATGTTACTGTTAGAACATTATTTGTGGTATTTTTCAAATGTTAATGTTAGAACATTATTTGTGGTATATTTGAAATGTTACTGTTAGGTGATTGTATACAACATTATTTGTGGTTTATGTGAAATGTTACTGTTAGGGGATTGTATACAACATTATTTGTGGTTTATGTGAAATGTTACTGTTAGGTGATTGTATACAACATTATTTGTGGTTTATGTGAAATGTTACTGTTAGGGGATTGTATACAACATTATTTGTGGTTTATGTGAAATGTTACTATTAGGGGATTGTATACAACATTATTTGCGAGTTGCGTATTCTAGAACCGATGACGAACACAGCCCTGATACCACAAACCAGATACATCAAAAGTACCCTTCATTCAGGACACGACAAATAAGCCTGACAGCTTTTGCTTCATTGTGTCCAACGAGGCATATCTATATGCAGGCTTGTGACATTGCTCACGACGGACTCGCGTGTGGATCTCACATAAACCACAACGTGTCCGGTGTCTGGCTGCACTAGCATGGTGTGTGTGGGTATGAACTCGAGACTAATTCATCTTCTCCGTATTGATTGAATATGTTATCAAGAACCGTGGTTTCTTTATTTCATCGCTCTATTTCCTACAATTTCAGCACTGTATAGCTGTGTCTATTTCATGGTCTTCGTTATGACTTACATAATTATACGTCGTACAGCAAGTTTGTTAGACATTGTCACATACCGTCACATTTGTTATGTTATGTTATGTTCCTCCAGGGCCATAGGCGGCGCATAGGGCAGAAACCATAGCCTTCCATTTCTGTCAATGTGTTGCCAGTTCTTTCAATTAGTTAGATTTAAAGTCACTCCACTTAACATTCAGAATGGTACGTAGGAATTTGTTTTCAAAGGAGTCTAGTCTCTTAACTGTGGCTTTTGTGGCTTTCCAACTTTCGCATCCATATGATAGAATAGGGATGATGTTGAAGTTAAACAAGCTGAGTTTTGTGGTGTTTCTTAGTGTGTTTGACTTCCAGATATTACGTAGTTTATTGAAAGCACCCACATTTGTAACCTAAGTTAAAAAAAGTGTAGAAAGAAATACGCGCACTAATTCAATACTATAGCATGGCGTATGTGACTGAAAATGCCCACTCATTCAATACTATAGCATGGCGTATGAAACTGAAAAGACCACTCATTCAATACTATAGCATGGCGTATGAAACTGAAAAGACCACTCATTCAATACTATAGCATGACGTATGTGACTGAAAATATCCACTCGTTCAATACTATAGCATGACGTATGTGACTGAAAATATCCACTCGTTCAATACTATAGCATGGCGTATGTGACTGAAAATGTCCACTCATTCAACACTATAGCATGGCGTATGTGACTGAAAATGTCCACTCATTCAATACTATAGCATGGCGTATGTGACTGAAAATGTCCACTCATTCAACACTATAGCATGGCGTATGTGACTGAAAATGTCCACTCATTCAATACTATAGCATGACGTATGTGACTGAAAAATCCACTCATTCAATACTATAGCATGGCGTATGAAACTGAAAAGACCACTCATTCAATACTATAGCATGGCGTATGAAACTGAAAAGACCACTCATTCAATACTATAGCATGGCGTATGAAACTGAAAAGACCACTCATTCAATACTATAGCATGGCGTATGTGACTGAAAATGGTCGTGATGTTGCATATTATCATCGAAAAGAAAGATATAACTTAACTGTTATTATGAATGTGGGTATAGTTAGTTCATTAGAGGGCATTCAGATCATCATCATGGCACTCCGGACACGCCCATATACGTATAGATGTGTCTGGAGTGTCATCACGATGATGTGCACCGTTTTAACATTCAGAAAGTACTTAATATTGATGAACTAACTGTTCATGTTTTTTTTAAAATTACTATTTGACACTCATTTCTTGCAACGCCATGTTTTACTCCGGAGTCATGTACTCTAGCGATAGACAGAAAGAATACACACAATATCTTGCACCTTGTCTAACTCCTTTATTGCATTATAAAAATCAGTACTGTTTACTGACCTACCGCTGTTCACAATGGCCAAGCCGGCACATTTGCCTTCTCTTTTATTTTACCTTAATACCTACGTGTTCAGGTACGAAAATGAAGGTAACTCACTTTAGCACATACTTCATGAACGACCCAAACCAAAGAAGGTGTAAATACTCCGACTGAAACATCCGAAGTATACTCACAGAATCGGTAAGAAAGCAGATACATGTAGTACTCTGAGACTTTAGCTATATCATTGTTCTGGACGCCGCCATCACCATCATCTTCATACCACTGGTGGTTTCATACAAATCACAAATTTCTTCCCTAATACACTTCGCACAAGCGCTGCGAACATGCCAAATCACGGACCCATGTCTGAACTTTATACGCATATACCGGAGCTAGGCATTAAAACAGAACAATTTATTAATTCCAAAATCTTTGGCTTTTGTCTTTTTTCTCTTCTTGTTCCGGTCACATTCCTGTGAAAATAGCACTAGGCTGCATATGTTGCTCTACAATGATGTCTTTATTGCGTTGTCTTCTACAACTGTGTCCATAAGATATAATAAATTTATTTGGTATCTTCCTATACTACTCATTTTCATGTGTTTCTTAGTCTACCAACTTTTTTTTCTTTGTTGGTTTTAATGAGCCCTCTCTGCTTATATTATGGGGCCTGTTTCTGAATATCCCTCCATTTTCTACATTTTATCTCTACATTCAAAATGGAAAACTAAATAGAGAAATAGAAACAAGGTGCCAAAAAACAAACATAGTGACCTACCAACTTTCACCATTACTTCTCGGATCAAGATGAAAATAGAAAAGCAGCCACTATCTACAATTTGTATACCTACACTCTGGTACCAATGTCAACCATGGTTTTTAAAAGCCTCACAGAAGAGGAACATCATTACATGTGAAATGCAGTGTCTGAGAAAAGCTGCAATGGTTACTAGTGATCATAATCAAGTGCCGTGCCGAAGATGGAGGCAACCAGCCAAAAGGCGTACAGATACTCAGGATGCCACGCACAAAACACAATGGAAACATGTCTGTATCTATTAATAGTTATGATGTCTGCCCTGTGGCGGACGTTCAGGCAGGGACGGTGCCGGGCCCTATACCTTGAAAGGGCCCAACCTCAGTTACTGGAAGTCCTCAATTGCCCCGAGGAGCCAGGAGGCAAGGGAATAGAGCTACTGGCCAAAGAAATCAACGACCAATAAAATAATGCACTTGAATGTTGAGGGTGTCAACAGTAAAAGAGAAGGATACAGCAAAACATTGGAACTTGAAAATATCCTAAGTGAAGAACAAGTTAGTGTACGCTGTATCCAAAAAACACACTTCAGTAGCGACCTGCCAGAGGCAAAAGTTACACATCTGGACAAAACATCTCATAATTATTCTGTCAGATCTGTTAACACATCCGCAATGATGTCATGTATAACATTCTCTGTTACACATGAGTCTGCCACAAAAAGACAGGAGTGTTGCACTGTTTATCCATACAAATTTCCTTAGTCGCCTCCTACGACATACATGAAATATGACAGTGACATTATTCTTTGCACCCAGAACTAGACAACAAGTACCCGGTTTCCACAAGCGCGTGCATCATGATTAATGAAAGGAGTTTTAAAAATACTCAGAATAATATATACATAAGTGCATATTGTTCTTGATTTCATTGATCACACAGTATCGATTACACTGTTCAGTACTGTTTACTTGTTATGGATTCCTTTATTGCGTTAACTGTTGGGCAATCTTCAACACTTCATACACATTTTTACAATGTTGTTAGTTTACCAAGCCCTATGACAAAGACAATCAATCTTCAGAAACAAATCTGTAGATTTAAACATCGAAATAGCACTATTCAAAACATATTTTATATCACCGCTGTGTTACCAACGCCAAACATGGACAACGACAGCACAAGATAAAAGTAAACTTGTAACAGATGAAATGGTATGCTTGCGCAGAATCCTAGGAATATCGCAAAGAGACAGAGTGACAAATGACATTAGACAAAGAACCGGTACCACCCTAATATTGGAATATATTAAGAGCCAAAAGATCAAATGGTTTGCACACATCAGCAGACTACCAGCAGACAGCATACCACAGCAAGCTATGCTACACAGATACAGTGAAGACAAACCACGTGGCCGACCACGAAAACGATGAACTACCGTAATAAAAGAGGCGAGAAACTCAACAATATACTCCGCACACACGAGGGTCATCTCCAGAAAACTTTTCTATCCCTTATGCTGAAAGGCAACAAAGGGTTTAACGAATAAATAGATATAGTTAGTTTAGTTGCTTTGTATTTTTTTTAGTGAAAAACTGAATTCGACAGTTACTAGTTCCTAACGTGAGTTGTTTGCGAATAAGTGTGGCTATTTTACAGAGAGTATTCCCTGATGCCAATTAGAGATTACACTAATAGGATTATGTTAAAAGTAAAGGATGAGACAGTTTATATCCATCTTAGATGAGAGACTTGTAATGGCGTTAATACGGAAATCAATGAGACAAGGGATCACTGGAGTGATAACACGATGCGTGCAAACGCATGGATTACAAGATATAATGTTTTCGTTATTGTCTGCGTTCATTTTTTTCCCCTTTCTTTTAGGTATTGCATTGTTTTATTTTAAAGAAAATATGCAATTGGCTTTTTAACATTCATTGAAGAGATAATACAAGTAAATAAATGAAGGAAAACATTACGAGTGATGTCATGTGACGTATTCTTTCCAGAACGTTGTATTCCCTATGAGCTCTCTTAACCGCCTTATGTCGTGCTTGATGCGGCTTGTATTTTCAAACGATGTATTCATGTTATCTTTAATGTCGTCAGAACTTCGTCTTCTTGTTCTGCGATTTCTCCTCTAACCAGGTACGCTTTCCTCCATTATTTGTCTTTCTAAACAGTTCTCTTTATACGGCCAAACAGGTGTAGTTTTCTTTTTGCTATTGTTTTTATTAACCAACACACTGGAATTTTAAATGTGTTTATAATATCTGAGTTTCGCTTTTTTTTTTCCTTCCATGATATTCTAAGTATCTTTCTATAGCATTTCATCTCAAAAGCGTTGATCTTCTTTACTTAGCGTTCATGTTTCACAGCCGTATGTTTGAACCGGAAAAATAAAAGTTCGTAGCATTAACAATTTCGTTTCTATTTTGTTGTTATTTTCAACTGTGTTATTTTACAATATGTCATTGCCAATCTCTTCCTTATTTCTGCCATGCAGTCTCAATCACCGTTGATGTTTGCCCCTAAATATTTGAATTTATCCACACATTCCATCTCGGTATTGTCTATTCTGTTTTTTGGTTGCTGTGATGTTATATCTCTTGACATGATTTTTGTTTTTTTTTGCGTGTTTAAATATAAAGTTTTGTGTTCTTGATTAGTTATCCCTTTATATAATTTCAAAGAGGCACGGTGTCTTTTTACTTACTGTTTTTTTTCTTAATAATTTCCGAATTATTTCTTCCTAAAAACCAAAAAATGTGATTGTTCAGGAGGCAATTTAAAAAATGTATTACTGTGTACTTGAGTTTTAGTTGTCTATTATATGTCGAGGAAATGTACTTACTGTTTTTTTCTGAATAATTTTGTAATGTTTCTTCCTAAAGCCTAAGTCTTGTCTTGAACAAGTTGTAATTAGAATTTCATTTAGGGAATAATTCAATTGTTTAATATAAAAAATATGTAGGTCCTATTTGTTACATAGGGGATTGGGGGGGGGCATCAGAATTGTAGAAATATTTAGGTAGGGCATGATAAAAAAAGGCTGGGAAACACTGCTTTAGGTGTTAATACACTGACTTTGTTTACGTAATTATATTGCCAATAGTGTGATTCGCAGAAGAGGAACATATTTTTTAAGAGCAACAACATTAGTTGCGTAACTAATACACAACGTAACTAACTAGTCAATATAACGTTGAAACAGATGTGTAAAATGCATCCACAAAATGTGAAAATCTATTGTTAACGTACGTTTTCTTGTCCAATATTTTTCTCACCTAGTGGCTTTTTTTTTCAAGTCCTTCTCTAGAATTGTCCTGCATACTGATCGCACACATCCATAATTATCATCGCTAATGCAATTGATCATTGGTTACTGTACGCATGTTATGTGCCGCCAGCCAATGAACAGCAAAGTAAAACTCGTATCAGCTAAATGACAATATTTGGAATTTGCTCGTAGGAGTATTTTATGAATGTTTTGTAATAAAAAATGTCTGTTATTGAAACCTTTTTTTTTTTTTTTTTTTTTTCCTTGACGTGCCGATGTTAATTGACATAAACGATCAGACAGACTTGCGGGAGTGATTAGAGCGACTAGTGATAGTAATAGTTCAATTCATTGTTTTCATATTTTGAATGTGACCAAATTGATATATCAGTTAAATGATGCAAAATGTGTTTCATCTGCACGTGGTACTATAAGGCAAGTACTGTGTGTAGAGGGAGATCTTTCAACAAATGAGGGGCATACATCAATCAAAAAGACGCTATCAACCAGCACAAATAAAATACAATAGGTTTACACATGTTAAAGGACATAGTAAATGTGAGATAAAAGCACCTAAGGACTGCCGTGTGTAATCTGACTTTTATTCGTGTTACTCATACAACTTCTGGCAAAGCTGTAATATATCTATAACAAGTTCATTTTTGTTTATTTTTATACATTTCTTTTTTTTTTAAATGATAACATTTTTCTGTAGAATGTTTTATGACACGATTGAATCAAGACGCAATACTGTCTTCACATCCAACGATAGATACGAAAAACTAATCGTTTAACACGTTATGTCTCTCGACTTAAAGGTATATTCCAACACTCTGTACAGCTTTCAAATTGTAATTTTGTCCGACCACATAAGTGGACATCTTTCTTACGTTTATCCTAAACATTATAGTGGGGGTTTTACATGTCATTCTATGTTGTTACAATATGTGACGACACTTATGTTCTTATAAATTTACATACATATATAAATATATCGGACTGACTGCCAATTCATAACTGTTCTTCTAATATGTGAAGTTTGATAGTTTTTCTCACTGCCATTCTATAAATTTCGTGGTCAAGTGCAAGCTGCCTTGTATATTGAAGTTTTATATTCAATAGGCTTCTATATATTGTGTGCAGCGACTGTGTGGGAGACCTCCTATTCTCCTCCTGTGACATTTTCTCCATAATTACTTTTTCTAATTCACTTTGTATTTTCACATGTTCGAAATATGTTAGCATGCAAACATTTTCTATGTACTGTCTTCTGCGTTGTTTCGTCTATCACTCAGTGATATTCTAATGTCCTTACAATCTGTCTATCTATCTATTGACTTTTATCTATTTTTGCTGCAATGAGTCGAAGGATTGAGTAACTATTGTTTTTAAGATATGACACGTTTGGTCACTTAATATAATGTAATATTATTATATCACAGAATATTGAAAACTCTTTTAATCCACATTCTATTTGACTTCCGTTTTTTTTCTTGCTGTTTCCAAATATCAGAGTGTATGCTCTTGCCGCTGGCCAACATGGGTACATTTTCATTATGTGGCCGATCTATTTAAGTCTGTTTTTCAATATATTTGGCCACTGATATTGTTCCAACAGTTCTTGTAATCGCTTCATTCCTCACACGATCTCTTCTTGTTATGTTTGCTGCTGTTCTTCGACATCTCATTTCACACGCAGTAAGCTTTATATCAAGTTGTTTTAGCTAGTGTCCATGTCTGACATTGAGAATACAATGTTGGTATGAAGATTGAATTCTTTTTTTGCCTTTGGGTTTCAATCGGGATAGATTGGTGCAAGTTCATAATTTACGTAGTTGACTTTTTGACTTCTTATGTTATTATAATGTTGCCTACAGGCCTGCTTGCCAGGGAAATTAGAGGTGTTCAGGGTATCCACGATGAAGACAACGTTCTGGAAAGAATATGTCACTTGATATATATTATAATACTATGTAGCTTAGTATATTTTCGTTTCGATACCATTGTCATGACTGACGTATCTGTAGTCTCCTGATTGCTATTTCTATACAGTTATTGTCCCGACTGTCATTTCTATACAGCGTCAAGACTGCCTTTCTATAGTGTCCTGATTACTGTTTATATTAAGAGTTCCGACAGTCATTTCTATACAGTGTTAAGACTGCCGTTTCTATACAATGACAATACTGTCGTTTATATACACTGTCATGACAGTGTCATGATTGCCGTTTCTATACAGTGTGTTGACTGCCGTTTCTATACGGTGTTCTGACTGTCGTTTCATCATCTTAAGACTACGAACTGGCCACAACAGATTGAAAAGTCACATGTTCCGAACGCTGAAAATTGGCGATACAGACCTGTGCAACTGTGGACTGAGCCCTGAGACTGCAGAACACATTCTTCATGCCTGTCAACTCTACCAAGAAGAGAGGGAGAAAATATGGCCCACTGAGACGGCACTACTTCCAGACTTGAGGGGTTCCATGGATGATTTGAAGCGAATAACACAATTCATTGAAGCTATTGGCGTTGTAACCTGATATCTGACTGAAGAACGACGAAGAAGATTGTCGTTTCTATACAGTGTTCTGACTTCAGTTTTTATACAGTGATCTGACTGCCGTTTCTATACAGTGATCTGACTGCCGTTTCTATACAGTGTTCTGACTGCCGTTTCTATACAGTGATCTGACTGCTTTTTCTATACAGTGATCTGACTGCCGTTTCCGAAGAAACCTGCCATAACTGCACATTTTCGTTATATTAATTTGCTATAACTACAAATTTTCTATATATTAACTTGCCATAACGGCAAATTTTCTATATATTTACTTGCCATACTGCACATTTTCTATATATTAACTTTCCATAACTGCACATTTTCTATAACCTAATATCATAATTGCACATTTCACTTAACCTCACGTCATAAGTGCACGTACTTGTACTTTAACTTGTCATAATTGCACATTTTCTATAATTTATTTGTCATAACTGCACATTTTCTGCAACTTAACTTGTCATGATTGTACATTTTCATTAACTATACACAAGTTACATCTGAAATTATCAAGAATGTCTAGTTTTATCAATTCAATATTCAGATTTATTCTAAGTATTTTTATTTTTTTATTTCTTTATAACATTTTATTTGCGTCATTAATATTTATTGTTTGCATGCAAAAATTCACATCGATCGCTCCGGTATGTCTAGATCTGAATAATATTACTATATGATCACGTTTTCCACATCCCAGGATCACAATAAACAATTGAACTTGACGATTCATTTATGCGACACTTCTACGAGCAGATAGTGTTGTAAAATGTCTAAGCAAAGCATCTTCAGAAATCACCCCCAGAAAGATTGGAACCAAGGCAAGGAAGCCCAAGTAGTCTCCAAACAAGACATTATAGTCTAAGTCTACAGCAGCAACGACGGCATCGCCTTTAATCTCACAGGATTCTTCAAACACTCTACAGCAGCTGGAGGCCCATAAAAGATATCTAGGTCGATACTAAAATTACCTTGGTAGAGCCGATAAGAGAACAGTTCTTCAAATACCAGCAAGAGATCTGCCCGGAAATGTACATGAAAAGGAAGACAGAAGTAATGTATATCATAGTTTCCATATGCTATTTATTCTATCAGCAAGTGATGTTTTATATTAATCTGTACCGTATTTCTTTCAGCAAGTGGTTCCTTTATATCAATCCGTACCGCATGTCTTTCAGCAAGTGGTTCCTTTATATCAATCCGTACCGCATGTCTTTCAGCAAGTGGTTCCTATATATCAATCCGTACTGCATGTCTTTAGCAATTGATGCATTTATATCACTCTTTATGTCAATCACACACACACACAAACACGCAAGCACGCACGCACGCACACGCGCACACACAAACACATACCAACTCACACCCATACACAGACCCACCAACACACACCCGCACATACACCCACACACACAAACACCCACCCACTCACACAACCACACACACGCACGTATGCACTCTATCACACACCAACCCACATACCCAAACACACGCACGCACAGTGGTCTCTCACACACACCACTTGAAGTAAAAAATCTTAGTTTTGACTTCTCGCTTCTCAAATCTATGCATGTGCTACTTCTATTGTTGTTCACATTACAAAACAACACAATGTTGTTGTTCATATTACAAAACAACATAATGTTGTTGTTCATATTACAAAACAACACAATGTTGTTGTTCATATTACAAAACAACACAATGTTGTAAAGTGTAGACACATAGCACATTTATGTCTTCCAGATTGTTTAACCAATAATTTGTTTCCGTGTCCCCATCAGTTGAAATGAAATTAAACAAAATTAATTGCTAGTTTTTATAGACTTAAATCTGGTTATAGTGCAATCAATAATTTTATTACTAGCAATCACAACTGACAATTCATTTTATAGTGACCAGGAAATCCACACAGACACACAGGACGAACACAGACAGAACGCACACAGACATGACGCACACACAGACACACAGGGCGAACACAGACCGCACACAGACAGGACGCACACACAGACACAAAAATAAAACTGTCTTTTCAGACAGAATAGACACGACTAGAAGCAGAAAGATAATATATCATTAACGCAGCCATTATTATCAACATTACAATCACTGTAATAATAAACACATTAATGTCTAGTGAAGGATTAGAAAATTTCCGTAAATTATGTCAATAATATTTGGTCAAATGATTTTAGCCCTATCCCCTTTGTCAAAAGTGTCGAGAATTCAGGATCCCTAACGCTACTTAAATATGTCTCAAAATGCCCACTTCCGAAATTATATTTAAAATAGAAAGATGGTGAATTCTACTTGATGTGATTCACAGTTTTAGATAAAGTGATTAACATCTAAACAATTGAATTTGTGTATAGAATACAGCATTGTTGACTTCCACTGTTGTCAAACCCATTCTCTTCAGTTTCTACAACTGTTGTCAAACCCATTCTCTTCAGTTTCTACAACTGTTGTCAATCCCATTCTCTTCAGTTTCTACAACTGTTGTCAAACCCATTCTCTTCAGTTTCTACAACTGTTGTCAAACCCAATCTCTTCCACTTCTACAACTGTTGTCAAACCCTTTCTCTTCAGTTTCTACAACTGTTGTCAAACCCATTCTCTTCCGTTTCTACAACTGTTGTCAAACCCTTTCTCTTCAGTTTCTACAACTGTTGTCAAACCCATTCTCTTCCGTTTCTACATGTGGCACATGACGATGGGATAATGAATCGAGCTGACTTTAAACTCATTAAGAGATATAGCACGCGAGACTGAGACTAATGCGGATAATGATTCTTTTCAATGACCAAGGTTAAAGATCAGGCTTTGAAATACGGTGTTACTATACGTGACTATTTTGGAGGGCGCAGAAGAATGATGGTCAACCAGCATAGGACAGGTACTGTCAGTAGAAGTTTTATGGCGGATATGCTCAGGGAGAGACCTTAGCAACTATGGACATGCCCAGTTTGGAGTGGTGATGATCCAGCGACTAAATAACTAACTAACTAAATAGGACGACAGTGAACAGATGTGGATGAGAGAAAAACATTTGCGAATCAGAATATTCTTCTTCTTTGAGGATTGATTGTAGAATCGAACAATTGACCATTGGTCTAAGAGTCACCTGTGCCAACTACTGAGATAATCCCGAAACGTTTCTTAGTGTTAGCAGCAGGCACTGCTACGAATACTTTTTTTTTAAAGAACGAAGATCACGTAATCAACACCCTGACCTGGATTTTGAGTCTACATACACTCGAATTACTGCTGGAACAAACAGCGCAGCACTTGTGGGAATACCCCGTGTCCTATGATGCTAGTTTCAAATCAAGAATACTTCAAGCACAGTTGTTCACTTCACGATGTCATTTCTTGCAGAAAACAAATTATTTTTAATTAACTTGTTACCTGTACATAAAACATGCGTTATCAAGGTGTTTTCAAATACCGTAACATAATGTTTTGTGAAATTCAGGTCCTCGTTTGATCTATCGGGTTACTTAGTGCAGTCTTAACTGCACTGTATGACCTGGGCACAGCAATACTGCGAGTTCATATGCACCTGAAATAATCAATACAAATAAATGGAAAAGGTCAATAAAATCGATTAAACCTTTAGACCGATTGGCTTTGAAATATCCATTGACATGACATCGTAAAATCAGAACTTCACACCGTGACTAGAAAACACTTTTGATTTCTCAATTAACTTCAGAAGTTTTAAAAATATTATTTAATAAACAATATTTTTTTATAAAGTTATTGAGTTATTATATTCTGGTTTCGTTAACAAATTATTCAGAGAAAAGTTAACATAAAATTGATTAGTTTCAGCTTTGAACGCATTTAATATCACAAATGCACATAAAATATCGTTGCATTTAGTTGTACAACTTATTAACTTTATGAAATATGAAAATCCAATTCCTACAAATCACATTTTTGCACACATTAATTTCAATAAAACAATGGATGATTCAAAAATACATCAGCACAATATTAAACCTGGAAGTAATGCCACGTCTGCTTCGATTAGATTATACGAACTTTGGCAAGTCTAGTCAAGAGCCCTGATTTGTTTCTGAATCTTTTATTAGTAAATTGTTATCGATGCAATAATTACATTAATATATGAGACATTGACCAAGTCAATTTGTTGTATTAAGAGATGAGACATTGACCACGTCAAATTGTTGTAGTAATAGATGCCACATTGAAAGAGTCAAGTTGTTTTATTAAGAGATGACACATTGAACACGTATAGTTGTTGTATTAAGAGATGAGACATTGACCAAGTCAAGTTGTTGTATTAAGAGATGAGACATTGACCACGTCAAATTGTTGTATTAAGAGGTGACACATTGACCAAGTCAAGTTGTAAAGTAACAGTTACAATCTGCATTATGTATTTGAAAAGTTTCGGTAGAAAAAGGTCAGGAGTTATACATTATTGCCAGAATACAATAGCAACAGCTTATGATAATGCATTACTACAGTTACTGACACTACATCCAACAATACGATTACTACAACTACTACAGCTGTTACTACTACTGCTGCTGATACTGATACTACTACTACTACTACTACTACTACTACTACTACTGCTGGTGATACTACTATTACTGCTGCTGTTACTACTACTACTACTGCTACTACTACTACTACTACTACTATTATTACTACTACTACTGCTACTACTACTACTGCTACTACTACTACTGCTACTACTACTGGTACTACTACTACTGGTACTACTACTACTACTGTTACTACTACTACTACTACTGTTACTATTAATGTTGTTACTACTGCTACAACTAGTAATACTGCTGCTACTACTACTACTGTTACTACTACTACTACTACTACTACTACTACTGATACTACTATTGTTGCTACTACTAGTACTACTACTACTACTACTGCTGCTTCTGATACTACTAGTATTGCTGCTTCTATACTACTACTGTTGTTACTACTACGACTGCTACTACTACTGCTACTACTACTACTGTTACTACTACTACTAATACTACAGTTACTAATACTACTAATGTTACTACTACTACCACTGCTGGTACTCCTACTACTGCTGCCAGTACTATCACTACTACTACTACTACTGTTGCTGCTAATACTACAACTGTTTCTACTATTACTAACGTTACTACCACTACTGCTACTATTACTTTTACTACTACTATTACTGCTACTAGTAATATTACTACTACTTCTGTTACTGCTACTATTACTACTGTTACTATTACTACTACTACTGTTACTGCTACTACTACTACTGCTACTATTACTAATACTACTGTTATTGCTACTACTACTACTACTAACGTTACTACTACTACTACTATTACTGCTATTATTACGTTTACTACCACAACTTCTAATGCTTTTGCTACTTACTTCTACTACTAATACTACTACTGCTGCTACTAATACTACTGTTACTACTACTACCACTACTGTGAATACTATTACTACCTCTGTTACTACTACTCTTACTAATACTCGTACATTAAAATACTACTATATTAACTACTACTACTATTACTGCTACTACTACTATTACTACAACTATTACACATATTTCTACTACTATTATACTACTTCTAATGCTACTAATACTAATACTACTGCTAGGTAGCATTATTAATAAATTAAGTATTACATGAAGAACGAACTGTTTCAACAACTAAAATATGCGTTCTAAATGGCGTTCTAAAATTTAAAAAAGAGCGCATCATCTTGTGAAAAGAAGAGAAATGCAGCAGCTCAACAGCGGAGAGCAGCTAGAAAGTCACGGATAGACCAAGGTCCGTCTACAATCGTCATTCCATGTCCGAACTGTCCAAGAACATTTACAGCTCGAATAGGGCTCATTAGCCATCTACGAACTCATTATCAAGGACATAACTAAAATTGAATTTTCAAAAGTGGATGTAACAAATGGTCATCATCACTTGTGATGGACGAACAACACTGTTTCAACATATGCAGTTCAATGTTGAATTGTGACTTTCTCCTCATGTTGTATAGTTCGTTATACAAATAGGCAGCAACATCATATTCAAAGTAGCTTAGATATACGCTTAATAACATTGTCGGTTGCTGATCCAGCAGTCCATGTAATATCATTGTCAAGTAGCACAATTATAAGCTATGTTACATAGCCATGCGTTAAGTAGTATAGTCGTACGTTAAGTAGATTGATGAATGGAGTCGTGAAATGGTTATAAAGTGGCATAGTTATACGGTAAGTATCATATTTATAAGTTAAGAAGCACAGTTAAAAGTTAAGTAGAATAGTTATAAATTAAGTAGCATAGTTATAAGTTAAGTACGTTGTTCGAAGTTGAGTAGCACAGTTATAAGTTAAGTAGATTAGCTATAAATTATGTAGCACAGTTATAAGTTAAGTAGATTAGCTATAAATTATGTAGCACAGTTATAAGTTAAGTAGATTAGCTATAAATTATGTAGCACAGTTATAAGTTAAGTAGATTAGCTATAAATTATGTAGCACAGTTATAAGTTAAGTATATTAGCTATAAGTTGAGTAACACTGTTATAAGTTAAGCAGCTTAGTTATACCTTAAGTTTCACTGTTATACGTCAAGTAGTATGGTTATATGCACTGTAACATGGTTATAGGTTGTGTAGCATGTATATATTCATGTGTTACATGGTTATAGGTAGCATAGAAATACGTGTCGTAGAATAATTACATGAGCCATAACATGGTCATACGATACGTGGAATGATTATATGATTATAATGATTAAGATTTGTATACGTTACTTAGCATGATTAATCGTTAATTATCATGGTTATAGACGTCGTAACATTATTATACGATAAGTAGTTTGATTATACGTTAACTTACAGATTTATAGACGATGTAACATTGTTCTACATTACGTAACAGGGTTAAAAAAGTCGAATAATGGTTATAAATTGTGCTGCATGATATAAATATCGTATCATATTTATTGGTCAAATAGTATGACTATACGTTATTTAACATGATTATATGCGTTAGAATATAATTATACGTTAAATGTCATGATTATAGTCTTACTAACATAAGTATACGTTAATTAGCATGGTTATAATTGTTGCAGCATAATTATATGTTATTTACACGCAGTAGACAAATGTGTCGGGCCATTGGCGCAGATAAAGCGGCGACATACCGCATTTTCATTCTCTGGGCTACATTCTACTGGAACAATATATTAGGACCATAGCCCTGCTATGAGAGAGAGAGAGAGATCCAGGGTTAGTTTGATAACGTTGAAGACGATTGGCTAATATACATTGCTATACGGTAAGTGAAGGTGATGACATTATCATTATTGTACGTTAATGAGCATTCATTTTCATTTCATTTTCCTTTAGCGCAGAAGTTAGTGCATAATGTAGACTACAGATTTCTCCAGTTATGTCTGTTCAAAGCTATTATGTGCAATTCTTGAATAGTATGAAAATTGTTTGTTTTAATTTCTCCAAATATTCTCTTCGGAGTGTTTTCTTTGGTCTACCTCTGGCTCTTCTGCCTGTTGGTATCCATTCAAGAGATTAGTGGTGTATTATGTTATTGTCTGATCATAGGACATGCCCGATGTAGGACGAACAGCGATTTCCAATAACATCTGTGATGCAGTTTTGATGTGTCTCTTCTCTGATTTGATCATTCGATTTGAATTCGCTCCAGATGGTGTTAGTTATCCTACGAATGCATTTGTTGTCGAAACCCAATAGTTTATTTTCTGAAGAAAAAGAACTTTTCCATCTGTCATATCCATATGACAGCACTGGAATGACGCAGGAATTAAATAATCGTATTTTCATGAGTGTTATGATTGATTTTCACCTCCAGATATCATTGAGTTTCATTGACATTGCTATACGTTAATTAGCATTGACATACGGCAATTGTTATTGATGTACGTTAGCTAGAATTGCTATATGTTAATTAGCAGTGCTATACGTTAATTATCATTGCTATATGTTAATTATCATTGATATACTTTAGTTAGCATTGCTGTCGATTAATTAGCATTATTATACGAGAATTATTATTAATGTACATTAATTAGCGTTGTTATTCGTAAAAAGCAATGCTATACGTTAATTATTATTGCTGTACTGGCCGAGATCCGCATAGGTAATTCCTCTCATGATATTTCAGCTGAAATGATGGTTGATATAGGAGAACCAACATAGAACCGGAACCATCAGCTGTTATACCCTGAGATATTAACTGAAGCGGAGATCTGAGCACGTATGGACGTGTCCGATGTGCGAAGAGGATAATCAACATACCTAATACCTAAAAATATTTGCATACGTTAGTTAGCATTCATCATCATCATCAGGTGCCATGCCGGCTGCCGTAGGCTGTCATGGCTCTCCACAGCTCTCTGTCCACAGTATTATGTATGAAAGTCGTTGTTGTTTCCTTGCCGTTCCAGGTTGTCAAACTGTCTAATATTTTCTCACGTTGTCGCCCTCTGTCTCTGTTGCCTTCAATTTTGCCTGTTGCGACTATGTTCTCTAAACCTGCCTGTCTCATGAAGTGGCCAAAAAAAGAAGATTGCCTTTTTCCTATATTGTTGATTACGGTCCGTTTCGCATTTGACTCTTTCAACACTTCTACTTTAGTTTTTCTGGCAGTCCATGGTATTCTCAGCATTCTTCTGTAGAACCACATCTCTGTTGCCTCCAATCTCCCACTTTCCAGTTTGTTTATTGTCAAAGACTCGCACCCATATGTTATATAGTATAGGGGTTATATAGCACTGCAGAACTCTCTATCTCACCTCTAATTACACAGTAATTACACCTCTAATTAGTTCATATTACACAGTATATTTTTCATTTTTCTGAATGTAATTAGCATTACTATACGTTAATTGAAATTGATATACGTCCGCTAGCATTGCTATACATTAAGTAGTATGTTTACACGTTAAGTAAATTGTGCAATGCAAACTCCAGCCGATACTTTTTCACCTTTGTTTTTGAACTAGTTCCTGCATGTAGAGATGACGAGATTCTCTTTACTTTCTCCTTCTACCTCGGAGTCAAATGCAATTGATAATAATAATGGAAATATTTTCGGCTCATACTAACAGTCCACTTTACATTATAATGAGAGTTGGATGTAGAGAAGTCCGGCGGCATTAACCTAATTTTCATAAGCTAGCTCCCTTATCAGGGTTGGTATTAAATAGTGTATTATTTTGAGAGTATGCCTAGGGCCCTGTAGCACTAAGAGGTTCACAGTTCATTTAAATCGTGGTAACAGAACCGTCTGCTGTGAAGCTCGTCCATTTTCTTTCCTTGAAAAATGTCTTCAAATCTTCATCTCATCAGATAGATGCGGGCTCGATAATCCAAAGTTAAGTTTATATTTTCCCTTGATTTGAGAATGTAATTGGGGTTTAATGTGCATGACTTAATTCACGACCAGGGGGTATATACAAGGGGATGCACCAGGGGAAGTACTAGGGGGTAGTGAAACAATATCTTATGTGTAACGTTGAAACATTACGCAGTCAAGTGGACACTTCTTTGCTTTGATATTAAAATTTAAAAAATGATACCAGAACGACATGAATCACAAGCCATGAAAAAAAAATCACAAACTCATTGAGGTTTTCAATGCTGTGACAGATTTATGTAGGCAGTTTTTATATAGATGTGTTAGTTTTAACAATTTCAGCAGCTTTCTTTGTTTTGTTTTTGTTTGTTTTGATTGTTAATTTAGAAATGTATTCTTGTAGCATTCAATACACACACATGTATATATATATATATATATATATATATATTCGCTAAACCTTTTGTTGCGCTATGATTGGATATTGAAAGACTCCCCTGTGAAGTTTTGATGTGGTTACCAAAAGAGTAAGAGAAAACGAGGAAGACCAAAAGAAACTTTACTAAGTACTATTACAAGAGAATGTTTCACCATCGGTATCAGAAACAATAAAGATCTAAAGCAAATTTCAATGAAATGAGAGACATGGAAATCTATGACATCCGCCCTATGTGCCGTCTTTGGCCCTAGATGAACAACTAACTAACTAACTAAGTAAACCCTTCGTTACCTTCCAGCGTCAAGGGTAGAAGAGTTTTCTGGAGATGGCCGTCTTGTGTGCTGAGTATATTGTGGAATTTGTCGTCTCTTTTGTTTTGGTGGTCCATCGCTTTCGTGGTCGACCTCAAGGTCTGCCTTCACTGTATCTGTGTAGCGTAGCTTGTTGTGGTATGATGTCTGATGGTAGTCTTCTGATGTGTGTAAACCATTTGATCTATTTGACGATATTGACAATTTTTGACCATCTGTTTGACCATTTGACTATATTCCAAGATTAGAGAGGTGCCGGTATTTTTGTAAAATGTCCTCAATTCTCACTCTGTCTCATAGCGATATTCCAGGGATCCATGAAGATGATGGTGATGACAGTGATGGTGATGACAGTGATGGTGATGACTGTGATGATAGTGATGGTGATGACAGTGATGACAGTGATGACAGTGATGGTGATGACAGTGATGACAGTGATGGTGATGACAGTGATGGTGATGCCAGTGATGGTGATGACAGTGATGGTGATGACAGTAATGACAATGATTGTGATGAAAGTGATGATAGTGATGATGATGACAGCGATGACAGTGATGACAGTGATAACAGTGATGACAGTGATGACAGTGATGGTGATGACAGTAATGGTGATGATAGTGATGGTGATGACAGTGATGATAGTGATGACAGTGATGACAGTGATGATAGTGATGACAGTGATGACAGTGATGGTGATGAAAGTGATGGTGATGAAAGTGATGACAGTGATGGTGATGAAAGTGATGGTGATGACTGTGATGATGATGACAGTGATGAAAGTGATGACAGTGAAGACAGTGAAGACAGTGATGGTGATGACAGTGATGGTGATGACAGTGATGACAGTGATGACAGTGATGTTGATGACAGTGATTGTAATGACAGTGATGGTGATGCCAGTGATGGTGATGACAGTGATGGTGATGACAGTGATGATAGTGATGGTGATTACAGTGATGACAGTGATGGTTATGACAGTGATGGTGATGAAAGTGATGGTGATGACAGTGATGACAGTGATGGTGATGAAAGTGATGGTGATGACTGTGATGATGATGACAGTGATGAATGTGATGACAGTGAAGACAGTGAAGACAGTGAAGACAGTGATGGTGATGACAGTGATGGTGATGACAGTGATGACAGTGATAACAGTGATGTTGATGACAGTGATTGTAATGACAGTGATGGTGATGCCAGTGATGGTGATGACAGTGATGGTGATGACAGTGATGATAGTGATGGTGATTACAGTGATGACAGTGATGGCTATGACAGTGATGGTGATGAAATTGATGGTGATGACATTGATGGTGATGACAGTGATTGTGATGACAGTGATGGTGATGACAGTGATGACAGTGATGACAGTGATGACAGTGATGGTGATAACAGTGATAACAGTGATGACAGAGATGGTGATAACACTGATGATGATGACAGTGATGACAGTGATTGTGATGACAGTGATGACAGTGATGGTGATGACAGTGATGACAGTGATGGTGATGATAGTGATGAAAGTGATGCCAGTAATGACAGTGATGGTGATGACAGTGATGACAGTGATTGTGATGACAGTGATGACAGTGAAGACAGTGATGGTGATGACAGTGATGACAATGATTGTGATGACAGTGATGACAGTGATGACAGTAAAGACAGTGATGGTGATGACAGTGATGACAGTGATTGTGATGACAGTGATGGCAGTGATGACAGTGAAGACAGTGATGGTGATGACAGTGATGACAGTGATTGTGATGACAGTGATGACAGTGAAGACAGTGAAGACAGTGAAGACAGTGATGGTGATGACAGTGATGACAGTGATGACAGTGAAGACAGTGATGGTGATGACAGTGATGTTGATGACAGTGATGACAATGATGGTGATGACAGTGATTGTGATGACAGTGATGGTGATGATAGTGATGACAGTGAAGACAGTGAAGACAGCGAAGACAGTGAAGACAGTGGAGATGGTGAAGACAGTGACGGTGATGACAGTGATGGTGATGACAGTGATGGTGATGACAGTGATGACAGTGATGGTGATGACAGTGATGACAGTGATGACAGTGAAGACAGTGAAGACAGTGATGACAGTGAAGACAGTGAAGACAGTGAAGACAGTGATGGTGATGACAGTGATGACAGTGATGACAATGATGGTGATGACAGTGATGGTGATGACAGTGATGACAATGATGGTGATGACAGTGATTGTGATGACAGTGATGGTGATGATAGTGATGACAGTGAAGACAGTGAAGACAGTGAAGACAGTGATGACAGTGAAGATGGTGATGACAGTGAAGACAGTAATGGTGATGACAGTGATGGTGATGACAGTGATGACAGTGAAGACAGTGAAGACAGTGAAGACAGTGAAGACAGCGAAGACAGTGAAGATGGTGATGACAGTGAAGACAGTGAAGACAGTGAAGACAGTGAAGATGGTGATGACAGTGATGGTGATGACAGTGAAGACAGTAATGGTGATGAAAGTGATGGTGATGACAGTGATGACAATGATGGTGATGACAGTGATTGTGATGACAGTGATGGTGATGATAGTGATGACAGTGAAGACAGTGAAGACAGTGAAGACAGTGAAGACAGTGAAGACAGTGATGGTGATGACAGTGATGGTGATGACAGTGATGGTGATGACAGTGATGACAGTGAAGACAGTGAAGACAGTGAAGACAGTGAAGACAGTGAAGATGGTGATGACAGTGATGACAATGATGGTGATGACAGTGATTGTGATGACGATGATGATGATGAGGATGATGATGATGATGATGATGATGATGAGGATGGTGCTTATGATGATAATGGTGATTACGTAAGTGCCGGTGATGATAATCAATATGATGAATGGTGTTTAAGGTAGTGATTATAATGTTGATAATACCTATCACTTTGGTAATGATATTGTCGATGTTGTTGATTACGATCATTAGAATAATGATGATCGTGTTCCGCATGACCAAGAGGTTAGAGCGTCGTCTCACATATATAAGGTTCGGAGGTTGATCTACGGTGCGTCATGTGACGTATTTCTTCCAGAACGTTGTCTTTCCAATGAACTCGCTGAACCTCTCTCTGTCTTGGGCGATGTGGCTTGCATTCTCTAGCGATGTATTCATGTTATCTTTAATGTCGTCAGTCCATCGTCTTCTTGGTCTGCCCTTTCTCCTCTTCTCAGGTACTCTTCCCTCCATTATCTGTCTTTCTAAACAGTTATGTCTCTTTATATGACCAAACAGGCGTAGTTTTCTTTTTGTTATTGTGTTTAGTAACCACCATTCTGGAATATTCAATGTTTTTATAATATCTGAGTTTCTGATTTTATCCTTCCATGATATTCTAAGTATCTTCCTGTAGCATTTCAGCTCGAATGCGTTGATCCTCTTTGCTGCTATTTTACTTAGAGTCCATGTTTCACAGCCATATGTTGCAACCGGAAAAATGAAAGTTCGTAACATTAGCACTTTCTCCATTGGAAATTTCTAGGCACAATATTCCCCTGATCTACGGTAAGGAGTGGATTCTTTTTCTGTTGAAGTGTAAATTAAAAACACATCCTGAACATGATGTGACGAGAGTAAGGGTATACTGCCATTATCACACAGCCACTCGAATACTCCCTATAACTCCCTACTTTTACACACAAGTAACACTGGATTACTCCCTGTAAATTCCTAACATTATCACACAAGTAACACTCGAATACTACTTGTAACTCCAAAGTTGTACACACAAGCAACACTCAAATACTCCCTGTAACTTCCTAACTTTATCACACAAGTAACATGTGAATACTCCCTGTAACTTCCTAACTTTATCACACAAGCAACACTCAAATACTCCCTGTAACTTCCTAACTTTATCATACAAGCAACACGTGAATACTCCCTGTAACTTCCTAACTTTATCACACAAGCAACACTCAAATACTCCCTGTAACTTCCTAACTTTATCATACAAGCAACACGTGAATACTCCCTGTAACTTCCTAACTTTATCACACAAGCAACACTCAAATACTCCCTGTAACTTCCTAACTTTATCACACAAGCAACACTCAAATACTCCCTGTAACTTCCTAACTTTATCACATATGCAACACTTGAAAACTCCCTGTAACTTCCTAACTTTATCACACAAGCAACACTTGGATACTCTCTTTAAATCCCTAACGGAAATAATACAGTGTAACATAATTGTTTAAAAAAATGTTAACTAGAATAATGACGATGTAGATAATGATGCAGATGAAAATGATGTTGATTATAGAACCATTTTTATAAATCCATTTTTAATCCTATACGCATGATCTAATGTACAATCACAAAAATAGAAATAAATCGTAACGTGACAGTGAATACGTCACCCCCAATCTGGGTTTATAGATAACGTGGAATCCGAGACCAAATACATTTATGAAAAATAAAGCAGTTAGTTTACAAAAAACAAATTTAAAGAAATAATAATTTTCTCGATAATAATAACAATGAGCAGAGGAATCAATTTTTAAGACAAAGAAAATAAAATAAAATTACATTTTTCCCAGTTGAAATCCCCCGTGTCTTCACGTTGTTTGCTTTCTCACAGCTTCCTATGTTGCTTTCTTAAATTTCATGATCCTATCAGCTCCCCATAGTTGTCTTATTACAAATCTGTCTTGCGTATATAACTGTCTGAGCGACGTATTTCATGTTATTATTTGTTACCATCCAAGGCCAAGTCATAAATTAGATATAAAAATTGACACTGACTTTCTGAAGCATACAAAAGCTGGAGATTCTGCCCACAGGTTGCAATAGAACGCTGAGATGTGAAAGCGATTCGGTATACACAATCTGCTTGCTGGACTAACTGGATTATAAGGACGATGAAAGGGAAATTGAGTGATAGATATATCTACATGTGTTTGATTCAGGTAAGTAATACCTGCTTATATCTACACAAATCTAAGGTTTCATCATTTACTATATGTTTGACATGAATATTATATATTGTGAAATGTATAACTGAATAGTAAACATTAATTAGCATGGATATTATAGAGATAAATAAATATAAATTTCAGCTGGCAACATCGTCGATGTTATAGAAAACTCGTAATCGTGTGCTGGACCTTGTTATTTCTGTTCGTAACTTAATAGTTAATCATTTATTTCTAAACACATGCAATATAATTGAGCAATTCTGTATGTGATAGAACATTATTCCATTCACAGAATTAAAGTCTTGAATGCATGTAGTTATCTATGTTGTATTTCTATTTGTTAGCAATAAAATTAACTCCTGAATTTCTCAAGTTATACCAATCGTTTGAATTGAATTACTAAGTACTGCTAGTTTATATAGAAATGACATTCTCTGTTTAACATGTCGTTTACATCAGTGATTATCAAGGTAAATGCTAAATAAGGTAGACAGGTTACTGAAGAAAACTGTCAATATAAAATAATATAATAATATAAAATAACAAAAAAACAAGGAACAAATAAAATTGTCGACGTGTCGGTCCTATTGGGACCTTTATCAAGACACAAAAACAGGCAAGAAAACAAAACCATAACATTATCAAAATAATTTAACTGGGTAATGATTTTTTGGTAAGAGAAATCATTCTCCCAGCCATTTTGGTTATATTTGTTATGGTTTTGTTTTCTTAACTGTTTTTGTTTTGTGTCTTGATAGAGGTCCCCATAGGACTGACACGTCGACAATTGTATTTGTTCTTTGTTTTATTGTTGTTTTCTATTATTTCATTATTTTATATTGACAGTTTTCTTCAGTAACCTGTCTACCTTATTTAGTATTTACCTCTATTTGTCTGGTTACTGCGACACTTCGATTTTGTCGAACATTTTCCGATATTTGGGCTATTTATATTGATTTTCAAGTAGGCGGTGGAGGTGACAACCAATACCCAACTTTTCTAAGTACATTCTAATCCCTTTTTTGCCATCGTTACAAAGTCAGGTAACACATCATATCAATCATCAATAAACCCATAACCCTTCAGGGTTGTAGGGGTACCACATTGGATGCTTCAGCACACAGAGTCCTCCAGCGAATTCTATCCTCAGCGATGCGGATGAGTGTGGAAATATCTAGCCCTGTCCATTCCTTGATGTTGTCTGTCCATGTCTTTATTTGTCCTCCTCTGCTTCTTCCACCCTCGACAGTTCCCTGCAGTATTGATTTTTGACAAGGAATCATCATATATATATACATATAATTTGTAATATACGACACTTTGATTCTGAGGAATAAGTGCTTATTGATATATATATATATATATATATAAGACGTTTTCAAATACTGAAGAGATAATAAATGTACATGCGCATTAAAAAAAAAGTGTTTGCATGCCAATGTTCTTGAGGTCTTTATTGTGACCAATCAGTCTCACATATGTTCAACATCATCATCATCAAAATGTTGTGCCCTCTTCACAACGAAGACTGACTGCAGAGGACATTCAACATCTTGTCTCTAGTTTTTGTCTTGCACTCTGCAAGACTGTAACCTGTTCATCTTCTTCTGTTACTCTCCCACTTATATCTTTGCCTACATCTTGCTCGCTTCCATCTCCTCTACTGTCAAGTGAAGGCTTCTACAAGGTGTCATGTCTTTTAATATGTCCACCATATGTAATTTGTTTGATCTGTTTCTTTTTCAGTAATTTTTTTTTCATACTAAGTATTGTTTTTAAATTCAGTGTTCGTTTTCTTCTCTTTCTATGAAGTTCGCTCTATTTTTATATGTGCCCACATCTGAAAGTTATTAATTTTGTATTCTAGTTGTTTGTTCATTGTCCATGTTGCTGAGTCGTATAATAATATCGAACAGATGTAGAACAGATGAGACCATTTCCAAAGAACTCTTCTACCCCTGGCAAGGCAAACAAGGGTACAGCGTATAGATAGATAGATAGATAGATAGATAGATAGATAGATAGATAGATAGATAGATAGATAGATAGATAGATGGATGGATGGATGGATGGATGGATGGATGGATGGATGGATGGATGGATGGATGGATGGATGGATGGATGGATGGATGGATGGATGGATGGATGGATGGATAGATAGATAGATAGATAGATAGATAGATAGATAGATAGATAGATAGATAGATAGATAGATAGATAGATAGATAGATAGATAGATAGATAGATAGATAGATAGATAGATAGATAGATAGATAGATAGATAGATAGATATATAGATAGATAGATTAGATGGATGGATGGATGGATGGATGGATGGATAGATGGATGGATGGATGGATGGATAGATGGATAGATAGATAAATAGATAGATAGATAGATAGATATGTAGATAGATAGATAGATAGATAGATAGATAGATAGATAGATAGATAGATAGATAGATAGATAGATAGATAGATAGATAGATAGATAGATAGATAGATAGATAGATAGATAGATAGATAGATAGATAGATAGATAGATAGATAGATAGATAGATAGACAGATAAACAGATAGACAGACAGGTATTCAGGTAGATAGGTAGGTTGGTAGATGTAGCATTTTATAATTTTTATTTTTAGTGTGTTATTAATTTAATGAGCAACTGCAAACTGTAATAGAGGGCATGTATATGTGGCATGTATATGTGGCATGTATGTGTGGCATTTATATCTGGAATGTATATGTGGCATTTATATGTGGCATGTATATGTGGCATGTATATGTGGCATTTATATGTGGCATGTATGTGTGGCATGTATATGTGATATGTATATGTGGCATTTATATGTGGCATGTATATGTGGCATTTATATGTGGCATTTATATGTGGCATGTATATGTGGCATGTATATGCGGCATGTATATGTGGCATTTATATGTGGCATGTATATGTGGCATGTATATCTGGCATGTATGTGTGGCATGTATGTGTGGCATGTATATGTGGCATTTATATGTGGCATGTATATGTGGCATGTATATACAGTGAGAATTTGATACTGTGGATGCCCCTTATTTCTAAATCAGATACTTACAGTTTGCACTCCGCCCAAGTACGATGGTTATTCTGATACTACGTTCAGCAACATTGCTGAGTAAAAATTAACAACTAAAATAGGATAAGCTACCTATTTTAAGTGGAATTCTCATTGGAATGGCTCAGAGGCCATGTGCCACTACTGTGATGGTGCATCTGAATTGATCACATAAATATTTCCTCAGTCAATTCTCTGGGTGACTAACGTGGGGCACTTTCGAACCTTAAATACGCCATGCATTATGGTGTAGATTGAACCAAGTTAACATCTTATTGTGGTTGACGTAATGTCTATCGTTATTAGCATGCCATCTCGACTCAACGCGATGGAAGGCCAACGAAATAAAGACGTATCCTTAGTTCGTCCGTGTTTTGCCGATGCCCGAAATGGAAACAAAGAATAACAACAATTGTTACCTACCACGCATGTCATAAGAGGCGACTAAACAGGTTTTGGGGTTACTTTGGCTACCCCATCCTAAAACAAAATCAAAGTGACTACGAAGTAATGCTGAAGTCGGATATTTCATGCTGAAAGGCACAAACATCGCAGCAAAGCAGTATACCATGGCATACATCATTCTACTCTCGGAACTAAAGGTACAGGTAAGTCCCATGGCAGCCACCTGCCGTCGGGGATGAAGATAAAAATCTTCATGTACTATGCCGCAGCAACTATTAGGTGTGTGTGGGTGGGGGGGGGGGTTATTTCCCTACCTTGCTGTAATTACCCTCTCCCCCCCCCCCTAACTCATGCGTCAGGTACTTATTTACAGCTGAGTCGACAGGAGGAGTAGTCGTATCAAGTAATAAATCACAGCCCGGATTTTGTTTTAGTCCGGACGTGGTTTCGAACCTGGCACGCTGTATCACTATCAACTAGGCTACCGCGCTCCGAACTACATTCTGCTAATCTGCATAATAGTCAGAACGAACGCGGAAGAACCCGGTCATGTTGTATGATCATTTAACAATAATCTCTTCATGACAGTGGCTGCTTAGGTACTGCGCTACATCAGAGAAACAGAAGCGACATCAGAGAAACAGAAGCGGCATCAGAGAAATAGAAGCTACATCAGAGAAACAGAAGCGACAACAGAGAAACAGAATCGGTATAAGAGAAACAGAGGCGATATCAGAGAAATAGAAGTGAACTCAGAGAAACAGAATCGGCATAAGAGAAACAGAAGCGACATCAGAGAAATAGAAGTGACATCAGAGAAACAGAAGCGACATCAGAGAAATAGAAGTTACATCAGAGAAACAGAAGCGACATTAGAGAAACAGAAGTGGCATCAGAGAAACAGAAGCGACATCAGAGAAATAGAAGCAACATCAGAGAAACAGAAGCGACATCATAGAAATAGAAGCGATATCAGAGAAATAGAAGCGATATCAGATAAATAGAAGCGGTGTCAGAGAAATAGAAGCGACATCAGAGAAATAGAAGAATAGTGAAATTTTACATGAATAATACACCCTGTTAATATACTGTAGTTTGAGGACGAGTACTGAAGAAGAAGAAGAAGAAGAAGAAAAAGCTGTGTTTGTTGCTCTAATCTCTAACAATTGATGCCCGCAGTAAACATTCTGAACAAATAAACCAAGAGATTTGAGTTTAAGTATCAAGTAATGTAATGATGTATCACTGTGAAAACATGATGTTCTTCATTGTTTCTCACAATAAACTTCTTGAGACTAACGGGAATTGGACCAGGTCCGTTCTAGCGGCACCGAATCGCCTTGTATCTCGAGTAAATGGGTTTTCCGTACTTGATTAACCGCATCTAAAAAAAATGCGATTTAGTCAAGACATTCAAAAAGTGTACTCAAGTCACTGAAAACTGGCAATTCGAGACAGGGACCATCACAACAACAATGCACATCCCAGTCACACGTTACATTGTGTTCCGATACAGTGGACTGATCTGACAATTGATTCTTGTATTTCTGACATAAGAGGGACATTGACATGGCTGGTTGGATAGGTTTGTTAGTTTGCCAATGTCAGGCTTGGACACTGACATTTTCCGAAGAGAATAATACAAAAATGAATGTTTGGGAAAGGTTGTCAGTGTTACCAGATCCTATAAATTAAAAACACCGACATGTACACTAGACAAACAATGACATGTACACTAGATAAACACTGAAATGTACACTACATAAACACTGACATGTACACTAGATAAACACTGAAATGTACACTACTTATACACTGAGATGTACACTACATAAACACTGATTTATACATAAGACAAATAATGAGATGTACACTAGACAAACACTGAGATGTACATGGTATTTATAGCTCTCTGCAGATAAAAGTTCCAGTGTTTTTGGTAAGCAACCCGAAACTATATTTATGTGGCTCGGGTTACACAGGGCAAATATAAAAATGAACAGAAAATGTATACCCAAATAAGGCGAAAAATCTAGTGTCCTTAGTGATCAGGGAACCTGTGAAAGTACTTGTAACCTCAAAATTAGTAAACATGAACAGTGTGAGGGTAATGAAGGCGAAATATATAAATATAGTATTTTATATCAATTGAGACTCAATTTATTTTCCACTATTCTTTTCCGCTGACACATTTACTTCAGAAGGTGGCGTCACACGGTCACGCACCAAGCGCTATGTAGAAATGACTTTTATTTTTTCCTTTTTAGCTTGTAGGGGTAATATCAGTGCACATGGTGGGAGTCTGTAGGTATGTTGATAATGACGTAAGGCAGCGGCAAGAAGGTCGAATATGCTTGGCTGTGGTTAGCTTTGATCTTCATTACCAGCGTATAAGTACAAGAACTAGTTTTGTCGTACCGCTAACCTACTGGGCTAGAGAGAAGGTTATAGAAGCCAACCGTGCAATTCAGATGTAAAAATACTACACTAGAGAAGGTTACAGAAGGCAACCCCATTCAATGCCGTTGTAAAAATACTACACTACACTAGGTACTCTTCTACCCTTGACGCTGAAAGGCAATAAAGGGTTTAGCGAATAGATAGATAGGCAAGGGAAATAATCAAAATAGGTGCACGCGTTCAAAACAAGAACCTACGTTGTTATTAATGTCAGGACTGTATATCTCAATTTCATGAAAATCTTAAACCAACAATATAGGCCTACATTTATATTATAATGGAGCCTCGTTAGCGCAGTGGTTAGTGCACTGGCTACGCATATGAGTGGTCCTGGATTCAAACCCCAGTTGAGGCGAAAATGTTTTTTCAGATTGCAACGGCTACCGGGTCGACCCAGCCTTTACCACTACGGCATTAAAAAAAATGATATAGATTACTTTACTTTTTGAAAACATTTATAGAATGCAAGAAATGTCTACTTATATGAACAAATAGTAGATGTTAGTAGACAAAGAGAGCTCATTCTTGTTTTCGAAATAGTAAGTAATAGATATTTATATACAAAATTGTAGATAGTAGATATTTATATAGAAAAAAATAGGAGGTAGTAGATATTTATATATAAAATAGTAGGTAGTAGGTATGTATATAGTTTCTATATTTATCGGCTGTGTGGCGGGTTGGTATAGGGCTTGTCTGTGACAACGAAGGTACTGAGTTCGATCCCCGCCACAGGAAATTGTGCAGCAGTGTCGTACATAAAGCTGTGACAAACTACTGAACGCATTTATATTGACTAGAAATTCAATACAGCCAAAAAATGCTGGTTTGATAACTACGTATAACTAAGTATTTATATTTATAATAACTAAGTATTTATATTTATAATAACTAAGTATTTATATTTATAATAACTAAGTATTTATATTTATAATAACTAAGTATTTATATTTATAATAACTAAGTATTTATATTTATAATAACTAAGTATTTATATTTATAATAACTAAGTATTTATATTTATAATAACTAAGTATTTATATTTATAATAACTAAGTATTTATATTTATAATAACTAAGTATTTATATTTATAATAACTAAGTATTTATATTTATAATAACTAAGTATTTATATTTATAATAACTAAGTATTTATATTTATAATAACTAAGTATTTATATTTATAATAACTAAGTATTTATATTTTTTTTAAAGTGGGTAGTAGATATTTATATCAATATTTATCATATAAAAATGTCATATACTTCTAATTGTATTGTGCTATTTATAAATAATGATAGTGTTTTCATATTTTAGAAGTAGATATTTATAGACCTAGAAAGATCATTTTATTTTCAAAAACGTTGTACATATTTACAGGCAAATAGAGAACCTCGCTATTTCTGAATAAAATTGTAGATATTTATTAGCAAAAAGAGAGCCTCTTTATTCTAACAAAATAATAGAGTGTGTGAAGTGATCAAGTCAGTAATGTGACTCAGAGATGGGACGAGGGTTGGGGTAGGGGATGTGTAAATGTGTGATAAGATACTGGAGACAAAGACCAATATAAAGTAGGGAGAATAATAAACAGTATTACAGTTAGTATATTAAACAATATAAACTTGTGATGTATTTTCTGAAAGCGAAGACCCAATCATGACATCTAGGCAGGCCCGCATATTCTGGTTTTATGAAGTAGAGCGTATTCAAGGGACATAACTGGGGCAAATTCATCCAATTACATCTTGGCTATGTTTCCCGTTCACTTCATTAGCTCTGTTTATTCGCTTCATTATGTTATTTTATTGAAGATAATTACAAATTTTCTTTCTGAAATATTGTCAACCTGTATCCTTTACTCAGTTATATTCTAGAATCAGAAGCTAACTGCGACTTCCGTACGTTATTGTTATTCCGGACAAGGGGACGCAATTATGAATACAAACGTTTGTTCTAACTTTGTTTCGCTTATTTGTTATGTCAGTGACACGGGGTACTTCTAAAATACGGAACAGTTATATACAAAAAATTGGGTACTCTTTATTTCAGAATTAAAAGCTACACTCATAGCAGGAGCTGGCGTAGCTAGACGATACGGGGACAAGCAAAAAATCCTGTTAACTGTAGGTCTCGTTCAGATTCATATTGTAATAACATTAATCGTGAAAAAAGCTATTCAATAGCCCAGAATTGAGTCGTGTATGCGAAAATGAAAGAGTAATCACGTGTGAACAATTTATAATAATTATCAGGTGTCCTGCCGATTGGTGTAAGAGATCATTATTCTTCAAAATTATCTAATCTAGTATGTGTATTTGGATTCTTGCTGTCTTTTTTCATGCCGCGATGTTATAATATCTAATATTTTGTGATAGCACAAATGATAATATAACACTATCTGTTACTTTTACTAAAAGAAAATAAACAAAAACAAACAGGGAATTTAAATAAAAGAAGGCATTTGCTACGTTGTGGCCCCAATACAAATTTTAATCAGAAGTACAAAGTGATAATACAAATTGAAATTACAGTTAACAGGCAAACGAGAACGAACTCACCAGACGTTCATTATTCATAAAGGGTGTTATCACTTTCAATTTGTGTTAGGGCGACACTGTACTCTGCGCGACAGTGTACTCTGTACTCTGGACGACAGTGTACTCTGTACTCGGGCGACAGTGTATTCTGGACGACAGTGTACTCTGAGCAACACTGTACTCTGGGCGACAGTGTAATCTGAGCGACACTGTACTCTGTACTCTGGGCGACAGTGTTCTCTGAGCGACACTGTACTCTGTGCAACACTGTACTCTGTACTCTGGGCAACATTGTACTCTGTGTCGGACATCCTCTGGTACTATAGTTATAATATATGTAATAGTTTCTTATGATTGCTTCCTAAATCTCTCTTGATTTCTGTACTGTTGAAAAAATAACAAACGCAACATTGTTTCAAACGTGTACCAAACATTTTTTTTTACGGAAATAATGTTTCAACCTTGGCATGAAGAAACTTTCATACTTGAACCAAATCCGTCTCCAGCCATTCCAGACATCCATTGACGATTCTGGTTCGCCTACTGCTGTCGTTTCTTGTGATGCCAGTCCGTAAGGACAGGACCTCTGTACGGTCTTCTAGCCCAAGACCCAGGTCGTGTGGCCGGTTCCAGACCGTCTGATCTTAAATTCGACGAGCTGCTGACATTGGCTGTACTGTGGAAGACGCAGATTCCTAAGATGACGTAACCGTATGAAGCGGTCTTCGGCAGGGGTTGTGATTCTGGAAATTGCCACTGAGCCAGTTTGTTGAAATCGCCTCCAAAGGCGACTGTTTGTTTGTTTAACCACATTAAATTGTATTATTAACTCTCACTCTTATAGAGTGTCCAGCCTGCACGCGTCCAATGGTGATGTAGTGACTATAATCTCCACGTTGTGACTATGCTCTCCAGGTTGTGACTATGCTCTCCAGGTTGTGACTATGCTCTTGACGTTGTGACTATGCTCTCCACGTTGTGACTACGCTTTCGACGTTGTGACTATGCTCTCCACGTTGTGACTACGCTCTCGACGTTGTGACTATGCTATCCACGTTGTGACTATGCTCTCGACGTTGTGACTATGCTCTCGACGTTGTGACTATGCTCTCCACGTTGTGACTACGCTCTCCACGTTGTGACTACGCTCTCCACGTTGTGACTACGCTCTCCACGTTGTGACTATGCTCTCCAGGTTGTGACTATGCTCTTGACGTTGTGACTATGCTCTCCACGTTGTGACTACGCTTTCGACGTTGTGACTATGCTCTCCACGTTGTGACTACGCTCTCGACGTTGTGACTATGCTATCCACGTTGTGACTATGCTCTCGACGTTGTGACTATGCTCTCGACGTTGTGACTATGCTCTCCACGTTGTGACTACGCTCTCCACGTTGTGACTACGCTCTCCACGTTGTGACTACGCTCTCCACGTTGTGATTATGCTCTCCACGTTGTGACTATGCTCTCGACGTTGTGACTATGCTTTCGACGTTGTGACTATGCTCTCGACGTTGTGACTATGCTCTCCACATTGTGACTACGCTCTACACGTTGTGACTACGCTCTCCACGTTGTGACTATGCTCTCCACGTTGTGACTACGCTCTCCACGTTGTGACTATGCTCTCCACGTTGTGACTATGCTCTCGACGTTGTGACTATGCTCTCCAGGTTTTGACTATGCTCTCCACGTTATCTATGCTCTCCACGTTGTGACTATGCTTTCCACGTTGTGACTATACTCTCGACGTTGTGACTATACTCTACACGTTGTGACTATGCTCTCCACGTTGTGACTATGCTCTCCACGTTGCGACTATGCTCTCCAACCTCCTTGTCTCATAAAGAATAAAAAACATTAAGATTGTCTGTGTCTGCTATTATAAATTAACCTTCTTGGGGTTAGGGTTAGGGTTAGTATTTATAAAACCCTTCTTCTAGAAATTGACCATCTCAGTGTTTCTGTTTCTAGCTATCCGTTGTACTCTCAGCATTCTTATATATAACATCTTTGTTGTCTCTTGTTTTAACGGTGTGTATCTCCCTAAGAGCAATCAATGATTTCCTGCAGATTGAAGATAACAATACTGGAGGTATCAGGGAACACATACAAAGACAATGGAGATTCTGGCGGTGACCAAAGCTTTGCAATGCGTCTGCTCACAAACTGTCTGCGAGCATGCCTGTATCCTCAGTGACTCCATGAACATGATTGTGAAAGTTCAGACGGGGTACGTTCGAGAACAGTGGCTGGATGCAGTGAATAATTCCTGTGTTCGTACACTGACTATGATTTTTGTGCCGGGACACGCGGGAGTCCGGGGTAATGAAAGAGCAGATAGGTTGGCCGCCCACGCTGCTACTACGGCTGTTGGTGGACCGATGGATAGGGCAGACATTTTGAAGGCCCTACGTGAAAACGCACGAACAAATGACTGTACAAGTGACGATGACTCTTGTTCCATGATTAGAATAAAGTAAACTTGGTTTGAAATGTGGTGTCGCTAGAAAGGAGAGTTTTCGTGGGCGAAAAAGAATGATGGTCAATCAGCAACGCACTGGGACTGTCAGTCAACGTGTAATGGCGGATACACTCAAGGAAAGATATGAGCACCTATGGACTTGTCCGGAGTGCAATGACGGTGATCCAACGACTAACTAACTAACTAACTAACATACAAATAATTAGTAAAGTTAACCTATAACATTTATGAATGCCATAACGGCGTGAGATGTTAGCGATCTCACATTTCAGTGACTCTGCTATATGAGGACAGTAACCATCCGCTCTTCCTTGCAGTCTTTAATTCCTGGATTAAAACGCTACACTCTATCTGCTGGATCGAACTGGAAGCCGTTGTGATCTGAAAAACATTTCGGCCTCAACTGAAGAATGAATCCACGAACACCCATATACGAAGCAAGTGCGCTAACCACTGCGCTACACGACAATAATTACATATATGGGAATGACGAGTGGTGAAGGAAGGAAATATGTTCTCTCTTGGTGCATCCAAATATCACTTAATAAACATTTGCCTGGAACTGAGCCTGCCTCATAGAGCAAAACACTTGTGTGTACAATGATGCAAAGTTTTAATTAAGTGTAACAAATTATAGTTACTAGATGGACACAGACTACATTCAAAAAATAAAGTAAATTCATTTTAATTATATTTCACTACATTAGTGAGCTTTTATTATATGAGTTGTAATTAATACACAAGTCAGGAATGTTGTCATGTACAACATTTTGAACCCTAGTGATTGCCGGTACTTGTCGTATCAAGCATGTTATCATTGCAATGCTCTTGTACAATGTTCTGTACAATTTGTATAGAAAACAAATAAAGAGATACTAAAACACTTAATACGAAGAAATAACTACTAAGAGAAATAAAGATAAGGCAAATGAAATACTTTGGACACATTAAAAGACATTACACCTTATTGAAGACCTTACTTGAGGGTAAAGACAAAGGGAAGCGAGCAAGAGGTAGGCAGAACAAGTGGGAGAGTAACATCACAGGATGGACAGATTACAGTCTAGCAGAGTGAACCACCAAGATAAGATGTTGGAGATACGTTGCAGCCAACCTTCGTTACGGAGACGGCACTTCATGATGATGATGATCAGTACAATGCCAAGTGATTTGGATTATATCTTCTTCTGCATTCTCTCCCTCTGATAACCAAAAAGACAAGTTTGTGTGATGTCCGCCTGGAAGCGTGAAAAATGTTGTTTCCCTAGTTTACAGCATAGCTGCATTATCTGCACCTCGGAAGGCCCAACACATCTGTTTTCGGCATACCTTTAATTCGGGTGGCCATCCCTTTCTGTGACAGCCTTCCTATCTGTCGCCAGATAGCGAATGTGTGTACATTCTACACCGTGAAGGCTTATCACCCACTGCGCCCTTGGACTTTTCAGTCCACAAACATATCCCTACCTGGATGGCGGTCATCATCATCATCATCAAGTGCCGTCTCCGCAACGAAGGTTGACTGCAACGTATCTCCAACATCTCCTGTCTCTTGTCTTGGTGGTGCACTCTGCTAGACTGTAACCTGTCCATCGTGTAATGTTACTCTCCCACTTGTATCTCTGCCTACCTCTTGCTCGCTTCCCTTTGACTTTACCCTCAAGTAAGGTCTTCAATAGGGTGTCATGTCTTTTAATGTGTCCAAAGTATTTTATTTGCCTGATCTTTATTTCTCTTAGTAGTTCTTTCTTCATATTAAGTGTTTTTATCACCTCTTTATTTGTTTTCTTCTCTTTCCATGATGTTCTCCCTATTCTTCTATATACCCACATCTCAAAGGCATCAATGGCGGTAACCAGGGTTTTAGACTGGGGTGGACAATGGCTATCTCGCACGAGGTGTTTCGATGACAGGGAATGTGGCTATGTAATTAAACGTATTGTACTTGTGCCTGTCGGTTACTGTACCTTTTCTTTCCGCAACCATGGTTTCGTTATAGGAAAACATCGAATGTAGAGTTGGTCCGGGGTCGTTCGCACCCGTAGCCGAGGTGTTATTTACCGACTTTGATTCACGGTCGAAGTCTGAATCTCCACACATATTTAGCAGCAGCCGGGATTAGAACCTATTCTCAGGCTGAACAAAGCTTCAGATCTGATTTCCTTGTAACATTTTCCCGTTCTATTTTCACGTAGTGCTACCCTCAGTCGCCGTGCTGCCCTCTGGCGCGTGCTGCCCTCATAGTGTACTCAATATGTTATCAGTACGGAGATTATTGCACGATTCTCTATAGTCATCATGACATTTGTTTATTTCGTGACATTGGCATCGGCCTCAGCTCCAATGCTCCAGCCGGACTGCCTTGTGTCATTATGTGTCGACATTTCCGCTGTGTATGTTGGTGCTATGTTGTCATAGATATTGCCTGTCTTTCTGCATTAAATAATCAACCCATATGCTTCTTCCACACTCGAGGACACGATCCCCGAAAGTATTCACCTGAAATACATCACGAGCAATTGTATTCTGTTTCCAGTGTGCACCAAGACTGGGTACTTGTGGGATCATCATCATCATCAAGTGCGCTTTCCGCAACGAATGTTGGTTGCAACAGATCTCCAACATCCCCTGTCTCTTGTTTGGTGGTGCACTCTACTAGGTTAACGTCGTGTGATGTTACTCTCCCACTTTTGTCTCTGTCTACCTCTTGTTCGCTTCCCTTTGACTTTACCCTCATGTAAGATCTTCAATAAGATTTCATGTTTGGCATCACGTTTATCTGGTAATACTAGGACCGCACGAGAGCAATATGGTACCTGTTGCACCACTAATTATATCTAAACGATGATGCCACAGATACTGACCACAACATGCCAATACTACTACTGAGTAATATATATCTCATTGACACGTCACACACATATGTCATAGGCTCTCTCCAGATGACCACGGTGGACATATATCTATCCACTGTGGTCATTGTTTGCCTTGCGGCGTCAGGGCTGGAAGAGTTATCGGAAGATGGCCTTCTTGTGTGATGTTTGTAAGCTTGTACATGTGACTTCTTTGATTTCTGTGATTCATCTTTTACATGGTCTGTCTCTGGCTTTATAGCCGTTATATCTATGTGTCATGGCCATTTGTGGTATGCTATCTGTTGGAAGTCTGACAAGCGTGTGAAAATGACTCGATCTGTTGTCCATGTCGAAATCACTCGATGTGTTCCAATACTGGTATTGTTCTAGTTATTTGTCTTATGTTATCTTTTCTAATTCTATCTCTTAATGACACTCCAAGTATTTTTCGTAGACATGTCATTTCTGATGTCATTATTTTTCGTCTGCCTAATGCTGTCATTGTCCAGGTTGTTGGACATGATAACTGATTAAAAACACACACCCATCAACTATCTTGAATATTCTCCGTGGGTCAAAGGTCAAAGTGCGCTAGCTCTTTGATGGACCAAGCAATAAAACCGAAACAAGATACAATTGGTTTGTGGTAGAAATAATGACCATGTGGCACTGATAATTATCATGAGGGTACTATTACTACTAAACACTCATCTTCGTATTGAACAACAGCCCCAACACTTGATCTCAACCATTTTCTATTTCAAGCAGTCTGTTTTTCACATCTGCTCATCAGGCAACGAGAACTACATACTCTTCTTCTAAACGTTTATGCATATTTACGCATTTACACACTTATCTAAACCTCTCATCTTCACTGCTTATCATTACCTCGTATATCAACCACTCATCTTAGCCTCTTCTTTTAAACTTCTTTTCGTAACATTTCACTTTACACTTTTATCTTAACTTCTTATCCTAACCTATTATCTTAACTTAAATTCTTTACGTCTTACCCCGATCTTTACCTCAACCTCTTATCTCAACCTCTTATCTCAAGCTCTTATCTCAACCTCTTATCTCAACCTCTTATCTCAAGCTCTTATCTCAACCTCTTATGTCAAGCTCTTATCTCAACCTCTTATCTCAACCTCTTATCTCAACATCATATCTTCACCTTTTATCTTCACCTCTCTTATCTTCACCTCTCTTATCTTCACCTCTCGTATCTTCACCTCTCTTATCTTCACCTCTCTTATCTTCACCTGTCTTGTCTTCACCTCTCTTATCTTCACCTCTCTTATCTTCACCTCTCTTATCTTCACCTCTCTTATCTTCACCTCTCTTATCTTCACCTCTCTTATCATCACCTCTCTTATCTTCACCTCTCTTATCTTCACCTCTCTTATCTTTACCTCTCTTATCTTCACCTATCTTATCATCACCTCTCTTATCTTCACCTCTCTTTTCTTCACCTCTCTTATTTTCACTTCTCTTCACCTCTCTTATCTTCACCTTTCTTATCTTCACCTTTTATCTTAACCTCTCTTATCATCACCTATCTTATCATCACCTCTCTTATCTTCACCTCTCAATTCTTCACATCTCTTATCTTCACCTCTCTTATCTTCACCTCTCTTATTTTGCAACGATTTATATTCAAAAAGTGACTCAACAGAAGTGGGTGATTGATGTCGTCCAACTTTTATTTCTACCTGTGGACTCCAAACCTCTCATCGAAACCACCCGTACAACTGGGGTATATTATTCAGTTTATTCATATTAGTTTCCCGATTTCTACCGATACATTTAGTTTTCAAACATAATGATATATTTTAATATGAGTACAAATTTTCAAACAATTTAATAATTGTGCACAAATTGTTGATGTTAACTTTTGTGAATCCCACCCAGCCCATCGTAAACAATTGTTAAACTTGTGTTGTCCCTCCTCCTTCCCACATTCCTAAAACATGGTCAGTCCCATCATGTTACGTACGCATAACATCTTTGTATAAACAGAAATTTTTAAGAAGCGAAATTAATATTGCTCGTCCTCTTCTTCTGTGTTCATTCTCAAACTCCCACTGGATCTCTCTTGTTGCAGGATAAATTGTCCTGCTAGATTTCATTCTCAAACTCCCACTGAATCTCTCTTGTTGCAGGGTAAATGACCCTGCTAGATTTCATTCTCAAACTCCCACTGGATCTCTCTTGTTGCAGGGTAAATGACCCTGCTAGATTTCCTTCTCAAACTCCCACTGGATCTCTCTTGTTGCAGGGTAAATTGTCCTGCTAGATTTCATTCTCAAACTCCCACTGGATCTCTCTTGTTGCAGGATAAATTGTCCTGCTAGATTTCATTCTCAAACTCCCACTGGATCTCTCTTGTTGCAGGATAAATGACCCTGCTAGATTTCCTTCTCAAACTCCCACTGGATCTCTCTTGTTGCAGGGTAAATTGTCCTGCTAGATTTCATTCTCAAACTCCCACTGGATCTCTCTTGTTACAGGATAAATGACCCTGCTAGATTTCCTTCTCAAACTCCCATTGGATCTCTCTTGTTGCAGGATAAACGACCCTGCTAGATTTCCTTCTCAAACTCCCACTGGATCTCTCTTGTTGCAGGGTAAATTGTCCTGCTAGATTTCCACAGGACGAATCTCAGAGAATTGAAATTCATTTTGCCGCCATGTTATATCCGTTTTCAGAGTAGCTTAATTAATATGATCATTTTGTATGTGGCCATGTCTTCTTCTTCTTTCTCGTTTGTTCTCAAGCTCATGAAGAATAGCAAAATGGTTTCTCGAAAAAAATGAATATGTTGCGCCATAGTTTACTTCTCAGCTGCGATATCTGCGTCTTTTGGTCTAACATATTCGACCTCATGGTCAATGTGACCCTCCTTGGTAAGCCAACTGCCCATCAGCACTTGCTTAATTGCCTTTTATGACATGCATGACATACCTCATTGTCTTTAAATTATGCTACACATGCGTAAATACCCAAGGTAAAGCGGGGGGGGGGGGAGTATTTGGCCATTTTATGTATACTCTTACAAAAGATTATAAAAAATTATTTAAAAATTGCTATATAATCTTTAATATTAAAATTATGCATGTTCATTTGATGAATTTTGACTGTAAAATGTATTTTATTAGCTATATGCAATATTGAGTCGTAACGTGTCTCATCAAACACGTAACGTGTTATTCCTTGTCTAATGATCTTCTATAAAGTGTCCATTCTGTGATGGAATAAATTATGTATAACTGTTTACATTTTATGAACTATTTAACTGTTCTAATAATCTATTGAATAAGCAATGACCCTTTTCTATAGATGGAATGTCTGTTTTCAGAGCTTTTGATGAATGCCATCTTGTCCCGAGATGTATTTTGCTTCTTTTGCAACCATTAACTCTTGTCTTGTGTCTAATCTAAACTTATAATAACATATTTCTTTCCTGAGTGTACGGCGCGCATATGACTCATAAACCACAATCTTAAACATCGCAGTCATTAGCATCTCAACAACGACATCCTCATCCAAGTTGAACTCTAATGTATATATATATATCACCGTCCTCATCCAAGTTGAACTCTAATGTATTATATATATCACCGTCCTCATCCAAGTTGAACTCTAATGTATTATATATATCATCGTCCTCATCCTAGTTGAACTCTAACGTATTATATATATCATTGTCCTCATCCAAATTGAACTGTAATGTATTGATCTGTTTAGAAGAGCAGAACAAATATAGAACAAATATAGAAGAAATATATGTACATTGAAGTCAATAATTTGTATTTCAATTCTGTACATATAAGATAACTTTATTCCTTTGCTACGAATGTTAAAAACATTGTCAATTTGGTTCTAGTTTTTCACCGACTGCACTTCCTGTGACTTGAAATATATTATTTACATCAAGAAAAAAAAACATGCAGCATTCGAGATTTGAACCAGTTCCGCTCAGACTCACTAAAGTAGAAGCCCTGCTAGAGGAATTTCACTCTCTCGCAGGACATGCACACCTGGGAATGACTGAAAGATTTTAACATAATTTTTCCATTGAAAAGGAAAAGCCGTTGAGCAAATTTCGTGGAGTACGTTTTAAAAAAAAATTCTCGGACAAATGCAATTTTAATACTAAAATTCTAGAAGTATTGGAAGCGTGTTAGCAAACACCTTGTCTGATTATAGAAGCACAATAATTAAGTCATGTAAACATATCTTTTGAACACAGAAATATAATGGGTCAGTCATGCACCTACCTCCTCTAAAAATATTAATTCTTAGATTAGAATTATTAGGTCAGATGTTGCAAAATTAGTTTCAAATTTTAAACAATTACACAACGCATTTGTTTTCTTGAGTGCGTCCTGCCACCCATGAGGATTATGAGAACAAACACAGACGAGGAATGTTCACATATCAATCATGTTTAGTCTTCTCTTTCACTTAGTCTATCATTTGAATCTTACCCATAACAAGAGTTCCCCCATCGTGTAACCGCCCCTGACTGTCGGTTCGCTTTAGTTGTAGGAAATAAAACTTTATCACCATTTTCGACTAGCACAGAACAGGGCCCAGGATGTCCGTTTTGTTGCGCTAGATTTTAGAGCTATCGGTAAGCAGGCCTCTTTCCCTTAGCTATAGGGGTGGTTTTGTGGGGTAATAAAAATGCAGAATAAGAATAAAAAGAGCTCTGGGCGGAGAATAATTGCGTTGGTATGGGTAAGTTATGCCCGACTGTCTTTGGTTGCTAAGTACATTAAAAGCATAAGGATTTGGGTGCCCAAGACTAGTGTGAGAAAAGGTTGATTGTTGTTGGTGATCTGGATGATCGGAGAGAAGAAGTCATAGAACAATCGTAAACTTCCATCCAGTCTTGTATAAAAATACGGGGTGTCTGTCCAATAGTGGTCAAACGGTGTGTCCTTCTCAGAACTCAAATATGTGTACGTGGTAGTGTCGAGAGGATATTATTAAAGACCGAACGATGTATTCGTAGACCACATCATGTGTTTCTGTACAGGAAATGTCTATTTTCGTTGTTCATGTGTATTGTATATCTCCTTCTTGATGAAAGATGTAAGCAGTAAATGTAATGTAAGTAATTGTAATACATTTTTCACATATATTATGACATCTACAAGATAAGATATTAATGTAATGCTTCTAGATATTGGTTGGTATACTAAAAAAATGGCTAGTTTTCATGACACGTTTCGTGGATATGTTTACAGACAGGGGCTTTCCATGTCTTTTTAATGGATACTCAACAATATGCAACATTGCTTCAAATAGAAAAAATGTTATCAAGAGTATGATAAAGATTAAGATCTCAGAATCTTGAAGACCAACTGTAGACAGCATTCTTTATCGAGAATACATATAATATGATCTGAGTCAAGAATGACTTTTTGTTATGGAAGGGAAAATGAGAAATATAACAAGGCAAATGAATTGTATTTGTTTTCAAGACTATAACTGTCGTCCACTATCTGGAACAAATTACTCCCTAACAACATTCGTCTAGTTTACATATTTCTGATTTTTTCTTTAACCCTATATCCATACCACTATCTGGAACAAACTACTTACTAACTACTTTTATCTAGCCTACATATTTCTGATTATTTTTTGAACCCTATATCCATACCACTATCTGGAACAAACTACTTACTAAATACTTTTATCTAGCCGACCAATTTATGAATTCTTCTTAAACAATATATTTTCACAACTTCGTAGTTAAATGTCAGTGATATCTATCGGAATCGGTAATTTTAAATTTCGAAAAGATTTTCTAGAACTTTAAACAAAAGTATATGTGCTGCCTTTATAATGATGCCGAAAAGAGATGTTCTGGACCAAAAGCTGCAAATAACGTAGATATGATTACTGCACAACGTGCTTTCCGAACCCTGGCTGAAAATGAAACGAACTTTCGCGTTTTTCTACCAGAAAGCGAACCCAGTAGAATAAGAAGATGGTGCCCTTACAATTTCAATTATTCCACTTACTGTTTAAAAGACTCTTTAGTGAAAATAAAAGAAATATTGTCCTGCTACAAAAGTATAGCACACCGAAATGGAAACAACAAGAGGCATAGAAAGATAAAGAAGATGGTTTGATTGAATGAGTTACCAACACTGTGAGGCGTCAAACCATTACTGTATATCCAGCGGACAAATGTACCATAACTCAAAAACAAACGGTCATTCAATGCTGCGACACTTATCAAGAAAAGCAGAGAAAAGACAGACAAATAGATGATAGACACACAGTCAGACAGACAGACAGACAGACAGACAGACAGAAAGATAGATAGATAGATAGATAAATATATAGATAGATAGATAGATAGATAGATATATAGATAGATAGATAGATAGATAGATAGATAGATAGATAGATAGATAGATAGATAGATAGATAGATAGATAGATAGATAGAAAGATAGATAGATAGATAGATAGATAGATAGATAGATAGATAGATAGATATATAGATAGATAGATCGATAAGATAAGATAAGATAAGATAAGATAATATAATATAATATAATATACACCTGACATAACATATTCTAGGTTGTTTCTTATTTCTCTCACACCTGACATAACATATTCTAGGTTGTTTCTTATTTCTCTCACACCTGACATAACATATTCTAAGTTGTTTCTTATTTCTCTCACACCTGACATAATAACATATTCTAGGTTGTTTCTTATTTCTCTCACACCTGACATAACATATTCTAGGTTGTTTCTTATTTCTCTCACACCTGACATAACATATTCTAGGTTGTTTCTTATTTCTCTCACACCTGACATAACATATTCTAAGTTGTTTCTTATTTCTCTCACACCTGACATAATAACATATTCTAGGTTGTTTCTTATTTCTCTCACACCTGACATAACATATTCTAGGTTGTTTCTTATTTCTCTCACACCTGACATAACATATTCTAGGTTGTTTCTTATTTCTCTCACACCTGACATAACATATTCTAGGTTGTTTCTTATTTCTCTCACACCTGACATAACATATTCTAGGTTGTTTCTTATTTCTCTCACACCTGACATAACATATTCTAGGTTGTTTCTTATTTCTCTCACACCTGACATAACATATTCTAGGTTGTTTCTTATTTCTCTCACACCTGACATAACATATTCTAGGTTGTTTCTTATTTCTCTCACACCTGACATAACATATTCTAGGTTGTTTCTTATTTCTCTCACACCTGACATAACATATTCTAGGCTGTTTCTTATTTCTCTCACACCTGACATAACATATTCTAGGCTGTTTCTTATTTCTCTCACACCTGACATAACATATTCTTGGCTGTTTCTTATTTCTCTCACACCTGACATAACATATTCTAGGCTGTTTCTTATTTCTCTCACACCTGACATAACATATTCTAGGCTGTTTCTTATTTCTCTCACACCTGACATAACATATTCTAGGCTGTTTCTTATTTCTCTCACACCTGACATAACATATTCTAGGCTGTTTCTTATTTCTCTCACACCTGACATTACATATTCTAGGCTGTTTCTTATTTCTCTCACACCTGACATAACATATTCTAGGCTGTTTCTTATTTCTCTCACACCTGACATAACATATTCTAGGCTGTTTCTTATTTCTCTCACACCTGACATAACATATTCTAGGCTGTTTCTTATTTCTCTCACACCTGACATAACATATTCTAGGCTGTTTCTTATTTCTCTCACACCTGACATAACATATTCTAGGCTGTTTCTTTTTTCTCTCACACGTGACATAACATATTCTAGGCTGTTTCTTATTTCTCTCACACCTGACATAACATATTCTAGGTTGTTTCTTATTTCTCTCACACCTGACATAACATATTCTAGGCTGTTTCTTATTTCTCTCACACCTGACATAACATATTCTAGGCTGTTTCTTATTTCTCTCACACCTGACATAACATATTCTAGGCTGTTTCTTATTTCTCTCACACCTGACATAACATATTCTAGGTTGTTTCTTTTTTCTCTCACACCTGACATAACATATTCTAGGCTGTTTCTTTTTTCTCTCACACCTGACATAACATATTCTAGGCTGTTTCTTATTTCTCTCACACCTGACATAACATATTCTAGGCTGTTTCTTATTTCTTTCACACCTGACATAACATATTCTAGGCTGTTTCTTATTTCTCTCAAACCTGTCATAACATATTCTAGGTTGTTTCTTATTTCTCTCACACCTGACATAACATATTCTAGGCTGTTCTTATTTCTCTCACACCTGACATAACATATTCTAGGCTGTTTCGTATTTCTCTCACACTTGACAACATATTCTATGCTGTTTCTTATTTCTCTCAAACCGGACATAACATATTCTAGGTTGTTTCTTATTTCTCTCACACCTGACATAACATATTCTAGGCTGTTTCTTATTTCTCTCACACCTGACATAACATATTCTAGGCTGTTTCTTATTTCTCTCACACCTGACATAACATATTCTAGGCTGTTTCATATTTCTCTCACACCTGACATAACATATTCTAGGCTGTTTCTTATTTCTCTTACACCTGACATAACATATTCTAGGCTGTTCCTTATTTCTCTCACACCTGACATAACATATTCTAGGCTGTTTCTTATTTCTCTCACACCTGACATAACATATTCTAGGCTATTTCTTATTTCTCTCACACCTGACATAACTTAACATATTCTAGGCTGTTTCTTATTTCTCTCACACCTGACATACATTAATATATTCTAGGCTGTTCCTTATTTCTCTCCCAGCTGACATAAATTAATATATTCTAGGCTGTTTCTTATGTCTCTCACACCTTTTTTCCCGTTCTCAAACTCCTGCAGATTAGTAGTTCGTAGTAAAGAAAATTTGAGGCTTTTTCCTTTGTTTTACATCTTAGCTGCGGTAAGTGCGGATTCGGGATCAATTTAATCCTTTATTGGATAGGACATTCAAATCCACCCCAAACCACCTTCGTTGTCTCTGGTAAGAGCTTCACAATTCTTTGCTATTTCGAGACCTGTCAGCTTGTGTCGTATATATGTCTTAGACTGTCACATTTTGTGCATTTTTGTAGAAGATACTCTGCAGATTTGAATATCGTCTTTGCACTCCGTGCGCATGGTTAACTTTCCAATACTGAACGCGATGTATGGAACATTTTTGTCTGAGCGTCGTACAGAAGTCTGTAACAGCAGGTTAGACGATACCTACACTTTAATTGTGGTTTACTTCTGCTGACTCTTTCGTTCTCCCGTGTGTTGTCGGACCACACATAGGTAATTAAAGATATCAACACTGTATAATTCTATGCAGCGTAAGAGGCGCCTAAGTAGAAACGGTTATAGGGTCGAAGTAGGGGGTGTCCATCCCATGTAGTGTCAAAGTGTTATAAAAGCTATGCTGAATCAGAATGTCTGAGGTCGAAAGGCGTAGATAACACAGCAAAGTTATAAACCATGAAGTAACGGAATCCTCTCTCCGGTCTGCATCATGTTGTTACCAAGGAGTGTGAGAACCAACACAGAGAAGACATCTCCTGAGCTTCAATCATGGATACGACTCATTATTACACCGCGTATGACTGCGGCACGAATGGGTGTCAGGTAACATTATTGTTACCTGGCATGCATGCCGTAGGATGTAACTAAGGAGATTTTGCGTGACTATCATTGTCACATCCGAAGAGGGTCATGGTGAGTCACAAGTCATGCTGAATTCGGGTATGTCACGCCGAAGTGCACATATATCTCAGCCAAGCTGTAAAACGTAAAACAAACATTCAGCTTTCTCGAATAGATTCTGTTAATCTATAAAGGTTTGAGAGCAAATACAGAAAAGACTCATTAGTATAAATTTGACTAGTTCATTAGCCCTCACATTCGAATTTATCACAAAATAGCGGTATAAATACATATACGAATGTGTCACACAATAGCGATATTAATACATATACGAATGTGTCACACAATAGCGATATAAATACATATACGAATGTGTCACACAATAGCGATATAAATACATATACGAATGTGTCACACAATAGCGATATAAATACATATAATAATGTCTCACACAATAGCAGTATAAATTATACGAAAGTGCCACACAATAGCGGTATAAATACATATACGAATGTGTCACACAATCGCAGTATAAATACATTTACGAATGTGTCACACAATAGCAGAATAAATACATTTACGAATGTGTCACACAATAGCAGTATAAATACATTTACGAATCTGTCACACAATAGCGGTATGAATACATATACGAATGTGTCACACAATCGCAGTATAAATACATATACGAATGTGTCACACAATAGCAGTATAAATACATTTACGAATCTGTCACACAATAGCGGTATAAACGTGTGTAGAGTTCATTAATTGTTATAGTTCTATATAATGTAGTCTTACTTCTCTAGAAATATAATACACAATGTGGAATGACAGATTTGAAAATATAATATACAATATGGAATAAGAGATTTGGAAATATAATACATAAAGTACAGATACCAAATGTCTACTTTACCAAAGTCTATGGAACCAAATCTACCTTAGCAAAGTCTACGATACCAAAGTCTACTGTACCATAGTCTATGATACAGCCAAAGACAATGGTACCAAAGTATACGGTATTAAAGTCTAAAATACCAAAAGTCTACGGTGCCAGGTTGTCAAACTGTCTAATATTTTCTCACGTTGTCGCCCTCTGTCTCTGGTGCCTTCAATCTTGCCTGTTGTGATTATGTTCTCTAAACCTGCCTGTCTCATAAAGTGGCCAAAAAAAGAAGATTGCCTTTTTCTTATATTGTTGATTAAGGTCCGTTTCGTATTTAACTCATTCAACACCTCTACATTAGGTTTTCTGGCAGACCATGGTATTCTCAGCATTCTCAGAGGTAAAAGCGTATATTAGGGTTGGTATAACAGTAGCATAAATATACTTGAATTTTGGTGGTTGTTCTTATACCTCTTCTGTCCCATACATTGTTGCGTAATCTGCCAAATACAGCACTAGCTTTTGTCAGTCTATTGTTAATTTCCACATCAATGTTGATTGATCCTATAGTCAATATAGCCACACTTACCCAGTGTATTGGCTCTTGCTTTACCTTCAACATTTGCATGTCCCGGTACATAATATATATTATGTATAGGCAATTGTGCATCCGGATGGTTCAGAAAGGAATGACAATCTTCTGAAAGTGTTCCTATTGCCTAGAAAATCAATACACACAAAAAATGTTGGTTTCATCGTACGTCCTGATTAGGATACGCAACCAATATCTATAATATAATAGCCATGTTGTCAGATCTCCTGAACGCTTGTAAATAGAGCATTTACGTCACGGAATTTCGTGCGTTATCCAATCAAAACGTTTGGTGTCGTGATATTTTTGAAAACAGATGAATTTTTTTTAAACACAAATGTTATTGATGCCCTAACAGATAAAGTTCTGTATCGGTTTATGGTTGAAGTTATCTAAAATACAATATATTTAAGATATACATATAATGTAGTTTTAATGATGGATAAAGATGAAGAAGAATCGCAAGAAAGCGTCTAAACACAAAAGAGCGAAAAAGCTGGATAGTTGAGTGGTCAAGAGTCAAGAGCCACTCGCTCAGATTCGTGCCGCAAATGCCGTAGAGCATAGCCATACAATTAAAAGAGAGATGCAAAGAATGGATCCAGAAATCCCTCAAGAACGACAAACAAAACTTGCTAAGGATGCTGATTTGCATCGACGTCGAGCTACGCTAGAATCACCAGCGCAAAGAAACAATCGACAAGATATGAATAAAGATTACCAACGTCGTCACAGACAGCATGAAATTGTTGAGTAAACGCAGAGACGTCGAGCTGCAGATGCCGATGTTCACTCATTGTCATAAATGCGTCGACGTCAAGTAATTTCCAATGAAGCAACACATTTTACTGAGGATCGTATTGTTGCACATACCTGGAATTTTCGATGTTATATGTCAATTTTGTGGTGCTAAAATAATATTGGACGAACATCCTAAAGATGGCAAGTTTACAAGTTGTTGCCGAAAGGGAAATATCATGCTCCCATGGCCAATAGACATCCATTATAATAAGCTGGAGTATCCCGAGATTCTGTGCTCTGATCATACACACCCTAAAGGCACATATTTTCTCGAAAACATTCGCTCTTATAATAGCGCTCTTTCTTTCGTGTTAATGGAAGTCAAAATTACGGATTGTCAAGGTTGAAGTCCATATCTTTAAAAACCTCAAGGGCAAACTTATCATCAAACTTCTCATATACAACCGCCATACAACCAGTTCGCTAGGTTGAATGTTTTGTACATTGCTCAAGAAACAGACGTTCGAATAGCGCATCCACCAAATGATACATGCGAAAGAGAAATTCTCGAAAAAATAGATATATTATTTCGTCACTAGGCTAGGCACAGTCACATTGGTTAATGTGTGATATCGAAACAGGAGAGATGTTGCTCAAACTGAAAGAGAAATCCCAATAATACACATGGTCTTGAAGGGCCATCGCCAATCTTATCAACGTCGACATAATGAAACAACATCTAACGAAGTTGCAATGGTTTTTCGTCAACGAAGATGGAGAACCACACATTCACCGCAACATTCGCATGTTGTAATTTATAAAATATTGATTATGGACTATATTTAATGAATTGATTATGGACCATATTTAATGAATTGATTATTGACTGTATGATGTCATGCTCAGTTTTGTTCCCATACGGTGAGCCGGGCTGCCAAGCACATTGGCAAAATGATGAATAACAGGATGAGTAACTCGATAAATGTCGTCCTGACGGTATCATAACTAATCTAGTATATATATATACATATATATATATATATATATATATATGTCTGGTCATTGGTCGTGTTAATAACTCCAACCATTGACGGTGGACGACTCTCACTTCAACTTTACGGATTATGCTCAAGTATGTATGTGACTAATTATGTATGTGAGTTACTAAGTATGTATGTAAGTGACTAAGTCTGTATGTGACTAATTATGTATGTGAGTTACTAAGTCTGTTTGTGACTAATTATGTATGTATGTGACTAAGTCTGTTTGTGACTAATTATTTATGTGAGTTACTAAGTCTGTTTGTGACTAATTATGTATGTGAGTTACTAAGTCTGTATGTGACTAATTATGTATGTGAGTTACTAAGTCTGTTTGTGACTAATTATGTATGTGAGTTACTAAGTCTGTATGTGACTAATTATGTATGTGAGTTACTAAGTCTGTATGTGACTAATTATGTATGTGAGTTACTAAGTATGTATATAAGTGACTAAATCTGTATGTGACTAATTATGTATGTGAGTTACTAAGTCTGTTTGTGACTAATTATGTATGTGAGTTACTAAGACTGTATGTGACTAATTATGTATGTGAGTTACTAAGTCTTTATGTGACTAATTATGTATGTGAGTTACTAAGTCTGTATGTGACTAATTATTTTTGTGAGTTACTAAGTCTGTTTGTGACTAATTATGTATGTAAGTGACTAAGTCTGTTTGTGACTAATTATTTATGTGAGTTACTAAGTCTGTATGTGACTAATTATGTATGTGAGTTACTAAGTCTGTATGTGACTAATTATGTATGTGAGTTACTTAGTATGTATGGAAAGACTAAGTCTGTATGTGACTAATTATGTATGTGAGTTACTAAGTATGTATGTGAGTGATTATATATGTGATTGATTAAGTATGTATTTGCGTGACTAATTATGTATGCATGAGAATAATCTTGTGACATTAGCCTTCATAGTGCCTACGACAACCTCTACCTTCATCGTAACACCTCTTAGTGAAAGCAATGCTGGAATCTTTGACAATTGTCCCATGAGACTGCATAATAAGCACACTAACAGAAGTAAATGCGAATAATTGAGCTATTTGTGTAGATTATTGCAACATTTTCCACTGTGTTATTGTCATTGAGTGGCCTGACTTCTGCATCCAAGGCACCGGTTTTTTTTTGTCCCAGCAATTCTGTCAAGTTTCATGACTAATTAGAAGAGACCAGGTAATGCAGACGTAGTGGGTACAATCTCGTTCCTATGATCAATGCAAGTTGAGTCACACACAATAGCTATACATTATATATGGTTAATTAATTCTGTACGGCCAAACTCTCCTACGATACAGGTATATCGTGAATATCCCAATCCTCCGCATGTTCACCACAGTACGCTGTATTTTGACGAAAAATTCACAGATTATTATAACAGAAAACACATGAAGTATAACAGGAACAGACGTTGATGACATTATTATAACAGGAAACACATGGAGTACAACAATTGTCGTTGATAACATATAACAGGAAATATATGAAGTACAACAACAGTCATTGAAAATATATTTACAAAAATTGGAAAAGAAAGTTATATGCAAAATAATGCAGAAAAAAATAAAGGAATAGGAAAATATAGAAGAATATACCAGCAGTTGAGTGAAACCTGGAATCACTAACTTTGTAGGGAAAAATGGGAAACATACACGTATGAGAAATCAAACCAGATGGGAGATCAATGGATAAACCCTTGAATATTTGCCAAACAATATAAAACTAGTCATAGCATTTTTACATCCTTTCGTATGGTCTCTATTTTATTTTCTCTCTTTCCAGACACTCACTAGTTAATAACTCACGGGTGATAGACCCACGCGATTCCTTTCGGCTAATCTCACGCGTCCAACATTTTACGAGCGCTCCAGACCCGGAGGTCTTCCTTATGGTCGTGGTGTGAGATTGGACCGGTGAATAGGTACTAAAATCGTGGACAAACATCAACGGTTTGACTCTTCTCTTAGACATCAGTTGTTAGAGGATTGAGCAGTGTCAGTTGAGGTTACAACAGATGGTAGACAGGAAGAAGTGTATTTGATGGAAAGAAAGTAATATAATTGCAAACATACGATACCTTTACTACAATGTGAGAGAAGAACGTGTTAGGTGACGTGTCTATGAAGAAAGACAATGGCACCTATTACTGGAGTAATAAAGTTCGGATCTCATTAATAGAGTTATTAGTTATAATTTACAAAATTTCAAATCCAAATGCATTATTTACATATATATTCTGTTTTCAATTCATTGAATACACGTCAATTACGAAATGCGTGGATGAAAGAAAGAAAGAAAGGCGCGATTTCCAAGTAGACTGAAGTGAAGAAAGATAAAGAGACGGAAGATAAACAAGGAAAGATTAGCAGTCAAAGTGCCCAAAGAGGTCATCCTATCATCTCGGTGACTCGATTCCGTACCGAGTATGGTTTTATGTCCATTTCATGGCCGACTACGGACGAAGCCTCTCAGAGAACGTTAATGAGAAAGGACACCCGTGGTTTTCCCTCTTGGACAGTTCTGTTGGCACATCTGCCGACCAAGACGTGATAAACGCTGAAGGTTTTAGAGCCAGCCAGGGAGGAAAGTGTCTGGACAGGATGTCAGAACTATAGAAAAAGTGTCTCATGTTTAACGATTGTTGACCTTAGTGTGAAAGAAGTGAAACGCAAATAGAATTACGTCAGAAAGTTATGTTCACATCTGAAAGTTGTCTGCTGGAATACCCTATTCAGAGTGAACACTGTCATTTAATTCATAATCTTAAAAAGTCAATATACTCTGGGCATGTACAGTGCAAGGATTATTAAATTTTTGTGTGGATGTTATACTGATTGCATTTTGTTTCTTCTTCTTTTTCTTCTTGTTTATTCTCATTCCTACCTGTGAGAAAGATTTGTAGTCTAAAGAGCTGATGTTTTGTGACGTAGTCTAAATTACAGCTTATCTGCGATACATGCGCATTTTACCTAGACACATTCGATTGCAGATGGTGATGTGGATTACCTAGTATTTTTACCCGACAATGTAGTCAACTGAATATCAGCTTCCTTAGCCGTTGATTACGACATTATTGACAGTTACAGTGTCACTATCTTAAGTATATTGTTCCTGTAACACATTGGCCATTAATTGTCTCTATATCCGGCTCAATGGCGGGGTGGTACAGAACGCATACAGAACGTGGCAAAGATACCGAGTTCAATCCCTGCCATAGGCAATTGTGCATACGCATCGTTCAGAAAGCAATGGCAAACTACTGAACGTACTTATATTGCCTAGAGAATCACAACAGCAAAAAATGATTGGTTCATGGCTATGCCCTGAATAGGATACGCTGCCTATATAGCATGAGGAATACACAACAGATTACGATATTCAGGTAGAATTTCATGAGTTAGATGCGGTGTAAAGAATATACATCAGAATATTAAAAACAATTTTCCTTTTTATTGATAAAGGTGAGGTGTTGGTCACTGCTTTTTGTTGTTGTTGTGTTCCAACTGCGAAAGTGAAAATACATTCGTAGAGTTATGTGAACAGAAGATTGATTGACGGTAGACTGAGTACATGGACATTATCATTTGGACATAATTGACAGTAAACCAAAACGACAACAATATCGCATGCACATAATTGTTTGTAGATAGATTAAATCATTTAACATGTGGACATAATTAACTGCAGATATATTATATCAATCAATCATGTGCCATGCCGAACAGCGTAGGCGATCATGTTTCTTCACAACTCTATGTCTCGTGGGCTGTTAATATGTACAGTTGGTGACTTCCTTTTGTGCCACAGTGACAATCCCCCATAAATTTCTGTCTTTGTCTTCCGCTGTCTCTTCTTCCCTAAATTTTTCCGATGATTACTAAATGTTCAAGATTTACTTTCCTCATCGCATGTCGTAATAATCTTCATTGTCGGATCGCATCGGAGAAAGTTAATAAGAAAGGAGAAGCATCACATCAGCATGTTCACATATCATAATGACACATTTGACTGTGGACATATAACATTACAGCAACATCATATTGACACACTTGACTGTAGACAGATTACATGACAACAACATCATGTGGACATACTTAACTTTAGACACATTACTTTATTACATTTTCGTCTGGTCATTCTTGACGATATATTGCTGTATAACTGAAGCATTGACATTTCTGTGTGCGATACTTGACCTGTTTGATAATGATGATGATGTTCCTCTTTCGCAAGCGAAGATGAGCATGGCATGAAAAACATTAAATGCTATGAAAAAATTAACAAATAATAGTTAGAATTGATTATTGTCTAATTTGGTTTGTGAGTTCGTACATGTCCGAGGAGTCTGATTCGTTGCACGGAAAGTTCTATTGCAGTGCATGCAGGAGTGCTGAAGGTTCGGGGTAGGAGAATTTACGGATTTGTCCTTCCGCCACTTGCGCTTGTGGATTGCCCGCAGTGTACTTTCTTTTTTCAAATTTCGTGATGCAAGCAGTGATCTGGGTGTGCCAGGCTGAGCGATCAAGTGATGTAGTCTCCCAGGAGCTAGGATCGATGATGCAGTGCATGAGTGATCCTTGAAGCGCTTTGTCTGCCCTCCGCTTGAACGTTTAACTTCGCACAGCTCCGCACAGCTCCGCATAGAATAATCTCTTTAGAAGGCGCTTGTCTGGCATACGGACGATGTGGCCAGTCAAGCAGAGTTGGAACCTAGTCAGCATTATAACTGTTTACAGGCAATCCAGTCCAATCACTAGAGTTATGTGTTTAAATGATAAGTACAACGATAATTAATATCTAGACGACTCTTGCTAAAGACATTTAACAGGAGGACGTTACCTCGTTCGAAAACTGATTAAACTCAGTCTGAGTTCACAGTGCGACTGTTTTTTCGAATGTCACTGCACTATAGATTGTGTTCGGACAAATTTTTGATCATTGCTGTTCCTCCTCCGCAAGCAAAGATGACGATCACATTGTAAACAGTCAAATTAGATTTAGTGCTTTTGTGTAATCAGAAATATGATTCCAATTAGCATTTAGTGCTTGTTAGTACTCAGACGGCTGATTCTAATTATATTTATTGCTTTTAAGTACTCCGTCGGCTGATTCGAAATCGGTCCCTGACACATCTCTTACAGTACACGCAAAAATATAGTAGAGATATGAAAAAAATTGTAACATTTCTTTTCGTGTTGTCTTCTTTCGAATCGACTGTAGAGCAATCTATTGCAAATATTTATAATAAACAAGTATAAATAATGTACTTAAGTACACAACGGATGACAGCACAATAGAAGACACCATCAATATATGAACTATAATACAAACACGAATATTTGAGTGCATTATTCGTCCTATTCGTTCATTTCTCAAACTCCTGCATATTAGCAGGATGTAACCTAAAGAAGGAAATGAATTGCCATAGTTTTTGTAGCTTGGTCGCGCTATATGCCTCTTTCGTCCAGACACATCCAACGTATAGTTTTCTCTGGGATATTTTGACCCTCTATGGATGGGGAAACGATCTCCAAGCCCACACCTTTCTTAATCGAATTATACGACATATATTGCACGTCATCGTATATTGTTTTCAGTATCACTATCTTCGCCGAAGACGGATATGTCTAGCCATTGACACAAATAAAACGGCGCATTTCCATTGTATGTACTACATCCTGCTATAAATCTAGTTGGACCATTGTCTTGAGTTTGAGAATGAAAGCTGTCTAAGAAGAAGAAGATCCGCTTTCGTGACCCATACATTGTTCGTAACGATGTAACTAGAGACTTTATATATGAGCTAATATTAACTTTGTGACTTTGACTTGCCATGCATGTTGCAAGAGACAACTTAGGGGTTGTCCTTGAATCACGTCAACAATCAAGTGTGTGTGTGTGTGTGGTGGGGGGGGGGGGGGGTTATAGTGAGGGGGTCTGAATAGTGTGACATTTGTTGACAAGGAGCGGGTTTGACAAATGTTGACGTCAGCAATACTCTTTTTTTTTTTTACAGATTTTGCATTGTTTAAGTTGGGAATTTATATTAAATGTGAAAAAATCATGTACTTTTTAGTACTTTTCCTGCTAATAAAATTAGTGTGGAATGGATTGGGGGGGGGAATTGTGTGGCATAAATAAACAGGGAGATGATCCTTAATTCACAAAAGTATCTGGCAAGAGGGGTGGGGGGAGGGGTGGGAGGGGCGAAGGGTGTACAAATTGATGACGTATCTTATGGACATGTCATACAGACGGTTTGGAAATCGCTGACTTTAAACTTCCACAGAAAGGCACAGTGGAGTAAAACTTGTAAGTAGTCGGATGTGATAGAAAAAAGCGCATGCGGTTGTTTCTGTGGGTTTCACCAATGGCCTACTAGGCACACCACTCATGCAACAGAAAAGCTTAGTAGATGACATGCCGTTATATTGAGGTCCTCTTATGGAAACTTTGTAGCGTGCCATCTATACACGTATAGACCCCAGCTGAGTAGAAGTCTCCGTCATTAGGCATTGCACTAAGCCGAAAGCTGAAGTCTCCTAAGTATGAAAAAAAGCTCAGAAAAATCACCCCCATTGCACATAGGAAGTAAGAGTTTGCACTGCAATCCCTGTAGTTCTCAAACACGTGCTCGGAGCTCGCGTAACGTTTCCTGTTAACAGACCTTATATTACCATGATCATCTTGCACATGATAATCTTCAATTTATTGTTAGTCATGATGCCCAAATATTTTATTTTTGAAGTCAAATTCAAATTACACATCAAGAAATATTTTATTTTTGAAATCAGATTCAAATTTCACATCAAGAAATATCTACAACTAGTGGAGATCCGTAGATGTGATTGTAGTTTAATAAATAATGGATGAGGGAAACACCGTACAAACAAAAATATACGAGTCTGGTTGCTACGTACTTGCCCAGCTCTTCCTGAAGAGGAACTGCATTTCTGTCAAAGTGCTGCCAAAAGTTACCTGCTCACAACTAAATGTAATATTTTGTGCTCAAAATATTGCAAAAAGCGGGATTATTTCATAATAAAAATCACCATCAAATGTGTGTGTGTGTCATGTGATGTGTCTTTTCAGAACGTAGTCTTCTTATGAATGTGCAGAAATATTCGCAATATCTGGCATGTTCTCCCGACTCATCTATTGCCATGTTTATGTATTCCTGAATATCTCTTGTCCAACAACGTCTCTTCGACCTCTGCATCTACTGCCTTCTATCGCCACCTCCAAAAGCGCTCTTTCCAAGCGATGATGTCTCTTTACATAGCGAAAGTAATAACTAAAACTTCCTTCTTAAGATGGTGTTTACAAGCCAGCGTTGAACGTTTAACCATGCAGTGGATACCCTCTCACTCTAGAATACCAGGAAATCAAAAAGTAGACAAACTGGCTAAGGAGGGTACTGCCGAAGACCAACCAGGCGTACCAATCACCTACCATCAGAAAAATCAGATGATCACGTCAATAAGGAAGCCACAAACATAAACACAAGATGACTATTACATTTTGAATAGAACAGAAGAAGTTGTAATTCTACGCCTCAGAACGGAACACAACCGACTCCGCAGTCACATGTACACAAAATTCAAGATTGGCAACACGGCCATGTGTACATGTGGACAGGCAGCACAGAATGTCAAACATATATTTCAAGAGTGTTCTCAGTATGAAACGCTCAGGCAGACATATTGGCCAGAGGAAACAACACTGGAATCAAAGCTCTATGGGCCACTGTATGAACTACAAAAGACAATGGGTTTTATTAAGGAGACAGAACTACAGATATAGACATGTTTCAAGTGAACGAAAGAAGAAGAAGAGTTGAACGTTGATGTTTCTTAGTACATCTTGGTTTTTCTTTCTTGCCGTCTATGATATTCTCCGGACTTTTCTATAGCACTCTTATATTATCATCAACGGTGGTGACAATATATTCAGAACGTATCGATGCATACTCTTAGTTTTGGATGCAGTTAATTAGCCACTTAGTTTTGGATGCAGTTAATTAGCCTCTTAGTTGTGGATAAAGATAGTTAGCCACTTAGTTGTGGATACAGTTAGTTAGCCACTTAGTTGTGGATACAGATAGTTAGCCACTTAGTTGTGGATACAGTTAGTTAGCCACTTAGTTGTGGATACAGTTAGTTAGCCACTTAGTTGTGGATACAGTTAGTTAGCCACTTAGTTGTGTATGCAGTTAGTTAGTCTTAGTTGTGGATACAGTTAGTTAGTCACTTAGTTGTGGATACAGTTAGTTAGCCACTTAGTTGTGGATACAGTTAGTTAGCCACTTAGTTGTGGATACAGTTAGTTAGCCACATAGTTGTGGATACAGTTAGTTAGTCTCTTAGTTGTGGATACAGTTAGTTAGCCACTTAGTTGTGGATACAGTTAGTTAGTCTTAGTTGTGGATACAGTTAGTTAGTCACTTAGTTGTGGATACAGTTAGTTAGCCACTTAGTTGTGGATGCAGTTAGTTAGTCTTAGTTGTGGATACAGTTAGTTAGCCACTTAGTTGTGGATACAGTTAGTTAGCCAGCTAGTTGTGGATACAGTTATTTAGTCTTAGTTTTGGATACAGTTAGTTAGTCACTTAGTTGTGGATACAGTTAGTTAGCCACTTAGTTGTGGATACAGTTAGTTAGCCACTTAGTTGTGGATACAGATAGTTAGCCACTTAGTTGTGGATACAGTTAGTTAGCCACTTAGTTGTGGATATAATTTAATTAGCCACTTAATTGTGCATACAGTTAGTTAGCCACTTAGTTGTGGATGCAGTTAGTTAGTCTTAGTTGTGGATACAGTTAGTTAGTCACTTAGTTGTGGATACAGTTAGTTAGCCACTTAGTTGTGGATACAGTTAGTTAGCCACTTAGTTTTGGATACAGTTAGTTAGCCACTTAGTTGTGGATACAGTTAGTTAGCCACTTAGTTGTGGATACAGTTAGTTAGTCTTAGTTGTGGATACAGTTAGTTAGTCACTTAGTTGTGGATACAGTTAGTTAGCCACTTAGTTGTGGATACAGTTAGTTAGCCTCTTAGTTGTGGATACAGTTAATTAGCCACTTAGTTGTGGATACAGTTAGCTAGCCACTTAGTTGTGGATACAGTTAGTTAGCCTCATAGTTGTGGATACAGTTAGTTAGCCACTTAGTTGTGGATACAGTTAGTTAGTCTTAGTTGTGGATACAGTTAGTTAGTCACTTAGTTGTGGATACAGTTAGTTAGCCACTTAGTTGTGGATGCAGTTAGTTAGTCTTAGTTGTGGATACAGTTTGTTAGCCACTTAGTTGTGGATACAGTTAGTTAGCCAGCTAGTTGTGGATACAGTTAGTTAGTCTTAGTTTTGGATACAGTTAGTTAGTCACTTAGTTGTGGATACAGTTAGTTAGCCACTTAGTTGTGGATACAGTTAGTTAGCCACTTAGTTGTGGATACAGATAGTTAGCCACTTAGTTGTGGATACAGTTAGTTTGCCACTTAGTTGTGGATATAATTTAATTAGCCACTTAGTTGTGCATACAGTTAGTTAGCCACTTAGTTGTGGATGCAGTTAGTTAGTCTTAGATGTGGATACAGTTAGATAGTCACTTAGTTGTGGATACAGTTAGTTAGCCACTTAGTCGTGGATACAGTTAGTTAGCCACTTAGTTGTGGATACAGTTAGTTAGCCACTTAGTTGTGGATACAGTTAGTTAGCCACTTAGTTGTGGATGCAGTTAGTTAGTCTTAGTTGTGGATACAGTTAGTTAGTCACTTAGTTGTGGATACAGTTAGTTAGCCACTTAGTTGTGGATACAGTTAGTTAGCCACTTAGTTGTGGATACAGTTAGTTAGCCTCTTAGTTGTGGATACAGTTAATTAGCCACTTAGTTGTGGATACAGTTAGCTAGCCACTTAGTTGTGGATACAGTTAGTTAGCCTCATAGTTGTGGATACAGTTAGTTAGCCACTTAATTGTGGATACTGTTAGTTAGCCACTTATTTGTGGATACAGTTTGTTAGCCACTTAGTTGTGGATACAGTTAGTTAGCCACTTGGTTGTGGATACAGTTAGTTAGCCCCTTAGTTGTGGATACAGTTTGTTAGCCATTTAGTTGTGGATACAGTTAGTTAGCCACTTGGTTGTGGATACAGTTAGTTAGCCACTTAGTTGTGGATACAGTTAGTTAGTCACTTAGTTGTGGATACAGTTAGTTAACCACTTAGTTGTGGGTACAGTTAGTTAGCCTCTTAGTTTTCGATGCAGTGATTTCGTTGCAATATATTAAAGATTTTCATTTCTAACTAAACTGTCAGAATGTAGTTACCTTCGTGTGAACCTGGTATGCTGTCTGTCAGAGACCAGCTCAGTATCACACACAAAAAAAACCGGACACCAAATTCTATCATATTTCTCAAATAACGTTTACACATTTAAAATACAAAAAACGTGAACAATTTTCTAGGTGGTTCGGCTAGTAATAAAAAAGAAAAGTGACACAGAGATGTTTCGTCTGTTCTGATTTTGCAAACATCCGGTGAGTTATGGTCCTTTGTCTAGAAGAAGGATATAAAACACTTCTGGTATGCTCGTGGGGCACCCTCTCGAGTTAGTAGACCATCAAATGTGAAAGAGTCACTCAAAACTTGATAGAAGTCGCGGACATCTGCATAGAGTACCACCTGCTGGAATAATGTTCTCCCATCCAAGAAATTGAAGATGTCCAAGTGTTTTATGACTTTCATCTCCGAAATGACCAACAAAATTCATTCCCTAATATATTTCATTTTTTGTGCTCACGATATTGTACGAAATATTGTACAATTAATATTAAATTATACTTGTACGACATCCCGACAAGATAGACCGTAGGTCTGACTTTAGAAGGAGAAATGTGTTCCATAAAAAACTCAACTTTGATTTTGAATAGTATAAATTACTTCTTTTTTTGTTGAGTTTCGTAAATTTGTTTTCTGGGGAAACAACTAAAGATATTACTTAGGTACACTCTTTTCTAGTTATTCCATGATAACTCCTATTATTTTTATTTGTCTAATAATGTCTATATCTTATTACATGTATACATTATTGACTAGTAATGTCTATAGCTATACTGTTGTTACATGTAGAAATTGTTTGGAAGTAATGTATATATATAGCTATACTGTTGGTACGTGTAGAGTTTGTTGACAAATAATGTATATAGATGTAGCTTTGTTTCATGTATAAATTGTTGGTTAATAATGACTAATTAGCGTTGTTGTTTTTTTGGGGTATAAATTGTTGCCCAGTAAAGTCTATATCTGCAGTATTGTTTTTAGTAAAACATTAAAATATTTGCTAATGTCGACATCTGTAGTGTTGTTTCTTGTATACAATTTTGGCTAGTAATGTCTGTATCTGTAGTGTTGTTTCTTGTATAAAATTCTATCTAATAATGTCTGTATCTGTAGTGTTGTTTCTTGTATAAAATTCTATCTAATAATGTCTGTATCTGTAGTGTTGTTTCTTGTATAAAATTCGATCTAATAATGTCTGTATCTGTAGTGTTGTTTCTTGTATAAAATTCGATCTAATAATGTCTGTATCTGTAGTGTTGTTTCTTGTATACATTTTTGTCTAATAATGTCTGTATCTGTAGTGTTGTTTCTTGTATACATTTTTGTCTAATAATGTCTGTATCTGTAGTGTTGTTTCTTGTATAAAGTTATGTCTAATAATGTCTGTATCTGTAGTGTTGTTTCTTGTATACATTTTTGTCTAATAATGTCTGTATTTATGTAGTGTTGTTTCTTGGCTAGTAGTGACTATATCTGCATTGTTTTTATTCTATATTGTATTTTCCCAGGTGGTTTGTTATCCACTCTTGTTGTTAAGCGTAGGTGTGATTGGAGCTCGAGTTTGTGTTTCAAGGCCAAATATATGTGTAGCCTCGGCTGTGCAATGACCGTGTTTGTTCATGATGTCCCTGACTTTTTCTATGCATCTTTTCCGTGGTCTTCCTTTGGCGTTGTATCCTGATCTCATTTGGTTATATGCATGTACCAAATTGTCGTGAGGCATTCTAATAACGTGGCCAATCCACTTGGTCTGTTGTCTTTCTATGTATTTTGTGCAAGGTGTTTACCTATTATGTCCCTGATGTCTTCATTTCGTAATTTATCAAGCCTGGTGACCCCGGCAGCTTTTCTCAAGCATTTCATCTCCCATGTCACCAGCTTTCTGTAATGTGAAGATGAGAGAAACCAGGTTTAGCACTGGTAACACGGTGTTGGTATGAATAATTTTTGGTAAATAATTTTTCTTTTAACTTCCATCTCAATCTTGGGGTGAAGAAGTAGTGATGACAGTTGGTATGTTACTGCATTTGCCTTTTTAAATCTCGTATCTATCTCTCTATCGAGGCTTCAATTTTCTGTGACAAATATAACGAGATATTTGAACTCCGCTACTTGTTTTACTCATATGTTGTCTATCTGTATGTTTAGTGGGCTCGATGTTTTGCATATTTTCATAGTTCCCGTCTTTTGTGTATTTATCGTTATGTTGTATTTTCTACATATTGCAGATAGTGAGCTAACACGATTTTGTAGTTGCTCTTCGTTTTTGTATATGAGGCTCTGGTTGTCGGCAAAAAAAGTTCATTTAAAAGCAGTGTTGTTTCTTGTATAAATTGAACGGAGTTTTCCATTTTTTGTTTTCTACCATTGAGTTTCAACAGTTATTGGAATATCTGGAGTCCAGTGTGTGATAGTCTGTCTTCCTTCGTCGTGTTCCCTCTCTAATAATCAACACAAATTTTGTTTTGTTTGCGCAACTGAGCGTGAGTTATATTGTGATACTTGAGCTTGAGTTATGTTGTGATACTTGAGCTAGAGTTATATTGTGATACTTGAGCTTGAGTTATGTTGTGATACTTGAGCGTGAGTTAAGTTGTGATACTTGAGCTTGAGTTATGTTGTGATACTTGAGCGTGAGTTATGTTGTGATACTTGAGCTAGAGTTATATTGTGATACTTGAGCTTGAGTTATATTGTGATACTTGAGCGTGAGTTATGTTGTGATACTTGAGCTTGAGTTATGTTGTGATACTTGAGCTTGAGTTATGTTGTGATACTTGACCTAGAGTTATGTTGTGATACTTGAGCTTGAGTTATGTTGTGATACTTGAGCTTGAGTTATGTTGTGATACTTGAGCTTGAGTTATGTTGTGATACTTGAGCTTGAGTTATGTTGTGATACTTGAGCTTGAGTTATGTTGTGATACTATTGAGCTTGAGTTATGTTGTGATACTTGAGCTTGAGTTATGTTGTGATACTTGAGCTTGAGTTATATTGTGATACTATTGAGCGTGAGTTAAGTTGTGATATTATTGACGTATGTTGTAACACTTGAGCTTGAGTTATGTTGTGATACTATTGAGCGTGAGTTAAGTTGTGATATTATTGACGTATGTTGTAACACTTGAGCTTGAGTTATGTTGTGATACTATTGAGCCTGAGTTAAGTTGTGATATTATTGACGTATGTTGTAACACTTGAGCTTGAGTTATGTTGTGATACTATTGAGCGTGAGTTAAGTTGTGATATTATTGACGTATGTTGTAACACTTGAGCTTGAGTTATGTTGTGATACTATTGAGCGTGAGTTAAGTTGTGATATTATTGACGTATGTTGTAACACTTGAGCTTGAGTTATGTTGTGATACTATTGAGCGTGAGTTAAGTTGTGATATTATTGACGTATGTTGTAACACTTGAGCTTGAGTTATGTTGTGATACTATTGAGCGTGAGTTAAGTTGTGACACGTGAGCGTGAGTAATGTGATACTATTGAGTGTGAGTTATCTTGTAATACTATTGAGCGTGAGTTACGTTGTGACACTATTGAGCGTGAGTTAAGTTGCGACACCACTTGTGAAACGCAGGCCTATCACAAGAAGCTTCCGTATGCTTTCAATTCAGGTGATCTTCCCTAGCATGTATCTTCCTTTCTGTCTGTCACCCGGCGATAGTTGTTTATCGACTTTTCGACGTGATGGTTTATCACTCACTGTATTCTTGGACTTTACAGACAAAGAACATGTCCCTGATTGAGTGCACCTATATGTCTCATAGTTTGTACATTGTTCAATAATATGCTCTGTAATTTGGTGGGTTTGACCACATATACACTTTGCAGAGTTACCAGTTTTGAACTGTATGTACACATAACCGCTTACATCGCGCAATTTGTAAAACTCCATTTTTCGCACAGTTCTTTTTCAGTGAACAATTTCACACATAAACATCGGTTAGATAATTGTTTATGTATCTGTTATTTTTCATTATACATCTATGTGGTACATATTTCTCTATTTGGAAATTAGTGCTTGAGCTATTTTTAAAAAATGTATATACATTTGAAGCGTATAAAGGCTTAATCAAAGACGGACGAAGTCGAGGAAGACCATTCAGCTCAACTTGGATGATAATGAAGATGATGATGTCTACGGTGTGACCGACTATGATATAAGTCCCATGCGTGCTTGGAATAGTCTACTACACTCTGGACATGTGTGGGAGGAGTCTGTAAGACATTTAGCAATTTTTGCCTTTCGAATAGCGTGTTTTGTTGCGCAATATAAATAACCCAAATATCGGAGGATGTTCGACAAAAAAGGAAGTGCCGCAGTAATCAGACAAATAGAGGTACATGTAAATAAGGTAAATAGGTTACTAGAAAACTGTCAATATAAAATAATAAAATATAAAAAATAACAATAAAACAAAGAACAAATACAATTGTCAAGTTGTCGGTCCGTTTGGGACCTTTATCAAGACAACAAAAACAGTTAAGAACACAAAACCATAACGAATTTAACGAAAATGGCTGGGAGAATGATTTCTCTCACCAGAAAATCATCATGATCATTTTCCCAGCCATTTTGGTTAAATTCGTTATGGTTTTGTGTTCTTAACTGTTTTTGTTGTGTTGATAAAGGTCCCAAATGGACCGACAACTTGACAATTGTATTTGTTCTTTGTTTTATTGTTATTTTCTATATTTTATTATTTTATATTGACAGTTTTCTAGTAACCTATTTACCTTATTTGCATTTAACATGGTTTTTCTGCGCAGTGTGATGTTTGAGGATCTCTGCTGCTACTGCACCACTCTTGATTGTACGATTGTACGACAGTTGGATCTGTCGTCTTCAAGATTCTCCGATGAATGTGCGTCTTTTTTTTATGTAAGTCAGTGTCTTTAAAGTCAGTTAAAAGTGTCTTTAAAACGCTTCCTCTGTTCTCCGTCCTTGCCGGATCCAGACTGGAGTTCTCCATATAACAATTTTTTGGGTAGGTATAATCTGTCATGCGAACCATGTGTCTTGCCGAATGTCTCTGCGCTTTCCTTAGTCGTACATCTGCATATTGGAGAAAGAGGGCATGAAAAACAAGTTATATTACTAAGACAGAATAATGACAACAAATACAATTAGCATAATAATTTTTCTTAACAATTTTATAGAATATATTCTAAACATTGATGATGTACTGAAATATATTCAAGTCACTGAATGGATATATATATATATATCAATGTTCCCATACAATTTTTTATCACGTTTGTTTAATGCAAAAAAGTATATTGCATGTATGGTGCATATCACGCGTGCTAACGTCTTTAATATGTTCTCTAATCGTGGCGCATATCACGTGTGCTAATGTCTTCAATCTCTGCTCTAATCGTGGCGCATATCACTCGTGCTAACGTCTTTAATATTTTCTCTAATTGTGGCGCATATCACGCGTGCTAACGTCTACACACTTTTCTCCAATCATGACAAATATTACAAGAACTAACAATTCTTCAATCTTTGCTCTAATCATGACAAATACCACGAGTACTAACTTGAGTTCTTTTAACTAATTTTTGTTAAAATCATGACCAATTTTACAGATGTTACCTTGTTTATATTTTATTATTAGCCTGATAAATATCATTGATGTTACCTACAGTATATTTTGTTCTTGACCTGATCAATATCATTGTTGTTACCTTATTTATATTGTGTTGATAGCTTTATAATCATCATTGATTTTACATTCTTTGCATTTCACTCTTAACTTGCGAAAGAGACATAAGGAATCTTTGCTAATACCGTTCACTTACAAAATTGCACGTTAGTAATATGTTAACTATTTTTAGTGCCCATTTTGTTATTGGCAATAAACAGATTCGCATGAGGAGACAAGACAAGCGATATCCGACATTGAGAAGCATGTCATTTCAAGAGGAATGAAGAAAAGATTACTTTCTTTTCTCTTGAGAGTTCTGACTTGACTTTTGTTCCAGAACTTTGAAAGGTGAACCGCATAAAGTTAGCTATTAAAATATCAGCGGGAAATAATATAGCTCAGTGCTTTACTTTTTTTAGTCTATATTTTCTGTTGAACTGAGGCCCAGAGGATCATACCACCGTGATATCTTCTTCATTGTAAAGTGATATATCTTGTCAAAACGAGAAGGAAATCGTGGACACTTCTATATGTAGACAGTATACCTAGGATATCCATGGAGAAAGTTGAAGCAATAAATCATAAGTTAGAAAGTATAAAGTATCAAAACGCCCACCCAGTTTTCACCTGACATGGTTCTCAAGTTGTGGTGCGCCGTGGCACGTTAAGCCTTTGATTACTTCCCATTCGTAGCTTAGCATATTAGTATATCATAGTACTGGGATCTGGGGTAGACTTATGCCTGGGAGTCCCAAGTAACGTTATTGTATACATTGTCTATTTATGTTTTATAGTATCAAGTATGCATGCTTAACTGATAGACTGGATTGTGTTCTCTCGGTTATATTTATATTGGTAATTTGTGGATGTCCGTCTCTGTGACGGCCAGATACGTTGTACTGTTGTCTTTCGTTTGTCCTGATGAAGGCTTGTTAGTCGAAACGTCGTCTGTCCCTGTATCTCGTTGTTAGGTTGTATTATGTTTTATTTTGGTAACACATCTACCTATTTCTGTTTATCTTGACGGCCAGATACACAGCTTTTTTGAGATGGCTAAGTTTCCTGGTTTAAATTCTGCTGAGGCATTTGTGCATCTGAATCGTTCAGAAAGCAATGTGAAACTATTGATCGTAAATTCTGCCAAGCAAATCATGGATGTTATACATACGGCTAGGTTAATGTCTACATCCAGAAGAAGATATGCTATCAATTTCTTAGTACTTGGATTTTTCTGCTCGTCCGTCATTTTTTTCTTTTTTTTTCTTTTCTGAAGTTTCCTATGCATAGTAAAATATAAAATAGGTGGGTTGCTTTCATGATTCAAGTCGGCAGTAAGAGGTCACCTCTGTGGTCACGTGGTTTATCTTCCAATTTGATCTCTTGTCAACATATTTTAGCGTTCAAGTCGTGACAATTGAATGTGTGAATCATGTTCATTTCTCAGCTGCAATCGCTATTAAGCTTACAGTCTCCAGTGATATGTGCGAAGCATGAAGTTGATGGTTTCTTGCGAGACTTTCTTCATGATAACGTTCTTCTTCTTCTTCTCCTTTCATTCCTCTTTTTCCCTTTACGGGTGTCGAGGGAGATACAATGTTCCTGTTCTCGCTTTTCTGGCAGCTTCAGATAATGTTATTTGGTGTTCGTGTAAGGTCTCTTTGATGTTGTCGATCCAGCGTACTCTAAGTCTACCCCTGGTTCTTCTTTCTGCTTCTCATCTCTTCATATATGTTTTATAAACTAATGATAACGTTGAGATATTAAAGAATCACACGTTCACAAACAAAATGTTACCGCTGCTGGTTAAGTGTATTTTAAAATCTCCAACGCAAGTAGAAATTTGGGTAAACTTTGTGCAACTGAAGATCAATACAGAAAACATGAAGATCAATGCAGAAAAAATTAAAAGTACTGTCTACAGGCAGAGAACCCAATACAATAAACATAAAGATACATGATAAGTTACTGAAACGACAGAAACAAGACTAAGACCTGGTAAAGACCCACATATAAGTAGAAACCAATTTGGGTTTAGGAGGGGTAGGCGCTGTACTGTACGGATGCCATCTTCCTACTGAGCGAACATGCAATAGAATATAACAATCAAATGAACATCATATTTATCGACCAGGAAAAAGGCTTTCGACATGGTTCACAGAACTATACCATGGACCTACATAGAAGAAATACAGGATCCACGGCCGACTCCTCTAAAACATTAGAGCACTATATAGAGATGCAAAGCAAGAGAAAGAACGCCAGAAGAAATGACAGACACATTCATAATAACATCTGGAGTCAGACAAGGATGCGTATTATCCCAGCTCCTTAAGGCATGCCGAAATCAGATGTGCTAGGCCTACAATGCGCATAACGGTGGCACAACGTAATCACGCTCCCGGCGGAAATCGCACGGATATCCGTGCTGGTTTCATGGACCGAACGCAAAAAAAAAAATCCCAGCTCCTGTTCAACATCAATATACACAAAATAACCAAAGAAATCTTAACAGCAATAGAACAAGAAAACCAACTGGAACAAGAGAACGGGGGAAAAGAAGACAGTATTAACGAATTGTTATCGCAAACAATTATGCGTTAATTCACAAAGATAAATGAGCTGCAAAAACACTTAAACGCACTTAATACCCATTGCGAAACCAACAAAATGAGAATCAACAAACCAAAATCAGAAACACTGAAGAATTGCAGAAATCAATCCCAACTAGAAATATACATAGATGGGACAAAACTCAATCAAGTAAATTAATTTAAGAATCTAGGCAGCGTATTCTCGCAAGACCCGAGACTAGATAGAGAAATAGAGACAAGATGCCAGTAAGCAAGCGCAGTTCTATATATATTAGCAGCACTGCGGACACATCAGAACATCGGAATGATCTAAAAAAAAACAAGAAAATAAACACGATCATGTAGATACTGTGTTATCAATGTTAGACATTTTCCCTGGCAGAGGAACTAGAAGAAAAACTCGCTGTATGCGAAATGAAACGACTTGGACAAGCACTGGGGGATAACAAAATGAGAATAAACAATGACACTATAAGACATCTGCTGAAAACAACATCGTGCAAAGTATACATGGACGCAGAAAATATCAAATGTGTCGGCGACCTGATCAGAATGGAATCAGATCGCGTTCCATCAATAACCTACAATAAAAGATAATCTGAAAAGAGAACAGGGGATGGCACAGATGAAGATGGATGGATGACATCAGCGAAATATTATAACACCAATCCTGCACTATAACAGGGCAGCACAGTTAGCTAAAGAAAGAAGTCTTCAGCTCCCCATGACGCCTAGCGGCACACATGGATAGAACAAGGAAAGACAGGACAGAAACGAAATATGTTGTAAGCACTTTTATAGATTACAGAAGAATGAGAATGGACTCAAAACATGAATTCCGAAAAAGCCAATTATGGCAATTATGAACAACAATTTTGAAACACAAATCAGACATGGATACCAACAAAAGAACAAGACAGAAAGCTTACTACGTGTGAAATGAGATGTATAAGAAAAGCAGAAATGAACAAGAAGAGATAATACGAGGAATAAAGAGATTACAAGAACTATTGGAACAACGTCTGTGGTCACTTACATTAAAAAACAAAGGTTGAAAATGTTTCTGCTGCTTGCTGAGAACCTTTATTAGCCAGCGGCAAGAGCAGACTACAGGAAATTGAAAACTGAAAGACACAGAAGAAGACCAAGAAAAGGTGGATTGAAGGAGTCACCATTATTTCACAGTATTACTGCATATCAAGTGACCGTAGTCCCATAGCCGAATAACCGATTGACATTCAATAATGCGACGTTTTACAGCAAAAACAGAGAAAATACAATGGACAGAAATATCTGTAGCGTATTATAGTAAAGATGTAGCTATCAACCCAATATTTTTTGGCTGTGGTTATTTTCTAGACAATATAAATATGTTTTTAATATATATAATAAGTATAAAGCAGTTTGCCATTGCTTTCTGATGCTCAAATGCCTGTGACAGGGATCGAACTCGGTAACTTGGCCGTCACAGACGTAATCTGTACCACTTGGCCACAGAGTAGAATAGATAGATATATTGTGCAAATGTATGCCACACAAGTGACATTATACTTTTATGCACATTTAGGTAGCATCTCCAAAGCAAGTGTCATTTTCTGTTTGCTTCGTGTAAATGTGTACTATGCAAACGACATTGACATTCAGATGTGCTGAAAGTTTAAATAGAAGTAATAATATGTATGACTGTGACATTGTAACTTTCCTGTATGCGTACCTACCACATATTTCACCTGTTTACGGGGTGTAATATTATTGAAATGAAGAAATTAGGAAAATAGTTCGTATAATATCATGTATCGAACATATTGAGAGACAGCCAGTAAAATGGTTCGTTCATCTTATGAGAATGAAGCCAAACCAAATACCAATAAGAGCATATAATACAAGAATATCCGGGCGTAAAGCCAAAGGTAGACAAAGAAAACGGTGGATAGAAAACATAAAGATAACCTTGAAAAAACATGGACTAAATGCAACCTCGGCGACACATCTGGCCTTGAAACGACAGCTTAAGCTAACATCCTACGCTTAACGGCAAGTGTGAATGCGATCAACAATCATTCACCTGGGGAAAGATAATAGACAATACGGGGTGTCAATGCAGTTATATGTTATGCACACATTCATTCAAAGTGCGTTATTGTGCGCACTATTTACGTGCCGTCAATGAAATTACTTCAGTGAATGCAGACCTAGAGGCCGAAAGTGAAAACGGTGGACCACCGAAATAAAAGAGGCGACAAATTCTACAATATACTCAACACACACGGGGGTCATCTCCAGAAAACTCTTCTACAATTGACGCTGAATGTCAACAGAAGGTTTAGCGAATAGATAGATAGAATGAAATTACGTCATTACCAGACCATGTCGACAGAGAAAACAAAATGACTAATGTAGCGGAAATTATTCAAGTATAACACATTTTATTTCCACCAATTTTCATCGAAGTTGAAGGAATAATTATAGAGTTTAGTATCGAAGGGTATACGGGGGGGGGGGGGGGGGGTATCAGGGTAGGCTTATATCTAAATCTAACCCTAGCACACTCCCCCACGCCATCCCTCTCCTCCGCCAACCCATTCTACACTTTATACATCTATATTGTAAGGAAGATAGTTGCTCTTGTTCCCCTATCATTCGAATGTTATCGACATGACGGGCATTTCTTTAAAATAAATGACACATCATGTGCCTTGCATTCATATATTGTGTTATTGTCTGTGTCTAGAGCATATCTGTCAAGCACCTACTGCTTTCTTGTCTGTCAGGAATGTGTCATCAAACCACCGTGTCTTTCATCTACTATGTTCTTGTCTACGTCTAGAATGTGTCTGTCGTCCAAATACTGTGTTCTTGTTTGTGTTTGAAATGTGTCTGTTATCGCTGTCACACATCTAATGTGTTCTTGTCTGTGTTTGAAATGTGTCTGTTATCGCTGTCACCCATCTAATGTGTTCTTGCCTGTGTTTGAAATGTGTTTGTTATCGCTGTCACCCATCTAATGTGTTCTTGCCTGTGTTTGAAATGTGTCTGTTATCGCTGTCACCCATCTACTGTGTTCTTGCCTGTGTTTGAAATGTGTTTGTTATCGCTGTCACCCATCTACTGTGTTCTTGCCTGTGTTTGAAATGTGTTTGTTATCGCTGTCACCCATCTACTGTGTTCTTGCCTGTGTTTGAAATGTGTTTGTTATCGCTGTCACCCATCTACTGTGTTCTTGCCTGTGTTTGAAATGTGTCTGTTATCGCTGTCACCCATCTAATGTGTTCTTGCCTGTATTTGAAATGTGTCTGTTATCGCTGTCACCCATCTAATGTGTTCTTGTCTGTGTTTGAAATGTGTCTGTTATTGCTGTCACCCATCTAATGTGTTCTTGCCTGTGTTTGAAATGTGTCTGTTATTGCTGTCACCCATCTAATGTGTTCTTGCCTGTGTTTGAAATGTGTCTGTTATTGCTGTCACCCATCTAATGTGTTCTTGCCTGTGTTTAAAATGTTTCTGTTATCGCTGTCATCCATCTACTGAGTTATTTTTGCTTTCTGGAATGTATTTCACTGAAAAAGGAAAAAAATACATTGTTCGTTTTACTTTCAAGTTGCCACAAAATACATTAAACATGTTTGAGCAATAATGCAATTCCAAAGAAAAATGAAGGTAAACAAACACGGGAAGGAATAAAGATCAACTCCCAGATCAAAAAGGTGGTTACCAAAGACTTTCTGGATCAATACTCCGTTTTGCTTGCCATTTTCTCATTTTTTCATCATTGGTCTTTTTGAAGATCCAGCGATTATTGGCGTTTTAGTATTATTGCTTCTATTGCCGCATTTATTTGACGTTTATATTTTGAATGGCCGGTGTTTTTGTGGAATAAAAAATTGTCCAAATTTAATGCTCAAAGAAGTATTCTTTAATGTTCTTTGTCACCAATTGGTCATGGTCAACTCCGTGTGTCTTTGAAGGCAGCTCTGTGATGTTAGGGAAAAATATAATTTGGGACAGTAGTACGGACACCGGCAACAGAACTATATTACTTCTGTTGTCGACTAATGTCAATTGTTAATGACTCGATGGGATGTGTCGCATAGCGAATGCGTGGAATCCACATGTGGTCAACCATTTATACACAACTAAAGTGTTTAATGTTTTCCTCGACTAGCAATATGTTGGATACATTTATGCAATCGATATATCTACACTCATAACTACCATTGTAGGCGCACAGAACCTTGCGGGAAATAGAAAACGTTAGAGTCACAAAAGTATCAGTCAGGTAGGATTTAATGTTGTGAAACATGTCACAAAATCATCCAGTAGGTATGAACATTTGTAATTATGAATAGTATCTATCTACTAACCTACCTACACATCCAATCATCCATTCATCTATCTATCAATATACCAATCGATCGAATCATCCCTTCCTTCATCCGCCCATCGATACATTCATGAATCCAAAGCTATCTATCTATCTATCTATCTATCTATCTATCTATCTATCTATCTATCTATCTATCTATCTATCTATCTATCTATCTATCTATCTATCTATCTATCTATCTATCTATCTATCTATCTATCTATCTATCTATCTATCTATCTATCTATCTATCTATCTATCTATCTATCTATCTATCTATCTATCTATCTATCTATCTATCTATCTATCTATCTATCTATCTATCTATCTATCTATCTATCTATCTATCTATCTATCTATCTATCTATCTATCTATCTATCTATCTATCTATCTATCTATCTATCTATCTATCTATCTATCTATCTATCTATCTATCTATCTATCTATCTATCTATCTATCTATCTATCTATCTATCTATCTATCTCTGTCTGTCTGTCTGTCTGTCTGTCTGTCTGTCTGTCTGTCTGTCTGTCTGTCTGTCTGTCTGTCTGTCTGTCTGTCTGTCTGTCTGTCTGTCTGTCTGTCTGTCTGTCTGTCTGTCTGTCTGTCTGTCTGTCTGTCTGTCTGTCTGTCTGTCTGTCTGTCTGTCTGTCTGTCTGTCTGTCTGTCTGTCTGTCTGTCTGTCTGTCTGTCTGTTTGTCTGTCTGTCTGTATATTTATCTGTCTGTCTGTTTGTCTGGCTGTCTTTCTGGCTGTCTATCTGTCTGCCTCTCTGTATATCTATCTATCTATGTCTGTCTATCTATCTATCTATCTTATAAATCTATCTATCTATTTATCTATCTATTTATCTCTCTGTCTGTTTTTCTTTCTCTGATGAGACATATCTAAGAGCAAACTAATATGTCGAGCGTGTCACTTGTAGAACTATTTTCTCAATGCCAATCTGTAAGGCTGAGTTTTGTCTGAAGCTGTCCAGCCTCATCTAGAGTCTTAGTCAGTAGGTCTTCGATATCATGTGTCCATTGTAGATGTGATCTGCCTCTTGTTCACTTTTATAGAATCTTTTTCTCCATTATTAATATTTATAAACCATGGTTCCCTTTTACATGTGAATAATACGCTAGCTTACGTTTTTGATAAGTTTTGAGAATCAAATCTTCTTCCATACTGAGGTCATTACAGACGTCTACGTTGGATCGTCTTTCCGTCCATGATATTCTTAGGACATTACTATATTATTTAACTTCAAATGCTGATATTTTCTCATTTATTGCGGATGTCATTGTCCAATTCTCACAACTCTATGTCAACGTTCAGAGTATCCACGGCGAAGACAACTTTCTGGAAATAATATATCACTTGATATATCTTTGTCAACGTTGGGGAAAATAAAGCTTCTTAATAGTTGTAACATTGTTGTTTTGTTTTGTGAAAGTTCAGACGGGGTACGTTCGATAACAGTGGCTGGATGCAGTGAATAATTCATGTGTGCGTACAGTGACTTTTATTTTTGTGCTTGGACACGCGGGAGTCCGGGGTAATGAGAGAGCAGATAGGTTGGCTGCCCACGCTGCTACTACGGCTGTTGGTGGAGCGATGGATTGGGCAGACATTTTAAATGCCCTACGGAAAAACGCACGAACAAATGATTGTACAAGTGACGATCAGTCTTGTTCCATGATTAGTATAAAGAGCTTGGTTTGAAATGTGGTGTCGCTAAAAAGGAGAGTTTTCGTGGGCGAGAAAGAATGATGGTCAATCAACGACGTACTGGGACTGTCAGTCAACTTGTAATGGCGGATACACTCAAGGAAAGATCTGAGCACCTATGGACTTGTCCGGATTGCAATGACGATGATCCAACGACTAACTAACTTACATAGATATACTTGTGTTTGCTAGAGTTCATTTATTTACAATTATTAACAATTTTCACATATTGTTAACAATTTTTAAACTTTTTTCAGACCTCCACATCCCCATAATTGTTACATGAATTATGGACAATCCCATGTTTGCAGTTCATTTTATGCATCCATTGCGGCCTTCACATATCTTTATTTTCCACAGTATTTCTCCAAAATGTATATTAAATGATCCGTTTGTAGTATTTCTTACCAACCATTTTACTCTGGTATTTAAGTTTCACTCAATCAGAGAGCGCACCCAAATCCCACAATCTGCAACGAAATTAGATATATTCATACATTCACAAAAAAGCTGTGAAATGCATCGCAACATCACACAGTTCATAATACTTCAAAAGATTCGAACCCAAAATAATATCGCACAGATCGTTTGAATAGGCAGTAAATGTAATATGCGAGCTTTTCTTGTGTTGGAGAATTGGTAATTCATGTACTGAAAACAATTTGGTACCGACGCTTCAGTGAAACTTAGAAATGCATATTATTCTAGTTTAATGATCGGTAAAGGTCACAAAGAAGAAATACCGGAGGGGAAAGTCAGTTTACTACAACTCTCACTTTGATGAATAATGCTAAATATTACAATAAGAACAGCCACCTTCAGAGAATCAATGCTATAGAACGACATTCAAAACACGTGTGTTGTTACCTGACTTTCGCAAATCAATATAATAGAAAATATTTACAATAACATTGAGATAAGATATAAAAAACGCAAACGTTATAAAATATATTAAAGGTGAACGTAATAAAGATATATTACAAACAAGTATTAGTTAGGCAATATTAAGGAAATAAGTACCATAAGATAATGATAGAAAACAATTAAGTCATAAGAAAAACACGGAAATAGTGTCCTGATATTATAATAACAATCAAAAATTGTCATAAGATGATAGATCAAGAGTGTCATAAAAACATATTCAGATAAGAGTGTCATAAGATTATATTCAGCAAGAGTGTCACAAGTTTATATCAGAGCACGAGTGTCATAAGATTATATCACAAAACGAGAGACTTATGATATTAGGGACACGAGTGCCATATTCAGAACGAGTCTCATAAGATTTTATTAAAACAGGAGTGGCGCAGGATTATATTAAAAGACGAGTGTCACGAGATTATATTACAACACGAGTGTCATACGAGGGTAATATGACAGACTTTACCTATTATTACAAATACCATTACCGATAAATACTTCTTGAAATAAGAGTTCCACCTGTTACATTAAAGAAAGATTTGTGTGTTACTGAAGTACTTGAGGCATAAAATTATCGAAGATAAGAAATGGATCTAAAAATATATGGAACATTATTTAAATGAAAATGCAATAATACTATTCATTCAAGATACGGGTATTAGACAAACATGGACGTATCTATGATAACGCTAGATATATTTCTATACATTTACAAATGAATTATAACACTGCAACATTGTGGTACCATATATACACAAACCACACAAGCAACATAACATCGTAGTAGATAAGTCGTTATATTGAGGCACCCTTAAGGAAACTTTGTAGCATGTCATCTATACAAGTATAGACCCGCTCTGAGTAGAAGGCTCCTTCAATAGACATTGCACTGCGCCGATAGCTGAAATACCCCGGGTATGAAAGAAAGCTCAGAAAAACCACCCCACTGTATATATGAAGTACGAGCTAATCTCTAGCAATTCCTTCGACATGAAGCAAACAAACAAACAAACAAACAAACAAACAAACAAACAAACAAACAAGCAGGCCATGTATATCGGCAAGATGTTGGGGCTGATGACTATAGCGAAGTATTGAAAACAAACGACATACGAGATATATGACAATGGGCACCTACATGTCTTTGGTAGACGGACTTCAAACCGGTTCGTTTATCTGACACGTATTCGCCTCCCTAATCTAGTCAGCTTTGTTTTCCGAATTCGACCACACATCATTTCTAAAGCAGAATCGTTTTTAGTCAAGGCCTGTACCGTTTCTATTTCCCCATTACTGTAAAACCATATGGACTGGTTGATTACCACATTATCAACAACAATACACACTTTTTCCACAATTGCGCAGGTAAATACTTAAAGATGTCAACATGTCTCAGGAATATCGAAAATCATAATTCGAGCGTTCCAAAATACTAGTCCATCTAGCAACTTTTCTCTTTGTCTTCCCTATTGCTTCTCCCTTGATCTTCGCAGTGGTTATTAAGTGTTCAAGCTGTGTTCTACTCAGCACATGCCCTAGAAATCTTGACTATCTGTTCCTAATGTTTGATATGATTGATCTTTTTATGCCAGCATCAATGAGAACCTCTACATTAGTTTTCTTAGCTGTCTATGGTATTTTCATTATTCTTCTCAGAAACCACATTTCTGTAGCCTCTAATTCGCTTCAAATGTTATTGTTTACAGTCCATGCTTCACATCTATAAAAAAAAGAATTGGTTCGATATAACATCTCAACACTCGCATTTTGGTCTGCATTGATAGTTTTCCATAGCACAAAATGGTTCTCATTTTTTGAAATGCTGATTTGGCTTGTGCTATTCGGCTCTTTACCTCACTTGAGCATCTACCTTCTGATGTACTTGTTTCTGTACATGTTTCTGGACAAGATGTTTCACTTTTTCAACTTGTGTTAATTTTCTGTCGTTAATGATTATATTGACAACCATAATTTCTGTTTTCTTCTTGTTTAAGCTGAGACATGTACTTTGACTTTCTTTCATTACTTTATCTAACAGGGCTTGTAGTTCCTGTTCGCTTCATGCGATCAGTACTCTGTCGTCAGCATATCTCAAGTTATTTATATTGCGTCCTCCCACTTTTATTCCTGACATATCTTCTATATTTCGCATAATATATTTTGTATACACATAGACCATATAGATAATGTATACAATGATTGACCGCACGCAAAATAGAAGGCTGCGGAAACACATGATAACTAATGTCCCATGGCATATACAATAAGAAGATGACAATATGTGTAAGTCTAACTTGTCTCTGTACATCTGACTTGTTTCTGTACATGTGACTTGTTTCTGTACATGTGACTTGTTTCTGTACATGTGACTTGTTTCTGTACATCTGACTTGTCTCTGTACATCTGACTTGTCTCTGTACATCTGAATTGTTTCTGTACATGTGAATTGTTTCTGTACTTGTGACTTGTTTCTGTACTTGTGACTTGTTTCTGTACATGTGACTTGTTTCTGTACATGTGACTTGTTTATGTACATCTGACTTGTCTCTGTACATCTGACTTGTCTCTGTACATCTGAATTGTTTCTGTACATGTGAATTGTTTCTGTACTTGTGACTTGTTTCTGTACATGTGACTTGTTTCTGTACATGTGACTTGTTTATGTACATCTGACTTGTCTCTGTACATCTGACTTGTTTCTGTACATCTGACTTGTTTCTGTACATGTGACTTGTTTCTGTACCTGTGACTTGTTTCTGTACATCTGACGTGTCTCTATACGTCTAACTTGTCTCTGTACATCTGAATTGTTTCTGTACATGTGAATTGTTTCTGTACATCTGACTTGTTTCTGCAAATGTGACTTGTTTCTGTACATCTGACTTGTTTTTGTACATGTGACTTGTTTCTGTACATGTGACTTGTCTCTGTACATGTGACTTGTTTTTGTACATGTGACTTGTTTCTGTACATGTGACTTGTAACTGTACATGTGACTTGTCTCTGTACATGTGACTTGTCTCTGTACATGTGATTGTTTCTGTACATGTGACTTGTCTGTGTACATGTGACTTGTTTTTGTACATGTGATTTGTTTCTCTACATGTGACTTGTCTCTGTACATGTGACTTGTCTCTGTACATGTGATTTGTTTCTGTACATGTGACTTGTCTCTGTACATGTGACTTGTTTTTGTACATGTGACTTGTTTTTGTACATCTGACGTGTCTCTGTACATGTGATTTGTTTCTGTACATGTGACTTGTTTCTTTACATGTGACTTGTTTTTGTACATGTGACTTGTTTCTGTACTTGTGACTTGTTTCTGTACATGTCACTTGTTTCTGTACATGTGACTTGTTTTTGTACATGTGACTTGTTTTTGTACATCTGACGTGTCTCTGTACATGTGATTTGTTTCTGTACATGTGACTTGTTTCTTTACATGTGACTTGTTTTTGTACATGTGACTTGTTTCTGTACTTGTGACTTGTTTCTGTACATGTCACTTGTTTCTGTACATGTGACTTGTTTCCGTACATGTGACGTGTTTCTGTATATGTGACTTCTCTCTGTACATGTGACTTGTTTCTGTACGTCTAACTTGTCTCTGCACATGTGACTTATTTCTGTACGTCTGACGTGTCTCTGTGCATCTTACTTGTCTCTGCATATCTGACTTATCTATGGGCATCTGATTTGTCTCTGTACATCTGGTTTGTCTCTGCATATCTGACTTATCTATGGGAATCTGATTTGTCTCTGTACATCTGGTTTGTCTCTGCATATCTGACTTATCTATGGGCATCTGATTTGTCTCTGCATTTTTAATTTGTCTCAGCACAATTGACTTAGTACAGTCGAATCTCTACTTATTTGATATCTCAATTTTTGTTTGATTTTGCTGCAATATTGACTAAACATATTATATTTCATTTATCCTTCTTTTTTTCTTTAACTTCGTTTTAAATCTGATACCGATTAATAGAATGTAGGTTCGAAAAGGAAAAGAAAATGTGTTATTGTTTACAGCTTGGTTGCAATATCTGCGTTTTTGGGCCAGTTATACCTGACTTGAGAATGACTATTTAGTCATTTAGATCTTTGTGTTGAGCTTGCTAACCAGATCTAGAAATATGTCTAGTCGACTTTTTCCGACATGTATGACATATCACAGTTTTGCCATTCTTAGCTCGCCAATCGCACCCCAGAGTCAAGGACGACATTTCTCCCATAATACACTTTCGGTACACAAATAAAACAACAGCAAGTACGAACAAACATTTACTGTACCACATGCAGACCATATTTTACTGTACCACATGAAGAGCATAATTTACTGTACCAAATGAAAACCATATTTTTTACTGTACCACATGAAGACCATAGTTTTTAACTGTACGACACGAGAAGAACACATCTTGAATACTTAATAACCACTGGAAGATCAAGGGAAGAAGAGATAGGAGACGACACATAGAAAAGTTACTAGATGGACTTGTATTGTGGCACGGCAGAAGCTCACCAACCGAGCTTATTGACAACACAAGCGACAGAGATTCGTGGAGAAACATGATCTCCTACGCCTTTTCGCATGGCATTTGATTCATTGACTATTACTTCAGAATGGAACATCTGAAATAATTCAATCAATCAATCAAGTGTCATGCCGACTGGCGTAGGCGATCATGTTTCTCCACGACTCTCTGTCTCTGGTGTTGTCAATAAGCTCGGTTGGTGAGCTTCTACCGTGCCACGATACAAGCCCATCTAGTAACTTTTCTCTTTGTCGACCTCTATCTCTTCTCCCTGTGATCTTTCCAGTGGTTATTAAGACATCTGATATACCTTTAAATAATATTACTATTACTTCAGTATGATATATTTAATATAATTTAAACTAATCCAACAATTATTTTAGAATGGTATATTTGATGTATTTTTCACTAATCTTACTATTGCTACAGTATGGAACATCTGGCATACCTCTCACTAGTACTACTGTTACTTCAGTATGGAACATCTGACGTACCTCTCACTAGTACTACTATTACTTCATTATGGAACATCTGACGTACCGCTCACTAGTACTACTATTACTTCAGTATGGAACATCTGACGTACCTCTCACTAGTACTACTATTACTTCAGTATGGAACATCTGACGTACCTCTCACTAGTACTACTATTACTTCAGTATGGAACATCTGACGTACCTCTCACTAGTACTACTATTACTTCAGTATGGAACATCTGACGTACCTCTCACTAGTACTACTATTACTTCAGTATGGAACATCTGACGTACCTCTCACTAGTACTACTATTACTTCATTATGGAACATCTGACGTACCGCTCACTAGTACTACTATTACTTCAGTATGGAACATCTGACGTACCTCTCACTAGTACTACTATTACTTCAGTATGGAACATCTGACGTACCTCTCACTAGTACTACTATTACTTCAGTATGGAACATCTGACGTACCTCTCACTAGTACTACTATTACTTCAGTATGGAACATCTGACGTACCTCTCACTAGTACTACTATTACTTCAGTATGGAACATCTGGCATACCTCTCACTAGTACTACTATTACTTCAGTATGAAACATCTGACATACCTGTCACTAGTACTACTATTACTTCAGTATGGAACATTTGACATACCTCTCACTAGTACTACTATTACTTCAGTATGGAACATTTGACATACCTCTCACTAGTACTACTATTACTTCAGTATGGAACATGTGACATACCTCTCACTAGTAATACTATTACTTCAGTATGGAACATCTGGCATACCTCTCACTAGTACTACTATTACTTCAGTATGGAACATGTGACATACCTGTCACTAGTACTACTATTACTTCAGTATGGAACATGTGACATACCTGTCACTAGTACTACTATTACTTCAGTATGGAACATCTGACATACCTGTCACTAGTACTACTATTACTTCAGTATGGAACATCTGACATACCTCTCACTAGTACTACTATTACTTCAGTATGATATGAGTCTCATTATTACTCATTCATATTCTCTTCTAATTATTTTTGGTTCAATATCACACATTTGTATTGTTAGAAGATTCGGTCAAAACCTGCTGATTTTACAAAACAAAATAATACTTTATAAAAGAATCGAAGTGTAACATCTTTTATCATCGTCATCCCCTCCCCATCACACACACACATTTTAACGTAGTTCGTATCTGCTGCCCTGTTTTAAGACTTATATGATGTGGTACTACCAGGGCTGGTCCTAGGCCATTGCAACGTATGCGGCCGCAGTGGGCCCCGCACTTCATAGGCCCATAAATTCATATTAGAATTTATTGTATTATCCTCTTCCCAACCCAGACTAGGCCCCGCGCAATCCGTTTCGCATTGGCCCCTCAATTGTTACAGCCGGCCCTGGGTACTACATATAGACTCTATAAATATCTTTCAATTTTTGTCAGTGTTTTGTGTGATTGAAGTTCCCTATACAACACTTTGCAACTTCTCTTTTTCATACATCCCAAACAGACATACTGTAATAGACATTTTGCATACTGCGGAGTTCCCCTGGAATGTTCCCTGTTAGTGGATATTTTGAAGTATTGCGCTGAGAATAGGAGTTGTCTGTGTATGGAACATGTTCTAAACTCGTCCGACACTGAAATTGTACATAAGAAATAAGATCTACATAGCTTATAATCCATGAATAGAGATACAAGCAATTCTTTGAATTATATAGACGCATGTGACATACATGATGAGAACCTCTGTAAAGTTATTGCGCGGACACCAATATGTTATTTTCACCTGTGATCAACTTTTACCTGTATTCACATGCACACTTTGATCTGTCTTTTTAGCTTTGTTGTTCCGAATCAAAGGTCACGGTTGTCAAAATTGGATAATAAAATGCGGTATCGTTTGAAAGTTGACAAGGAATTTATGAAATTGTGCGTCCAAGCATTCCTAGGGAGCACAGGTAAAGTTGGCCAAGGAAGGGGAATAAAGTGAGTATGAAAACGATATCTTCAAGGGAGGAGATGCAGGGAGGAGACCTAGAGAGAAAAATAGATAAAAGATACAAAGATGAAAGAAATGAGGGGGAAATAGCGTTGAAAAAGGCACATTACAACAGCGCACAAGAAAAAGCACGACGTAAAAATGGTCTTGCTGAAGGAGTTAACGACATCGCTCTCTGTTTCTGTCGTTTGAAGTTTTGAATGAACTTGGAGGCCTTGGAGAGATCAAACGGATTCTTAGTCAACTGTAGTAGAGAAATGTGCCTGTTTATTCAATGTACTCACCTGTTTGTTACATGTGACCCGTATCACTTTGTGTCTACTTTTCTGTAAGCGGCTTATACATGGAATTAGGACGATCACAAAAATATATAAGACACTTGTTTTAAATCTGGATGGACGTGTTCGTTTGTCTTTCTTGTATAATATCTATCTATCTATCTATCTATCTATCTATCTATCTATCTATCTATCTATCTATCTATCTATCTATCTATCTATCTATCTATCTATCTATCTATCTATCTATCTATCTATCTATCTATCTATATATCTATCTATCTATCTAACTATCTATCTGTCTATCTGTCTGTCTGTCTGTCTGTCTGTCTGTCTGTCTGTCTGTCTGTCTGTCTGTCTGTCTGTCTGTCTGTCTGTCTGTCTGTCTGTCTGTCTGTCTGTCTGTCTGTCTGTCTGTCTGTCTGTCTGTCTGTCTGTCTGTCTGTCTGTCTGTCTGTCTGTCTGTCTGTCTGTCTGTCTATCTATCTATCTTATCTTATCTTATCATCTTATCTTATCTTATCTTATCTATTTATCTGTCTATCTGTCTCTTTGTCTATCTATTTATCTATACGTTGTGACCCTGGTTTTTCTAGCGGCGTCAGATGTAAAAGAGTTCTCTGGAGATGGCCTTCTTGTGTGCTGTTTTTTTGTGTGTGTGTGTTCTTGTGGCCTCTTTGATTTCTGTGATCCATATTTTACACGATCTTCTTCTTGTATAAATTACGCTATAAGAAGTAGTTTATATAGTTATATGACAGTTAAAGGTAATTAGATACATCAGAGATAATGCACACAATCCTGTAATACTGAGATAAGCTCCTCTAAACAGTAAACGTCAGTAAATTTAGTCATACAAGAACTATGACAATAAAAAAGAATAGTAAACATGGTGGAACCTCGACTCTATAAGTATACCAAAAAAAACAAAAAAAAAACAAACACCTGTCGGTAAAAAACAAACTGTCAATACTGCATCTTACCAGTTCAGGTGTTGCAGGGAGGGAATTGAATAGCTGTGTGATAAATGTCCCATGCTCTCGCTGTCGACACGTCATGTACAGGGTGAGTTTTTTAATTTACCCTCCGACAGAATAAAACCCAGTCCTAACCGGGGATCGACCTCTAGACCTCACTCGCGTGAGACTAGCGTTCTAGCCTCTCGGCTATGCGCCACACAAAAAAAACTACAACAGATGAATTATTGATTTAGAGATATATGAGTGATTAATAACGCGCCGGAAATGTGTGGGTTACGGTAGCATAAGATGAATACGAGTATAAACGACAATAGGTTGATGTGTTACCAATACTCATACGGACATTCTAGCAAAGAAACGTCATCATTGTGTTGTATCTACTAAAAAGGAGCCGCATAGCGCAGTGGTTAGCGCTGGCTTCTCATGTGAGTGGTCCTGGGTTCATTTCCCAGTTGAGGCGAAAATGTTTCTCAGATCGCAACGGCTCCCGCGTCGAAGCAGCTTTAAATGGGTACCGTACTAATCCGGGAAATAAAGACTGCGAGGGAGAGGAGATGGCTTCTACCCTCATTTGCAAAGCCTCTGAAATGTGAGATCGTTAACATCTCACACCCCTACGGCATTAATAGATTCTATAGGTTACTTTACTTACTATTTTGACTTTATCTACTAAATATGCCATACTAATTAATGGTAGTAGTTTAATGTCTGTCTTCACACAAATCCAGTAATTGATTAAATGCTGCTTATAATTATTGGAGTGAAGATATAATAGATTACGCGGGCCGTAGATACATTTTCAGTAAAAGAAAGGTATGCGTTTATCTAAATATATATTATTCGCTCACTTTTGTGTGATAGTCTTTCAGTATCGTTAGATTTGTGGCGACATTTTTTTTGGAAAAATGTTAAACGAAAGGGGAGAGGACACTCCTCTTTATTTTTGAGTTTCTAGAACTAAAGTATTGTATTTTGGGTTGATTTTTGTGAATGTCTGAGTACTATAGTGATAGAAGAGATTAATTTTAAAGTAATTTATGTAAATAGTTTATTAGGCTTATATGTACAGACACGAGTCTTCCAATGACTTAAATCGTCGCATTTGACTAAAATTTACTTTAAATCGTTACTTCAAACTGAGACTCAAGTCAGTTTTGGTTGTATTCCAAATTTCATAACATATTGTCATTTACGGTAGCTTCATTATGTTTAACACACATCTACAGTGTTTGTGTACATACATTATATAGACAAATTTGTATATTTTTTTGTGATCAATTGTGATGCAAATATTTCTACATTATTTCGTTACATCTTTAAAACTCTTCTGAAAATTTCATGCATATCTGTGACATAGTTGCAAATTTTGAGTTTGTTACTTGTTGAATTATAAACTTTTAAAAAGGGACATGTATTATGGAAACACACTATAGTAGTAAAGCCATGCTCTGATTTTCTAGGTGAGAGCTACTCCCCATAAAGAACATATTATTTGAGGACAGGCGGATACTTTGTTGAAGTAGCTAGGACACGTAGGTAGTCAAGTTCGTGGACAACATGTCTTCACATTGTTACAGGTATTAGTGGTCACATTTTATGACCACATATACAATTATATTGTTAGAGCACATGGTCACGGTGTTGAAAAAATTAGTGAAATTGTTGAAAAACGTTGATAAGTTGTTAGAAGACATAGTTAAGTTGTTGAAACAGGTATTCAAGTTGTTGGAACACATAGTTACGACGTTGGAAAATATAGTCAAGTTGTTACAGCATGGTTACACCGGATTACAGCGTGCAGGTTCGAAACCATATCCGGGTAAAAAAAAATTGTCCTGGTAGTGATGCCTAGGCTGACACAACCGTTTCCTCCAGTCGACCCAGCTGTAAATGGGTACGTGGTATATGAGTTCAGGGAGGTAATGACAGTAAGGAAGGGACCTGGCCACTCCATCTAGTTGTTGCTGCGGCTTAGTACATGAAGAGTTAACTTCATCCCCGAAGGCAGTTCGCTGCCATGAGACCTACCTTTACATTTACTTTTTGGATCCGACAACATAAGTTGAATGTATCTAGTCATCTGCGGTCTCAATGTACGAATCTATGATTGAAGTTATGAAGTCATCTGCGGTCTCAATGTACGAATCTATGATTGAAGTTATGAAGTCATCTGCGGTCTCAATGTACGAATCTATGATTGAAGTTATGAAGTCATCTGCGGTCTCAATGTACGAATATATGATTGAAGTTATGAAGTCATCTGCGGTCTCAATGTACGAATCTATGATTGAAGTTATGAAGTCATCTGTTGACTGACAACTACAAAATACAGAGTTCAGACAAGTCATCTCAAGTCATCTCGAACTGACACATAAAGAGCTTAGATTGAAGTTCTAGAATCATGTGCGCAGTCACGAAAACAAAGACTGGATTTCAGTTCTCATGTCATGTGCGCACTGATAAATATCGAGCCGGGATTAACGTTTCCAAGTCATCAACGGACTGACAGAAATGGGTTTCAGATTCAGGTCATCTGCAGTCTCACCAACACGGAGCCCAGAAGGAAGTTCTCACGTCATATGTGATCTCACAAACACGCAACCCAGAAGGAAGTTCTCCTGTCATAGGTGATCTCACAAACACGGAGCCCAGAAGGAAGTTCTCACGTCATAATTGATCTCACAATCACGGAGCCCAGAAGGAAGTTCTCATGTCATAGGTGATCTCACAAATACGGAGCCCAGAAGGAAGTACTCATGTCATAGGTGATCTCACAAATACAGAGCCCAGAAGGAAGTTCTCATGTCATAGGTGATCTCACAAATACGGAGCCCAGAAGGAAGTTCTCATGTCATAGGTGATCTCACAAACACGGAGCCCATAATTAAGTTCTCACGTCATAATTGATCTCACAAACACGGAGCCCAGAAGGAAATTCTCATGTCATAGGTGATCTCACAAATACGGAGCCCAGAAGGAAGTTCTCACGTCATATGTGATCTCACAAACACGCAACCCAGAAGGAAGTTCTCCTGTCATAGGTGATCTCACAAACACGGAGCCCAGAAGGAAGTTCTCACGTCATAATTGATCTCACAATCACGGAGCCCAGAAGGAAGTTCTCATGTCATAGGTGATCTCACAAATACGGAGCCCAGAAGGAAGTACTCATGTCATAGGTGATCTCACAAATACAGAGCCCAGAAGGAAGTTCTCATGTCATAGGTGATCTCACAAATACGGAGCCCAGAAGGAAGTTCTCATGTCATAGGTGATCTCACAAACACGGAGCCCATAATTAAGTTCTCACGTCATAATTGATCTCACAAACACGGAGCCCAGAAGGAAATTCTCATGTCATAGGTGATCTCACAAATACGGAGCCCAGAAGGAAGTTCTCATGTCATAGGTGATCTCACAAACACGGAGCCCATAATAAAGTTCTCACATCATATATGGTCTCACAAACACGGAGCCCATAATAAAGTTCTCACGTCATATGTGATCTCACGAACACGGAGCCCATAATAAAGTTCTCACGTCATATATGGTCTCACAAACATACACCAGGAATGAAATTCTCTAATGTGTAGTTTCACATAGATGAAGACAGAAATGATTTCAACTATTCTTCTTTTTCTGAGTACGTTCTTAAATTCCTGCACATTAACAGGATTTAGTACAGAGAACGGACTGCTTTCTGTCTTGGATTACTGCAATCTATGATATCTGCATATTTCGACCGGACGCATCCAACTTCATCATAACATCTGGGTCAAGTTGACCCTATGTGGGTGGGACAGTCACCTTTTTCGTATAACATACACAGACATCTCCTACCACATGCATGGATGGTAAATATAGACAACTTCAACCACATGCATGGATGGAAAACATAGACACCTCCAACCACATGCATGGATGGTAAATATAGACACCTCCAACCACATGCATGGATGCTAAATATATTTGCTATTCTTTGCTCCACTTTAGGGCACTGGCAACATGCAGTATAGTTTTCATTTCGTTTGTGGTCTCAAAAACAAGGAGCCACAACCTGAAGTTCTTAAGTAATGTGCAATCTCACAAACACAGAGCCCTGATTAACGTTCTCAAGTCATCTGTTGTCTGACACAAATGGAGCCCTGATTGATCTCATGTTGTTTGTAATCTGACAAACACAGTCTTAATAGAAGTTTTCATCTCTGGTCTCACAAAACACGGAGCCCCGATTGAAGTTTTCATCTCTGGTCTCACAAAACACGGAGCCCCGATTGAAGTTTTCATCTCTGGTCTCACAAAACACGGAGCCCCGATTGAAGTTTTCATCTCTGGTCTCACAAAACACGGAGCCCCGATTGAAGTTTTCATCTCTGGTCTCACAAAACACGGAGCCCCGATTGAAGTTTTCATCTCTGGTCTCACAAAACACGGAGCCCCGATTGAAGTTTTCATCTCTGGTCTCACAAAACACGGAGCCCCGATTGAAGTTTTCATCTCTGGTCTCACAAAACATGGAGCCCCGATTGAAGTTTTCATCTCTGGTCTCACAAAACACGGAGCCCCGATTGAAGTTTTCATCTCTGGTCTCACAAAACACGGAGCCCCGATTGAAGTTTTCATCTCTGGTCTCACAAAACACGGAGCCCCGATTGAAGTTTTCATCTCTGGTCTCACAAAACACGGAGCCCCGATTGAAGTTCTCAAGTCATTTGCAGTATTATAAACACAGTAGCTGGTGTGAAATTTTCAAGATGACTGCGATCTGACAAACACAGAGCCCGGATTGTAGATCTCAAGTCATCTGCAGTCTCACAAAAAGCGCACCATAATGTGCAATATCTTGTCCAATGTTGCCACTTCTGTTTGTGAATAAGAAACACAGTCATCATCATTCGATAAAGTTATCAACAATGTATAATAAATAACGGGGCAGAAAAACATCGTGTATCCACTCATTAAAATAAGTATGTCTATTTGACCTTAGAGATGCAGGCTGAGAAACCATTATGTTATGTTCTCCTCATGGTGGCTTTCTCATGGATTGCCCACTTGCTAGTTTCCATATCTCTTCATGGTGGCTTTAATGGAGTGCCCACTTGCCAGTTTGCATAGAAGTATTATTGTAATTTGGCTTGAAATAAACGGTATTGCTCTAGATAACACCATCATTAATGTAATGGATGTGGGCAGTAGTCACAGTTTTCACAGCCAACCCTTATAGAATAAAATGACAACTATATGCGCTTGTATTGCATGCATCATTATTAGCAATGTGTCTGCACTGGAAGTGTTCTGCATTGACAAGCGGACGATCTATCCAGTCAGTGAGGTATAGTCTCCAGCCACTAATTTATTGCGTCTTTGTTTTGTTGGCTTGTCTACCGCAATGAAATTCTACCCTGCAGATGTAACCATTTCGTGGTTTTCCTGCATACATTTGCTAGTATTAAACAATGCCTGCGTCAGTTCTTCTTTCTTCTTCTTCTGCGTTCATTCTCAAACTCCGGCAGATTAGCAGAATGTTGTCCGGAGAACGGAATGCGTTTTTCATGGTTTACAGCATTGCTGCTATATCTGCGCCTTTCAGCCTGACACATCCGACTTCAACATGGATTTGGATCACTTTGGAAAATATTTGATCAAGATTTGGAAAGTAGACGCGACAAGAATAATGCTGAGCATATCACCCTTAGGTATCGTTAGTCAAGTAAAAAGACAACTTATTCATAATTCTTGAGACCAACGGAAACTGAACCAGTCCGTTCTGACGGTACCAAGTCGCCTGGCGACTGGAGAAAACGGGGTTTTCCGTGCTTGACTAACCACATCTGTTCAGTAAGTATGAAGAACAAATTCATAACACCGTATTGAAACAGATCCCACGGGTATACACAAGTTAAACTTGAATTTGTTGAGATGTGTGCATCATTCATGGTGATAATTCCGCGATCATACATCTTTAATAGTGATACTCCAGTAGCCATACATCTTTCATAGTGATACTCCAATAGCCATACATCTTTCATAGTAATACTTTAGTAGCCATACATCTTTCATAGTAATACTTCAGTAGCCATACATCTTTCATAGTGATACTCCAGTAGTCATACACCTTTCATGGTGGTACTCCAGTAGCCATATGTCTTTCATAGTGATATTCCATAAATCATGCATCTTTCATAGTGGTACTGCAATAGCCATACATCTTTCATAGTGATACTTCAGAAATCATACGTCTTTCATAATGATACTTCATAAATCATACATCTTTCATGGTGATACTTCAGTAATCATACATCTTGTATGGTTAAATTCTCCAGTAGCCATACATCTTTCATTGTCACACTCTCGTAGCCATCCTAATTTATGTTTGACATGTATAGGATTACGCGCGATTTAGCATGCACTAAGTTTCTGTTTTTTAAACTTTGCTTTACTTTGATAAAATATTTGTATGTTTTGGATGAAATTATATTGTCTTGGTAGTTCTCAACATTAGGTCTGCATGTTTATGTTTGTAGTTGTTTTCAAAATCGATCTCTGATAAACACATTAATATGTCGGTGAATGTGCAAATTGATCTATGATAAACACAATATGTCTCTGATTGTACTAATCGATCTATGATTAAAAATAAGGCTGGAGATGGTTTTAGCGTCATTGTCAAGGCTAACTGTGATTTGGAAAAGCAACATCAGTGTTGGAGTGAAAATCAAACTGTATAGGTCGCTGGTGCTTTCTGTTGTGTTGTATGGTTGTGAGAGTTGGACACTCACTGCGGACATGGAGAGAAGATTACAGGCTTTCGAGTATAAATGCTACAGAAGAATTCTACGAATTTCCTATAGGGAACATAAGACCAATGTGTACGTAAGAAATAAAGTAGAGATGTGTGCAGGTGTCCAGGAGCCATTGCCTCCAATAGTGAAACGACGAAAACTAGCATGGTTCGGACATGTATGCAGGCACGATTCCTTGTCAAAAACAATACTGCAGGGAACTGTCGAGGGTGGAAGAAGCAGAGGAGGACAAATAAAGACATGGACAGACAACATCAAGGAATGGACAGGGCAAGATATTTCCACACTCATCCGCATCGCTGACGATATAATTCGCTGGAGGACTCTGTGTGCTGAAGCATCCAATGTGGTACCCCTACGACCCTGAAGGGTTATGGGTTTATTGATTGATTGATTGAAACACAATTATATTTCGGTGATTGATGATATCCAAGCTTATATTTGAGATCGATGCAGAACTCCAGGATAACGATAACTACATAGACACATGATAGTGTCATTTAAAATTTCAGAATAGTGGTTCTTCTTCTGATTTCTGACGAACTTCCGTGCGCATTGACTTTATTTAATGCAATTGATCAGATCGAACTCCCATACATGTAGTCCTACTGAAGGACGACTAAAACACTACATACTATCACTAACGGATGTAAATATGGTACATACAACAAAACAAAACAAAGAATATAATCTACAAATGACAATACACAGGACAAAGTCGACGTTTCGGACCAATAGGCATTTTTCAAGATACGGACATAACATACAAACATAAAAAATCCACAAGTAGAAATGAATGCGTATCCGAGTGAAATGTGGTAGTTAGATAGATACTGGAAGCATACGAACAGGAAGTACACAAAGACGATAATACAGGTGGAACGAGAGGAACAAAACGATGACGTAACAAAGACCAATACGACCGAGAACTAAGCGAAAGAGTGGTCGGAATTGTGTCCAAATGGCTTGATGGTACCCAACTCGAAAATGAGACGATTTTCGAGGGCGTACCTAGATCTATCATCGGTGGTGCAGGATCTGATGGCAGTGACCTGAATGTCAAGGACACCGTGGTGGCCATCACCGTGTAAGTGATTGGCCACAGGAGTGGGTGTTAAAGCGTGTAAAAGTAACACTTTAAAATACACTGATTTAGAGTACGGATGCTAGAAATAACACACAAGAATAAGAAAGCAGCCAGCGTAGTCAATAGCAGATCTCTACCGTCAGAAATAATAGAAAACACTGGTAGACCGTAAAGTCAGACAGCAAACAGATTTGATTAGGACAGTTCTTCTGGGGTTTATTCATTTATCACCTCACGCCAGCAAGATCTTGTACCTATTCATCTAAAACCAATCCTCAACAAGTTCTCTCAATACGACCGATCCGCATTCATATGAGTATGAATTTCGCTCAAGTTGTGTAGGCAGCATTGTATTTTTTGGTCTATCAATGCTTCTAAATGAAATTGGTCCCCACTGTCCAGCCGAGACGGTCCGCAGTCCCCGGTAATGGTCCATGGTCCAGCTAGGGAAACTCATCAACAATGGAACACAGAGAAATAACAAATCAGTGTGTAAATCTGTTGTCTAGGTCTGTGTCATGGATAACTATACAATACTACTAGAGATTACCAATTCAGTAGCCAAGTGTACGTGCATGAAATAAATTGGCGTGATTCAGTTAATAGTGAAGGGGGACAACTGTGAATAGAAGAGTGACCACACAGTTAAAGAAGTCTTAGTGAGCTAATAGTGAATGGTACCAACTGTGAATAATAGTGACCACTCAGTGAAATAATGCTGGGTGGAAGGTAGATTTCTTCTTCTTCTTCTGCGTTCGTTCTCAAATTCCTGCAGATTAGCCGGAAGTAGTCCGGAGAACGGAATGCGTTGCATGGTTTACAGCATTTCTTCGGGCCTATCGACCTGACACATTCGACTTCAGCATAGCTTTGGGCCACTGACTCTATATGAGATGGGACAGCCAACTTCATTTCATAACCTCCTTAGTCACCTCATGCGACATGCATGAAAGTTAACCAGTGTTGATATTCTTTGCTCCCTCTCCTCTCGGACAACGGCAACACAATGGGGGAAGGTAGATTTAAACCTTCATGACTGAACTGTGTGTGAGTTAATGTGCACAAAATAATTGATGACCTAACATTGAATGGCAACTATCACGCTAATATATTAGAGAATATCACTGGCGTAATCGCTAAGCTATTTGTCTTGTGCTCAACAGATTTTAGTTCGATCCCGGATAGTAGTGTTGTATTGACAATTGCGCCTTTCTTTTTCGGAGAACCTAGAGTATTAACACTTGAAGATGCAACGTCGAGTACTGTGAGTAGTGCCCTTGGCGTGCCGCCTCGCTGAAAGGAGCTTAGTACGTATCGGAAACTCGAGAACACTTCTTCTTATTCTTCTTTTATTGCTTTCTGTCTCAAACTCCTGTAGATTATCAGGATGTGTTCCAGGGAAATAGATGTGTTGAGCCATGATTTACTACTTAGCTGCTATATTTGCGCTTTTCAGTCGGGCACATCCGACATCAGCTTTGATTCTGGGTTACCTTGTCCCACATGGGATTAGGCAGCCAAATCAACCACGAAACCATGTTAGTCGCCTGTTACGACATGCATACAAGGATAACCGTATTGCTATTACGAGTTTCCTGTTCGGACTCAGACAGGATACCAGTACAATACATACCAGTATTGAGAAAAGTATCATCATTAGGTAGCATATTCTGAACAGGATGTAGGAGTCATCACAGTCTTTCACAACTTCTGTCTATCTTGATCCAGTTTCTTTGCTTCTATTTCTGTCATTATCAGATGGTATTTGATGCTTGTGTCCATCTTCTTCTTGGCCTGTCTCGTGTTTGGCTCACTGGTAGCATTCCTTCCATTACGGTCTTCTCTAGATACTCATAGCGTTTGATATGGCCAAAATAGTGTAATTTTCTAGAAAGGACCATGCTGTTTAGCAAGTTTTTTTTACACTAATTTCGCTCACGATATTTGTCACGATATTGATATCACGAAAATTGGTGATTTTTTAAATCTTTCTTTGTTTCTGGAGATTTTTCTGTAACATTTTGTTTCAAATGCCTCAATTTCATTTTTCACTTTGTAGGTCATTGCTAAGGTACATGTGTACATTTTACTGTATTCATAGCATATATGATGTATACAAAATATGTTTATTTATTCATATAATTGATATATTTTTTATTGAATTATATATATATATATATATATATATGCATGTGGTAAGAAAGGGAAGCAAATAATAACCATATAGCTACTATCCCTGAATCTGGTAAGAAAGGAAGAAAATAATCGCCGCATAGTTACCTTCCTTGCATCTGGTAAGAACGGGAAAATATAGTAACTGAATAGTTACCTTCCCTGCATCTGGTAAGAGGTGACTAAAGATGTTGCTGTGGATGGAGTTGATTGTCTATTCTGATCCCTCGACTATTATCAAGAGTCAAATTTTATCTCATAAGACATGCTGAAGTCCGACATGTCAACTGGAAAGGCGCAAATAATAGTAGCCAACCTGTGAACCCAAGACACAAGGCATGCTATTCTGTTGACTGATTATTGTTAATCTTCAGCTGATTTAGGACAAATATAAAGATTAGTGCATATCTCAATTGCATATATATATATATATATATATATATATATATATATATAGGAAATAATTAAATGGGTATGAACTGTCGGCTCTGTGATAAAGTAATTAGCGGGTTCCACTTTACTAATCCACCTGCAAAAAAAGATGATGATGATTTTGAAATAGTAAATTATGTTTGATTTTTTTGGTGGTATTTGATTTTCTTGGTGGTATTTGATTTTTTTGGTGGTATTTGATTTTTTTGGTGGTATTTGATTTTTTTGGTGGTATTTGATTTTTATTTAAAAAAAAGAGAACATCCAAAAGAATAAATTCATTTGAAATAAAGTGCCACAGAAAGATCGTACGACTATCATGGACAGAGAAAAAGAAGAACATTGAAGTTTTGAAATTACTGAAACTAAACGAAGGGTGACTTCTAAATACCATCATAAGAAGGAAGCTACAGTATTTTGGACACTTAAAGCGACATGAAGCTATGGAAAGGCTGATTATAGATGACAAAGTGCTAGACGGGAGAAGAAGAGGAAGACCAAGAAGTCGATGGACCAGCTGCATCGAAGAATTTATGCACATGCAGGTCTGCTTGCCAGAACCAGAGACGTTTAGAGTATTCATGATGAAAACAACTTGCTGCAAATAACATATCACTTGATTTATATTTGTGAGTCTTCAGATGTTTTAGAAGTTAATTCTAATCCATGAAAAGCCGTGTGCATTGTTACCATGAATGAAAACGGTCGTGAGCTAAGGGAAAGCATCATTTATCTTATTCCGTTATGCCTTTTTCGAATTGGCTGCAGTGGTATCTTGTTTTGTTTAAAAAAAATGATAAGACATACAAAGATCTGCCATGTCAGGCTGGGTGGTCAAAACTGTAGTTTCCTCAGATCTGGCCATGTCAGGCTGGGTGGTCAACACTGTAGTTTCCTAAGATCTGGCCATGTCAGGCTGGATGGTCAAAACTGCATTTTCCCAAAAGCTTAGATGTCATTGCTGCGTACTTGGGAGATATCTTCAAGTAGTCATTCAACATTTCCTTGCCTCACTTTAATACTGTCTAGCTGAAGACAGATGTGTCGGGCTATTGGCGTAAATAAAAGGTACACAATGCATTTCGATTCTCAGGACTACATCCTGCTGCAAATCTAGTAGGACCATTGTCCTGCTACAAGATGGATCTAGCGGTAGTCTGATAATGAACGATTAAGAAGAAGAATAATGCTTTCCTACACATATCTAACAATGAGTCTGTTTAAAAATCGCTAGAATACGCTGTAACATAGTTTACAGCTTAGATGCGATATCTACGCCTTTCGGACTGACACACCAAATTTATAATTGTCTTCTTAGCTACATTGAGCCTCTATCGAATGGGACAACAAACTCCTAACCATATATTCCGTAGTTGCATTCGTTGACATGCATAACAGATAACAGTGCCGCTATTCTCTGCTCCTATTTTGAACCCGGCAACGTACAGTTTGCAAAGTTTAAAGATGACAAGCATGTCTGTCAACAGCAGTGCAATAATTCAACTGCATGTAGCAACAAAGAAAGAACGACTGCATGTCGACATTAAGTTTGTGTTTGCATCCTTTGATCTCGCCAGCAATATACACATGATAGTGATCAGTATCACAGAAGACAATTTTTATAGTGTAAATCCTGGAGTTCAGTGCTGTTGGGGATCAACAAAATATATTAGATATTTGTAGCGTATCCTTTCCAGGACGTAGATATCAACCCAACATTTTTTGACTGTGGTGATTTTCTAGGCAATATAAATACGTCCAGTAGTTTGCCTTTGCTTTCTGAACGGTCCGGATGCTCAAATGCCTGTGGCGGAGATCTAACTCGGTAACTTGGCCGTCACAGGACTCTGTACCACTTCTCCACAGAGGAATAAACGAGTCTCACCCATCCAGAACAGGCCATTTTTTATGTATATCACTATCTTAGGTCAGACATCGTCAACAAACTGAAAAGTAAACAAAGACTGACGTGGACAGTTAATGCATGACCGGCATGGCCATAAAATAATTATGACATTTTTACCTGTGACTTTTTTCGTAGTCAAAATGTGACTTTTTTGTGTGACTAATTTTTACCTGTGACTTTATTACCGACCACCGTTAATAAATGCATATTATTAGAAAACAGAAGTGATGCTTAAATCAAATTGTGTTCTTTGACTACTTTACGAGCAGGTTGCGTACGCACTACAAGAAGAGCTAAACACAGCGGAGAAAGAATTCATTCATGGTATCACCAAACAATGGCGATGTTGTGCATGAGGGCATCAATTGAGTGCTTGCACAATATGATGGTCTACACAAACCACCCATACGCTCTTTCTCGCTCCCAAGGACAACACAAATATCCATATACAAACATGATCCAAGTAGGAGAACTTGATTCAATGACACTTGTACATCTGTTTCCAAACATGATACATTTTATTATCTACTTCCAATTTAATGTTTAGTAATATAACTATCTGACTAGAACTAGCGGATAAAGGGGAGAATGGAAATGTGGAGGGGTTCACACCTCTCATCTGTGCGTATGAAATTATAACATGTTACTTAGTACTAGGAAACAAAGAAGAGTTTAACCCTCTCCCCCCGATCCACTACGTTCTCTTTATTCAAGGATCTCTCTAAAGAATGATTCTAAAAAAAAACTTACAGACAGGAAATCATCTGCTTTCTTTCCGTACCTGTAGTGCTGTTATAGACAATGATGGCGATGATGATAATGATAGTAATGATTAAGGTCGTGATTGTGATGGTGATGATATGCTGAAGATGTTATACGTATAGCAGCAGTTTTCAATTAATTAAAAAAAACCCCGGCAACTTTCATTTTTCCTTATGACATCGGATGATCCAGACTGAGAGAAGCAGAAATCGCAGCCAAGTTCTAAACCATGACACCATCCATTGGTTATCCAGACTACATCCTGCTAAGTATTAAGAGCGAATTCAGAAGAAATGCGTCTTAGGAAGAAGTGGGATCTCCCTAACATATTGGTTACACCGTTCGCGTTGTGTTCAAGGCGTCGCGGGTTCGAATCCTCTAGCGTCATTGTCTTTAAAAAGCAAATTTTGGGTTTCTCCATAGGGATTATCGCTTGAAACTGCGAAGTGTTATATAAGGTGTACCCTTGGCGTGACGCTTTGTTCAGAAGGACGGGTACATATTGGGTAACTGCAGTGCAAAGAATCCTCTGCAACATTTCAACGTTTAAGTCTTAGGAAGACGCAGGATGGATCTAGACCACATCGTTTCTCACTATAATGCATACTTCCAGCACAGTTGGTGAACTGAATGTTTTCATTATAATTCATACTTCCAGAACAATAGATGAACTGAATGTTTTCATTATAATTCATACTTCTAGCACAGTTGGTGAACTGAATGTTTTCATTATAATTCATACTTCCAGAACAATAGATGAACTGAATGTTTTCATTATAATTCATACTTCCAGAACAATAGATGAACTGACTGTTTTCATTATAATTCATACTTCCAGCACAGTTGGTGAACTGAATGTTTTCTTCATTATAATTCATACTTCCAGCACAGTTGGTGAACTGAATGTTTTCATTATAATTCATACTTCCAGCACAGTTGGTGAACTGAATGTTTTCATTATAATTCATACTTCCAGAACAATAGATGAACTGAATGTTTTCATTATAATTCATACTTCGAGCACAGTTGGTGAACTCGAAGTTTTCAACTGTAAGTGAAATCATCGTCTTGAATGTAAATATTTAATCCTGTAATTTTCAGTACTGACGCTGTGTATAATGTGTGTCGAGAGCAACCGAAAATCATAGAAATGTAGTCAAAACGTCAAGTTATAAGTAAACAGCAAACTTCGACAGATGCGTAATGTTAGACGCTTTTACTAAAGGCACACATCAATCTTTGTATAGATGGTGAACGAAGTCAAACAAAACAACAACACGTGAATGTAAAATGAGCATTGTTAGTTAAAGGTTTGTGGATGTTACCGTGAAACCATTCGGAAACAATGCGCACTATATTTATTATTCCGCGCTAAAAATACAGACTGTTGACTAAATACAGGGCATCAAATAGATATACACTACTAGTGTGGTTTGTGTGATGTATTGAAGACGGTCAGATCTGCAATAAAATATGCGCTCGCAATTATACAATTTAAAAGATATTATGTATTTAGACGCTGTAGACTAGACTTTTTTACCGTATAGCGGCGAGTGGTTATTTTGTAGTTCGTTATCAAATTGGAAGTCTTTACAATTAAAATTTGTAATTTTTCTGAGGCATCTATTCTCGAAATCAACTAATTTTCTTTTCCATTATTATGGTAGATTTCCAACTTTCACATCCATATGTCAATGATGGAATCACACTTGCATTAAATAAGTTTAATAGTTAATTGAAATACTTTCCCATTTTTCCATGATTTCTTGTGGCTAATTAAGTAAGTTCGTGTTCTGTATATATAGTTGCACTTGGTGCTTTGTACTTTTCTTGTGTTTGTTATCTTTGCCTTGTTTCTTTTGACTGTTATTATTACTGTCTTATGGTCAGTGTCTGCACACATGTAATGTATTACTCGTGCGTCTATTATTTTTCTTCTATTGTTTCTTTTTGTGAGTATGAAGTTTATCTGACTATTGCATTCCAAACTGTGCCATTTATAAAGTTGGTTGGAAGAATTTATTTCCGAAACTACCTGACAGATCACAGAGATCAGTGGTAATAATCTAATGCAAATTTCGAATATCGATGACGATATAATTTGTTGTTTTTTTCTGTTAGAAAATGTATCTAATTTTTTTATTTTAATTTTTTTGGTTCATTTCTTTGTACATAATATCACATATTCTACAGTAAACAGCCGTCATGTCATGTGACGTATTCTTTCCAGAACGTTGTCTTCCCAATGAATTCCCACAAACTTTCTCTGTCATTTGTCACTCAACCGACCATCTCTATATATAATCAGATCACCTTCCTTGGAATTCTCACCAATTAGATTATATTTGTATCTCCATAATTGTGTCTCCATATTTGTATCTCCATATTTGTATCTCCATATTTGTATCTCCATATTTGTGTCTCCATATTTGTGTCTCAATATTTGTGTCCCCATATTTGTGTCCCCATATTTGTGTCTCCATATTTGTATCCCCATATTTGTGTCTCCATATTTGTGTCTCCATATCTGTGTCTCCATATTTGTGTCTCCATATTTGTGACCCCATTTTTGTATCCCCATAATTGTGTCCCCATATTTGTGTCTCCATATTTGTGTCCCCATATTTGTGTCCCCATATTTGTGTCTCCATATTTGTGTCCCCATATTGTGTCTTCATATTTGTGTCTCCATATTTGTGTCTCCTGCTAATGTTGACTAACAAAAGAGAAATGGAAAATTTTGTTTTTTAAACATGTCTCAAAAACTCTTGTTTGGATTGTTCTGGTATGTCTTCTATTGGGGATAGTCATGGCAAAATGCGTCTACAAGATACAATTCTCAATTTCTGCGTACAACAAAGCTACCAATAGAGACTTGTCTCAAATTGGCTGGTGTAGAGTTGTTGAAATTTTGATTTGGTCTATGCTATCCTGTTCTTGATCTCATTGGATAAGCTGCAGTCTGATGTTAAAATGATGCCATGAAACTTGACTTTATCCGCTTGATTTAATTTTGCATTATTGATAAGAATACTGTATTTTTGTGGTGTGTATTTCTTTGAAAAAAAACAACATTACTTCTCTTTTCTTCTTGTTTAGAATGAGGCATTTGTCTTCACTTTCTTGAACTACTGTGTCTGTGTGTCTGACAGGGCTTGAAGTTCTTGCTCGCTCCCTTCAATAAGAGCTGTATCGTCAGCATATCTGATATTATTCAGAATGCTACCACCAAACAGCTATCCCTTGCGTACTTTCTATTATCCCCATAATATCATATGTATACAGGGAGTAAAGATCTGGTGACATTAAACCTAGTCTATAGCCAAACTAAAAAAAAGCAATGGTAACATAATGCAGTATTGTTTTACTGCTGTTTCTGTGTGAAACCACTGTTCATTCTTACACATCATCGTGAAATGCATTATAAAGCCATGATGGCATTTAAATATCTAGTTTGTGAAGCTTTACTGCGAACATTATTTATACACTAAATATGAACATTATTTATACACTAAATATGAACATTATTTATACACTAAATATGAACATTATTTATACACTAAATATGAACATTATTTATACACTAAATATGAACATTATTTATACACTAAATATGAACATTATTTATACACTAAATATGAACATTATTTATACACTAAATATGAACATTATTTATACACTAAATATGAACATTATTTATACACTAAATATGAACATTATTTATACACTAAATATAAACATTATTTATACACTAAATATAAACATTATTTATACACTAAATATGAACATTATTTATACACTAAATATGAACATTATTTATACACTAAATATGAACATTATTTATACACTAAATATGAACATTATTTATACACTAAATATGAACATTATTTATACACTAAATATGAAAATTATTTATACACTAAATATGAACATTATTTATCTGAGTATTATTTACAGATTAATTGTGAACATTGTTTTCTCGCTAACTGCGAATATTATTTAAACATTAAATGTGAACATTATTTATCCACTCAATACAGACAAATTGTACACAGTAAATGTGAACATTATTTACACCAAATGTGAACATTATCTCTCCCTCCCCCCTTCATACCCTGCTGCGTCAGGGATAGAAGATTTTTCCGGAGTTGACTTTTCGTCTGCTTCATATATGTTTGTGTTTGTTGACTCTGTTATTTCTGTTATCCATCGTTTGCAAGCGCTACCTATTTCTTTGCATCCATCGTGTCTGTATATTGAAGCTTTTTTGATGAACACTGTCTGGTAGTAGTCTGGAAGCATGTGAGAACCACTTAATCTGTTGTCTTCTAATGTAATCAAGGAGTGGCATTGTGTTTGTTAGTCTTCTGATGTTATCGTTTCTGGTTCTGTCTCTTGTTGTTAATAAGAGGATTCTATGTAGAAAAGTCATGTCGATTGTAGCAAGTTTTCTTTTGGCTTTTATTGAATTCTGTTGCTAGTATCCATGTTTGACATTAGTAACATAGTGATGGTATTATGATTCTTTTATATAGTGCAGTTTTGGTGTTCATGCTCATGTGTTTGTTTTTGAAAATAGGAGACATCTGCCCCAAGATACAAACATTATTTACACACCAAATATGAATCAAGACTGCAAACTAAATTCTTTTCGTTGTAATAACACACAACTAACAGCCTTCAGTTATTCTTCTTCTGCGTTTGTTCTCAAACTCCTGCAGATTATCAGGATGAAGTCCGGAGAGTGGAATGCGTTGTGTCATGTTTTACTGCACTGTTACGATTTCTGCGCCTTTCGGCCTGACACATCCGAATTCAGCATAGTGTTAGGTCACTAACCATATATGGAATGGGACAGCCAATTTCATCACATAACCTCCATTGTCACCTCATACGACATACATGGAAGATAAACAGTGTTTCTATTCTTTATATAAATAACCTAATGGTCGGAGGGTGTCCGACAAAGTGGAGGGTGCCGCAGTAGCCGAATGAACAAATAGTAAAGCAAAATGAATTAAACAGGTTACTAAAAACACTTACCTTGCCTATGAATAAAAATATATAAAAAAGTATATATTAAAAAAACATACTATAAAACTAAACAGGACAATTCTCCACGTATCGGCTCAAATGGAACTTTTTTCAAGAGACAAACAACAGTAAACACCACAATAATAAACAACATAGATGACTTAACCTGTATAAAGCCACGTCTCCAAAACATAAAGCCACGTCTCACGTCTCTCGGGTCGTTGCAACACACGGGTGACACTCTAAGTATACAAATAGGCCTGGCAACACACGGGTGACACTCTAAGTATACACATAGTCCTGGCAACACACGGGTGGCACTCTAAGTATACAAATAGTCCTGGCAACACACGGGTGACACTCTAAGTATACAAATAGGCATGGCAACACACGGGTGACACTCTAAGTATACAAATAGGCCTGGCAACACACGGGTGACACTCTAAGTAAACAAATATCAACAATTGATATACATCGCGCAGGATCTGCTCATCATAACATAAGGAAATAATAAAATTTTATTCAGCTGTATGCCCATTATCATTCCGCCCCAGCAACTATGGCATCACGCAGCAAGACTAGATACCATGTCTTCATACACAAAATGTGCTGTGTAGATATGTTAAACTTCCAACGAGAAGAAAACGTTCTCCATTTCTGTGTATCCACTTTACAGTTTTCAATAAATACCTTCCACCATAATTAATTAGAACTAATTCGTTACGTTTGAATTATTATTATTGTGGTTTGTCACTATTTCCATACTTGGAATCGGATGCCAAAAATAGTCAAGCCGACTTCAAGTGTATAAAAGGTGAATATTCGGAATCCTAATAATGATCAGAAACGTAATGAATGTGCGACTTAATTAATTCTGTTGGAATGTCTTCTATACCGTCAACGACCTCCATTCACCAATACACGATGCCTGATAGCTTCAGTTCTTTGTTGGCCTGATAGCTTCAGTTCTTTGTTGGCCTGATAGCTTCAGTTCTTTGTTGGCCTGATAGCTTCAGTTCTTTGTTGGCCTGATAGCTTCAGTTCTTTGTTGGCCTAATAGCTTCAGTTCTTTGTTGGCCTGATAGCTTCAGTTCTTTGTTGGCCTGATAGCTTCAGTTCCTTGTTGGCCTGATAGCTTCAGTTCTTTGTTGGCCTGATAGCTTCAGTTATTTGTTGGCCTGATAGCTTCAGTTCTTTGTTGGCCTGATAGCCTCAGTTCTTTGTTGGCCTGATAGCTTCAGTTCTTTGTTGGCCTGATAGCTTCAGTTCTTTGTTGGCCTGATAGCTTCAGTTATTTGTTGGCCTGATAGCCTCAGTTCTTTGTTGGCCTGATAGCTTCAGTTCTTTGTTGACTTGATAGCCTCAGTTCTTTGTTGGCCTGATAGCTTCAGTTCTTTGTTGGCCTGATAGCCTCAGTTCTTTGTTGGCCTGATAGTCTCAGTTCTTTGTTGGCCTGATAGCTTCAGTCTTTGTTGGCCTGCTAGCTTAAATTCTTTGATGGTTAGCAAACATTCTTCTAATCCAGCAATGGCGATTATTTCTTGCAACGTCACAATCTAACCCCAGTTTCGCTATTCTGAAAATGGAAAATGAATCATCGACTAAATTTATTGCCTGTGATGTATCTTGTAAGGAGTTCGAAATATCCACAAAATATATTGCTTTACAGCCAAACACAGTGGCACTGCAAGTAAGCAGATACGCATAAAACACCAACACGACCATTCAGGAAAATAAACATGAGTCTCCAACTTGGAAGTCTTGCCTGCCTAAAACTATTGTTCTCAACTGCACCGCATTTGCATATATCACGAAATGAACAAAAACACATAATATGTCTATTGGGATACAAAATTTTGGTCGAAACGTCGATTTTTTCCACATTGTATTTGTTGTACTAAAGACTATTATTTAACCCTATATTACACGGTTGAATTTTTTAAAACAATAAACCATTTCGACTAACATATGATTGTTATTTTCTGGTTTAATAATTTTAACGGTTGCTTCCCTTTAAAGTCATATATTTTTAGGTGGAACGTTGAATTTTCACGATGTTAATAATTAATATGTGTTATATTCAGCATGTTTTTAAATTTGTAAACTCTACTTTTTCTAAAATATTATGTAAACTAACATTCCATTGTCTTTCTACATGATACAAAGTTCTTATTAAGTATTACTTTAGTTTGTTTTCAAAAATTAAATATTCGTTGCTGATACCACTTTTGTGATTTAGTTTATATTTAGATTATATAAAGTTTATATTAGTTTTTATTTCTGTGCTAATGTTCTGTAAAAAATTAACTATTTTCCATTTAAACAACAACAAAAAATTATAGAGAAATTGGTACCACTTCTGTAGAAATACTAAAATACAACTTTTCCCATTTTTGTTGGTACATATTATGCATACCTAAATACACTACATTGGAAATATATATGGTATATGGGAGTTTCAGAATACTGACATACTGATACCTGATATATGGGAGTTTCAGAATACTGACATATTGATACCTTATGTATTGATGTTTCAGCGCACTGACATTAATTAGTTAGTTAGTTTGTTCCTCTGTGCCACAGACGTCGCATGAGGCAGATGTTTTGATTTATCATGATTTGCGCGTTTATCACCTGTACTTTTAGTACTTGAATGGACTTGCAACGTATCATTTCTCCTTCTTTAATTATGGTACTTTTTATGGAAATTTTGTGTCTTCCTCTTTTTCTTTCCCCTCAGGTGTCCACATAAGGGCTCGCTGGTTAAGTATATTCTCATCTAGTCTAAGAACGTGTTCTAAGTATTTCTATCTTTGTTTTCTTATAACATTTGAAACATATTCTTGGTGTGTTTTAGTTCTTAGGTCGTTATTTGAAACGAAATCGTTCCATTTTATGTTCAATAATTTTCGTCGACATTTGTTTTTAAAGCTGATTAACTTTTGGTCCGTTATTTGTGTTGATTTCCAGCTTTCACTAATTTAAGTCAATGATGGGTTAACACAGGTGTTGAATAGTTTTATTTGGGTACTTCTTTCTATGTCTCTGCATTTTCAGATGCTTGTTAGTTTAGTGAATGTGCTTGCTGAGAGTGCTGTGCGTGACCTTCTGGCATCTCGCATCCACATTTCGCACGGAAACTTTTGTATGTCGTTGTCATGTCTACTCGTTGTTTTTAAAAAAAAAATATGTGCATCTTGATAAAGATCTTTAGATCGAAACGTCGATTATTTCCTGTGTATTAGTATTTGTATGATTGTGTCCTGTGTTTTCGTGTGTATTTTTTCACGTAAGCATCCCACAGTGATAGTATGCTAGTCGTCTTTCAGTAGAACTCATTACCTGTGTTCCACGTAAGTACTATTTTCATACGCTTTTACAACAGTATTACCTTTTATTGATTGACATAATAGGATAGTGTTATCTAGACTTAGTTATGTTTTTCACTGCAGTCGTTAATTCATACATTGAACACTGTGATCACCTCACTGTATAAGCCGCGATTTCCGGTTCTCTTCGAGACGACAATATGAATATTTATGAGGATTTTTTTAAAACCCAAAATGCATAGTAGTAAAGGTAAAGGGAGACTAGGGTACGGTAGAAGGGAGATAACTGACGATAGTTGGGAAATGGAGAGATTGATAAATGATTGAGATTCATTTATGAATGGATAGAGTGGGATAAATGTTACAGTGTAGGGTAACAACCATAAACACGAAGTAGGTGGCTGGAGTAACACAGGGCAAATGTCAAGATGAACAAAAATAGGTAGATGTGTTAACAAAATAAAATATAAACCAACATAACAGCGAGCCCCAGATATTAATTAATATAATAGATCTAAAATAAGAGACCAGCAGGTATACAGATATATAGTTAAATAGACAGACATATATACAGGTAAAAGAAGCTATTTACATAAATAGACAGACATATATGCATACAGCTAGGTAGATATATGAATGGATGGAGAAATAGAAAGACATACCGAAAGACAGAAAATAGGCAAGTAGATAGGTAGGAAGGTGGTTTCGTAGACAAATATACAGATACATAGGCAGATAGAATAATGGATGGATGGAAATTACAGAACGAACCAGACAGACAGACAAACAGACATGTAGATAGATAGATAGATAGATAGATAGATAGATAGATAGATAGATATATAGATAGATAGATAGATAGTTAGATAGATAGATAGATAGATAGATAGATAGATAGATAGATAGATAGATAGATAGATAGATAGATAGATAGATAGATAGATAGATAGATAGATAGATAGATAGATAGATAGATAGATAGATAGATAGATAGATAGATAGATAGATAGATAGATAGATAGTTAGATAGATAGATAGATAGATAGATAGATAGATAGATAGATAGATAGATAGATAGATAGATAGATAGATAGATAGATAGATAGATAGATAGATAGATAGATAGATAGATAGATAGATAGAAGGATAGATGGATAGATAGATAGATAGATAGATAGATAGATAGATAGATAGATAGATAGATAGATAGATAGATAGATAGATAGATAGATAGATAGATAGATAGATAGATAGATAGATAGATAGATAGATAGATAGATAGATAGATAGATAGATAGACAGATAGATAGATAGACAGATAGACAGATATATAGATAGACAGATAGAGTGATAGACAGATAGATAGATAGATAGATAGATAGATAGATAGATAGATAGATAGATAGATAGATAGATAGATAGATAGATAGATAGATAGATAGATAGATAGATAGATAGATAGATAGATAGATAGATAGTTAGATAGATAGATAGATAGATAGATAGATAGATAGATAGATAGATAGATAGATAGATAGATAGATAGATAGATAGATAGATAGATAGATAGATAGATAGATAGGTAGATAGATAGATATATAGATAGATAGATAGATTAGATAGATAGATCTCACTGTCACCAAGTAAAACACCATGTTCGGTAAAAACTGTATATTCTCTTCATCATACTTAGAAAGTCTTAGGTTCTCTTTTCCGCTATAGTCGTGATCTGCTTCTTGTTCTTGTACTTGGAACGTTTACGTCCATGATTAATCTATCTAAACCACTGTGTTCCTTTATATGTCCATAATATATTAACATGCGGTTGTTGATAGTTTTGATGAGCAATGTTCCTATGTTCATGTCTTTCATGAAATCTTCGGTGGTTCGTCAGTCTGTACATGTTATACTTTGCATCTTTCTATGGCTTTTCATTTCATTCGATTTTTCTTTTTCATTGCGGATGTCACTGTCCACTACTGACAGCCACATGTTGACACTCGGGATAAAAATGGCTTCTCATTAGTAGTGACATGTTTTTCACATTCTATCTATCCATACGATGTGGCCCTTGTGTGCCTTGCGTCGTCAGGGATGGAAGAGTTCTCTGGAGATGGCCTTCTTGTGCGCTGTTTGTAAGCTAATTCCTGTGGTTTCTTTGATCCATCTTTTACATGGTCTGCCTCTGGATTTATGACCGTTATGTCCATGTGTCATGGACATTTGTGGTATACTATCTGTCGGTAGTCATGAAGCGTGTGAAAACCATTTGATCTGTTGTATTTTGATCTGTTCCAATACTGGTACTGTTTTGGTTATCTGTCTGATGTTATCGTTTCTAATTCTATCTCTTAATGACACTCCGAGTATTCTATGTAGACATGTCATTTCTGGTGTCACTATTTTTCTTTTGTCTTGTGCTGTCATTGTCCAGGTTTGGCACTGGTAGCATAGTGATGGAATAATAATAGTCTTATATAATGCACCTTTAGTGTCTATGTTTACATTTTTGTTCTTGAAAATACGTGTCATCTGTCCTAGGATCTGGTATGTTTGTTGCATCTATTTTGTATCTCTTCACTGGTTTTCCCTTCACTCGATATAATGCTTCCTAAGTGAACTCATTTACCTGTTTAAGGTGTTTATCATCGATGGAGATAGTGATATTTCTTTCTTTCTTTGCTATTACCATTATTTCGCTCTTTTCAATATTGATCTTCATTTTGAATTTTTACATGTTGTGTGGAGTTTGTTTATATGGTCTTGCAATTGTTCTTCCGAAGTCGCTATTAGTACTTTTCACATTCATACTGCTAAATGAGGAAATGGGGAGATTGGCTGATAAATTTCACACGGAAAAGATGGAAGCACCTCTCAAGTTGAAGACAATCATACATGTGATGAAATAAAGACAGTCTTAAGACAGACAAGGTACGCATAGCTCATTGTTGGATTTCTGGCATTGTACTAGGTACACATACCTCATTGTTGGATCTCTGGCATTGTACTAGGTACACATACCTCATTGTTGGATCACTGGCATTGTACTAGGTTTATATACAAACAGTATACACAACATACTAAATAAAGCCGTGTGTTGGTCTGACCCGAAAGAGCAGCAAAGAATCGCTTCCTTCCATGCGTGTCAAAGGTGACTAAGGATGTTATGGATTGGAATAGTCTTTTCCATCCCATTTAGGGATAAAGTGACTCAGAAGCCATGCTGATGTTGGATGTCTAAATCCGAAAGGCTCAAATATCGCAGAGTAGATGTAAGCCATTAACAATCGTATTGCATTTTCCAGCCTACATCCTACTGATGTGATGGAGTTAGAGAACGTAGAAAGAAAAGAAGACTAAATCCATGTCTCAACGTTAAGGTATTTATAAATTATAAAAAAATTAATATGGGCAAATATACGACAAGGAATGAAAAAAAATGATACTACAAATGTACTTATACTACAGACAGTTGACAATGATACTACAAATATACTAGACTGCAGACATTTGACAATGATACTACAGATATACTAGACTGCAGACATTTGACAATGATACTACAGATATACTAGACTGCAGAGATTTAACAATGATACTACAAATATACTAGACTGCAGACATTTTACAATGATACTACAAATATACTAGACTGCAGACATATGACAATAACAGTACAAATATACTAGACTGCAGACATTTGATACTGATACTACAAATAGAGGCTCTACTAGACTGAAGAAATTTTATAATGATACAACTAATATACTTGACTTCAGACATTTGATAATGATGCTACAAATGAACTTTGACTGCAGACACATAATAACTATTATTAATCGTATATTTCGTCTATTTTGTATAATATTTTATATATGTTTTCCGTACCACTTAGTCTGTGAAATATAAAACATACATACAAATGTTTCTTGGTGTTTTTCACGTGTATGCGTATTGGAAAAGAGTAATACTGCACTTTTGATAAAGATCAATTTTGTCAATTATCTTGTCAATTATTTCAAACACGTAAAAGGTGATACCTATGTCCTGCGCAATGGTTGTAATAATTTCATATTGAAAGTTCATTAATTATTGTGCTTGTATTAAAAACAGTTTCATAGCTTGTTGCCAAGACATTTATTTTCTCGCATTTCATCATTCTTAGATTGTATCTATGATAAGAAAACCCAATTTTTGGAAGAAATGAAGCCACGTAAATAATGCGATCTAGTTTTTAGATTTTAAAAAACCACATGAATTTTGCGATGTATATTTATCAAGATGCGATGTGTATTTCTCATGATGAAGCGCATTGCTGTGTGTCGTTAGAATGCGGTTCTCTGACCCTTGAAGTCCCGGGTTCAATCCACGGTTGGGACATATTTTTTTTCTTTTGGAGGTACAATCAAATTCCCTCCTGTATATGTAGCAACGTCTGCTATGGCAAAGTGGCATTTATTTCCACAACCTATAGAAAGCCTCCCTGCACTCCTTTTCACAGGAAATCATGCAGTAACGAAAGTTTATTTCAAGAATCAAGATAATTGCATGGACATAAAGTTATTCGCATTCATGTCTATAGATTATTAGACGTAAGATATGTCTATACATTTGTGTTATGTGAAATGAGAGAGGATATTACAAGTCTGTGAGGGCGAGCCATGACAAGAGAAATCAATGTTTTCGTACACCATGAAACGTGATTGGAAGAATTGTGGTTTTACCGATTAGGGGGAAGTCGTTGCATATTAATGTTACAGAAATAGACTCCACCCACTACCCAAATTCCATTTTGTGCAACTCTTGAACAAAGTAAATATGAATGATCATATTTCTAGAAACTGATTGTGAGCAACCAAAGATTGTTTACGGTGATGTCTATGTCTTTTTCAACCAAGATTGCATTTCCTTGATCTGTAACACTTTTCTATCTCTTTTGTTGAAGATTCAACAAAGACTGCAAATTCTTGATTTGTAACATTTGTCTCTCTCTCTCTCTCTCTCTCTCTCTCTCTCTCTCTCTTTAAAGATTCAATCAAGAATGAATGTGCTTGATCTGTAACATTATTTTGTCTCTTTTGTTGACGATTCAACCAAGACTGTATTTGCTTTGTTCGTAACATTAATCTATCTCTTTTGTGAACGTTTCAATCAAAACGTACAATTTTCATCTTTCTTTACAAATTTATTTCCATTACAAAATATATTGGTGAATACAATATAGTTAAACTCAAAATTTGCTGCTTCTTTGTGGTAGCTGTTTCTTGTGATGTTACAATCCAGTTTCAACATGAAATGTACTGGATCTCGATTGCTGGTCGCCTTGTTGCTTTCATCTAGACAAGAATGTTCTGATGGCATATGTTATTTATATCAATTTCTCTACTGGGAATGATGAGTTCCTGCCTATTTTTTGAATCTATCTGACATATTGCATGCCAATACATTCTACATTAAGGTATCCATTAGGTGCACATTAGGTATACATTAGGTGCACATTAGGTATACATTAGGAATACGTTAAGTATATATTAGGTATACATTAGGTAGGTGCACATTAGGTCTACATTATGTGAACATTAGGTGTATATATTAGGTATACAATATATTATGTATACAATATTTGATGTATACAATAGTTGATGTATACATTATTTGATGTATTCAATATTTCATGTACTGAAGTCATATTTTAGTATAGACCGGGTTTTCAAAATTGGCACAAATTGGTGACATGAAATGTATGCAGAATTTCATATTGAATGTCTAAACACAAAATGGGGAGGGGAAGGGGAGTATGGTTCCCCCCTTGCTTTATAACCTCACTCTTCCTCTAGAAGCCATTTTGTTTCTAAAAACATTGCATAATTGAGGTGTTCTTGAGGTAAAACAGTAAAGATAAGGAGCAACTTCTCCCTTCTCACAAAGTTAGTTAAGTATTGAGTTCATAATCACTGCATACAGGACACATTTATAGATGTTCCGGTCTCTTAATGAGTACGTCTGTAATTACACAATGACTGACATATCCGTTTCTGTTCTGTCTACCAAATATAACATTCTTTGAAAATAAAAATTGTTTTCAGTAAAAACGTTTCGTCCTAAGAAAGTGCACATATGAAATTAAAAGTTTCAGTGATCTCAAGCAAACCCGCAGAAGAGAGAGGTGTGGTGTCTCCTCTAACTCAAGAGAAATATACGGCCCATTCGTACAGTTTGATGACCGTTGCAAGCAAAACAAAACCAACATATATATATATATATATACCGGAAAAATCCCCTGCGGTGCTCCTAAAGAATAACTGAATATATGCGAATATTGTTCTTATAATGTAGCGATAATCACGAAAAGTTGCCCGTACTAGCATATAACCAAATGAGATCAGGGTACAAAGCCAGAGGAAGACCACGGAAAAGTTGGATATAAAACGTCAGAGACATCCTGTACAGACAAGGTCACAGCACAGCCGAGGCTACACATCTGGCTTTAGAACGCAAGCTCGAGCTCCAATCACCCCTACGCTTAACGGCAAGAGTGGATCACAAACCACCTTGGGAAAGACAATACACAATAGACAATAGACAATGTAGCGATGACATTGATATGTTTCAGTTTCAACATATCGACCAATAAAAACATTAACAAAATAGTACATTTCTGATCGAACTATCACTGCCAAAGTTAGCAAAAAATTGTAGCTTTATGCAAAGTTGTGTAATCTCATGTGCCAATTACATCCTTTGCAGGAGAATGTGTAACACCTGATCGATTATAATTTAATACTAAAACAGACAAATAGATGTAAACAATATTATACAATTAGCTCATGGACAGAAATATAAACGACATTGGCAAAAGGCACGTAGATATTTAACCCGGTACAAAAATAGTAAACGTCCATTGGAAGGCACAAAAAAACTATTTCTAGGTCTATGTATATGTTGATAGTTGTTTGAGCAGTATGCGAAGGCCAGCTGTAAAAGGTTAACTAATCATATCTATTCCATGAGGTAGTAACGTATGAAGGTTAACATCAATTAAGTATGATTTACTGGGAGATTATTGCATCAATAATTGATCAATTTCCATTTTTGACAGTAATTACCAACTTTTAAGAGCTCTCATAGCGACCACGCGGAAGGGGGGGGGGATCAAATTACTAAAGTAAGCGATCTACCAATTTTCGTCCGTCTACGTCCTAAATTCGAGAAACCTATGCGTTTTAGGAAGCACAGAGCTACATATTTTTTTTCCCCTTTATATTTATATATAGATATATACATCAGATTTTATATTAATCATTCAATACAACGTTTACCTTACATTCTTTATTCAACTTTTAATTTTCAACTCAATAATGGTTTAATGTCTACTTACCATTGATTCTTTTGAGTAATAGAAACCAGGTTTATACATTCTATACACTTCGTATATGTTCATATATATTCTTTTCTGTCAATTGATACCCCCTGTCTGCAACAAACCACATGCACGCCCTTAAATTACTTTCAGGCGCTGTATCTCTCCTTCCGTGTGCAAAAAATTGTATATTTGTATAATTGTACATTTTCATCTATTTTCGTTCCACTATTTTTTTATATTTTAATTGTTTCATTTCCTTGAAATACGATGTTCTCTTCTATAAGACCAAATCTTAATTAATCCAAGTTTATGTTTTATGAAACCTCGGCAACCTTGGTTCTGCGCAAGATAAAATAAAAAATACATGAAGCTTGTCAACAACGAAAGCATACTGCTTTCCAATATCTGTCTAATGTATGTACGAGGGTAACTCAACTTGGAAATTTAGCAAAATGGAATACGTATTTCATTAAATGTAGGTTGTAAATTTCCGTATATCTTTAAGTTAAGACAAATGATGGAGGACAGAGTCTCTGGGAAGGGAAGAAAGGGCAGACCAAGAAGACGCTGGACTGACGACATTAAAGATAACCATAATACAATGTTCGAAAATGCAAGCCGCCTCGCCCATGACAGAAGGGGGTTCAGAGAGTTCATTGGGAAGACGACGTTCTGAAAAGACTACGTCACATAAAAACTTAATGACATGTATACATTTCTGTTGCAGAAAATGATGAATAAAGGTACATTGCAAAGAAATGTATACGTGCTCTGATTTCTGCGTCAATATATATCAGTGCATCGTCTCACAGCTCTATAATTTATGAGTGTAGTAACAATAAGTCCCGTAACCCATCAGGGTCGTAAGGGATAAATCTTCAAGTGTAGGGTAACAACCCTAAATAGGAAGTAGGTGGCTTGGGTAACACTGGGCAAAATGTCAAGATATACAAAAATATGTACTTTTAATTTACTTGCTACCATATCTTTTCCTTTGTCCATCTCACTTTCTTCAGTCTACTTTCTCCTCCTTACTTACTACTAACTTGTCCCCATACGTTTTTCTCACCTGTCATGCTTCCACATCTTTTCTTCCCAATTACCTATCTGCTATTGTCCTCCTCATTATAACCATATTTGCTTCCATGTAAGATTTGTTTTATTGTGGTCATTTGTTTGTCCTGATGAAGGCTTTATAGTCGAAACGTCGTCTGTCCCTGTATCTCGTTATTAAGTTGTTTTATGTTTTATTTTGGTAACACACCTACCTATTTTTGTATATCTTGAAAGGGTCGTAATGGGTGTCACACTGGATGCATCAGCACAAAATGCCTTCCAAACATCTTTGTCCTCAGTCATTCGGAGAAGTGTAGAAAAACATCAGTGTACTGGATCAGTTATATAATGATTCAGTGTATCATCTCACAGTTCTATAATTTATCAGTGCATTTGCCTAAAGTTCTCAAATTAATCAGTGTGTCCGCTCATAATTATATAATTTATCAGTGCATCTGCCTACAGTTCTCAAATTAATCAGTGTGTCCGCTCTTAATTCTATAATTTATCAGTGTATCCGCTCACAATTCTATAATATCAATGTATCCACTCACAATTTTATATATTTTGTAGCAGATTACAGATTTATTACATTTACTCACACACATTTGTCTTAACATCTTCCATGGGACACATACTTTGTTTATTTTACTCTCGCATTGCCACTCTGTACGTATAACGATTCCTTGCATTCTTCTCAGCATCTTCCAGTGTCATATTCAAACTTTGTACCTCGTAGTCAAGGTCTGCCTCTTATTCTTGCCTGGAATCTTTCCCTCCATTATTAATTTCTCTAATCCACTTTTTAACGTCTCCAAATTATGATATCTTAATGTAATATATTACATATTTCTTACTATTACACGTGTATTTGTTGTAACCATTACATAAATCTTACATGTACATATATAAACATATATGTTTAATTAAAGACTATATGTTGTTTTTATTTTCAGCATAATTAAAAAGAAAGAAACCACCTATGGCTAGGTATTTAAAGAAAGCTCTGAGAAATCACCACACTACACATAACACCACACTACACATAACACCACACTACACATAACACCACACTACACATAACACCACACTACACATAACACCACACTACACATAAGAAGTATGATCAATTTGTTCGTAATTCCAAAATAAATACACATAATAATAAACAATAAAATCCAGGAATGTCTCTTTTGGTGAGATGAGAAAATTATGTGCACATTTCTTGTGTTGCTCGTTGATAGGAAACCTGACTTAGTTGTTATCTTTGGGTGTCATGGGCAGATCTGTCGTAGAGTATTGTTATGTTCTGCAGATTGTAACTGTATGAAATTGAATTATTCCTTCTCAGTGGACACCGCTTCGCATGGCATGTGAAAGTGTACGTCAATAATGTCGTTCTTAGTGGTCGTATTTGTCTATGAATGTGTTATTGAAATATGCCTTTCGTCGAAAGGTCAATTTATGTGTCTTGATCCATCGTTTTTTTTATTAATAATGATTGAAAATAGATATGTCTTGGATAAAATGACATATCTATTAATCGATTTTTGTTTATAAAATCACATCTTTATTCGACGATTTGGGTGGATAAAATCACATTTTTAATAGACGATTTGGGTGGATAAAATCACATCCTTACTAGACGAGTTTGGTGGATAAAATCAAATCTTTATTAGAAGATTTTGGTGGATAAAATCAAATCTTTATTAGAGGATTTCAGTGGATAAAATCACATCTTTATTAGAAGATTTAACTATATGTGTTGATTCAAGTTTCGATCGAATTCATATCAGATGAAGGAACTTTCACATCTCATCTACTACCACAAGAGTGACAAAATGACGACAATCAATGCTGTCATGAACAGACAGAACAAATGAGATACACAAACGCGTGCATGTATATATAAATTCCCCTAATAACATTAAATTGCACTGTGTCGGGCCACAAGCGAGAAGATACCGGCGACACAACGCATCTCATTTCTCTAGACGGCATCCTGCTGGAAATCTAATACGACCATTTTCCTACTACAAGAGATATTCAACGAGAGAATTAACACTTTAAGATATACCCTAAGGACATACTTATTTTCTATCCAATTCAAACCCTGCACTTTAACTTCTCCGCCATGCATGCATTTGACTCGTAAGTTTATGTAGTTTTAATTTTCTCAAGTCTGGACGGGTTGTCTATCTAAGACTTAATAGAAACACTTCATAAAAATAGATGTCTCTTCCAGAACTGTCCCATTGGGTCTCTAGAAACGAGAATACTTAAAAGTGTTACCGTCTTGTTGCTAATGGCTACCGTCTGAAAATAAACACCAGCCTTTATATGCTTTTCCCATTGTGGACGACGCCTCTTTGCTACCTTTCACGTCTGCATATATATATACCAGCGTGTCAGTAAAAGAAAAAAACGGTCTCCAGTCGGGCATTGGACAAAGGAACATCCAAAGCAAATGCGAAGTGTTTAGAGTACTCTAAAATGTTATAAATAATGTGCTACACTTTCAGCTTTGTTTCTAAAACTCCCACGAGATCTGTCTTGTAACAATGGTCTCACATTTCCAGCAGGATGTAGTCATGAGAACGGAAATGTGTTGTGACGCCATTTTCCTGCTCCAATGGCACGATACATCAGACATCCACATTTGTAACTTATACATTAAGTGTGCTTACCACTCCCACTAAGGTGGATATCTGTAACCATAGTGATAGTTTATTCAGTAAGTTGTACAAGATAACTAGGTTCTATATCTTCTCAAAGCTAAACATGGTAGTGCAAGGTTTCAGTGGAGGTAAGCATTAATGGGTGGTTGCTAATCCACCGGTCCATGGGCTCATGCCATTTGACCTAATGCCATTAAATGACATTATATTGCTGTGAAGTCTGTGGATTTTCGGCCCACCCCAGGACAGAGCCAGAGAATAACTATCACACCTCCAGGACGGTAGGTTTCAACCTATGCACTGCTCCTAGCCACTGTAGCCAAGATAGGGTTCACTGTGCTCATTCCCCGCCACCAATTGACTACTGGTTATGCCGAACTTCTCTATTGCCCCCAGACATGCAAGCAAATGTTCAAGTAAAAAGGATTGTCACGTCCTGAATCACTGTGCCTCTATGATGGGTCTAAGCCATAGGAAAAAACAGTGCTGTCAGTTTCCTCCTCCCCAGTGATGCACAGTACATCTCTGGCTCTCGCCCAATACATATATATTTAGGTAAACATGAAACACATTTCAACAGCAAAATAAACGCACAATTGTATAGATGGCCTGTCATGAAGCTTCTCTAAGAAGATAACCTCAATATAACGGCATGTCATCCACTAAGGTTTTCTGTTGCATGAGTGGTTTGTCTAGTGGGACATTGGTGAGACCCACAGACGCAACCACATGCGTGTACGCATTAACACAGCGTAAAATATTTCACAGTAGTGGAAATGATTACATTTCGGGCGAAATGCTAATTGCAGCAGCCGACACGCCTTGTGACACCTACTTGCTATAATAGAGGATGCATGTCAGATAGAATCCCCACCCAAAGACTGGAAAGATGGCGTAATTTTTAAACTAACAAAAACGGAGAAATGTCAGACTGCAATAACTGGCGTCAAATTACTTTACTATTGATCCCAGAAAACTGTTTGGTAGCATCATAATGACAAGAATAAAAAATCTGTTGATCACATACTTAGAGACGAACACTCCGGCTTTAGACCTAACCGTTTGTGTGTAGACCATATCTTCACTCTTAGAAATATTATAGAAAATTCAATTGATTTTGAAACTCCTTTAGTAATTTCCAAAAGGCATTATAAATACAGTATAAATCGACCTGCATTATGGGAAATCCTCAAGATCCATGAATTCTAAATAAAATATATAAACATCACAGACGCCCTTTGTCAAGAAACAACCGTTCTCGTAAGAATAGAAACAGGAAATTCAATATTGTTCAATATCGACACAGGAGTGGAAGAAGGCTGTGTATTATCGCCAATGATTTTTGGAATAGCCACCGATAGGATCATCGTAAAACCATTCGGATGAAAAAGCGGGCATCCAATGCCATAACAACACTTTAACTGACCTTGTTTTTGCAGATGACATCGCAATCTTAAACTCTACTCATCAACAAACACAAGATATAACCAACAAACAGAAGATATAACCAACAAACAGAAGATATAACCAACAAAATATGCACACTCGGAGATCAAATTGGTCTTCAGATCAACACATAACAATAAAAAAAAAATCAGGGAACTTACCAGTTCAACAAATAACATCTCAGTAAACAACCAAATACTGGAAAATGTCTTCAATTTTAATTACTTGGGAATTCAAATGTTTGTTGACGGAGACTCAATGAAAGAAATAAATACACGCAGTTGCAGCTAGAACTTTCACTAAACTAACTAATATCTGGAAATCAAAAGTTCTAGGAAGAAACATCAAGTTAAAGCTATTCAACTCCTGTATTGTTTCAGTATTAACGTAAGAAAGTGAAATCTGGAAATCAACTCATGCAACAGACGAAAAACTAAACAGATTCGAAAAGAAATGTCTCCGGAAACTGATGAACATAAGATGGAGCAATTTCGTCACAAATAGTCATTTAAGAAACAAAACACATCAAGATTATATTTCAAGTGTCATACGAAAACGCAGATGGAAATACTTGGGTCGCGTTTTAAGACTAGATTTAAGCAGAATAAACCAACAAGACCTTATGTGGACTCCTGAAGGTAAAAGACAACAATGAAGTCCTAAAATAACCATAAAAACACCTACTTAAAGAAGGAGAAATAACATGCTGAAAAACCATACATGAACTAAAACAATCAAAACCTCTGCCCTATGCGCCGCCTGGGACACAAAAGGAGCTAACTAATTAATATGGATAATCACTACAGACTTGATTATTAGTACAATTAAGTTACTGTTTACCCTACTGCTTACTTTCCTATTTACACTAATTCTTACCTTGCTGATTACCTTACTGATTATCTTACTGCCTTCGTTACTGATTAGCTTACTGCTTAAAGTACTGCTTACCATACCACGTACTATACTGCTAACGATAGGACTTACATAACTGCTTATCATTCTGCCTCCTTAATGCTTACCTAACAACTTACCATAAAGCTTGCCATATTGCCTACCTCACTGAATACCATACCTCTTACCATACAGCTTACCATATTGCGTATCATACTGCCTCATTTACTGCTGACTGATACTGCATACTTCTGAATATAAAGCTTACCTTATTGCTTACCATACTGCTTACCTCACTGATTACCACACCGCTTACGAAACTGTTTCCCATACTGCTGCGTACCATATTGTTGCATTTACTTCTGACCATACTGCTTACCATACAGCTTACCATACAGCTTTGCATAATGATTACTACACAGTTTACCATACTGCTTACCATACTTCCTAGCATACTGATTACTAAATTGATTACCGATACTGCTTAATTTCCTGCTGACCTTAATGCATACAATACAGTCTACGATACAGCTTACAATACAGATTCAAATCAGTTTACCATACAGTTTACCATACTGCTTACCATACAGTTTACCATACTGCTTACCATACAGTTTACCATACTGCTTACCATACAGCTTACCATACAGCTTACCATACAGCTTAGCATACAGCTTACCATACTGCTTACCATGCAGCTTACCATACAGCTTACCATACAGTTTACCATACAGCTTACCATACAGTTTACCATACTGCTTACCATACAGTTTACCATACTGCTTACCATACTGCTTACCATACAGTTTACCATACAGTTTACCATACTGCTTACCATACAGTTTACCATACTGCTTACCATACAGCTTACCATACAGCTTACCATACAGCTTACCATACAGCTTACCATACAGCTTAGCATACAGCTTACCATACTGCTTACCATGCAGCTTACCATACAGCTTACCATACAGCTTACCATACAGCTTACCATACAGCTTACCATGCAGTTTACCATACAGCTTACCATACAGCTTACCATACTGCTTACAATACAGATTCAAATCAGTTTACCATACAGCTTACCATACTGCTTACCATACAGCTTACCATACAGCTTACCATACAGCTTACCATACAGCTTACCATACTGCTTACAATACAGATTCAAATCAGTTTACCATACAGCTTACCATACAGCTTACCATACAGCTTACGACATGTATACGCTTCATCTAAGTTCGGAAAAATACGTTTTTTGTTCTGGGCCTTGTTCTTCTTCTTCTTCCACCTTCTCTTGTCAAACTCATGCAATGCTACACATTATTTCATAAAAACTGTAATATGGCAGGTTGACCTTCTTCTTCTTATTCTGCGTTCGTTCTCAAACTCCGGCAGATCAGCAGGATGTAGTCCGGAGAACGGAATTCATTTTGTCATGATTTACAGCATTGCTGCGATATCTGCACCTTTCGGTCTGACACATCCGACTTCAGCATGGCTTTGGGTCACTGATCCTATATTATATGGGACAGCCAACTCCATCCCATAACCTCCTTAGTCGCCTTGTACGACATGCATGGAAGGTAAGCAGCGTTGCTATTCTTTGCTCTCCTTTCGGGCCTCGACATCACACGGGCGAGGTTGATCTAAGAGAGTATATATACACACTGGCCAAAAGCTCATATTGGGATTTGAACCCTGGATCAATAAATTTTGGAAAATTGAACCTGACTAAATAATGAATGCATTCGCCACTGAGCTACAGCTGCGTTTTTATGGCACATTTACCAAGATAGAAAGGATCAATGTGGTCTGCAAAATCAAAAGGTTACCCATTTATGTTTTACAAGTACATATACACGTAATTGGGTTCAAATCACATATCACATGTCTAACGTGTTTACAGTTTTTAAGTAATCTACGCTGATAGGAATATTTTTAGTAGTTTGTGATGTCATCGCCGATTGCAATTTTGTAGTAGTTTGTGACGTCATGCTGCCGGTTAATTTCTATTAGCGAAATGACTGACGTCTCGATAATCTGTTATATCCCATACTGGAGGAAATCGGAAACTACTGACCACCTGCCAAACCCGGCAATAAACACTACCCCCATAACCCCAGCTTGTTTCCCACCCATTCAACCCGTCTAAATAAATCCATCCTGCCATTTTGTTGTTGTCACAATTCGATGATCTAAAAATTTCCCCTCCACTCGCCCCCCCTCCCATTTTGTTGTTGTCACAATTCGATGATCTGCCGGATGCAATGACTGCGTAATCCGCACAGAGACTATCCCTGCCTTTCTTGTATAACCATGAGGCCGGGGAAGGGGGTTCTATGTGCGTGATGCGCAGATCGATGCATCTGGCAGCAGTCCCTTACGTTCAAGATCACCACATCTCATCCTTTGTGCATTCGTAGCATTTAATCGTGCCACTAATTAATCTTAGTCTAAATCTATGACATCGGCCCTATTGTGCCGTCTTTGGCCCTAGAGGAATAACTAACTAACTAACTAATTAATCTCCGCTATGATTAACCATTTTATTTTTCTAGCTACACTTTCTGCTAGTGACGTAATTCCATTGACGACAGGAAAACTGCGCGCATTATAACAAACTTGGAATGATGCTGCGCATATTATCAAACTTCATCCACATTTCGGAAAAGTAGGTAGGCACATGATTTATGATTAAATCCACTATTGCTAATCATTCTTTTAATATTTAATATAATTCCTGGAAAACACGAGCAAAATTCATTCTTACTTTTTTATGGTTTTCGATTGAATTATGAATTCGTGGAAGGATACTAAAACATGAAGATTATTACCTGTATCTTGGAAACATACTCACAAATAATGTTAGATGTGATATAGACGTTAAAAAGATAACCCATCTATTTAACTAATTTGTTATTGCCAATTGTCTATCCACAGGTGGTGATTTTTGCGTAGCTTCCACACCTGCCGTTGAGAGTATGGGTTTGTGAAGGAGATGTAGTCTGCAATCCAGAGACATGTGTGTTGTTCTGGATGAGGTGGAGTCATGTTTGTTCAGGGTGGTCTTGATGTTTATCCACCTTCGCACTTGGGTCTGTATCCTGATTCCATCTTGTTATAAGCTCTTATGACTTGCTAATTTGCCTCAGCGGCGAATACGGTGCATAGGGCAGTAACAACAACTTTGCAGTTCGAGTGATGTGGTGCTACTGTGTTTGTAATTCGTACATATTGAGACCCATAGTTATACCCTCTTGGATAGTTCTTCTGCGATAGCCGCTCTTTGTATTATTTCTTGCAAGTTGCCATTTGGTAACAATTTTAATGCTTATTATGGTTGTCATAAATCCTATGCGCTTGGAACATCACTGTTGTGAAACTAACGTCATGAGTAATCACTGTTGTGAAACTAACGTCATGAGTAATCACTGTTGTGAAACTAACGTCATGAGTAATCACTGTTGTGAAACTAACGTCATGAGTAATCACTGTTGTGAAACTAACGTCATGAGTGATCACTGTTGTGAAACTAACGTCATGAGAAATCACTGTTGTGAAACTAACGTCATGAGAAATCACTGTTGTGAAACTAACGTCATGAGTAATCACTGTTGTGAAACTAACGTCATGAGAAATCACTGTTGTGAAACTAACGTCATGAGAAATCACTGTTGTGAAACTAACGTCATGAGAAATCACTGTTGTGAAACTAACGTCATGAGAAATCACTGTTGTGAAACTAACGTCATGAGAAATCACTGTTGTGAAACTAACGTCATGAGTAATCACTGTTGTGAAACTAACGTCATGAGTGATCACGGTATTTATAATAGCGTCAAGAAAAATAATTCTAGTAAAAATAAAATCATATGGCATCTTTCCAGTGAAAATATCGTCATGAGAGATCACTTCAATGAAAATATCGTCATGAGAGATCACTTCAATGAAAATATCGTCATGAGAGATCACTTCAATGAAAATAACGTTATGAGAAATAAGTTCAAACAACGTCATGAGACATAGTTTCATTGAAGGGGAAGTCAGGAGAAACATCTTCATTGAAAATTGTGTCTTTATAAATGTCTTTAGTGAAAAATAATTCATGAGAAATGCCTTCATTAAAAAATATTTCACGAGAATATCTTCAATGAAAAATTATTCACGAGAAATGTCTCAGTGAAAAATATTTCATGAGAATATCTTCAGTGAAAAATTATTCACGAGAAATGTCTTCAGTGAAAAATATTTCACGAGAATTTCTTCAATGAAAAATTATTCACGAGAATAAAAGTTTCATTGAAGGGGAAGTCAGGAGAAATCTCTTCATTGAAAATTGTGTCTTTATAAATGTCTTTAGTGAAAAATAATTCATGAGAAATGTCTTCAGTGAAAAATTATTCACGAGAAATGTCTTCAGTGGATATAACCTTACAAGAAATCTATATAGTGAAAAATATGTGTTGAGAATTATCTTGCATGAAAAAATGCATTCAGTTTATTTTCTGTGAAATATCTTGTCTATACTTCACTGAAAATGATCTTTATTGATGCTTGAATTATGAAAATATATGTGTAAAAAATGTTCAGGGACGACACTTTCCTCATTCATGAAAATTGTTTATGAAAATTATATCTAAAACATAAAAGTTTAGTACAAGAGTTCACTCAAATGATTGCAAACTTAGCACATCAAAGTTTCACCTGATGATTGTCCGTTTCTAATATGAAAGTTACATTGAATAATTGTACACATAACATATGCAATTTCCACCTACTGTTTGACAACTTAACATATGAAATCTCCATCTACTAATTGTCAACTTCACGTAGGAAATTTCCATCTACTTATTGTCAACTTAACATATGCAATTTCCATCTACTAATTGTCAACTTAACATATGCAATTTCCATCTACTAATTGTCAACTTAACATATGAAATTTCCATCTACTAATTGTCAACTTCACGTATGAAATTTTCATCTACTAATTGTCAACTTAACGTATGAAATTTTAATATACTGGTTGTCAGCTTAACATATGAAAGGTTTGTTTAATAATTGTCAATTTTACATAATGAGCTTATAGGTCTGACATATATTGTAAACAGGACACATGAAATTTAACTTGTTATGAAAATTTCATCTAAATATCACCATTACGTTTGTTCTCAATCGTCCACTCAGAGTCTCTCTAGTAGCAGAATTATCCGACTAGATTTTCAACAGAATGTGATCTTTAAAACAAAAAGGCCTTGTTTTGAGATGTTGTGCTTGCAACCGCGGACGGACACATCAGACTTTGTTATTCTTCTATGCCATATATTTTAACATTTACTGTTGTATGAATCAAATGTTAAACATTTACTGTTTATGACTTATATCTACTTGCTGTTTGACTTCTTCTTCTGCGTTCGATCTATGACAATCAATAAAAGAGTGTGTGTGATTTCCGACGTGGGTATGAAGTCCGCGGTGGCTGCAATGTTGCGCTAGTTACGTCTTCGGATGCGTACATTAGACGTCATTGTCCAGTGTCTTCTGGTACTGGCCTTTATCTGAAGTGTGAACACCAGGGCAGCCGTTGTCTTTAACTGTGCTGCGAGAGTAGGCATATGTTGACTGTGGGGGAATATCATGGTCTATTTAGACACATTGTTTGCCTTGTGTCTACGATTCTCATTCTCTTTCGTTCTACTCTTCCCGGACACGAACCTAAAAACGGTAGCGAAATTTCTTCCCACGAGCTTCGAAACAATCTGTTCCCAGGGTGCACAACAAAGTAGTGATTTTAAGATCTTGGTTAAATGCTAATTCATGGGGTGCACAGGAGCAATGCCCATCTCTTTACTTCCCTACTTCAACACATATATAAAACTGTTACTGTTGTATTATGAATAAGATATTAAAATGTTACTGTTGTATTATGAATAAGATATTAAAATGTTACTTTTGCATTATGAATAAGATATTAAAATGTTACTGTTGTATTATGAATAAGATATTAAAATGTTACTGTTGTATTATGAATAAGATATTGAAATGTTACTGTTGCATTATGAATAAGATATTAAAATGTTACTGTTGCATTTTTAATAAGATATTAAAATGTTACTGTTGTATTATGAATAAGATATTAAAATGTTACTGTTGCATTTTTAATAAGATATTAAAATGTTACTGTTGTATTATGAATAAGATATTAAAATGTTACTGTTGTATTATGAATAAGATAGTAAAATGTTACTGTTGTATTATGAATAAGATATTAAAATGTTACTGTTGCATTTTTAATAAGATATTAAAATGTTACTGTTGTATTATGAATAAGATATTAAAATGTTACTGTTGCATTATGAATAAGATATTAAAATGTTACTGTTGCATTTTTAATAAGATATTAAAATGTTACTGTTGTATTATGAATAAGATATTAAAATGTTACTGTTGCATTTTTAATAAGATATTAAAATGTTACTGTTGTATTATGAATAAGATGTTATTTTCATTCCCGATCAGTCCCACGATATAACGGCTCTATATCGAAGTTCTACAGGACCAATCTCCAGAATATCGGTTTTGATTTTCGATAGATCATATATTGATTAGTTATAGTTCGTTCTGGGCAGTATATGTTTTTATGTTAACCCCAAAAACATCCGAGATACTTTCACTTCCGTTTTTATTTTAGAACGAATTTCTTGTGTTGTAGGAATATGATTTGTTTGAAAATTCTAACTTGTATTGTTTATTTCTGACTAAAATGGCGACGCCCACCCCTTCCAGATACAGTGCAGAATAAGCTCCGTTTATCTTTCAGGGTTTGCTAATTAGTGAATCGGATAATGATGATTCGGATATAGTGATTATAGACCTCGTGTGGCCTTGACGAAAATTAAAACATAAGAAGATGTCTGGCTTAGGTTTTTATTTAAATAGATTAGCAGCAGCATGCAGATCAAATAATGTCAGTTCCTCTGAAACATCTAATAGTAGTGATGAACCTACTGAAACATCTAATAGTAGTGATGAACCTACTGAAACATCTAATAGTAGTGATGAACCTACTGAAACATCTAATAGTAGTGATGAACCTACTGAAACATCTAATAGTAGTGATGAACCTACTGAAACATCTAATAGTAGTGATGAACCTACTGAAACATCTAATAGTAGTGATGAACATACTGAAACATCTAATAGTAGTGATGAACCTACTGAAACATCTAATAATAGTGATGAACCTACTGAAACATCTAATAATAGTGATGAACTACTGAGTCAGAGGATTTGACACGTAGTTCTAAGTCTACTAATTCTACACGTGGGTCTATGCAACAAACTACTACAAATGGACAAGATAGAACTAGGATTTCTACTGTGTGACATGGAACCCTGGAAAGAGAGAGTATAGGAGTGTCACTTCAGAGAGATACATTATGGCAGCAAACTTGAGCTTCTTGACAGTGTTTTATCTCTCCAGTATTTGCTATCCTTGATTAGAGAACCACTAATTGACAATCTACTAGCAAATGTCATTGCTTATTACATCTTCATGCCTAGCAAAACTGAAAATGAACATCCCTCAAAGAAAATATTCAATATATTCGAAGTGGACTCTGCTTGGCCGAAATATGATTATAAAATTTCTGGCCACCCCGATAAATGTAGGGTGGACCCTAAGAATTCTATAAAATAATTTTGATCCACAAAAACATAAAAGTAGTCCCTGGTTTGGATCAATACTCAGTAGGACCAAATTTGTTATTGATTTACCAATCAACACTTCCTGCGGCATATGCTAATGCAAAGGATACTTGTATAAAATAGAGCCGTCCATAAATGAATTAATTCCACGCTTTAAAAATTCATTCTCTCCTCTTGAGAACATATGTATAGATGAGATGGTTATAGGTCATGAGGCAAGATTTAGTACAAGCAATATAATTCAAGTAAGTCACACACACAAAAAACACCATTTAAAGTAATATAGACTCTTCGACTTCATCACGGATATGTTTTTAACCTGCTGGTATATTTTGCTGAGGACACGACATACAGGCTGGAAACTGATACAAAGTCTACCTATGCTGTCACAATCTTTGACAAACTATTAGAAAGCATCCCAGAACATCACAATTTGTTTACTAACAGGCATCATTCTTCCTTACTTCTTGTCCAGTTTCTGCGGCAGAGAAATCACCATTATACTGGAACTGTCAATGAGAACAAGCGAGAGTTTCCACAGACGAAGACCTATGCCACATTCACGCTTCAAGGAAATATTCAAATAAAGACTGTCATTTAATAGAATTAGAGGCACCTAACAAACTTGATGCTAATTAATTGTCCAAGCTAGGAAGAAAACCAAGAAACATAGAACTTGAGAGGTATCAGGGGACCGTCCATTTCATTGACTTCGGTAGAAAAGACAGGCAATGTGCTCATTGTTCTACCAAACAAACATGAAAGTGAAGTAGCTATTACTGCATAGGATGTTCACATACGCTACATCTGTGTGCTAAATCATGCTTTAGGGAATACTACACAAGATTTGCTCATTTGTTATAATAAACATGTGTAAATAATAAAGATGTGACTGGATGTAAATGTTTCCATATTTTTCATTGCTTCTTATCTCATTCAGAAAAATGTACACAACTTGAAAATTTATCAAAAAATCATCAAATAAACTGCATAGCGAAGACAATTGGGCACTCTTGTTTAAAAATTCTAAACAATGATATCAACTACTCTAACTATGGTAAGTCACAAAAATGTTCTAATAAATAAATATTTTCATTGTTTCCTGGTTTGTGTTTTACTAACTCTAACCTATAATCTAATATCGTCAATGTATTTATATATTCCTATTCTGAATCCATTCCCCTTTCCAATGATATATTACACATACACTATTTATCAATATTATTGTGTCAAGTGTTACAATGAAAAACATACATAGGGAATTTTTTTTTTCTACACCTGAAAATTAATTTGGTTAAAACTAAAAATAATCAAGACCTATAAGAGTTTCAAACACTTAATGTTGTATTATGAATCGTGTAGTAGTTACTTACTGTTTTATGACTCCGGTGTTACTTAGTTACTGTATTATTATGAATCACATGTTTCTCTGTTTCTGATGTACGAGGCGTGTTCAAATGAAAACGGGACTTGTTACACCACGCGTGATAGAGCGCACTGATATTGATGACATTTTGCACTAGTAATGAGTATCCAATAATTTACATACGGTCACGTGTTCATCTTCCCAGCATGCATATGTGCTGCAGAAGACTGTTAACAATATGGCGGGTGTGATTCCGAACCCGTCCAAAGTGAATCAGCGTGCTGTGATCCAGTTTCTTTCATTTGAAGGATGTCAAGCAGTAGACATTCATCGGAGAATGAAGGCAGCATATGGTGACAAATGTTTGTCGAGGACCAGAGTGATGGAGTGGGTGCGTATGTTTAAAGAGGGACGTGAGTTAACGGCAGATCTTGCACGGCCAGGTCAAGCGCATATTGTTGCAACAGAAGAAGACACTTTAGACAAGCTGCATAAGGTCATCAAGGCTAAGCGACCAGGCAGACTTTCTCAAGGTGTGATTCTTCTCCACGACAACGCTCGTCCGCACGTCGCAAAAATTGTGCAGGAAACATTGGCAAAGAAGAATTGGGAAGTTCTTCATCACCCAGCCTATAGTCCCGATTTATCCCCGTGTGATTTCCATTTGTTCGGACCGTTGAAGAAAGCACTAAAGGGACAGCGATTCAACAGCGACGCAGACGTGAAGACAGCGGTGACCACATGGTTCAGAGAACAGCCACGCAACTTTTTCTCGGACGGCATTCGACGTCTACCTAAACAGTGGGATGCTTGCCTAAATGCATACGGAGATTTTTTCTGATGAACCCAGGTGCATTCTTATTCACAAGTGGTTGCTTTGTTCAATTCCGTTGAAAATATTAAATTGCGTATGATACTTTTTAAATAAATCCACAAGTCCCGTTTTCATTTGAACACGCCTCGTACTATGAATAAGATATTAAACAGTTACTCATGTATAATGCATAAGTTACACAGTTACTCATGTATAATGCATAAGTTACACAGTTACTCATGTATAATGCATAAGTTACACAGTTACTCTTGTATGATGCAGAAGTTATGCAGTTACTCTTGTATGACGCAGACGTTACACAGTTACTCTTGTATGACGCAGACGTTACACAGTTACTCTTGTATGACTCAAGAAGTTACACAGTTACTTGTGTATTGTGAATCAGATATTAACCAGTAACTTGTATTATGAATCAGGTATTACAGACTTACTGTTTTATGACTCTGATGTTACTCAGTTGCTGTCGTATTATAAATCAGATGTTAATCAGTTACTATTGTATTGTGAATATGTTAATCAGTAACTGTAGTTTTATGACTCACAAATACACACAGCAACACAAAAACAATGCCTGAAATTTGTACACATTCATAATGGAAGAATATGTTTGATATGACATAATAGGACCACCAATGTGAGATGTCATAATACGACCACCATTGTGAGATGACATAATAGGACCACCAATGTGAGATGACATAATATGACCATCATTGTGAGATGACATAATACGACAATCATTGTGAGATGTCATAATAGGAATACCAATTTGAGATGTCATAATATGACCACCAATGTGATATGCCATAATACGACCACCAATGTGAGATGTCATAATATGACCACCAATGTGAGATGACATAATACGACAATCATTGTGAGATGTCATAATAATACCACCAGTGTGAGAAGTCATAATACGACCACCAATGTGAGATGTCATAATACGACCACCAATTTGAGATGTCATAATAGGACCACCAATGTGGTATTTTCATTATACGATGACGAAACGAAACAGGCATGAATAAAGTGAAAACTGAAGTTACAGTAATGGAGAGGAATAGCCTTTATATTAAAACATATAGCGTGTTACGTTATAAGACGGCATTATGTTATGTCCTTCCATATTGTATCTTCTGTGCTGTCTTCAATGTTATGTCCTACTATGTTATAATTCTCCTCTCTTATATATTGTATGTTAAGTCCTTCTCTATGCTATGTCCTCCAATGCTATGTCCTCCAATGTTGTATCCTCAAATGTTCTATAAATTATATTTCAAGTCCCCCTTTACATTATGTCCTTCTATGTTTTGTCATCTGTTATGTCCTTCTATGTTTTGTCATCTATGTTAAGTCCTCCTATGTTTTGTCATCTATGTTAAGTCCTCCTATTTTATGACATCTGAGAAGTGAAAGCCACCAACTTCGTCTGCGAGAAGATAGGTAGCTGGATGAAGCAATGAAAAACTACTAGGAAGAAATATTTCCTACAGCGCTGCATCCACATAGTGGCGATTTGAGGCGGCGTTTCAATTAGAATACTGCAAGAAAAAAGAGACAATAATTTTCCGGCCACTTCATGAGACAGGGAGGTTTGGAGAGCATAGTCACAACATGCAGATTGAAGGCAACAGAGAGAGAGGGCTACAACGTGAGACAATATTAGACTGTTTGACAACCCAGCACGGCAGGGAAACAACAACGATCTTGATACATAATACTGGAGACAGAAAGCTGTGTCAAGTCATGATCGCCTACGCCAGCTAACATGACACCTGATGATGATGACTACAAGTAACAGTGCGTATACATATGAGTGTAGCACTTCTCTTAGTGATCATAGTACATCTTTATTTATGTGTAGTACATCTCTAAGTGAATGTAGTACATCTCCAAATGAATGTAGTACATCTCTAAGTGAATATAGCACATCTACAAATGAGCACATCTACAAATGAGTGTTTTTTAGAACCCCAGGAATTACGAGCTATTAGCTCTTACTTCCTACGTGTAATGGGTTGGTTTCTAAGCTTTCTATCATACACAGGAGACTTCACCTTTCGAGCCCCTCACTACGTTGCACGCAGTGACCAGATTCCCAGTCTCAACACTTCTTCACTCAGACATATGAACAATGCGCTCCCCGACATTTGTTCAATGCGTGTCATGTATGCAATGGGGAGCTTTCTTGCATTCCCAGGAGTGCATGTTCAAGTTGGCGTATTCTATACCAGAATCATGACTTCTACTTTGAATGGGATCAATTTGTGTTCGGGACATGTCGGCTTCTGTGTGTTCTCGGGCATGAACAGCACTTACTCCAGCCGGTCTCGTGCTGGACCATTGTAGCTCCATTGCAACTGAATCGACTCACGTACTCTACGCTGCCCTCTAGCGTGTGTTACCTTTTCCAGGTCCGGTGTGTACTAGTAAGATCACCGTATGTTAGGAACATTTGTCGCCCCTCAAATGTTTCTACTTTTTACGCCGGCCAAGTCAGAATGCCCAGATGTCTTGCATATGTGGATGTAATGGCGTAGCGGTTTCGGAGATATTTCCTGTCTCTCTGCAGGCAATTGTCATTCCATCTGCAGCATATACAACCACGGACATGAGCCTAAAAGTGTTAGCCAGGAATACAACAAGAGCAGCTGTTTTTTATCTGTTTCCAGGGTGCACCACGAGGAGATAATTTCACGATCTTGGTTATCTGTTAATCTGGTTCCGCACGAGAGCAATACGAGACCATTTGGATCCCTCAGTGAGTGTAGTACCACGCTAAGTGAGTGCATTACATATGTAAATGGATGTAGTACATCTCAAATTGAATGTAATACATCTCTAAGTGAATGTAGTACACTTCTAAGTAAATGTAATACCTCTATAAGTATGAGTGCAGAAGAATGACTCAAACATGCAAGAAAATACAATAGAAACTTTCTTCGAACGTTCTTGTAAAAATGTATCAAAATTCAGTTTTCTTTCACGCTGTTTTGCAACATCACCTAATTAGCATAAGTGATGTTTTGTCCAATCAAACACCAGAAACTCACATTACGTCTACAATGTTGCTTTAGTGCAGACAATAACGCTAACATTTATCACAGTGCTCGTTGTTTTTATTGGTCAAGAATCTCATAATATAAGAGAAATATAATACGAAATCAGTGTGAGTTTTTCCGACATCTTATCTTCAATGACAACGTAATGGAAGCTTCCATATCTTGTCTGTTCCTTTGTGGCATCTTGAGTCTTCGCGTGCAACCATAAAATACAAGATTTCCAATCATATCTCATCGCGTCTGGTTCACATTTATGTTCATGGTCACACTGCAGCAGAAGACATAATCGTCGTACATTATATTCGGCCAAAATCACACCATATTCCCACTTGGATTATTTCTCTTCAAACAAAAAGCGCCCAATCATATTTCCAGCTCTACCATCCACCAGCCAATGAGGAGTCGGAGAACAATCTTGTCAACCAATCGTCGGTCGCTAATAAAAGATGAGAACCAATACATTAGTTTTTGTTTCCACTTCCTGCCTTATCAACAACTACACCGCCAGCTTAGATCAGTCGTAATGTGTAACGCCCTTAGCCAATATGATAATGAATTGTCATAAAAGGAGACGCCAAGATTTCTGGTGTTAGTTTTCATCAGTTATTTTATTTCTTAAATTCTTCATTCTAAGAATCGTCAAATGAGTACTTGTTTGACTAGAGAATGGTTGAAGAGAATGATGGCATAGCTTTGAGAGAAACAGCTTATGTATAACTGTTTTGTGATTGTTGACTTTAGATTGATGTGTTGACTTTACGATAGTATATTGTCATATAGTTGTCATTTCGTTGACTGCTTTTATATGGGTTGTCCCTTCTTTTTATTTTAGTTTGATTTGTTGGCACTTATTGTCCCTAAGAATTATGAGACAATTTATCTTTTCGGAAAACTTCTACTGTCATGTTAATGACATAAAATTATGACATTACGTGTTTTAGTGAGCCCTCATCAAGAAACATTTTATTTATGTGAGTTATGAACCTCCGTGACTGCACTCCGGGGACACATATTGGTAGTCACTCGTATAGGAAATGTTAAATCGTATGTATCCACATGCTTCTTGTTGCCGTCTACTTAAATGATCTCCTTTAAATGTTTTTTTTACCCCGAAGAAGTTCAGTGTTACTAGCTACATGTTTAATACTAAATTCCGCAATAACTCAGCCTCCATTTGTCATCAATTGCTGCGTCCGCATTTAGCAGATGCTCGTGAAGAAGTCTGTGCATGGACTCATTATCCAGACTATCATGTGTTGGAAGAAATCATCTACTCTTGCATTAATATAAGTGTGCATATACCGGACAGTAACTCCAGATGAAACCGTGGAGGTTGCAAGTATCTATAGATGCTCTACAAGGGATCATTAAAACACGTAATGGCATAATTTCAATCCACAAATATCGGTAGCAAGTAAATTTAAGTAGGAATCCAGAGGACAATTTAAAAATTCTTGAGACCAAAGCAAGGGAATTGAGCTAGTCCGTTCAACGGCACCAAATCGCCTAGCAATTATTGCACACGCGTTCTTCCGTACTTGACTAACCGCATCTCCAAAATCACATCTTTTTTGCAGCCAACATTTTGTGGCTGCCACAACAAGAACCTGTTCCGGAACAACTCTAGTCAGAAACCATAGACGCCTTAGTAAATGTATACTGTGCCATCTTTCTTTAAACTGTATACGCATTTGAGCCTTTCAACGCCAGAGGTAGTAGAGTTCTCTGGAGATAGCTTTTTGTGTGCTTCATATATGATTGTTACTTATTGTTATTATTATTATTATGGTTGAGTTTTTAGTCATCGTTGATTACGACGGACGAACATCATCACCATATGATTGTTGTCGTTAACTCCTTTATTTCTGTAATCTATCATCTGCGTTGTAATTATTGTGCCTGTATAGTAATGCTTTTTTGAGGGATACTTGTGGTACTGTGAACGCATATGAAAAACACTTAATCTTAAACACTTAAACACTTTTTCTGATGAAACCCATGATTGGCATTGTGTTTGTTAGTCTTCTAGAGTTTTCGTTTTCTGATGTTCTCTTATTGCTACTCCGAGGATTATACGTAGACAGATAATTTCTGCTATAAAATGTTTTCTTGTGGGTTCTGTTGTTAATGTCAATGTCTAACATTTGACATTGGTAGCATAGTGATGATATGATGGTCGCGTTTTATAGTGCTGTTTTTTATGTTCATATTCACATATTTGTTCTTAAAAATAACAATTACCAGATCTGTCCTAAGATCTGGTACGCTATAGTTCATATATGTTTGATTTCTTTGGTGTTTTTTCCATTCGATGATATGATGATTCCAAGATACATGAATTCTTTCACCTGTTTAAGTTATTGGTCATCGATGATAATAGAAGTATTATTGTTATTTTTTGTTTGGTATTCACACTACTTCAGTTACTTCTTCATGTTAAAGTTCCTACTTGTTGTGTGCAGTCTATTCATATGTTGTAGTAGTTGTTCTGATGTTGATATTATTTTTTGATTGTCTGCACACCGAAAAATTTTACTGAGTATGCTATTTAGGTTGTCTTCTTCATTACACCAATGAAGAAGAAAACCTAAACAGCCTACAGATTAAATTTTGTTTGGCAATTTACATAATGCAATCGATATATGTGATGGATAGCAAGGGAAATAGAACATATTTTTCTCGCACGCCAGGGTTTATGTGAAATTTGTCTGAAAGCCAACACTCGATCTAACTGCACATTGACTACCTGTGTAACTACTCCTGCACAAGTTCATTAGTTGTTTTGGAACCCACTATTTTTTTAGTATTTTCCACTGGCGTTGTCTGTCTACTCTCTCTCGAATGCTTTTTCTTGGTCGGCAAATGCGATATACAATTTTTGGTTGTTTTAAATTATTTATTCTGTCAGTTGTCAAAGTGTAAAAATTGCATCTCTATAGCTCTTGTTCTTACAGAATCGCCGGTGAGTGTTGCTAGGCTGTGGTTAGATGAATGCTCATAACCCTCTTTCTAGAATTCGGTAGAAATGTTTCAAGTGGGGCTTAGAAGTAAAATACTTCGGTACTTTGTACATTCTCTTTTGCTGCCTTGTTTCTTCCAGGTATGTATAATACGGCATTTTTTCTAGTCTTCTGGTGTTTCCTGTGAATTCTATATTATATTACACAGCATATGTAAACATTATATTCCTATATCTGCTGCTGCTTTGATTAATTCGACTTATGATATTGGGCCTGGGGCTATGTTTGATAGAGCTGTTTGAATGACATTTTCAATTTCTGCTAGCAATATATTTGTTTCCAACTCTTTCAGTATTTTAGTAGGCTGTCGTCCACTCCATCTTGGAGTGTAGACAAATGTGTACGTCATCATCATCATCAGGTTCCATGCCTGCTGGCGCAGGCGATCATGGCTCTCCACGGCTCTCTGTCTCCAATATTATGTATTAAGCCCACAATTGTTTCCCTGCCGTGTCATGTTGTCTATCTGTCTAATATATTCTCATACTGTCGCCCTCTGTGTCTGTTGCCTTCAATCTTGCCTGTTGTGACTATATTCTCCAGATCTTGCCTAGTGTGACTATATTCTCCAGACATCCCTGTCTTGTGAAGTGGACAAAAAATTAAGAAATGTACGTAAGAAATACAATAGACGTGGTCTTGATTCTTGATTAGAAACTCGCATCATAGCACACGGGACATTCATATGTGCTACACTCTTCGTTTGAGCAGTCAGAATGTAGACTCAAAGTCCCAGCCATGTTGATTATGTGATCTTCGATTATTTCCTAAAAGAGTACATTTTCTTCCCTCTACTCTAATCACTTTTATTTGTGTCATTCTTTGTATGTGTACGTTTTCATTCTCCGTGACAGCAGCTTTATTGTGCAATGAATATATGACTGCTTTAGTTAAGTCAGCTTCATTTTGCAATGAATATATGACTGCTTTAGTTAAGTCAGCTTCATTTTGCAATGAATATATGACTGCTTTAATTAAGTCAGCTTCATTTTGCAATGAATATATGACTGCTTTAATTAAGTCAGCTTCATTTTGCAATGAATATTTGACTGCTTTAATTAAGTCAGCTTCATTTTGCAATGAATATATGACTGCTTTAATTAAGTCAGCTTCATTTTGCAATGAATATATGACTGCTTTAATTAAGTCAGCTTCATTTTTCAATGAATATATGACTGCTTTAATTAAGTCAGCTTCATAATTTTTGTTTCAGTACTGCACCGTCAATCTGTTAGTCAATTTGCAGCATTATCTGTTAGTGAGTCAGCTCTTTCATACAATACAGAGGTATCCAGGTCCATCTCTACGGATGTGACTCGAAGTGTTACAACGAAAACGGGCAAGGTTCGAACATGTATGCAGACATGGTTCCTTGTCGAAAATAATACTTCAGGGAACGGTCAATGTGGAATAGGCAGAGGAAGACAAATAAAGGCATGGACGGGCAACATCAAGGAATGGACATGGCAAATAAAGACATGGACAGACAACATCAAGGAATGGACATGACAAATAAAGACATGGACAGACAACATCAAGGAATGGACAAGACAAATAAAGACATGGACGGGCAACATCAAGGAATGGACATGACAAATAAAGACATGGACAGACACCAAGGAATGGACAAGACAAATAAAGACATGGACAGACAACATCAAGGAATGGACATGACGAGATTGTTGCTCACTCATCCACCCCGTTGAAGATAAAAATCGCTGGAGGTCTCTGTGTGGTACATTCAATGTGGAACCCATTACACCCTCACGGTTACGGGTTTGTATATATATATATATATAATGACTATATCTTACTCAGGACGTAGTCATCAATCCCAAAATATGCGGGGGGGGAGGGCTGAGGTGACCTTAACGACCACCTAGTCGACCCAGCCTTAATTGGGTGCCAGATTAATCCCGGAAGTAAATACTGCGAGGGAGAGGAGATGGCTACCACACTTATATAGCATAGCCACCGAAATGTGGGAACACTAACATCTAACAACCCTACGGCAGTTCAATGCTATGAGTTATCTTTATTGTTTTCTTTATCGTAAAACAATCACTCAATTGCCATGCCGAATGGCGTAGGTGATTTTGTTTCTCCATAACTCTCTGTCTCTTGTGTTGTCAATAAGCTCGGTTGGTAACATTCTACCGTGCCATAATACTAGCACATCCAGCAATTTCTCTCTTTGTCGTCCCGTGTCTCTTCTCCGCTTGATCTTTCCAATGGTTATTAAGTGTTCAAGCTGTGCACTTCACAGCACATGCTCTAACAACTTGACTGTCTGCGCCTAATATATGAAATGTATTAATGCCCCTAATATAATCACTGAAACATCTGCATTAGTTGTCTTAGCTGTCCATGGTTTTTTCACCATTCATCTCGGAAACCACATCTTTGTAGCCTCCAGTTCGTTGTGAATTGTTGTTGTTTTTTACAGTCTATGTTTCACGTCCATACAGAATAAATGGTTCAATATAGGCCTATTATCCCAGCACTCGATTTCGGGTCTGCATTAATAGTGTACCCCATTTTTGGGAATGATGATTTGACTTATGCTGTATGACTCTTTTTCTCACTTGAGCATCTACCCTCAGAAGTGAACAAGGTGCCAAGATATTTCACCTTTCCCACCAATGTTAATTTTGTATTAGTAATCATTGCGTTGCATTCTTTGTTCTCACTTTCTTTCACTACTTTATCTAATAGGGCCTGTAGTTCCTATTCACTTTCTGCGATCATTACTGTGTCGTCAGCATATCTCAAGTTATTTGTATTGTATCATCCAACTGTTATTCCTGGAATATCTTCTATATTTCGCATAATATATTTTGTATACAGGGAGAAATGATCCGAAGACATTACACAACCTTGCTTGACAGTTTATCGTAAGACATGCACTATTCTGGAAGGAGCCTCGGGAAAAGAGGACGAACAAGAAATATCTGGAGCAAAGAATTAGATGCAGTGACAAAAATATTTAGTATAACATGGAGCTGGATGTAATAAATAAAGTTTTGGAAAATCGAGCTGTAAAGCTCAAATATGGCTCATTAGCCATATACGAACCCATAATCAAGGACATAACTCTAATTGAATTTTCAAAAGTCGATGTAACAATTGGTCATCATTACTTGTCATGGACGAACAACAGCTAAAGTTGAAATGTGTATAGCTAAAAGGTATATAGCTATACGGTATAGTTAGATGCACGTGCTATAGGAAATATCAGAAGACAAATATCTGAAGACAGCGGCAGCGCCGGATTTAGACTTGATAAGGCCCTAAGCTATTTGAGATATAGGGACCTTTATAAGTTCAGATATTATATGTCAGTGCCGAATATGATTATTGGATGGCCCCAAGAAATTGGGGGCCCATACTATAGCTTGTTTAGCTTATAAGTAAATCCTGCACTGGACAGCGGTTTGGATTTCAGCACGGTTCGTCGCCTTGCTTTTTGAGTCGACACGTATTGCGAATTCGACAACCTCGTAATGTAGTTTACGGTTTTCCCATAAGTGTTCATCTGCCTAGTCAATAGTTTACCAGAAACCATCTAACTAGCGTCGCCTTCGGCAGTTGCTCGCAGCGGTTGTGCCAATCACGGACATATGAAGAGCATGATTCCTGGTTTCCTGTACTTTCTTGTTGCTTTCGCAACAAAGGGAATATTTCTTTCCAAACACGAATAACGAGTGACTCTATATCCATGGCTGCTGGTCATGTGACATAAAATGAAATGACATCACTCTCGCTCACACTGAAACAGAATATACAGACATCATTATTCTTTTGTCTGTCTAAGATGTAATTATCATTTCAATTTTTGACTGCTATCAACAGTTCAATTTTTCATGCGTGGAAATGTTAAAATATATATGTGATGGTACTAGAGATGATATATATGAATATGTCGTTACATGTATACGTACGTATATACATATATATATATATATATATATATATATATATATATATATATATGTGTTATTGTTCGTTCGTCGGGGTCGACGATGACCATTCAGCTCAACTGGGGATGATGATGATGATGTCTGCGGTGTGGCCGACTGCGACTAATGAGTCCCATACGTGCTTGGAATTCTCTACCACATTCTAACATGTATATATATATATATATATGCTTAGAATGTTACATATTTCTCATATATATATATATATACTCTGTTCAAATAAAAGACACGTACCTTTTTTGGAGTTACTTTTATTTGAAAAATCTATTTACTTATTGGACATCATTCAACTTATCGACTGTTTCCACCTGCATCATTAACCTCTCGTGGTTACCTGAATTGTACTCATCTCATGATTCGTGAGATATTAATGAAGTCAAGGTTTAAGCAACGTTTTTCGCAATAGCTCGTGACAGGTTCATGAGAATCTCCTGAACTTACTGAACGCACAACTCTCTGACATTATTATGGAATGCCTATTAAAAAAATGACGGTACTTGAATACATTCAGTTGAAAATCAAATGGTTCAAAAGACGTAGATGATTGACGTCACTGTACTCTGTTTTCCATTTGTACTCAGTAACTCTTAGCGAAACAGCTTGGTGCCTGCAGAGAGTACCACTCATAGCACGTAACTCCGTATCTTCAAGTGATAATCAACAGGAATCTCCGAAAAAATCCACTTAGTACATAAGATGACACGAGTCGAATTCAAACCCATGACCTCTAGAGCACAAGGCGAACAGCTTAACTACTACGCTAAGGAGAACCCCCAGCAGTTGAAAATGTAATGCTTAAATATGGCTCATCTCACTACAGAACAACGATACATCATTATTGGACGCTTACAGACTGGATAATCACAAAGTGTAGTAGCCAGACAATTCAATGCGGTTAGAAGCACCATTAGTCACCTTTGGAAGTGGTTTCAATAAACTGGTTCAATGGCAGACCGGCTACGTAGTGTAAGGCCCAGAGTAACAACTCCTGCCGATCCATACGGTAAGCGTCACCACTTGAATCAATTTGCATCTAAGTCCTCCAGAGTCCATCAAATGCCAGCAGCTCATCGAATGTTAGATCAAACGGTCAGGAACCGGCTACACAACGTTGGTCTTTGGGCTGGAAGACCCTTCAGAGGTCCTGTTCATACGAACTGGCATCGCCAGAACCGACTGCAGTGGACAAATCGACATCGTCAATGGACCTTTGGAAATGACTGGATACGAGTTTGGTTCAGTTTAATTCTGAAAGTTTCTTCAACCCAAGGGTGAAACATTAATTCCATGAAATAAAATTTTGGTACATGTATGAAATAATGTTGAGTGTCTTATTTCTGAATACTATTTAAATACATATACATTGTATGATGATTGATTGATTGATTGATTGATGTTCTAGCTTCGCAAGCGTGGCATGAAAAACATTAAATGCGATGGGGAAAAAAAAATTAAAAGAAATAAATAATAATTAAAATTGGTAACTAACTAATTTGGTTTGTGAGTTCGTAGATGCCCGATGAGTCCGATTCGTGCACGGAAAGTTCTATTGCAGTGCATGCAGGAGTGCTGAAGGCTCGGTGTAGGAGAATTTTCGGATTTATCCTTCCGCTTCTTGCGCTTGTGGATTGCCCGTAGTGTTCTTTCTTTTTTTCAAATTTCGTGATGCCAGCAGTGATCTGGGTATGCCAGGCTGAGAGATCAAGTGATGTGGTCTCCCAGGAGCTCGGATCGATACTGCAGTGCTTGAGAGAGCATTTTAGGTGATCATTGAAGCGCTTTTTCTGCCCTCCACTTGAACATTTACCCTCGCACAGCTCCCCATAGAATAATCTCTTTGGAAGTCGTATGATAGAACCCAAAAGGCGAACGAGTTTTTCACTCTTGCGTATGGCCAAATTATAAACAACAGGTCAAGTGCAGCTTATATCTCACTCATTGAGCAAGTCTTGGACTACGTTGATAACCAAAGTCATATATCAACTGTAGCCAGCCTCTCACTTATTGAGTAAGTCTTTCAACAAGAAATGAATATTCGAGTCCATCTTATCAATTCATAAACATTTTTCTTTGGGGTAACCCATGAATTTTCTTTTTCTTCGGCGTTCAGTTCACATTCCACCTGGATAGCTCATGTAGTAGGACAACCGTTCTACTAGATTTTTAACATAATGCAGTTCAGATAATGGAAATTCGTTGTGTCACCGTTTTGTCTTCCATATTATTGGTCCGACACATCCGCTTTCGGCAGACTAAAGTATAATGAAGTAAATTATCTTCACCGTTAAAGCCCTTATTAACAAATTTTTAAAAAAAATACTCACGCTCTTCCAGGTCAACTCCCAGAATCAAATATTCATCTCCGCCGAAGACGGATATGTCGGACCATTAGCGCAAATAAAACGGCGACACATCGCATTTTCATTCTCTGGGCTACATCCTGATGGATCTTTAGTCGTATTATTATCCTGCTTCAAGAGAGTTCCATCGGGAGTTAAAGAATGAACGCTGAAGAAGGTATGTCTATCTTAGATAATATTTCCTGACATAAAGTATTCATACAGCTACCACGAGGGTGTTAACAGCCTTTGATGTTTAACAATCTGATTAATCGTATTTTGATGTCGCTGTTCAAGAACTTACTAACATCTTAGTGTTTATCAAAACTTGCAGTTAATCAGAGTTCGATAACAAAGCAAATGTGCAAAGCTCTCTAACGTGATCAGATTGTTGGTATAACCCAGTTTTTCTTTCAGAGTCAAAGGTCGGCGAGTATCCTGAAGCAATAAAAATACCCTGTGAAACGAGAAGTACATCTTCTGTCTAGTAAACTTCTCAGTATTACAGGGTAAGTTTACAGCACAGGTCAAAATATTATCTTCATCTTGGTGTGAGCTATCGACAGGTAAAGACATCATAGTCATGTGATATATCCACAGGTCAAGACACCATCATCTTCTTTGTGTGATGCATCTGCATGTCAGACATCACAAGACATCATCAATAACTAAGTGAAAAAGAATAATCAAATCTTTAGTTTTAGATGTATAAGACGAAGAAGAAGAAGATCAAGAAGAAGAAGATGTATAAATTTTCATAAAGTATTTCTCATGGAATGCTTAGAATGTTACATAATTCTCCTAGTGTTTTTATAATATTATATATTTCTCTTATAATAATAATAATAATAATAATAATATTAATATTAATAATAATAACAATAAACCCGTCAGGGTCGTAGGGGTGTCACGTTGAGACATTTGGTGCAAAAAGATCTCCACGCATCTCTATTCTCTACCATCCTGATGAGTTTAACAAATTCACACCCTGTCCATTCTTTAATAGTATCCACCCATCTTCTTCTTTCCACCTTGTATTCGTGCTCCGTCCACTGTACCTTCAAGAACATATTTTGCCTTCGAGGCATACCTCATCACATGCCCGTACCATCAGAGTTTACGAAGTTTCACGATTGTCAACAGTTGTTCTTGTTTCCCAGCTAATGACTTAATTATATCATGCACAAAAGCATTGGTCTTATGTTCTCTTTTACAGATACACAACATACGTCTATAGCATTTGTTTTCAAACGCCTGGATTCTTCTCTCTAAATCTGTTGTTAACGTCTAGGTCTCACAAACATATAGAAGTATTGACAAAATCAAAGATTTTTGTAAGTTGATCTTGACACAGGTTGTGATCCTGCTGTTTCAAATGGTGGTTAGTCGTGTCATGGCGACAATAGACATTGCCAGTCGTTTCTTAACTTCAAGTAGGAAGCATGGGGATACATGAAAATAATTATTACTGAATTTTCTTAACTTCATCTGTTGATTCATCATCGCCATTAATCTGGTCACCCAGATAAGTAAACATAGCAACCTCTTCCAACCTTCAATTGTTAAACTTTATATTGATTGGAACTACTATGTGAATGTTTCTATTCACCAATATTTTCTCTAATTTGCATTGATCTCCATACCAAGTTTTTGCCACATAACTCCAATCTTGTTGTTAACTCTTGTAGTTCTGCTTCTGTTGTCGCCTTCAGATCGATATCGTCAGCGAATCGGAGATGATAAATTTGTCCCCCTCCAATCGATGTTGTAGGATTCCTCTAACAGTTCTCTCATGATTGCTTCTAGGTAGATGTTAAATAGTGTCGGTGAATCTAAGCATCCTTGTCGAACTCCAACATTGGTTCCGAAACACTCACAGATTTCGTTATTTATGAACACAATACTTTTTGTTTCATTATATATTGACTCTATGACGTCGATAGTGTAGTCAAAATTAAACTCTCGTATAATATGCCATATATTTGTATGGAAAACTATGAAATGTTTTTGTGAAATCAATAAAATTATGAAATAGAATACGTTGATGTTGTAAGTGCTTTTAACTTATTAGGCGTAGAATAAAAATGTGTTCTACAGTATTTCAATCCTTCCTGAATCCGGAGTGTGCATGTGCCAAGATTTCTTCTGCTTTATGATTGAATTTATTGAGTATAATTCTCAGCATCACTTTACTTGGATGTGAAATGGACTGATTGTTCTATAGTTTTTGCAAGACTTTCTCCCAGGCTTGTCCATAGGAATGTTATTCCCATGGGATTCCCATGGGAAACGTCCCATGGGATGGGATGGGATGGGGCAGCACATATTTGTATTTCCCATGGACGGATTGTCGTTGAGTAAGTTACGAAAACGGATGTCACCAGCTCTCGTTATAAACTCTGTGTACATCAAATTTCCATTAAAGATGAACATTGTGGATATGGTTCACGGATTACCCGAATTAACTGAATTAGTAGAAGCAGTCGATCAGCGGGAAATTGATAATGTGCTGAATGAGTAGAGTGACTCAGAAATGGTCTAATAAAATGAGTGTCAGAATGATACTGAATTGTCATAAAGTTAATAAATTTTGTCGTTTTGCATGTCTCTTTGTATATGTAGTCCTATTTAGTAGACACTAAACCTAAACTTTCATAAATTTCATAATTTTATTTTAAATGTATTCCATATTAATATTATAATAGTAATCCAATGGGATGGGATGGGACAGGCATAAATTGCCATGGGATGGGATGGGACAGAAAAATATATCCCATGGACCACGCTGCTTTCTCCTGTCCTTGGAGGTGGTATTAGTATCGACTGTGTCCATGATACAGACCATGTTTGTGTAGACCAAATCTTCCGAAATATGATTGTCATGACATTAGTCACTTCCTCTACTTCACGTATCAGCAATTCCGCTGGGATGTTGTTCAATTTCGCTGGGATGTTGTTCAATTCCGCTGGGATGTTGTCAATTCCGCTGGGATGTTGTCAATTCCGCTGGGATGTTGTTCAATTCCGCTGGGATGTTGTTCAATTCCGCTGGGATGTTGTCAATTCCGCTGGGATGTTGTCAATTCCGCTGGGATGTTGTTCAATTCCGCTGGGATGTTGTTCAATTCCGCTGGGATGTTGTTCAATTCCGCTGGGATGTTGTCAATTCCGCTGGGATGTTGTCAATTCCGCTGGGATGTTGTTCAATTCCGCTGGGATGTTGTCAATTCCGCTGGGATGTTGTCAATTCCGCTGGGATGTTGTCAATTCCGCTGGGATGTTGTCAATTCCGCTGGGATGTTGTTCAATTCCGCTGGGATGTTGTCAATTCCGCTGGGATGATGTCAATTCCGCTGGGATGTTGTCAATTCCGCTGGGATGTTGTCAATTCCGCTGGGATGTTGTCAATTCCGCTGGGATGTTGTCAATTCCTGATGATTTTCCTTTTTTTCAGTGAATAAATTGCTTTCTCCACTTTTTCTCTTAATATGTCACTGTCTCCTAGCTCTCTCTTAGTTAGCCAGGTGTCATTTCTTGTTTCATTATCCACTTCATTTTCAGGATTATATGAATCTCTACAATATTCTGTCCATATACTTAAAATATCTTCTTTTATATTCATTATTGTTCCATTTCTGTCTTCTATAATATAAATATTGGGTTTTCTTTTTGTATGATTGTTTTATAGTTTGAAAGTCTGTTTTACTATTACCCTGCGACATATTGTTGTTAATGGAATAGCATTGTGCTTTGATAGAGAATAGGAATGGCTAAAAGTACCTTCAATGACATGAGGAAATTATTAATATCTAAACAAATTACAAACAAGTTAAAAATGAGAATTATAAAATGCTACATCTATTCCATATTAATGTATGGCTCAGAAACATGGACACTAAATAAACAATTAGAAGACAAAATTGATGCCTTTGAGATGTGGGTATATAGAAGAATAGGGAGAACATCATGGAAAGAGAAGAAAACAAATAAAGAGGTGCTAAAGACACTTAATATGAAGAAAGAACTACTAAGAGAAATAAAGATCAGGCAAATAAAATACTTTGGACACATTAAAAGACATGACACCTTATTGAAGACCTTACAAAGTAGTCAAAGGGAAGCGAGCAAGAGGTAGGCAGAGATACAAGTGGGAGAGTAACATTACACGATGGACAGGTTACAGTCTAGCAGAGTGTACCACCAAGACAAGAGACAGGAGATGTTGGAGATACGTTGCAGCCAACCTTCGTTGCGGAGACGGCACCTGATGATGATGATGATTGATACATATTTAGTTAGCCTTCTTTTCATTTTAGTTCTAATAGTTTTATTTAAGACACTATACGTCCATGGGGAACTTTAATGCAAAAGTTGGTGATACAGAGAGACAGGATGTGACTGGAATATTTGGTTTAGGAGTTAAGAATGAGAGAGGTGATTTATTGATATAGTTGGCATAGGCACATATCTTTTGGCACATAACATAAGACCTTTTGGTTGAAAAGCTTAATATGTTTTGTGGATTGTATTTTGCATGTTTTCTTGTGTGCACATCATACCCACTAGTTTTAGTGATAGTCCGTCGTGTCTGAGTGAAACTATTGTAAAAAGATGTGTTTTACGTAAGTACAATTGTTGTTACGTTTCACGCAGTTACCTTATATTGATTTACATATTTCTTATAGTAGGCTTAGAATGTTACATATTTCTTTTAGTGTGTTTAGAATGTTACATATTTCTCATAGTATGTTTAGAATGTTACATACTTCTCATATTATACTTATAATTTTACATATTTTTCTTAGTATGTTTAGAATTAATTAATCTTAGAATAGTCTAAAAATAATCTGTTAAAATGTGAAACAATAAATATTTTCGAAAAATGATACATCGAAAAGGTGAAACACAATAAATATTTTCCGAGAGACTATGAACAGTATAGAATGATTTCTGGTGAAATAACACATAGGTATTAATGGAAAAGACATCAGACTGATTAGAAATATATATTGGGAACAGAATACCTCAATAAAGTGTGAAAACAGTTACTCACCATACATAGAAAATAAGAAAGTGGTATGCCAAGGATACATTTAATCACAAAGCTTATTTAATGTCTACACAGATAATATCTTTAAACACATAGAGGAAATGCCAGGACTCAAGATCAGTGGAAAAATAATAAAAAACCAGAGATATGCAGATGACACTGCTCTTTTGCAGAAAATGAACATGAACTATACAGACTAATAGATAAAATCAATAAAACAAGTACAGAATATGGACTTGATATAAGTATCCAAACACACAAAAAACACAATCATAATACAATGATATAGCAGTCACGGAACAACAATAGCGTAAAGTAAACATACATGGAGAGAAACTACAACCAGTATATCATTATCAATATCTTGGACACATAGTCACAAATGATGGCAGATGTGAAACAGAAGTTAAAAAGAGTGTAGGAATGGTTAAAAGTGCCTTCAATGAAATGAAGACAATAGTAACATCTAAAGAAATTACAAACAAGTTAAATGTGATAATGATAAAATGATACATTTATTCTATATTTAATGTATGGCTCAGAAACATCGACACTAAACAAACAGAAAACAAAATTGATGCTTTTGAGATATGGGTATATAGAAGAATAGGGAGAGCATCATGGAAAGAGAAGAAAACAAACAAGAGGTTCTAAAACACATATTATGAAGAAATAATTATTAACGGAAATAAAGATCAGGCAAATAAAATATTTTGGACACATTGTTCATGACACCTTATTCGATACCTTACTTGAAGGTAAAGTCAAAGGGGAAGGGAAGCGAGCAAGAAGTAGGCAGAAATACAAGTTGGAGAGTAACATCACAAGATGGACAGGTTACATTCTAGTAAAGTACACAACTAAAAAACAAACAGACATGGGATGTTGGAGATCTGTTGCAGTCAACCTTCGTTGTGGAGTTCGCAATTCATGATGAACTTTAACGGTAATGCAATAATGAACCGACATTTGGTTATGGAATATCATCCGCTATACTAAACATGGTATATTGCTATAACGATTTATATCATATTTATATCATATTTATATCATATTTATATCTGATTATATTTCATGGTTGCCTTCATAGACGTAGAGTACCAACAGAAACAGTGTGGACAATTTCATTACCTTATCTCCATCTACGTGTCTCCGGTTCTGTGTCGGGGAGGTACAGAGCGCGTCTAAAACAACCACTAGATGCAGAAGAAGGCATATGTGGATCCGGAATGTTAAGTAAGTACTGGCAATCTGCTGAAAGTATGTATATTACCTAGAGAAGCATTATATAAAAGTTCCTGGGCTCATAGATTGGTTCTGAAACAAACAACTATCTACGTTGATGTATTCGTCAAAAAACATACAACCATCTGTATTGATTTATTCTTCCAAAAACACACAACAATCTGTGTTGATTTATTCTTCCAAGAAACAGACAACCATCTGTGTTGATTTATTCTTCCAAGAAACAGACAACCATCTGTGTTGATTTATTCTTCCAAGAAACAGACAACCATCTGTGTTGATTTATTCTTCCAAGAAACAGACAACCATCTGTGTTGATTTATTCTTCCAAGAAACAGACAACCATCTGTGTTGATTTATTCTTCCAAGAAACAGACAACCATCTGTGTTGATTTATTCTTCCAAGAAACAGACAACCATCTGTGTTGATTTATTCTTCCAAGAAACAGACAACCATCTGTGTTGATTTATTCTTCCAAGAAACAGACAACCATCTGTGTTGATTTATTCTTCCAAGAAACAGACAACCATCTGTGTTGATTTATTCTTCCTACACAATAAATTAAATTATTCTTAAATATCGCACAATATAACATCTTTATTAGCGTTCGTTCTGAATCTGGCACCAGTTATCTCTTCTTGCTGACGATGTTCCTCCTGTATTTTCAACAAGATGTAGTCTAGAGAACAGAATAAAGTGCGTTGCCATTTTTTTTAGCGAAAGGCCCAAAAAAATCAGGTCTCAAGTTGTTACTGATAATTTAGTGTCTATGATTATTTCATTCAGAAACATTGCATTTTGTGAAGTTGACATAAAGCCAAAATAACTAACATGCAACTTACTAGACACATTATTGTCAAGTTGACTTAAACCAAAATAGCAAACATGCAACTTACTAGAAACATTATTGTGAAGTTGACTTCAAGTCAAAATAACAAACATACAATTTACTAGAAATATGATTTTGTTTGTAGTAATGCATAAACTGCATTTTCAACAGAATGAGAAAATCTATTTGCAAACTAGACAATCTTGCAAGATTTCAAGACAAACTTTTGACAACAATGAAATGCATAACCTTTATATGATTGTACATGAAACATAAAATACTATTCACTTTATACAATTATCCTGCAGGGAACAGTTGAGGGTCGAAGGACAACAGGTGAAAGATACATAAGGCTAATAACATCAAGGACTCACTGACATTATTGTTCAACATTTGTTCTAATGGATGAAGACAATTTGGAAGGATATTGTTACATATATCACAAAGTGGTACTTCTAAGACAATTTGGAAGGATATTGTTACATATATCACAAAGTGGTACTTCTAAGACAATTTGGAAGGATATTGTTACATATATCACAAAGTGGTACTTCTAAGACATTTTGGAAGGATATTGTTACATATATCACAAAGTGGTACTTCTACGGGTTTTCTGATACTATTTGTTTATTTTCTTTATATGTTGCTTCATCTAATATCATTTTTTCTGCTTCTTTTGGAGTGTTGTTTGAGATCCCATGCGGTTTGGCTAGGATTGATAGTATAACATAGTAAAGTTACTCATAACATGTAAGTAATGCCGTTGAGATGTGAGATGTTAGCGATCTCACATTTCAGTTGCTCTGTTATATGAGGGCGGTAGCCATCTCCTCTTCCTCACAATTTTTACTTCCCTGATTAATCCGGTACTCATTTAAGGCTGAGTCGACCCGGGAACCGTTGCTACCTTAAATACATTTATATTTCAACTGGGGAATGAACCCAGGACCACTCATATGCGAAGTAAGTGTGTAGTATCTTTGTGTACCAATCTAAAATCATTTTCTGTAAATATTTATCAGTTCCATGTGTATACCAAATGGTTTATTCTATAGATCTTTATCAGTCCCATGTGTATACCAAATGGTTTATTCTATAGATCTTTATCAGTCCCATGTGTATACCAAATGGTTTATTCTATAGATCTTTATCAGTCCCATGTGTATACCAAATGGTTCATTCTATAGATCTTTATCAGTCCCATCTGTATACCAAATGGTTTATTCTATAGATACTTATCAGTCGCATGTGTATACCAAATGGTTCATTCTATAGATCTTTATCAGTCCCATCTGTATACCAAATGGTTTATTCTATAGATCTTTATCAGTCCCATGTGTATACCAAATGGTTCATTCTATAGATCTTTATCAGTCCCATCTGTATACCAAATGGTTTATTCTATAGATCTTTATCAGTCCCATGTGTATACCAAATGGTTTATTCTATAGATCTTTATCAATCCTGTGTGTATACTTATTAGTTCATTCTGTAGATCTTTATCAATCCTGTGTGTATAATTATTAGTTCATTCTGTAGGTAGGTAAACACCTCATGAACTTCCATCTATACATCATGTAACGTAATTTGATCTTATAATTTGTGATTTATGTGAATAGTTTTGCGTCCTGTGCATGGTAAGCAGGGCCGTAAAGACGTGTTTTCCAAGGAGGTAAGTGTAGGGTTTCAAAGAGCTTTTCCTTTTGGATAACATTCTTTTAGAGAAGGGGCAACAGCTGTGTTTAGATTGATTTCTTCTAAAAATTAGTGACAAGCGTGGTTGCATTGTTGCTTTTTTTGTAGTTTTAACTATCACACTTCATCTTAATAACGTTGGTGAGGTAGAGGAAGGTTGAAAACCCTTATACACCCTATCTCCCTTATCTACAAGTTTATTTCGTACGTAAATGTGTATTTATATTGTAGATATTATTAGCATTATTAATAGTATTGATAAAATTAATATTATTGATGCTATTAATATTTTCGATATTATTCATATTATTACTATGATTGATATTATTGATACTATTGACATTAATGATACTATTGACATTATTGCTTTATTGATACTATTGACATTACTGATACTATTGACATTATTGATACTATTGACATTATTGCTTTATTGATACTATTGACATTACTGATACTATTGACATTAATGATACTATTGACATTATTGCTTTATTGATACTATTGACATTACTGATACTATTGACATTATTGATACTATTGACATTATTGATACTATTGACATTATTGATACTATTGACATTATTGATACTATTGACATTACTGATACTATTGACATTAATGATACTATTGACATTATTGCTTTATTGATACTATTGACATTACTGATACTATTGACATTATTGATACTATTGACATTATTGATACTATTGACATTATTGATACTATTGACATTATTGATACTATTGACATTATTGCTTTTATTGATACTATTGACATTACTGATACTATTGACATTATTGATACTATTGACATTATTGATACTATTGACATTATTGATACTATTGACATTATTGATACTATTGACATTACTGATACTATTGACATTAATGATACTATTGACATTATTGCTTTATTGATACTATTGACATTATTGATACTATTGACATTAATGATACTATTGACATTTTTGATACTATTTACATTATTGATACTATTGACATTACTGATACTATTGACATTAATGATACTATTGACATTATTGCTTTATTGATACTATTGACATTATTGATACTATTGACATTACTGATACTATTGACATTAATGATACTATTGACATTATTGCTTTATTGATACTATTGACATTATTGATACTATTGACATTAATGATACTATTGACATTTTTGATACTATTTACATTATTGATACTATTGACATTAATGATACTATTGACATTATTGCTTTTATTGATACTATTGACATTATTGATACTATTGACATTATTGCTATTATTGATACTATTGACATTATTGATAGTATTGACATTATTGCTATTATTGATACTATTGACATTATTGCTATTATTGATACTATTAATAATATTGGTATTGATATTATTGCTACAATTAATATTATTATGAAAATATTTTTAATATATTAATCACACAGTATAGTTTACTTCACGTCATTTTAACATACTAAATGTGTGTTTCAGATTGATCTTATAACTGTTTTTGGCAAGCTACCACACCTGAGGAATATCAAAGAGCTTCACTTCATCTTGTGAGAACATTTGCAGCCGAATTCTGTTTTAATATCAACAATCAATGCGGACTAACAACATACCATTCAGTGTCTGTAAATTCATTCCCTTCCAGACAAAAATACAATTACAGCAAAATAAATTAATTAAACAAATCAAATGGAGACACGAAATATGTTGAAATCAGAGAGCAACTGACCACATGATTATCTCTCGTCCGTAAGTCATTGAAATCAGTACATACAGCAAATAGAACTTTGCTGCAAGTAACAGTATCAGGTTCAATCATGCGTGAATACCCACGGGTATACTTGTCATTACCACTATATTACATGCTCAACGCTTATCCTGTTTCAGTGACTTCCCGTATAAAGTAATCATGACTTCAACAAACTGATTTTTAGCAGACTATTTCGCGTGTTTACGAGATAATTACGTTTAGTTTAATAGTCTAATTCTAGTACAAAACAGTTAATATTGGTTCTAAGCGTGCAGTTGTTTTTATATTGTCTTTGTGGTCAGAATGTTCTGGAACTGTTTATGAAGTTACTTACATTTTCAATAAATTTGAGATAATTAGTTTATTTGCTGTATTGGTTTCATCAATATTACCTTTAATTCAAAGTTGTCCATGTTTATCTTTATTGCTTTCATCTACTTTATTTTCGATTACAGCGCATTTGATTAGACCTACTAACTACCGGTACTTTGTGTGTGTTCATTCTCAGAAACAGGGTTCCAGATGGACCACTGGAAACTTACAATGATGAATATGTAACACCGTGTAATAATATTGACAGATTTGTGTATGATAGTGTAATAATATTGACAGATTTGTGTAAGATAGTGTAATAATATTGACAGATTTCTGTAAGTTAGTGTGATAGTGTTGACAGATTTGTGCAATATAGTGTAATAATATTGACAGATTTCTGTAGTATGATATCGTAGTGTGATACGAGTGAAATATACAGCGAATATTTTTAAGTGTTGCTGCTGAGTCTAAGGAATGAAAGCGAGAATTAACAAGAATAATTTAGTATTGATGTCGAATAGTTTCATCACACGATTAAATGCCACAAACAGGTGGAGTTTGTGATAAAGTTTGGTTTCGTAATTGTCACATCGTAACAATGGAAAAACTTACATATTTCGTTAAGTAAAATGCAACACTATGTTCTATTCAACAGCACGTTTTTCAAAGTTGGTTATACCAGAGCTTTTGGATATACAAAAGTGATGTTCGTGGTTCTAGTAAACCAAGATCCACTAAACATGTGGATAAGTAAACCAGTATCCACGACACATGTGGATAAGTAAACCAGTAACCACGACATATGTGTATAAGTACCTAGAGTGTTGTAAACAAAAGTGTGTTGATATCTTTCAGGCTTTTTAGATCTACCATTTAAGCTATAATGGAAAGGTTAGAGCTACCATTTAAGCTATAATGGAACGGTTAGAGCTACCATTTAAGCTATAATGGAAAGGTTAGATCTACCATTTAAGCTATAATGGGAATTTTAGAACTACCATTTAAGCTATAATGAAAAGTTTAGAGCTTCCATTTAATCTATAATGGAAATAAACCATTTAAGCTATAATTGAAGGGAAAGATAAAGAAATACTTAATTTTGGAGTGCTGAAAAGAGGACACTTTTCAGTAAATAACATTTTGAGGACATCTAGGCAATAAAATTTCTTGCACATAGGTTAGGTAAACATTGTCCTTAACACAAGTTAGGCAAACATTTTCCTGCACATAAGTTAAACAATCAATGTCCTACACATAAGTTAAACAATCAATGTCCTGCACATAAGTTAAACAATCAATGTCCTGCACATAAGTTAAACAATCAATGTCCTGCACATAAGTTAAACAATCAATGTCCTGCACATAAGTTAAACAATCAATGTCATGCACATAAGTTAAACAATCAATGTCCTGCACATAAGTTAAACAATCAATGTCCTACACATAAGTTAAACAATCAATGTCCTGCACATAAGTTAAACAATCAATGTCCTGCACATAAGTTAAACAATCAATGTCCTACACATAAGTTAAACAATCAATGTCCTACACATATGATTGCTCCTCCTATGCATGGGTATATCGAAAGTGGTGATTACTAAGAACAAAGAAATTATATGACAATAACAATTATATTCATATTATTATGCACAAGATGTAATCAATAATTTGTTGAAAGTTAACATTAGAAATAAAAACAAGATCCATGAAATAGTTTGTTGAAAATTAACGTTGGCAAGATATATTTACAAAACATTTAAAGTTAACATTGCAAATAATGTCAAGATTTATCAAATAAATTACTGAAATTTCACGTTGGAAATAAAGTCAAATGTTATAATTGTAATTTCACGTTGGAAATAAAGTCAAATGTTATAATTGTAATTTCACGTTGGAAATAAAGTCAAATGTTATAATTGTAATTTCACGTTGGAAATAAAGTTATCATTGTAATTAACGTCAAGCTTTATCAAATAATGTATTGTAATTTCACGTTGGAAATAAAGACACCATTTTTATAACTTTTCATGAAAGTAAGTTAATTTAAAACACGTTACGTTGTTAATTGACAATTCCGACAATGAGGACATTGTGAAAACTTATCTGGGATAATTTAACTAATAGCTACACTATATTATTAGTAAGTCTTCTGCTTCTTCTTGAGCGTTCATTCTCAAACTCCCGCTGGATCTCTCTTGTAGCAGGACAATGATCCATTCTAGATTTCCAGCAGGATGTAATCCAGAGAATAGAATTGCGTTGCATCGCCGTTTTATTTACGCTAATGGCCCGACATATCCGTCTTCGGGGGCATTAGTAATTCACTGGTAGATAGATAACTGCTGTAATTATCAGATATAATAAACAATTGGTTATATGTTGACACTCCTATCAATAACAGAGAGTTTACAGTATCTCTGATTCAAGATGATAACTCAAGATTTATAAATGAGTTGTGAAATTATAATGAATTATGTTATAAATTATAATGAATTGTGTTATAAATTAAGCACATTTTTATTTTTTAAATATCAAGAATTCACGAAGAACCAACATGCACATTTGAACAGACACATACATACTTAAGCCATGTTTCTATCAGGTAATACCAGAATGGTGTTTGTTGAAGACATGCACATCTTTCTATCAGGTAAAAAAAAGAATGGTGTTTGTTGAAGACATGCACATGTTTCTATGAAGTAAAAAAAAGAATGGTGTTAGTTGAAGACATGGGTCGACATGCAAACAGGAATATACAATAATGGTGTTAGTTGAAGACATGGGTCGACATGCAAACAAGAATATACAATAATGGTGTTAGTTGAAGACATGGGTCAACATGCACATGTTTCTACAAGATAATACACGAATGATGTGTATTGAAGATATGGGTCGACATGCATACGTGTCTTCAAGATACTAAAAGAATGATGTGTATTGATGACATGGGTCGACATGAACACGTTTCTACAAAATACTACAAGAATGGTGTGTATTGAAGACATGGGTCGACATGCAAACAAGATTATACAAGAATGGTATCTGTTGAAGTCTTTGCTTCAAGATAAACCGACAGAATGACTACAGAGCTACATCTAATGTAAAAATCATACAACAAATACTACTAAATAATAATAGACGTCCTATAAATGGGTATACTAGTGATCTTATGAAGAATGTAGCTTACGTGAAGTTAAAGCTGACTGTTTTGTTTCATATATCACTACAAGACAAATTGCTTGCATTGTATTTTAATTTTCGCAATTTATTGTTGTTGATGTATGCCTGAATATCTCTCGTTTTCTTATTTGTTCTCTGTTTCTGTTATCAAGATCAAATTTTCTCTAGGCACATGATAGTAATTGGTTAGAAATATAATTGTTTGTATACAACATGAAGATCTCTTGATGCTGAATTCGTGCAAGAGAACAATGATTCAATCTTTTAAACTTAATCCAGTAACTAAAACATAACAGAGACAACGAAGAAGTCATAAATAAACAATCACATCATAAATTACCTTTCTATTAAATGAACAAAATAATATCTCACCTCTTGTAGAATGTATAAATCTTAAAATGCCTCCTACATTGTTATTAAATCAAATGTGATACCATGTCTAATTTTAATATTAAATAAACATAACTAAATAATTTAATCTCCTAAATAAACTAATTAATCTCAAAATAATATTCGAAAATTGTAATCGCCATATATCATTTTTTTTTAAATAACCTCAAGCATAATTTTTATAATTTTTAACTGGCCTACATTTGTTAGCAAATCTACAAAACTATACCAAGTACCTAAAACATGTAACATAACAAAAACTCCAACAAATTAATGCATTAATAAAACATAATTGAATAATTTATAAATCATTACTGAGAAGGATAATTTGTGATACTACAAAAACTAATAGACCAAGTCAATAAATGAACTAATAAATATGGGCTGGATATAAATATCTAACAAACAAAAACCATGATAATTAACCATGAAAAAAAGGTATGATTGGAGTTAGCTTGAGAGACAAAATCAGGAATGAAGCACTAAGGATACAATTAGGGATCAAACCAACAATAGAATACATACAGAAACAACAAGTTAAATGGTACGGCCACATAACCAGACAGAAAGAGCAAAGTATTATCCACACAAAAAAACACTTAACAAACGATACGAAAACAGGAGACCTATTGGACGCACTCTAAAAAGGTGGATAGATAGTGTATTAGAGACACTCGGAAATATAACAGCAGAGGAGGCAAATAGAAGGGCAAAAGACCGTACACTCACTCTCCCCTCAACACCGAAAGGTACATGAGGACAGAAAGAAGAAGATGATAATTAGCAAAGACACAGAAGAACAGGAGGTAAACATAAACATACATGGAGAGAAACTACAACAAGTAAAACATTATCAATATCTTGGGCACATAATCACAAATGATGGCAGATGTGAAACAGAAGTTAAAAGGAGAATAGGAATGGCTAAAAGTACCTTCAATGACATGAGGAAATTATTAATATCTAAACAAATTACAAACAAGTTAAAATGAGAATTATAAAATGCTATATCTATTATATATTAATGTATGGCTCAGAAACATGGACACTAAATAAACAATTAGAAGACATAATTGATGCCTTTGAGATGTGTGTATATAGAAGAATAGGGAGAACATCATGGAAAGAGAAGAAAACAAATAAAGAGGTGCTAAAGACACTTAATATGAAGAAAGAACTACTAAGAGAAATAAAGATCAGGCAAATAAAATATTTTGGACACATTAAAAGACATGACACCCTATTGAAGACCTTACTTGAGGGTAAAGTCAAAGGGAAGCGAGCAAGAGGTAGGCAGAGATACAAGTGGGAGAATAATATCACACGATGGACGACTTACAGTCTAGCAGAGTGCACCACAATGACACGAGACAGGGAATGTTGGAGATCCGTTGCAGCCAACCTTCGTTACGGAGACGGCACTTGATGATGATGATGAGAATCTTCTGGGAAAATGTCGACATATGAAAGTAGACAAAGTCAGCAATGGTGCATACATTTAGTATGTTGTTGGACTGTAGGAAACTCAGCAATCGTCTATACACTTAGTCTGTTGTTGGAATGTAAGAAAGTCAACAATCTCGTATACACTTCGTCTGTTGTTGGAATGTAAGAAAGTCAACAATCTCGTATACACTTAGTCTGTTGTTGGAATGTAAGAAAGTCAACAATCTCGTATACACTTAGTCTGTTGTTGGAATGTAAGAAAGTCAACAATCTCGTATACACTTAGTCTGTTGTTGGAATGTAAGAAAGTCAACAATCTCGTATACACTTAAGTACGTTTCACTAGCTTTGCCCTCAAACAAATGTAATTATCTGAGTAGCCATTTTACTTCCATGTTTTGTATACGTTATTTTTTGTTAAACCCAACAAATTTATACTTCATATTTGTATATCTTGCCTTTTTTATGCACGAATGAAATCCTTTGATCTTTGTCGGCATACTAATTACTGTCTCGAGAAAAGACGTTTCACAACTTCAGACATTACTCCGGATAAACCGTTAAACTCCGTCTGTATTGTGTTCGAACGCACAAAATAGTCAAATTTCCCTCTTAAATCAATACAATTTAATGATAAACAATTCATGTGCACATGACGTCATATAATTTACTGCAATTATATTATAAATATATACCGGTAGATATATTTTGACAAATAGACTTTTGATCTATATCGCAAAAATGCGAAAATTCTAACTAATCAATACATTTTAATGGCAAAAATTAATTCGTAGAGTCTATACCATTTCAATTTCACATACTAAATGTCAATTAAATGGGTTTTTTATTTGCTATGATACATCATTTTAAGGTTGTCAAAGTCGTTGAAACGTGATATAGTCTTTTTGGTGGAATGCTAAAAGTCAACAATCTAGTATTACTTATGTTGTTCGGATGCAAGAAATGTAAACATTCTAGTATGACCTATGTTGTTGGAAAGCTAATAGTCAACAATCTAGTTTTACTTATGTTTTGGAATGTCAGTAAAGTCAACAATCTAGAATTACTTATTAGGAATGTTAGAAAAGTCAAAAATCGAGTTTAATATATCTTGTTCGTATACACGAAAAGTCAACAATCTAGTATTACTTATTTTGTTGAAATATTAGAAAAATCAAATAACTATTATTACTTATGTTGTTGGAATGCTAGAACAGTTAAAAATATAGAATTACTTATGTTGTTGGAATGCAAGAAAACTCAACAATCTAGTATTGACTATGTTGTTGGATTTTCTAAAATAGTGTCTGGAACTTTGCATGTTAGTAATTCATGTTAACAATTATGTTAACAATTCTTGGTTAATACAAATCTTGTGATTGTATTTTCTAAAATGTTTCATTTCCTATATGTTACATTCTATTTCTTTTATGTTACATTCTATTTATTTTATGTTACATTCTATTTCTTTTATGTTACATTCTATTTCTAGCATGTTACATTCTATTTCTAGTATGTTATATTCTATATCTTTTATGTACCATTAACAAATCTTTGTCTTCCTTTTTCGCGTTCGTTCTCAAACTCCTACAGATTAGCAGGATGTAGCCCGGAGAATGGAATGCGCTGTGTCATGGTTTACAGCATTGCTGTGATATCTGCTCCTTTCGGCCTGACACAACCGATCATGGCTTTGCATCGTTGACCCTATTTATGATGGAACAGCCAACTCCATCCAATAATCTCCTTAGTCGCCTTTCACGACATACATGAAAGGTAAACTGTGTTGCTATTCTTTGCTCACCTCTCGGACGCCGGCAACACACGGGCGAACACATCTTCTACTAAAGAGAATCATAGCACAGTAGCATTGTATAATATAATTATGTCCTAGCACATTACTTGATCGCGGATGTGCATAACCCAAAACACATGAACGATTTTATTTATGTCCTAGCCTATTACTCGGTCAAGGATGTCAGTAAACCAAAACACATCAACGATTTTATTTATGTCCTAGCCTATTACTCAGTCGTGGATGTCCGAAAACCAAAACACATTAATGATAATATGTCCTAGCAGATCACTTGATCACGGGGGTAGGTTACCCCAAAAAGATTAACGATATTATGTCCTAACAATTGCTAGGTCATGGATTACTGTAACCCAAAACACAGCAGCGATTTTGTGTCCTCTCCTAGCACATTACTCGGTCAAGGATAGCGGTAACCCGCAACACATCAACGATCTTATGTCCTAGCTCAACCCATTAAACGGGAGATATATATTGTATCGCCATTTTGAAATCTTAAACACGGCGTCACATATAATTAATCTCGCATGGGAATTAATCAATACGTACCTGACTCACACGGTGAACTCAAAATATATTAATCAATAGCTCAAACGTATTATTCACAGAACACACGTAACGCATACTTTTTTTTTATCTGCAGATTATAGCGAACGAAATACGCGTTCTGGCACACATTGTAAAGCACCATTACACGCTCAATATGTCCACATAAGAGATTACCGTGTAAACACAACAATATAATAAAATATGATTAATAAAGTTCACATCGAGAATAAATATTAGCTACAGTAAATGACATTTAGCACGATATCTTAGCTATCGACTGTGTTGTAATCTTAAATCTTACGCCAGTAGTTAGGAAGCTATCCTTGTCAGGGCCTCAAGTCTAGAAAAGATCACGGTTACAACTACACATCAAATAACGCATGTACATTTGACACGGCACCGATGATTGAAGATAAGTAGAGAGGGGAAGTCAGATATGAACCTCGGAGGTGGAGATTTCAACTGTAAGTTTGTTACACCGAATTGGGGCCGGGTCTTACCGGATGTAGGTCACATCAATCATTTTATCTTACCAAAACAAAGTTTCAAAATATAACGACTGCTTAATAAACATTTTACAGCAACGGTTGTCACAATCTTTTGCTGACTCGGAAGTTAGTACTTGTATCACTAATTAGTAGCATGTTTATGCAATAACTCGCAATTTTCTTTGTGTTCCCAGCATTCTCCCAATTGAGTATATGTTTTCCATTTATTTGTATATAAGAAAAACCAGGATTGATTATATGATTCGTTGGGGATGAATGCCCCTTTATGGTGAGACACACAACTATCAACCACAGATGCGAATACGACATTGTTATATTAAATCCAATAATCATAAACAGGGAATCACAATCTCTCCCTGAAGTAATGACTAATGACTCTGATCTCAAGTGGAAGTGGGTTCAAATAATGTTCCCGAAATCTTGTTTACAAAGTGGGTTTTTTTACGAAGATTACTGGGTATTTGAGCTACGGAATTACGTGATATAGGTGGTACTCTAAATATTTAGTTTAGTTTATACAGTCACAATGATCACCTGGACGAAAACATTTTTTATTTACTATATAGTGCTGATGAATATCAGATCCATCGACATCTAGTCAACACAAAGTATTACATCAACATCTAGTCAACTCTATGTGTTACATCGATATCTAGTCAACTCTATGTACTACATCGACATCTAGTCAACCCAAAGTATTACATCAACATCTATTCAACTCTATGTATCACATCGACATCTAGTCAACTCAATGTATTTCATCGACATCTAGTCAACTCCATGTATTAAATCGACATCTAGTCAACTCCATGTATTACATCGACATCTAGTCAACTCAAAGTATTACATCGATATTTAGTCAACTTTATGTATCACATCGACATCTAGTCAACTCAATGTATTACATCAACATCAAGTCAACTCTATGTATTACATCGACATCTAGTCAACTCCATGTATTACATCGACATCAAGTCAACTCAATTTATTACATCGTCATCTAGTCAACTCAATGTATGACATCGACATCTAGTCAACTCAATGTATGACATCGACATCTAGTCAACTCAATGTATTACATCGACATCTAGTCAACACTATGTGTTAAATCGACAGTAAACTAGATGGCATCATGGTGTTCAGTTACAGCTAGTATCTACTCTCCAGTAGACATATATATAAAAGGGACCCAACACTTTCTGAGCATGAAAACTATTCGGAATCATTTTAGAAGTAACCTTTTAAGTAAACTTTTTATAAATTCATCTTATTGTGATTGTTCTTCAATCAATGATCTAGGTCACATTGTTTACAGCCGTGATATTCACTTCAATTTTTGGAACGAAAACTATAATTCTTATCCCTAGGCATAAAGTCGAGAGTAGACAAGTAGTGTGACCATCCACCTTTGCTAAAATAATAAACAAAAGAAAGTACGATTTCTCGTCATGTCATAGAGCCCAGGTTCAGTTTTAACTTGAACCTTCTCATTACTCTTCATGTCACAGGGTCCCCAAATTTTGAGCTTTCGTCGTCTCATTTCTTGACTTTGTAGAGTTGACAATCATTAAGTAACACATTACATTTGTATAAATTTGTCAGATATTGCTAAGTGCTTGAAAAATATAAATATATGGTGTCCAGTTCTCACTTTGAAGAGATATTTCAAAATGAGACGAAACATCACCGCGAGGGTGGGTGGAGTCTGCAGAATAGGTAAGGGTAACCCAGCTTTCAAGACTTGAAATTTTGATTTAGTTTTCTCGCGAGGAGCTAATCACGACGTCTACGGCGAAAATGTGATATATGTCTGGTATCCCAAGTCTGAAGCTCTCCTCTGTTCCTTACGTCTCTCAAAAACTATTCCTCACAGACACTATATCTTTATTACGTTCTATCAGACTGAGATAAAAGAGATATTAAAACGGTTCACTTGCTGTGGCAGTTACCACACACACACTCCATACATAAGATGGGCAGCTATCAATATAACCCACCTTAAAGCTCTTGGTCTCTTAGCCAATCATCTCATTCGAACATCCGAGCTAAGTACTGCAGCTCTCGAAATGGCTCTGGATAGATTCACGTTGAGTGCTCGCTTCTCAAACATGTTTCTTATGAAGACCTCCAGCGAAAACATCAGTTTCAACTTACGTTTCCAGACTTCAGATGCCAAGAGCATTTTATGCACATCCGTTGCTTTGCCCTGTCTCTTTATACAGATAGAACTACGTGGCTTCGATATGTGTATTACCATCTCCGGTCCGAACCCACTTCTGTCCAAGTTTGTGTTTGCATATTTAACATTAAGGCACGGTAACACGACAAATGAAGTTGATTAGCACAAAGAATGAGTGATACATACGTGTACCTAATTGTGTAGAAATAAAGGCTAGACATCAAGAGAAAGCCACCATGCAATAAATAGTTGCATAATATACTAATACCGTGCAGTAAACAGTTGCACAGCATACTGAACTGTTCAGTAAACAATTGCACATCATTCTGATACCTTGCGGTAAACAGTTGCACTATATACTGATAACTTGCACAGTAAACAGTTGCACTATATACTGATAACTTGCACAGTAAACAGTTGCAATACGTAACAATACTGACGGGTTTTAGATTACATGTAACAATACTGAAGGGGGTTTAGATTACATGTAACAATACTGAAGAGGTTTAGATTACATGTAACAATACAGAAGGGGTTTAGATTACATGTAACAATACTGAAGGGGTTTAGATTGCATGTAACAATACTGAAGGGGTTTAGATTACATGTAACAATACTGAAGGGGTTTAGATTACATGTAACAATACTGAAGGGGTTTAGATTACATGTAACAATATGCATGACGTGTCTTTTTGTAGTGTTCTCTTCACTGTGAATCTAAGTAACTTGACTTTGTGCAAGCCTCTTTCAGTGGTGCATTCAATCATGTAGATAAGGGAAAGGTTTGGAGTGTTCGAATCTTACCTTAGCACATCTGAATATGACTGTTAGTGCTAGCAACTTAGCCAAAAGGTCTATTAAAAACTGTATTACTGAATATTTCAATAGTATTAAGTGAAGAGTATGTGAACAAAATTTTGAAAAGTTGTATATTAATGTTTCTATGCGCGTGGTACCCTTTTCTCTATAATGCGATGTTTTGGAGGGAAAGGAGTATATTTTTTTTTACAAAAACTGAATGCAGTAAAAAACTAAAATGTTATCAATACTTAATATTTCGTTGTAGAAAACTAACTGAAGTGAAATAAATGAGAACAATATACCCTTTAAACATTCTTTTAAAAAATATTTATTTACACAATTGTTTAGAATAAAATTGATATGACGATATGACAAATTTACACAATTGTTTGGAATAAAATTGATATGACGATATGACAAATTTAAAGGCATGAAGAATGTCATACTAATTATGTTCCATCTTGAAAATATTCAGCATACACGCTGAAAAAAAATAATAATCTGGCTTTCAAGGGAAATAACCGTTAAAATTGTGACCACAAAACTGACAAAGATATATGAGTCGAAATCGTACGTTGTAAAATATCAACAATATGTAATAAAGCGTTTATAGTTGCAGCTATGTTTTTCTCTTTGACCATGCCATATATTTTTCACCTATGATGTTTTGTGTAGGACTTGTATAGTTTTCTCTTTCTGATCTCTACTGTGGTGTGAATGTTTGATCAGAGATATTCAAATTTGTTGACATTTACTAGTTGTTCTTTGTCAAAGATTATTGTGGGTATGCACCCATTTTTCTTTATGTGCGTTAGTTCTATCTTCTTTACATTGAAGAAAATATTTTAAGCCTCGATATTGTTCTGGACATGTTAGGTTTCCTGATCGATATTGTTCTTAACTGACATAACAAACAAAGTATTCTAGACTTGGTAGGTTTCCAGATCACTATTGTTCTTAACGTTAGTTAGTTAGTCGTTGGATCATCGTCATTTCACTCCGGACAAGTCCATATGTGCTCCGATCTTTCCTTGAGTGTATCCGCCATTACACGTTGACTGACGGTCACAGTACCCAGTTGATTGACAATCATTCTTCCTCGCCCACAAAACCGCTTATTTCTAGAAACACCACATTTTAAACCAAGCTCCATAATTCTAGTTGTGGAATATGAGTCATTGTCAACTGTACAGTTATGTGTACGTGTTTTTTTTTTCCGCAGGGCATTCAAAATGTCTGCCCGATCTATCGCTCCGTCAACAACCGTAGTAGCAGCTTGGGCGGCCAACCTATCCGCTCTCTTATTACCCCGGACTCCCGCATGTCCCGGCACAAAAATAAAAGTCACTCTTCGCACACAGGAGTTATTCACTGCATCCACCCACTGTTCCCGAACGTAAGCCGCCTGAAATGTCACAATCATGCTCGTGGAGTCACTGAGTATACAGGCATGCTTGCAGACAGTCTTTGAGCACACAGTCTGTGTTCTTAACTGACATAACCAAGTATTCTAGACTTCTGAGGTTTCCTGATCGATAATGTTCTTAACGGACATAACCATGTATTCTAGACTTGTGATGTTTCGTGATATCAGCTTAATATCATCTGCATTCCTACAGTCTAGACTCTCATGACATTCGAAATTAAGAGGTTGAAGCTGCTCATCTTCTGGGTTCTTAATTCTTGGTTAGAAACTATCATCATAGCGCACAAGACATTCTTAAAGTACTCCTCTCTCCGTCCCAGCAGCCATTCGAGTGTATGTAGTCTCAAAGTCCCAGTCATGTTGATTACGTGATTTTCGGTTCTTTCCATAAAGAGTATATTGTCTTCTCTCTCACCTAATCACTTCCAATTCTGTCATTCTCTGCATGTATACGTTTTCAGTCTCATTGTCAACGTCATTATTTTGCAATGAATTTATGACTGTTTTAATTAAGTCAGCTTTATCTCTTCTCAGTACTGTGCCATCAATTGCATCAGTGTCTGTCATAGAGTCAGCCCTTTCGTTTCCTCTGACTCCAGCGTCTTCTGTGCCTTTGTGTACACTTTAAGTGCTGATTTTTTAACATCTATTTTAAACAGATGTGTTTAAAACATGCAACACTATCTGACATTGTTTTGGACCTCACACAAGTCGGATATTTATCTCTGGAGAAACGAATATTACATGTATGCTTGTCCTGGTATAGCTTCCTAATGAATTTATGCTGTTATTCTTGATTACACTACGGCATTTGTGGTAAATATCTAACATTGCAAAATTGAACTTGAAATACGTTTATACCAATATCTTGATTCAATATACACGGCTATACATGTATTAGTAACAATATGTTGATTCAATACACACGGCTATACATGTATTAGTAACAATATCTTGATTCAATACACACGGCTATACATGTATTAGTAACAATATATTGTTTCAATACACACGGCTATACATGTATTAGTAACAATATCTTGATTCAATAGACACGGCTATACATGTATTAGTAACAATATCTTGATTCAATACACACGGCTATACATGTATTAGTAACAATATCTTGATTCAATAGACACGGCTATACATGTATTAGTAACAATATGTTGATTCAATACACACGGCTATACATGTATTAGTAACAATGTCAAATGAGTGTTTTGGGGGTTCAATCACCCCATACCCCACCCAATTACCACAGAAATATAGAGCAAAACATATTGCACTTAAGAAGTGAAAAGTTGGGTACACCCCTCCCCCCCCCCAAATATACCCTCACTTCCCATCTACCCATCCAAAAAAAAAACATCATAAAAATATCAGCGAATACAAAGTGATTATCTCTGTGTTTATGTCACCCACATCGTCTTTTACTAAAGTCTAGTGCCCTGATATCAATAAAAGACCAATAATAGTCCAGCACGTGGCCACATTGATCTTACGGTCTAGTCTGGCTGGGCTCATTTCTCATTAAGAATTTCATTTCTTGTGTATATGAAACTAACAAAGAAAGTTTGAAACATTATGACCAATAGGCTTTATTTGTACATCCAAAAATAACCAACCCTATTCTTTCATTAGACGGAAAACGTGCAGTATCCAAGCTCTTTTCTTTCAGTGTCATACAAGGACTTCTTGTTTCTTTCAGTGTCATACAAGGACTTCTTGTTTCTTTCAGTGTCATACACGGACTTCTTGTTTCTTTCAGTGTCATACAAGGACTTCTTGTTTCTTTCAGTGTCATACAAGGACTTCTTGTTTCTTTCAGTGTCATACACGGACTTCTTGTTTCTTTCAGTGTCACACAAGGACTTCTTGTTTCTTTCAGTGTCATACACGGACTTCTTGTTTCTGTCAGTGTCATACAAGGACTTCTTGTTTCTTTCAGTGTCATACACGGACTTCTTGTTTCTTTCAGTGTCATACACGGACTTCTTGTTTCTTTCAGTGTCATACAAGGACTTCTTGTTTCTTTCAGTGTCATACACGGACTTCTTGTTTCTTTCAGTGTCACACAAGGACTTCTTGTTTCTTTCAGTGTCATACACGGACTTCTTGTTTCTTTCAGTGTCATACAAGGACTTCTTGTTTCTTTCAGTGTCATACACGGACTTCTTGTTTCTTTCAGTGTCATACAAAGACTTCTTGTTTCTTTCAGTGTCATACAAGGACTTCTTGTTTCTTTCAGTGTCATACAAGGACTTCTTGTTTCTTTCATTGTCATACAAGGACTTCTTGTTTCTTTCATTGTCATACAAGGACTTCTTGTGTCTTTCAGTGTCATACAAGGACTTCTTGTAACATGTTCAAAGTTTAACTATGTCATCTCTGAAAATGCTTGCAGTTAATCTCCCTTTCATATTTTAATGCTAGCGTCAACGTTAAATTTTGCATATTACATTCACACAAGTTCCCATAGATCTATTTGTATACGTGTCCCCCTAATTTTATATTTCTTCATGTCACAATATATGCTAGTCCAAAATATTATGTATGTGTTTATACCCCAATAATTTTATATTTATACAAGTTCACATAAGTTTACTTTTTACACATTTCCTCATAATTCTATATTTATGTATGTTCTCATAATTGTATATTTATACATTATCCGATAATTATATACGTATGTATGCCGGAATCCTAATCTGCAGGAAAACGAACGCAGCAGAAGAAGATTTAAATGAAATCGATGAAATGTTATTACTATTTAAACACTGACATTGTAATGTTTCAGTAATGACGAATAACAATACTGTAAGTATTCTCATTGACAGTTTGTCTATGATTCGTATATTATATAGCTTAAATAAAAAGTTGTACAAAAAAAATGTATGGTTAATATTTTCGGACAAAGTGGCAACGCTGTAACAACAACGTCGATGCTATGTATGTTGTCAGGTAAGATGTGACAAATAGGATTGAGTTTTGGGTTGAGGTAAGAGGTGATTAATATGATTGAGTGTGGGGTTGAGGTAAGAGGTGACAAATAGGATTGCGTGTGGGGTTGAGGTAAGAGGTGACAAATAGGATTGCGTGTGGGGTTGAGGTAAGAGGTGACAAATAGGATTGCGTGTGGGGTTGAGGTAAGAGGTGACAAATAGGATTGCGTGTGGGGTTGAGGTAAGAGGTGATTAATACGATTGAGTGTGGGGTTGAGGTAAGAGGTGATTAATATGATTGAGTGCGTGGTTGAGGTCAGAGGTGTCTAATATGATTGAGTGTGGGGTTGAGGTAAGAGTTGATTAATACGATTAAGTGTGGGGTTGAGGTAAGAGGTGATTAATATAGCTGAGTATGGGGTTGAGGTAAGAGGTGATTAATATAGCTGAGTGTGGGGTTGACGTAAGAGGTGATTAATATAGCTGAGTGTGGGGTTGACGTAAGAGGTGTCTAATATGATTGAGTGTGGGGTTGAGGTAAGAGGTGATTAATACGATTAAGTGTGGGGTTGAGGTAAGAGGTGATTACTATTATTAAGTGTGGGGTTGATGACTAATAGGATTGAGTGTGGAATTGATGTAAGTGGTGACCAATAGGATTGAGTGTGGGGTTGGTAATCACGAAGAGGAACACTAAAATGTACTACTCGTGCAGTGTTGATGTCAAATGTGAAGGATCTAAAGAGATATATAGTGCAGTCGAACTGTAAGAAGACACAATACATTCTGTCAACATCATAAAACCTACATGTCTACATCACTCACTGGAACATAATTCTAAAAAACACTCACTGAAATACAACAACAATCACTGAAATACAACAACACTCACTGAAATACAACAAAACTCACTGAAATACAACAACACTCACTGAAATACAACAAAACTCACTGAAATACAACAAAACTCACTGAAATACAACAACAATCACTGAAATACAACAACAATCACTGAAATACAACAACAATCACTGAAATACAACAACAATCACTGAAATACAACAACAATCACTGAAATACAACAACACTCACTGAAATACAACAAAACTCACTGAAATACAACAACAATCACTGAAATACAACAACACTCACTGAAATACAACAACACTCACTGTAATACAACAACACTCACTGTAATGTAACTCTCAACAACATTCACTGAAATGTAACTCTCAACAACATTCACTGAAATATAACTACCAACAACACTCACTGAAATACAACAACACTCACTGAAATACAACAACACTCACTGAAATATAACTTTCAACAACACTCACTGAAATGTAACTCTCAACAACATTCACTGAAATGTAACTCTCAATAACACTCACTGAAATGTAACTCTCAACAACACTCACTGTAATACAACAACACTCACTGTAATACAACAACATTCACTGTAATGTAACTCTCAACAGCATTCACTGAAATGTAACTCTCAACAACATTCACTGAAATATAACTACCAACAACACTCACTGAAATACAACAACACTCACTGAAATACAACAACACTCACTGAAATATAACTTTCAACAACACTCACTGAAATGTAACTCTCAACAACATTCACTGAAATGTAACTCTCAACAACACTCACTGAAATGTAACTCTCAACAACACTCACTGAAATGTAACTCTCAACAACACTCACTGAAATATAACTTTCAACAACACTCACTGAAATGTAACTCTCAACAACACTCACTGAAATACAACAACACTCACTGAAATACAACAACACTCACTGAAATACAACAACACTCACTGAAATACAACAACAATCACTGAAATACAACAACACTCACTGAAATATAACTTTCAACAACACTCACTGAAATGTAACTCTCAACAACAATCACTGAAATACAACAACACTCACTGAAATACAACAACACTCACTGAAATACAACAACACTCACTGAAATACAACAACAATCACTGAAATACAACAACACTCACTGAAATACAACAACAATCACTGAAATACAACAACAATCACTGAAATACAACAACAATCACTGAAATACAACAACAATCACTGAAATACATCAGGAAAAACTCACTGAAATACAACAACACTCACTGAAATACAACAACACTCACTGAAATACATCAGAAAAACTCACTGAAATACAACAACACTCACTGAAATACAACAACAATCACTGAAATACAACAACAATCACTGAAATACATCAGAAAAACTCACTGAAATACAACAACACTCACTGAAATACAACAACACTCACTGAAATGTAACTCTCAACAACACTCACTGAAATACAACAACACTCACTGAAATACAACAACACTCACTGAAATACAACAACAATCACTGAAATACAACAACACTCACTGAAATACAACAACAATCACTGAAATACAACAACAATCACTGAAATACAACAACAATCACTGAAATACAACAACAATCACTGAAATACATCAGAAAAACTCACTGAAATACAACAACACTCACTGAAATACAACAACACTCACTGAAATGTAACTCTCAACAACACTCACTGAAATACAACAACACTCACTGAAATACAACAACACTCACTGAAATACAACAACAATCACTGAAATACAACAACAATCACTGAAATACAACAACAATCACTGAAATACAACAACAATCACTGAAATACATCAGAAAAACTCACTGAAATACAACAACACTCACTGAAATACAACAACACTCACTGAAATGTAACTCTCAACAACACTCACTGAAATACAACAACACTCACTGAAATACAACAACACTCACTGAAATACAACAACAATCACTGAAATACAACAACACTCACTGAAATACAACAACAATCACTGAAATACAACAACACTCACTGAAATACAACAACAATCACTGAAATACAACAACACTCACTGAAATACAACAACAATCACTGAAATACAACAACACTCACTGAAATACAACAACACTCACTGAAATACAACAACACTCACTGAAATACAACAACAATCACTGAAATGTAACTCTCAACAACACTCACTGAAATACAACAACACTCACTGAAATACAACAACACTCACTGAAATACAACAACAATCACTGAAATACAACAACAATCACTGAAATGTAACTCTCAACAACACTCACTGAAATACAACAACAATCACTGAAATGTAACTCTCAACAACACTCACTGAAATACAACAACACTCACTGAAATGTAACTCTCAACAACACTCACTGAAATACAACAACACTCACTGAAATGTAACTCTCAACAACACTCACTGAAATACAACAACAATCACTGAAATGTAACTCTCAACAACACTCACTGAAATACAACAACAATCACTGAAATACAACAACACTCACTGAAATACAACAACACTCACTGAAATACAACAACACTCACTGAAATACAACAATACTCACTGAAATACAACAACACTCACTGAAATACAACAACAATCACTGAAATGTAACTCTCAACAACACTCACTGAAATACAACAACACTCACTGAAATACAACAACACTCACTGAAATACAACAACAATCACTGAAATACAACAACAATCACTGAAATGTAACTCTCAACAACACTCACTGAAATACAACAACAATCACTGAAATGTAACTCTCAACAACACTCACTGAAATACAACAACACTCACTGAAATGTAACTCTCAACAACACTCACTGAAATACAACAACACTCACTGAAATGTAACTCTCAACAACACTCACTGAAATACAACAACAATCACTGAAATGTAACTCTCAACAACACTCACTGAAATACAACAACAATCACTGAAATACAACAACACTCACTGAAATACAACAACACTCACTGAAATACAACAACACTCACTGAAATACAACAACACTCACTGAAATACAACAACACTCACTGAAATACAACAACAATCACTGAAATGTAACTCTCAACAACACTCACTGAAATACAACAACAATCACTGAAATACAACAACACTCACTGAAATACAACAACACTCACTGAAATACAACAACACTCACTGAAATACAACAACACTCACTGAAATGTAACTCTCAACAACACTCACTGAAATACAACACCACTCACTGAAATACAACAACACTCACTGAAATACAACAACAATCACTGAAATACAACAACACTCACTGAAATGTAACTCTCAACAACACTCACTGAAATACAACAACAATCACTGAAATACAACAACACTCACTGAAATACAACAACAATCACTGAAATACAACAAAACTCACTGAAATACATCAGAAAAACTCATTGAAATACAACAACAATCACCGAAATACAACAACAATCACTGAAATACAACAACAATCACTGAAATACAACAACACTCACTGAAATACAACAACAATCACTGAAATACAACAACAATCACTGAAATACATCAGAAAAACTCACTGAAATACAACAACACTCACTGAAATACAACAACAATCACTGAAATACAACAACACTCACTGAAATACAACAACACTCACTGAAATACAACAACAATCACTGAAATACAACAAAACTCACTGAAATACAACAACACTCACTGAAATACAACAACACTCACTGAAATACAACAACAACACTCACTGAAATACAACAACAATCACTGAAATACAACAACACTCACTGAAATACAACAAAACTCACTGAAATACAACAACAATCACTGAAATACAACAACAATCACTGAAATACAACAACAATCACTGAAATACAACAAAACTCACTGAAATACAACAACACTCACTGAAATACAATAACACTCACTGAAATACAACAACAACACTCACTGAAATACAACAACAATCACTGAAATACAACAACAACACTCACTGAAATACAACAACAATCACTGAAATACAACAACAACACTCACTGAAATACAACAACAATCACTGAAATACAACAACAACACTCACTGAAATACAACAACAATCACTGAAATACAACAACAACACTCACTGAAATACAACAACAATCACTGAAATACAACAACAATCACTGAAATACATCAGAAAAACTCACTGAAATACAACAACACTCACTGAAATGTAACTCTCAACAACACTCACTGAAATACAACAACACTCACTGAAATACAACAACAATCACTGAAATACAACAACACTCACTGAAATACAACAACAATCACTGAAATACAACAACACTCACTGAAATACAACAAAACTCACTGAAATACAACAACACTCACTGAAATACAACAAAACTCACTGAAATACAACAAAACTCACTGAAATACAACAACAATCACTGAAATACAACAACAATCACTGAAATACAACAACAATCACTGAAATACAACAACAATCACTGAAATACAACAACAATCACTGAAATACAACAACACTCACTGAAATACAACAAAACTCACTGAAATACAACAACAATCACTGAAATACAACAACACTCACTGAAATACAACAACACTCACTGTAATACAACAACACTCACTGTAATGTAACTCTCAACAACATTCACTGAAATGTAACTCTCAACAACATTCACTGAAATATAACTACCAACAACACTCACTGAAATACAACAACACTCACTGAAATACAACAACACTCACTGAAATATAACTTTCAACAACACTCACTGAAATGTAACTCTCAACAACATTCACTGAAATGTAACTCTCAATAACACTCACTGAAATGTAACTCTCAACAACACTCACTGTAATACAACAACACTCACTGTAATACAACAACATTCACTGTAATGTAACTCTCAACAGCATTCACTGAAATGTAACTCTCAACAACATTCACTGAAATATAACTACCAACAACACTCACTGAAATACAACAACACTCACTGAAATACAACAACACTCACTGAAATATAACTTTCAACAACACTCACTGAAATGTAACTCTCAACAACATTCACTGAAATGTAACTCTCAACAACACTCACTGAAATGTAACTCTCAACAACACTCACTGAAATGTAACTCTCAACAACACTCACTGAAATATAACTTTCAACAACACTCACTGAAATGTAACTCTCAACAACACTCACTGAAATACAACAACACTCACTGAAATACAACAACACTCACTGAAATACAACAACACTCACTGAAATACAACAACAATCACTGAAATACAACAACACTCACTGAAATATAACTTTCAACAACACTCACTGAAATGTAACTCTCAACAACAATCACTGAAATACAACAACACTCACTGAAATACAACAACACTCACTGAAATACAACAACACTCACTGAAATACAACAACAATCACTGAAATACAACAACACTCACTGAAATACAACAACAATCACTGAAATACAACAACAATCACTGAAATACAACAACAATCACTGAAATACAACAACAATCACTGAAATACATCAGGAAAAACTCACTGAAATACAACAACACTCACTGAAATACAACAACACTCACTGAAATACATCAGAAAAACTCACTGAAATACAACAACACTCACTGAAATACAACAACAATCACTGAAATACAACAACAATCACTGAAATACATCAGAAAAACTCACTGAAATACAACAACACTCACTGAAATACAACAACACTCACTGAAATGTAACTCTCAACAACACTCACTGAAATACAACAACACTCACTGAAATACAACAACACTCACTGAAATACAACAACAATCACTGAAATACAACAACACTCACTGAAATACAACAACAATCACTGAAATACAACAACAATCACTGAAATACAACAACAATCACTGAAATACAACAACAATCACTGAAATACATCAGAAAAACTCACTGAAATACAACAACACTCACTGAAATACAACAACACTCACTGAAATGTAACTCTCAACAACACTCACTGAAATACAACAACACTCACTGAAATACAACAACACTCACTGAAATACAACAACAATCACTGAAATACAACAACACTCACTGAAATACAACAACAATCACTGAAATACAACAACACTCACTGAAATACAACAACAATCACTGAAATACAACAACACTCACTGAAATACAACAACAATCACTGAAATACAACAACACTCACTGAAATACAACAACACTCACTGAAATACAACAACACTCACTGAAATACAACAACAATCACTGAAATGTAACTCTCAACAACACTCACTGAAATACAACAACACTCACTGAAATACAACAACACTCACTGAAATACAACAACAATCACTGAAATACAACAACAATCACTGAAATGTAACTCTCAACAACACTCACTGAAATACAACAACAATCACTGAAATGTAACTCTCAACAACACTCACTGAAATACAACAACACTCACTGAAATGTAACTCTCAACAACACTCACTGAAATACAACAACACTCACTGAAATGTAACTCTCAACAACACTCACTGAAATACAACAACAATCACTGAAATGTAACTCTCAACAACACTCACTGAAATACAACAACAATCACTGAAATACAACAACACTCACTGAAATACAACAACACTCACTGAAATACAACAACACTCACTGAAATACAACAATACTCACTGAAATACAACAACACTCACTGAAATACAACAACAATCACTGAAATGTAACTCTCAACAACACTCACTGAAATACAACAACACTCACTGAAATACAACAACACTCACTGAAATACAACAACAATCACTGAAATACAACAACAATCACTGAAATGTAACTCTCAACAACACTCACTGAAATACAACAACAATCACTGAAATGTAACTCTCAACAACACTCACTGAAATACAACAACACTCACTGAAATGTAACTCTCAACAACACTCACTGAAATACAACAACACTCACTGAAATGTAACTCTCAACAACACTCACTGAAATACAACAACAATCACTGAAATGTAACTCTCAACAACACTCACTGAAATACAACAACAATCACTGAAATACAACAACACTCACTGAAATACAACAACACTCACTGAAATACAACAACACTCACTGAAATACAACAACACTCACTGAAATACAACAACACTCACTGAAATACAACAACAATCACTGAAATGTAACTCTCAACAACACTCACTGAAATACAACAACAATCACTGAAATACAACAACACTCACTGAAATACAACAACACTCACTGAAATACAACAACACTCACTGAAATACAACAACACTCACTGAAATGTAACTCTCAACAACACTCACTGAAATACAACACCACTCACTGAAATACAACAACACTCACTGAAATACAACAACAATCACTGAAATACAACAACACTCACTGAAATGTAACTCTCAACAACACTCACTGAAATACAACAACAATCACTGAAATACAACAACACTCACTGAAATACAACAACAATCACTGAAATACAACAAAACTGACTGAAATACATCAGAAAAACTCATTGAAATACAACAACAATCACCGAAATACAACAACAATCACTGAAATACAACAACAATCACTGAAATACAACAACACTCACTGAAATACAACAACAATCACTGAAATACAACAACAATCACTGAAATACATCAGAAAAACTCACTGAAATACAACAACACTCACTGAAATACAACAACAATCACTGAAATACAACAACACTCACTGAAATACAACAACACTCACTGAAATACAACAACAATCACTGAAATACAACAAAACTCACTGAAATACAACAACACTCACTGAAATACAACAACACTCACTGAAATACAACAACAACACTCACTGAAATACAACAACAATCACTGAAATACAACAACACTCACTGAAATACAACAAAACTCACTGAAATACAACAACAATCACTGAAATACAACAACAATCACTGAAATACAACAACAATCACTGAAATACAACAAAACTCACTGAAATACAACAACACTCACTGAAATACAATAACACTCACTGAAATACAACAACAACACTCACTGAAATACAACAACAATCACTGAAATACAACAACAACACTCACTGAAATACAACAACAATCACTAAAATACAACAACAACACTCACTGAAATACAACAACAATCACTGAAATACAACAACAACACTCACTGAAATACAACAACAATCACTGAAATACAACAACAACACTCACTGAAATACAACAACAATCACTGAAATACAACAACAATCACTGAAATACATCAGAAAAACTCACTGAAATACAACAACACTCACTGAAATGTAACTCTCAACAACACTCACTGAAATACAACAACACTCACTGAAATACAACAACAATCACTGAAATACAACAACACTCACTGAAATACAACAACACTCACTGAAATACAACAACAATCACTGAAATACAACAAAACTCACTGAAATACAACAACACTCACTGAAATACAACAACACTCACTGAAATACAACAACAACACTCACTGAAATACAACAACAATCACTGAAATACAACAACACTCACTGAAATGCAACAAAACTCACTGAAATACAACAACAATCACTGAAATACAACAACAATCACTGAAATACAACAACAATCACTGAAATACAACAAAACTCACTGAAATACAACAACACTCACTGAAATACAACAACACTCACTGAAATACAACAACAACACTCACTGAAATACAACAATAATCACTGAAATACAACAACAATCACTGAAATACAACAACAATCACTGAAATACAACAACAATCACTGAAATACAACAACAATCACTGAAATACAACAACAATCACTGAAATACAACAAAACTCACTGAAATACAACAAAACTCACTGAAATACAACAAAACTCACTGAAATACAACAACAATCACTGAAATACAAAACTCACTGAAATACAACAAAACTCACTGAAATACAACAACAATCACTGAAATACAACAAAACTCACTGAAATACAACAACACTCACTGAAATACAACAACAATCACTGAAATACAACAAAACTCACTGAAATACATCAGAAAAACTCACTGAAATACAACAACACTCACTGAAATACAACAACACTCACTGAAATACAACAACACTCACTGAAATACAACAACACTCACTGAAATACAACAACAATCACTGAAATACAACAAAACTCACTGAAATACAACAACACTCACTGAAATACAACAACACTCACTGAAATACAACAACAATCACTGAAATACAACAAAACTCACTGAAATACAACAACAATCACTGAAATACAACAACAATCACTGAAATACAACAACAATCACTGAAATACAACAAAACTCACTGAAATACAACAACAATCACTGAAATACAACAAAACTCACTGAAATACAACAAAACTCACTGAAATACAACAACACTCACTGAAATACAACAACACTCACTGAAATACAACAACAACACTCACTGAAATACAACAACAATCACTGAAATACAACAACAATCACTGAAATACAACAACAATCACTGAAATACAACAACAATCACTGAAATACAACAACAATCACTGAAATACAACAACAATCACTGAAATACAACAAAACTCACTGAAATACAACAAAACTCACTGAAATACAACAAAACTCACTGAAATACAACAACAATCACTGAAATACAACAAAACTCACTGAAATACAACAAAACTCACTTAAATACAACAACAATCACTGAAATACAACAAAACTCACTGAAATACAACAACACTCACTGAAATACAACAACAATCACTGAAATACAACAAAACTCACTGAAATACATCAGAAAAACTCACTGAAATACAACAACACTCACTGAAATACAACAACACTCACTGAAATACAACAACACTCACTGAAATACAACAACACTCACTGAAATACAACAACAATCACTGAAATACAACAAAACTCACTGAAATACAACAACACTCACTGAAATACAACAACACTCACTGAAATACAACAACAATCACTGAAATACAACAAAACTCACTGAAATACAACAACAATCACTGAAATACAACAACAATCACTGAAATACAACAACAATCACTGAAATACAACAAAACTCACTGAAATACAACAACAATCACTGAAATACAACAAAACTCACTGAAATACAACAAAACTCACTGAAATACAACAACACTCACTGAAATACAACAACACTCACTGAAATACAACAACAACACTCACTGAAATACAACAACAATCACTGAAATACAACAACAATCACTGAAATACAACAACAATCACTGAAATACAACAACAATCACTGAAATACAACAACAATCACTGAAATACAACAACAATCACTGAAATACAACAAAACTCACTGAAATACAACAAAACTCACTGAAATACAACAAAACTCACTGAAATACAACAACAATCACTGAAATACAACAAAACTCACTGAAATACAACAAAACTCACTTAAATACAACAACAATCACTGAAATACAACAAAACTCACTGAAATACAACAACAATCACTGAAATACAACAACAATCACTGAAATACATCAGAAAAACTCACTGAAATATAACTCTCAACAACACTCACTGAAATACAACAAAACTCACTGAAATACAACACACAATCAGTGGAACACAAATCACAATAATCACTTAAAATAAGCAACTACACACAAGAATTACGCAAATATAAATATCAAATACACTCAGTGAAAAAGGAGTTTTAAACAGCAACTCAAAAGCAAGATAAATGTTCAATAAACTTATCAACAGCAAACATATACACAGACAGCACACCGTAGTCATACACACGTTCAGATTATTGACTTCATAGAACACATGTAAACTGCATTCTGTGCTCACGCGATCCCCAAGCTTCACCTATCCCACCTTCTCCTCATAACTGCGCCAAAACATTTGCCTTGATTACACACTTGAGTGGCCTACTCTTTCTTATGCACCACCCATTCCCATTCCACGCCCACACACGTCGATTCAAGACCTCCTAAATATTTAAATCCTATTTGAACCTTTCGACAACAGAGTTAAAATTTAACAGATCTGAGCAGGCTCCACCCTAGCGGAGGCTCTGCTTGGGATAGCTAGTCTCAATGTATGACTTAAAATTTGACTTTATAGCCAGGTCGGCAGTCTCATTTTTCAGGACGATATATCTTTGGTGGTCCACAGGGGCCCGTTCGTGGTCGCAAAGAGGGCCCATAAAGGTGCTGTCAAGTACAGTCGAAATCAAGCGCAAACTTTAGCGCATTTATCACGAGTGTTTGCAATCGTTTTTAATCTGACATTCCCTGGAAGTGGGTCTAATGTAGGTAGGCTTAAGCTATGACGTGCCCAGATAGATAAGGGCCGCGTGCTGTGTACTCAAAACGGTCGCTGGTATGGTTATATTGTTGTATGCAAAGTTCCGATAGTAGAATTGTAATTTCCATGTTTTTTTTTCCTCTCATGTTTGACATTTCTTTTTTTCTTTTACTTTTTTTAAGATAGTATCGTGTTTCTACACATCAACTCATAGGTTGAATAAGACCATCTCTATGTTATTGTTTTGTTATTGATATGTTATTGTTTTGTTATTGATATGTTATTGTTTTGTTATTGATATGTTATTGTTTTGTTATTGATATGTTATTGTTTTGTTATTGATATGTTATTGTTTTGTTATTGATATGTTATTGTTTTGTTATTGATATGTTATTGTTTTGTTATTGATATGTTATTGTTTTGTTATTGATATGTTATTGTTTTGTTATTGATATGTTATTGTTTTGTTATTGATATGTTATTGTTTTGTTATTGATATGTTATTGTTTTGTTATTGATATGTTATTGTTTTGTTATTGATATGTTATTGTTTTGTTATTGATATGTTATTGTTTTGTTATTGATATGTTATTGTTTTGTTATTGATATGTTATTGTTTTGTTATTGATATGTTATTGTTTTGTTATTGATATGTTATTGTTTTGTTATTGATATGTTATTGTTTTGTTATTGATATGTTATTGTTTTGTTATTGATATGTTATTGTTTTGTTATTGATATGTTATTGTTTTGTTATTGATATGTTATTGTTTTGTTATTGATATGTTATTGTTTTGTTATTGATATGTTATTGTTTTGTTATTGATATGTTATTGTTTTGTTATTGATATGTTATTGTTTTGTTATTGATATGTTATTGTTTTGTTATTGATATGTTATTGTTTTGTTATTGATATGTTATTGTTTTGTTATTGATATGTTATTGTTTTGTTATTGATATGTTATTGTTTTGTTATTGATATGTTATTGTTTTGTTATTGATATGTTATTGTTTTGTTATTGATATGTTATTGTTTTGTTATTGATATGTTATTGTTTTGTTATTGATATGTTATTGTTTTGTTATTGATATGTTATTGTTTTGTTATTGATATGTTATTGTTTTGTTATTGATATGTTATTGTTTTGTTATTGATATGTTATTGTTTTGTTATTGATTTGTTATTGTTTTGTTATTGATATGTTATTGTTTTGTTATTGATATGTTATTGTTTTGTTATTGATATGTTATTGTTTTGTTATTGATATGTTATTGTTTTGTTATTGATATGTTATTGTTTTGTTATTGATATGTTATTGTTTTGTTATTGATATGTTATTGTTTTGTTATTGATATGTTATTGTTTTGTTATTGATATGTTATTGTTTTGTTATTGATATGTTATTGTTTTGTTATTGATATGTTATTGTTTTGTTATTGATTTGTTATGTTATTGTTTTTCTAGATTATACTATTTATGATATTTTATGGTTAGGGCAGATTACTATTGTCTATCCCCGGTTGAATGATGGTCAGAATATCCACATTTGCCGTTTAGCGTAGGTCACTTTGAGCTTTAGTTGTCTATCCAAGGCCAGATGTATCGCCATGGCTGCGTCGAATCCGCATTTTTTTCAGGATTGTCTTAATGTTATCTATCCATCTTTTTCCAGGTCTTTGTTTCCGGATACTATTATGTTGTATGCTCTTCTCAGTAGTTGGTTATGGTTCATTCTCGAAAGATGTCCAACCGTTTTATTTCCTGTTCATGGATGTATTATGTGCATGGTCTTATAGCTATTATTCCCCTCATTTGATAGGGCAGATTACAACACTAAGGCTAACGTTGTTATGACCAACGATCGAGGCAAATGTACTTTTTACCTCCTTAGATGGTTCGGCGCCCAATCTCATTTATTTGTAGTCTCCCCCCTCCCTAAGAGAATTATGTGTCCTACAAGGCGATACTGTCTACGATGACAATATCAGGTCTAGTGGAATACAACGACGTTAGAGTTTAACAAATTACGATCAATTAATATCATAGCCCAGGATTGTCCATCTTGAAGAAAACAATGACCCACATTGTATATCATTTATAACCTGCGTCCCTCACTCGTCTTGAGTGGACTTCTACAATGCATACAGTAACAGTTACAATATTTCATTACGTATGCTGTTTGTTATGTTAGCAATTACAGGGAGTCTTGTTACACGCATTATAACTACAGATCGCTGTGTCATAGTATTCGCCACGACGTGTTCATGAATTATTTTTGCTACCGAAAGATAAGCATCCAATACCATTCCTGGTTTCAATAGATGTATTGAACTATTGTTGTTATATTTAACTCCTAGATTATAAATTATAAAATAACAAATTATTATTGTGAGTGATTACTGGTCACAACTGGCACTAATAACATCTGTTTAGAAGATAGTGGTTGGTGACACCTACAATTTGATCAATGGACACTGTCGAGGACGAATGTATTAGGTTATTACCAGAAAATAAACGGCGACACAACACATTTCCATTTTCTAAACTTCATAACTTCATCCTGCTGGAAATCTAGTGAGGCAATTTTGTCCTGCTACAGGAGAAAACCTTCGGTAGTTTGAGAATGAACGGTGAAGAAGAAGAAGAATGGTCAATGGACAATCCACGAGAACCACAGAAAACATATTATATAATACTCAAAGTCCAATAAAATTGTGGTCATAAGAGACAGTTCTAACGCTACTCGAACTAACTCGAGAGCTTTGATTTGTGGGCTGGTGACCACTTAATAGATCATTTCAGAAATCCATATCAATTTAGCATTCAGAGAAGAAAGAATGTTTTTATTTTATAATAACTTCTTCTTCTTCTGCGTTCAGTATCTGTGGTCATGCTATACCGCCAGGCCTGTCGTCAAGACGAAGTCCACTGTCTTCTTCAGGTCAGAGCGGCTGCCCCATAGCTTTTGCCTCAAGTCTGAATCCTCTGGCCAAGTCTGCTGTCTCTGCTCTTTGTATGTTGGGCAGTCCTGAAGTATGTGTTCCGGGGTCTGGGTTCCGGATCCACATGGACATTCATATGTGTATGAGATCCTTAATCGGTAAAGGTGACCCAAAAGTTTGCAGTGGCCTGTTCTAAGGCGAAATATTGTGGTCTGTTGATATCTTAGGAGAAGATGTATTGCATCATGTTCGCATTCCTCTTCCATTTGTTTCTTCCACTTTGCTGTGTATGTGTTGCGGATTATTGTTTTTACTTCTCCGTAAGACAGTGGGTGTCTGTGTTGCTCCATTTCGCTTCCTGCCTTTGACAGCGCATAAGCTTTGTCATTTCCCATGATTCCACAGTGTGATGGTATCCACTGAAGGGCAATAGCTGTTGATTTTGGGATCTGTCTTAGCTCATGTTTGATGTTGTTTATTTATAATAACTAAAAATGTATTTCTCTGTTTATTTATTGTATGATTATATTACATTTCATAATATTTGCTTTGTTTAATATTAAATATGCGAGTACTTCTATATAATTACTTCTACATTTGTCCTCGATCTTATGTGAAATATTCTTTTCAGAACCTGGTCTTCCTTATGGATTCTCTGAACAATCCACGATTCTGGGTGAAATGACCTGACCTGTTTAGGCAATCTGATATATCACTGAATCATCGTCGTCTTAGGTGCCCTCTTCCTAAGCTGCCGTTAACTCTTTTAATCTCGTTAACTATTCATCTTTCCATGCTGTTATGTCTATTTAAATAACCACAGAAATACATTCTTGTTAGGATGTTGTAAAGGAGCCAGCCCTCTTCGACGTTTACTGATCGTAACATTTCTAGATTTCTTTTTTTTTTAGCAACGGTACACTACACGAGTAACGAGCTTAGTAATTCTATTGTGTCCGCGATATGCTAAAATAAAAAGACACATTAGGCCACCATAGCAAATACTGGAAGAAAACAATCAAGATTTTTAGGGTGTGTGATGAGAGGGACAGAATTGGAAGATTTGAAAAGAACAGGTATGATTTAAGGAAGAACGACATGGGACGACACACACATACTTTACTATATTGATTGTGGTGTGCTATGAGATTATGTCACAAACTGAACATATTAACAACACAATGTACAGCTTTCTTAAGAAAAATGAAACCTGTTCGTAATGCGCTCCATTTTCTCAATATTAGCAGCATTCTCGTCGCAGAAGACACTTTAAGCAACATTCTTGAAACATTCAGAACCTGGAAAAAGAGAATCGAAGCACACCGTTTTGAATATAATATATATTTTTTCTGATATTATTTTATATTTTTTTTATATATAAAATGCAAATAATAACCAGTATACAGCAATACAAACACAATATATATCAAGTCACATATTCTTTCCAGAACATTGTCTCCGTCATGGATATTCTGAACGCCTCTCTGTCCCAGGCAAGCTGGTCTGTATTGGCGAAATACACACGTACACACACACTCATATATATATATATATATATATTATATTATCCTCTTCTTCTCTCCGGACACTCTTCCCTCCAGAATCAGCCTCTCGATATCATCATGGCGCATTAAGCGTCCAAAATACCCCATCTTCCTTCTTATGACAATCAATATAAGGTATATAATTGCGTGAAATGTAACAACAATTGTACTTACGTAAAACACAGGTTTTTTTCTAACAGTTTCACTCAGACACGACGTACTACCCCTAAAACTAGTTGGTAATGATGTGCACACAAGAAACCATACACATTACAATACACAAAACATATTCAACGTTTCAACCAATAGGTCTTTATCAAGATACGCACACAACATCAAAAGACTTCCTTCTTATGATGGTATTTAGAAGCCAACTTTTATTTAGTTTTAGTAATTTAAAAAGGTCAGTGTTCTTTTTTTTTCTTTGTCCATGATATTCATAGGATATTTATGTAGCAATTCATTTCAAATGAATGTATTCTGTATAATAGCGTCTTGTTTAAAGTCCAAGTAACCACTGAGAAAACACATAATCTCTAAAGGGTTACTTTCGTGTTGTTATTGTGACAAACAAATTACTGCAGAAAATGTTTAATACTTGAGAATTACGATTTAAATATTATGACAGACCCTAGGACAGATTCCACGTATTTCCAAGAACAAAAATGTAAACATAGATACTAAAGTTGCATTATACAAGACTATTATTATTCCATCACTATGCTACCAGTGCCAAACCTGGACATTGACAGCACAAGAGAAAAGAAAAATAGTGACAAGAGAAATGACATGTCTACGAAGAATACTCGGAGTGTCATTAAGAATTAGAAACGATAACATCAGACAGATAACCAAAACAATACCAGTATTGGAACACATCAAAAGACAACAGATCAAACGGTTTTCACACGCTTTCAGACTACCAACAGATAGCATGCCACAAATGGCCATGACACATAGACGTAACGGTTATAAAGCCAGAGGCAGACCATGTAAAATATTTATCACAGAAATCAAAGAAGTCACAAGAACAGGCTTATAAATAGCACACATGAAGGTCATCTCTAGAGAACTCTTCCACCCCTGACGCCGCAAGGCAAACATGGGCCACAACGTATAGATAGACATATTTGGAATAAGTGAATGTAGATGGATAGGTTCATACAAGAAATATCTACAAACTGAACACAAACACACATACTATACTCTGGTAGCGCTGACGACCTTCATTCAGAAGACGTCGCTGTCTTGAGTATTTTCAAAACTGCAATTTCTCTATCACCTACGAACCAATCAACGAGAAATTAATTTCAGCTGACTATCAGACACGATTCTTTAATTTGACAATGGTTCATTGTTATTCACCAACTGACGATGCCGCTAATGGTACAAGGATACATTTTATAAAATATTTCTAAACAAGATCAACAAAATACAAAAGCATGGCACCATAGTGATATTGGGCGATTTCAATGCCAAGGTAGGAAACAACAACGGTGGAATACAAAGACATCTTGATATTTATGATACAGAAGATATGTATCCTAATGGCGAAAGAGTAAAAGAGCAGTGTGAAATGTCCAACCCTGTTAGGACACCATCTTTCCTTATAAGGAAACACACAAAACATCAATTTTCCTGATGACAAAACCAGAGTCAGATTAAAACGTCTGTATTAGCAACAAATTAGGATTGTTCTGAGCATGAAACGATGAGGCAGACATATTGGCCAGAGGAAACAACACTGGAATCAAAGCTCTATGGGACACTGTATGAACTACAAAAGAAAGTGCGTTTTATTAAGGAGACAGTATTACAGATATAGACATGTTTCAAGTGAACGAACGAAGAAGAAGAAGCAACAATTTTTTTACATCAGGAGGCGATGTAAGAGCTTATAGTGGGGCAGATATTGGCAGTAATCTGATTTGCACAACTGAAGATGACATTAAAAAGGGTATAACAGCAAAATATAAACTGGAAAATAGATATATAGAAACTACTCACATGCCATTTACGAGCAGAAAATAATTTCAAGATAGTTTAGAATTGGAAAATGGATGTATTAAGACTAAATATAGGTAACTTGCGGGCAGAATATAATTTCAAGATAAATAATTGTTTCGCAGCTTTATTCAAAATAAACTCTAATACCTGACCATTTCAATGGACAGGTATTGGGAACAATACAGAACAGCGACAACTGAAGCAGCAATCTATTGCATGATACTTCCAGAGGCGAAAGGAAAAGTAATGAAAACTTTGAGAAAATTCAAGAACGGAAAACAACAAAATTATATCTCAGTGTGGCAAAGATACCTGCCATATAGGAATTTTGCTAGAAGACATAAACATTGCTAACTATCTGTCTATATATTTATCGGTATATTTGACCTGTCTTTTACAGAATGTTTTTCCATGATTAGTCTTTCAAAACCAATGTGTCTGAAATTTAATAGTCTGCAGTTTTTTTGTTTGTTTTGTTGTTGATGGTATTGAGAAGCCAGTCTTCTTCCATGTTCATATCTTTGCGGACATCTGTGCAGGTTCATTTTCTGTCCGTGATATTTTTAGAACATTTCTGTAACATTGAATTTCGAATGTCGATATTTTATTTTTCATTGCAGATATAATCCCTCACGTTTCACAGTGTTTCTAATGAAATGATTACAGATTCTTACAAGTTTTAACTTTGTTTCTTTTATTTGACCCTTGCCTAGACCTTTGTCTTTTTTTTTAACATTCTTAATAAAACATGTGAAATCAAGCACTTATTGATGATTTAGTCAAATCTGCTGAAAATGCAAAACAAGTAGAGAATGCTTATATGCTGCACATGCTTATACCAGATCACAAGACAGTTCTGCAATATACCATACTTTGCAAACGCATCTATCAGAGATAAATACTACAACTTATTCATTGCAGAAAAAGAAAACATGCAGCGGTGGGCAGAACATTTTACAGAGGTCTTCACTACACAACTTTAACGCAACTTGTCTCCGAAAAGTTATAACCATCAGATTGCAAGGCAAGATTCCGAATACCTGTCTTTGACAGATCTGGTATCCCTAGCATCCACACTATTCTGATGCAGACACAGATTCGTTTAACAAGTCATCTGGTACGTATGTCAGATTATCAACTGCCAAAGATATTTCTCTATGGTGAGTTGCAGAAGGGTGGCCAAAAGAAGCACTACAATGACTCGTTAAAGACCTCACTGAAAGTCTTCGAAATAGACCAAGATACATGGAAGAACTTGCACAAAATAGAGCTACAGAATAATTTACTGTTAAACAAGGCTGAAGTGAAAACATTAGAAATGCAGCAGCTCCACAGCGGGGAGTAGCTAGAAAGTCACGGGTAGACCAAAAAATAATCTACAGTGGTCATTTCTGCCCAAATTGTCCAATGACTTTTGCGGTCCGACTAGGGCCTATTTAATTTACAAACTCGCAAACTATTTCATTTACCGTCTACACACTCGCAATCAAGAACTTAACTCTGATTAAATTGTCAAAAGAGGATGTAACAAATGGTCATCATCACTTGTGATGGGTGAACAACAACAGCAAACACTAACTATGAAATTAATAAACGCAAGACAAATGTATGAACATAGCAAGCGTATGTCAGAATAAAGAAATGCATCCATAAACACACCAAACATCTATAGTCAAACAAAGATGTCAATACAAACACCCACAATGAAAAATACATGTCAATAAAAACATGCACATTGACCACGAGATGTGAACACAAATGTCTACAAACAGAGAAGTCAATACAAGAACACGGAGAAGTCAATGCGCACACTCACAGAGAGATCACTACAAACTCATGCACTCAGACAGATATATATATATATATATATATCATGTGTTTTCCAAGTGCCAACATTGTATGGATGTATACTTAGCCTTGAAACAATACAGTATCCAGAATTAATTCATTTGAAATGATGTGCTACAGACATATCCTACGAATATCATTGCCAGAGAAAAAAGAAGAAAATAGAAATTTTTAAATTACTGAAATTAAATGAAGGGTGGCTACCCAGGGAATACCAGCATAGGAAGAAAATTATAGTATTTTGGCCACTTAAAGCGACATGATGGTATTGAAAGGCTGAGTCTAGAGGACTGAGTGCCAGGCGAGAGAAGAAGAGGGTGACCAAGTAGACTGTGGACCAACGATATCGAAGAATGAATAAACATGTCTCTAGGCAATGCACGCCTGCTTCTCCAAGACAGAGAGGCGCTGAGAGAGAGAGAGAGAGAATGCACGTATGAAAAAACGAACCATGTTCTTTGTTGTAGGTTTTCTGTGAAATATTTTTCGATATATTTGTGTGTTACCTTATTTGTAATACATGTCTCCATGCTCATTTTAGGACTTATATCTAAATATTATAATTAATCAATAATTAATTTAAATATTCATTGAAAAAATGCATTCATATTTAAATTGATAAATGATGAATATAAACTGATGCACATAGCAAATACAAACAATCAAATATGGGGGATACGGGTTTCACACAAGAACCACAAAAATTACCAATCTTATCCAGCAATATGGTGTTAGGTTCTGTTACAGTCTTCCATTATTTCAACAACAACATCTCTAGTCAAACGGAAAAAGTCATTTCATTATCTTTGTAATTCATGACTCGTTTGTCAATATGTAAACACTGACTTGTCAAAAATATATTCACATTTCATCGTCTTTTTTCTACACGTAGAAACGGTTCCTGTCTCACTTATAATGATGTTTGAGTAATTTAGTGTATCAAAATTCACAGTGAATTTATCCAGCATACATTTATCTCAATAATACCTTGTATCATTATCATTATTGTCTCTTTTCAATTATAATTATATGTAGGGCGTATCTACTCGTTCCAGTAGGATCCTTTACGGATTGATTCATTATGCAGTTTATTTCCCAGTCTACACAGCTGATAAAGGAAATCCACAGTTTCAAATCAGAATAATGATTGGCAATATTAATATGCGATTACGAGTTGAATTCTGCCGCTCTATATATATAGGCCTATAAGTATATATAACTGGTTAAGTCTTTTGTTTTCAATATATATGTAATATATATATATATATATATATATATATATATATATATATATATATATATATATATATATATATATATATATATATATCTACGCTGAAAGGCAACAAAGGGTTTAGTGAATAGATATATAATATCACGTATTATAGCGAGTTAAATAATGTGGTTTTACACAACAAATCGCAGGTGTACTTCCGGGACAAGAAATTGAGCAACGATAGCATTAATGTTACCTTTCATGTTGTAAAAGGGGACTAATGAGGATATGGGGGGTTTTGACTGGTCAATACTATAAAGGGTTTAAGTGATCTAGAAACCATCTTGAAGTCGAATGTGCCAGACCTAAAGGTGCATACATCGCAGAACAGCTGCAAAGCACGATAAAATGCACTCTCTTCTTGGCTCAACACATTTGTAAATTTCTGGAGTGTGAGAACAAGCGCAGAGCAAATATGACAGTAATTAGTTCATGTTTAGTAGTTTTTCCTTGTATACTACACTAAGGGATACAACCAATAAAATATAGATAACAAAAAAACAACCCGGACAAGACGATGGATGGACACACATATTTGGGATATAGGCCACATACAAGCTTGCTTGGCTGGCAACATGACATTCCTATTACTCAGAGATTCTAGGACCTTAATTTGGTCTAGAAAAAAGGATGTGCTATTGTAGTTTATCGTATACATTTCCTAATATTTGTGATGCAACAAATCAACGATACAACTAAATTCGAATATTGCTTGCTGCTGAAAGAAGGAATTGGAGGATCACGGAGGTCGCGGTGACTGGTTACCAGAACTATGACCATTATTATTGTTTTATGGATTTTCTTCTTCACAGTTCATTCTCAAATTCCCACTGGATCTCTCTTGTAGCAGGACAACATTCTCAAACTCCCGCTAGATCTCTCTTGTAGCAGGACAACATTCTCAAACTCCCACTGGATCTCTCTTGTAGCAGGACAATGGGGTCTACTAGGTTTTCAGCAGGATGTAATCTAACGAATTAAAATGTTTTGTGTCGTCGTCTTATTTGAGTCAATGATCCGACATATCTATCTTTAGAGTGTTGTTTATTATTAAAATCTATTATGTAATGAAATTTGACTAACGATCGAAGTTCAAGGATGCCTACATCAACATAACACGTACATTTTACTTAATCAAAGGTTGAAAGAGGAGTACATTTTGTCTGCGTAGCGCAGTGGTTAGCGCACTGGCTTCGCATATGAGTGGTCCTGGGTTCATTCCCATGTTGAGACGGAAATGTTTTTCAGATCGCAAAAGCTCCCAGGTCGACCCAGCCTTAAATGGGTACCGGATTAATCCGGGAAGTAGAGACTGCGAGGGAGAGGAGATGGCTACCGCCCTCATTTGCAGAGCCTCTGAAATGTGATATCGCTAACATCTCACACCCCTACGGCATTAATAAATGCTATGGGTTACTTTACTTACTCACATTTTGTCATATTTGGAGGTACGTGTTATTTTGCTACTAAAAACTGAGATCGATTGTTTGATTATATGCATTGGATTTGGTTTTTTTAACTCAGCCTACTTGTTTATGGTAAGAAGCACTGATAAAAGCATTAAACTCACTTTTGCGGTACAACAGAATATTCCAAAACTCAGGATGCTCTCTATTTTAAAAGGCAAAGCATGAAAATGGGTAATGAGTTTTGTTAATTACTAGAAACACACATAATAACACACACAAATCGACGTTAAACCTAAAGGTCTTTATAAAGCCTACCTCAACACACAAAAACAACGTGAGAGTGTGACTTTGCGAGTATTGTTAATGTTCTTGTTTCTTAAAATATGAAATCTGATTAATATCTCTACAAGTTTATGTTAGATTTCACTAAACAAGGTACAGATAACATTAAGAAAAGTGTTCTTACATTATTTGATACTGTCTCCCCAAGCATCAGGTCGTTCCAAACATGAATTCAACTCACATGATCAAATAACTAATGGGATAGGCAGTGGAAATATATTTTTACGAAATATCACAATATTCAGGGAGGATTATATTCACACTCTGAAAGGAGGGTTTTATTCACACTCTACGGAGAAGTTTGTATTCGCACTCTGTATGGAGGATTATATTCACACTTTGGAGGAAGAGTTACATTCACACTGAAGTAAGAATTGTTTTCACAACTCTGAAGGAAGGATTATATTCATACTCTAAAGGAATGACTATATTCATACTCTGCACTGAGGGCTATATCCAGACATTTGCAGGGACGATTATATTCACACTCTGCTGTGAGATTTATATTCACACTCTGAAAGGAATATTTTATTCACACTCTGCTGGGAAGTTTATATTCACACTCTGCTGGAAAGATTTTATTCACACTCTGAAGGAAAGATTATATTCACACTTTGGCTGTGAGATCTCGCCTTTGTGTTGCGGGTATCTGAATGGGTGGGGGTGGCACAGAATAGTAACAGTTACCTGCCATGCACATACTCTACAACCGCATTGAGACTAAGAGATTTTGGGGGGAAGATGGCTGTACCATACAATAGAATTTCAAAGTAATCAATAGGCCATACTGAAGTCGGATGTGCTAAGCCGAAAGGCGCAGATACATAGTTTATCTGTAAATCATGATACACATTCCGATCTCCGGACTACATTCTACTAATCACAAGAATTTAGAGAGCCAATGCCGAAGAAGAAGGATGTAAGATCATGCACGCCTGTGTGTTGTCAGGGCCCGAGAGGGGAGCAAAGAATAACGACACTGGTTACATACCCTGCATGTCGTGCGAGGCGACTAAGAAGGTTATGGGATGGAGTTAGCTTTCCCATCCTATATACATTCTTTCCCAAAGTCATCATGAAGTCGGATGTGTCATGCCGAAAGGCGCATATATCACAGAAATGGTGTAAACTATGACATAACGCATTCCGCTCTACGGACTACATCCTGATAATCTGCAAGAGTTTGAGACTGAACGCAGAAGAAGAATATAAAATCATATGAATAACAACCATCATTATGTGGTTGAAATCTCATACTAGTGTATAGAAGTCGGTACTGTCGTGACGAGAAGCTAGTTGTGAACTTGATCAGGATCTTATCTCAATTATTATAACATTGAGTTCAGAGAGTATTTCACTAGAATATAGTTATACACTTGAGCTTAACTCAAATATTATAACCCTGATGTCAGAGAGTATTTCACTAGAATATAGTTATACACTTGAGCTTAACTCATATATTATAACCCTGATGTCACAGAGTATTTCACTAGAAGCCAGATGTGAACTTGATCATCTCATCTAGTATAACCCTGAGAACAGAGAGATTTTCACGAGAATCTAGTTGTGAACTTGAACTTATCTCATGTAACATTGAGTTCAAAGAGTATTTTGTTCTGTCCTTCAAATCGAGTTAACTACTTGTAATTTGATAAGACTTTGCTTTGGCATTATTTTACTGCAACCTTCTCTGTGTTCCGTTCATGGAATATACGTTTTACTGTATATTGTTAAGGATACATTACTATTATCATGGAAGACAATGGTTCATGATTGCGTTGGGTAACCCTCATAACTATAGGGTAACTTCAGATTTATGTAGGTGTATAAAGCAGATTGTATGAAGGGCATTATCTTATTGTGAAATAAAAGTTGTAAAATCTGATACAGGGCTATAGAAGTTTCAAGTACACATATGCTGCTTGGCTTAGTCACCTTGTACCGCACAATACATATTAAAATGCGCACTAATTTATTTCAGATAGCTGTCATCACATCTCTCAAGTATAGTATTTATTCTTGGATAATAAATGAAAACTGGAAACATAAGCTAGAAAGGTTGCAAAGGAGTTGGTCGGTGGGGGCTGTCTTTTTGCAGGAATTTGAAATCATGCTGTATTCTGGTCGTTCTGCCAGTGACAACTTTCCTATCTTTCGTCAGGCTAAAGAGTATCTGTGGTACGCCGTGAAGGTTTATCGTACACTATGTCCTTCCAGTTCGTGGTACTTATGTCACATGGTAGATTGACATTATAATGGCCTTACACTGCAGTTGGAGGAAAAAGATGTGAAATTCAGAAATACCTGTTAAATGTTGCAGCAAAATACAAAAACAGTAAATATGTCAGCAGAAACAACGACATTTCGACTAAAAATTCTTTATTAGCACAAAATCGATCAACATGACAAAATATGGAGAAAAAGAGCTTGGAGATGAAAGACGATGACATACAATACTTGTCAACATCCAGGACGGACTAAGGAGTCAGCATGATTAAATAAGAAACAAACTGTCAAAGATTAGCAGTGCACAAGACAACGGGCAGATTTCACCTGGAAAGAAAACGTGTGTCGGTAAGAACAATGAAAAAAGTCATTGCAGACTTTAAACAAATTTGCAAAAATGCAAAAAAATAAAGGCACGGTGAAATTATTTACTGTAAAGGTAGCAGACAAACTTTACTAGAATTCTGGAAACTTCACAGGGAAATGAACCGCACAGCAGCCACAAATCTCAATGTCTTTTAGAAGGATGATTCACGACACCAACTAGCAACTGATGGGCACAAGGGAAGAGTACTTCTTGACATACATCTTCAGCAGATTAGCCAGGGTGATATTGAACAATGCACGACAATATTAAATATTTTAACGTCAAAAAAGGACACACATGTCAATGAGAACAAGCTATTTGATGTTGAGAAGGTGTGACTTTCTGTCAGTGGCATCTGATGAATCTAAGGGACTGATTGATTAAGGTACAGCAAGTGTAAGGGCATCAGAGACGAGATACAGCTACTTTACACCCCCCCCCCCTTTACAGAACACGGCAAAGACGCACCGACATAAAAGGATATCCCATTATTAACCTGCAAAACGTACGAAATGTTTCTAGATAAATCTATTGCTAGACATGTAGATAAAACTATTGCTAGACATGTAGATAAAACTATTGCTAGACATGTAGATAAAACTGTCGCTAGACGTGTAAATAAAACTGTCGATTGACGTGTAGATAAAACTGTCTCTAGACGTGTAGATAAAACTATTACTAGACGTGTAGATAAAACTATTACTAGACGTGTAGATAAAACTATTACTAGACGTGTAGATAAAACTATTACTAGACGTGTAGATAAAACTATTACTAGACGTGTAGATAAAACTATTACTAGACGTGTAGATAAAACTGTCTCTAGACGTGTAGATAAAACTGTCTCTAGACGTGTAAATAAAACTGTCGATTGACGTGTAGATAAAACTATTACTAGACGTGTAGATAAAACTGTCTCTAGACGTGTAGATAAAACTGTCGCTAGACGTGTAGATAAAACTGTCGCTATAGGTATAGATAAAAATGTCGCTAAACCTGTAGATAACACTGTCGCTAGACGTGTAGATAAAACTGTCGCTAGACGTGTAGATAAAACTGTCTCTAGTCGTGTAGATAAGACTGTCGCTATACGTATAGATAACAATGTCGCTAGACGTGTAGATAAAACTGTCGCTAGACATGTAGATAAAACTGTCTCTTGACGTGTAGATAAAACTGTCCCTAGACGTGTAGATAAAACTATCGCTAGTCGTGTAGATAAAACTGTCTCTAGACGTGTAGATAAAACTGTCTCTAGACGTGTAGATAAAACTGTCTCTAGACGTGTAGATAAAACTATCGCTAGACATGTAGATAAAACTGTCTCTTGACGTGTAGATAAAACTGTCTCTAGACGTGTAGATAAAACTGTCCCTAGACGTGTAGATAAAACTGTCTCTAGACGTGTAGATAAAACTGTCGCTAGACATGTAGATAAAACTGTCTCTTGACGTGTAGATAAAACTGTCCCTAGACGTGTAGATAAAACTATCGCTAGTCGTGTAGATAAAACTGTCTCTAGACGTGTAGATAAAACTGTCTCTAGACGTGTAGATAAAACTGTCTCTAGACGTGTAGATAAAACTGTCTCTAGACGTGTAGATAAAACTGTCTCTAGACGTGTAGATAAAACTGTCGCTAGACGTGTAGATAAAACTATCGCTAGACGTGTAGATAAAACTGTCACTAGACGTGTAGATAAAACTGTCACTAGACGTGTAGATAAAACTGTCTCTAGACGTGTAGATAAAACTGTCTCTAGACGTGTAGATAAAACTGTCTCTAGACGTGTAGATAAAACTGTCTCTAGACGTGTAGATAAAACTATCGCTAGATGTGTAGATAAAACTGTCGCTAGTCGTGTAGATAAAACTGTCTCTAGACGTGTAGATAAAACTGTCTCTAGACGTGTAGATAAAACTGTCTCTAGACGTGTAGATAAAACTACCTCTAGACGTGTAGATAAAACTGTCTCTAGACGTGTAGATAAAACTGTCTCTAGACGTGTAGATAAAACTGTCCCTAGACGTGTAGATAAAACTGTCTCTAGACGTGTAGATAAAACTATCGCTAGACGTGTAGATAAAACTGTCTCTAGACGTGTAGATAAAACTGTCTCTAGACGTGTAGATAAAACTGTCGCTAGACGTGTAGATAGAACAGTCGATAGATGTAATGTCGTCAATCTGGAAATAAAGGTAACCTGTTCACTGTCTTCTGCAAAACTTCCACACATGGACACATTGTGGCCTGCAAAGTTTCAAAGACATAGTTTACGATAAGCCTTCACGGCGTACCACAGATACTCTTTAGCCTGACGAAAGATAGGAAAGTTGTCACAGTCTGAAGAAGCTAACTTGAATTAAAAACATGCCGAAAACGAATGTGCTGGGGTGGAATGCGCAAAAATGTGCAGTCCGCTTTTAAAGCCAACAAATCAACATATGCAGTGCTCGCCATCCGGAATCACGCGAGCTTCTGTGTTGTTGTCAGAAAGGCAACGTAGAAAAGAGGAAGTGTTACACCGCATGATTTTTCTCAAAGACAACCGACATCTTAGAAACTAAAGACACAAAGTCTTGTTCAAGAGCACCGACTGTTACTACAATCTTCGTCTCCTAATCTGTTATCTTTTCCTGCCTAATCTGTTATCTGTTCCTGCCTTCTTGCCCAGCGTAAACTCAATCATTTGTCTGGTGAAAGTAGTTTGTTATCATTAGGTAGAGCCTGACCGAACTGGTTTGATTCTCAGACCACTCACTCAATTAAAGGCACCCAATTCATTACGCATGTCTGATTGTTTAAATTCTGTGAGCCTGTATTATCTCCCTTCCGTTGATTATATATATTTGTTGTTTGCGTTAAATTTCTTTAACTTAAGTTTTCAATATTGTTATTCTTACTTCCTTCATCTGTCTTTACAAAATTTCATTCTGTCCTTGTTTTATTTGTCCTTTACTTTACAATCGTATTCCTCCTATTGCCTTCATCATTTGTTACATCATTGATTCTCAAACAAATTTCCCCTTTGCTTCATCAGTGATTCTCAAATAGATTTCCATTTTGTTACCTCTGATTCTCAACCAGATTTCCTCCTTATTTTTCTTTTCATATACATTATATTCAAGACACAAGAACACAAGCAACGGTACGGGAATCTATGAAGAACACTGAATACACATGCCTGATATACCGATATTAAAGATACCATTGTCAACTTCGGTTTGTTCCAGGCTCCTCTTGACAATTTACCAAAATTTATGACTAGATTTCATATTCGAGAATTTATTTTTTATCAAGGAAGAGATGTGTAGTTCAGATGCTGGTTATGTCACTTAAGGCAAGTAATGTTTCCCCCTTCCACGCCACTACAAAGTATTCGGAAATGCCGTGTTTTACTTGCATTTGTATTCAACACCGGCATACTTAGCGATGACGTGGTCATAATGACGCCTACAACCTTACTTTCTCATATAAACCTACTATTACTTTCCTACTCATTTACTTATGCTTGATCGATCAAGGATCCGTTGGTAATTTTAAATTCCTTCCGGTTGAAATAGAAATTCCCGCCGAAGATGGATGTGTCGGGCTATTGGCGCAAATAAAACGGCGACACAACTCATTTCCATTCTCTGGACTACATCCTGCTGGAAATCTAGTAGGACTATGGTCATGCTAGAAGGGAGATCCAGCAGGAGTTTGAGAATGAACGCTGAAGAAGAAGAAGAAATAGAAATTGTTTTTCAGTGCTCTGGTATCAAGCCTCTTACTCAAAGGTGATAAAACGCAAATGTAAAGATGAAGTGGTGTGTGTGGCTTCCACAGCAAGAATGTCTCATTATACAGGCATGCTATCTATATACTAGAGAGTTGTTTTCGCATGCTGGTTGGTCAGGTTAGCAACAAGTGATGCCTTCAGACCTTACGTGTTAGATTACACACAGATTAAAGGCATAAACAGATATCAAGGTAGAAGAATTGGAAAAGAGAAAATAAGATTAAGTGATAAGAATAACATAATACAGAGAGGAAACAACAAAATCTAACACAAATTTGGCTAATAGAAGATAGATAATCTATTTTATTAAGTGGGTAAAAGTATCCCAGGATGTGATGTTCATCTGTGTACATGATCTTGTCATTTATGTAGCTGACGTCGCTGCAAGTTCCAGACTGGGCTTTCCATCACAGTTGTGGAACCATGAGTCAGGTAATGGGCTGGAGTATTTTGTGTCAATGTTAGTCAATGAGTTTATATGTCTGTGAGTAACTATTTTGTGATTGTGAAATAGAAGGAAAATATGTAATTGTAGAAAGTAGTGTGTGAAAATGTAGAAAGTAGAATATGAAGATGTAGAAAGTAGATGTAGAAAGTAGAGTGCGAACATGTAGAAAGTAGAGTGTGAACATGTAGAAAGTAGAGAGTGAACATGTAGAAAATAGTGTGAAGATGTAGAAAGTAGAGTGAGAAGATGTAGAAAATAGAGTGTGAAGATGTGAAAATTAGAGTATGAGCATGTAGAAAATAGAGTATGAAGATGTGAAAATTAGATTGTGAACATGTAGATAGTAGAGTGTCAACATGTAGAGAATAGAGTGTGAACATGTAGATAGTAGAGTGTCAACATGTAGAGAATAGAGTGTGAACATGTAGATAGTAGAGTGTCAACATGTAGAGAATAGAGTGAGAAGATGTAGAAAGTAGAGTGTCAGCATGTAGATAGTAGAGTGTCAACATGTAGAGAATAGAGTGAGAAGATGTAGAAAGTAGAGTGTCAACATGTAGATAGTAGAGTGTCAACATGTAGAGAATAGAGTGAGAAGATGTAGAAAGTAGAGTGTCAACATGTAGAGAATAGAGTGTGATGATGTGAACATTAGAGTGTGAGCATGTAGATAGTAGAGTGTCAACATGTAGATAGTAGAGTGTCAACATGTAGAAAGTAGAGTGTGAACATGTAGAAAGTAGAGTGTGAACATGTAGAGAATAGAGTGTCAACATGTAGAGAATAAAGTGTCAACATGTAGAGAATAGAGTGTCAACATGTAGAGAATAGAGTGAGAAGATGTAGAAAGTAGAACATGAAGTAGGATTAAAAATAATAAACGATGTCGAACTCAAGAAATCACATATAGGGAGTGAAATATAGTCAGAGAGAGAGAGAGATAGAGAGATAAATGAATAGCATAAGAGATCCAATGTTTTGTGGAATAACTTGAAATAGATATGAATTCTAACTCGTGCTTGGCCAGTTGCTATAACGCAGGTCATAGAACCTAGATGTTTCAGGCTCAAATCCCAGTTGGGATTGGATTTTATACACAATTAATGTTTATCATTGAAATATTAAATTATTTAACTCCTTCCTTGAAACTATGATAGCACAAGGACTTTGTTGTAGATTGTTCCATGTGAAATTATTCATATCTTTATATCTTGCATCACTTGTTAGTTTTTGAATGAAGATGCGAAGCATGGAGTGTAAACAAAAGTGACTACGATACACTGAAGGCAAATGAGATGTGATCTTTCAGAAGATAAATGAAAATTACATGGACGCTCGATGGCCGTATAACAAGGATGGCAAGCAGGGATGGTGATGATGATAGCGCTATCGACCTGGCATTGGTGTCATCAGCTGCTGTGGCTATCTGCAAATGGGACGTGCTGGGGCATCATGGCAGTGACCACCTCCCATGTGTTGTTCTCTTAAAAAATGACAAAAGTAAGCAGATAAGGCCAAAGGTAAGATCCTTTAAATATGATCGAAGAGGAGTGGATGTTGTGAGCAGAATTCGACAAGACAAACGTAAGGCTCAAGTAGTGGGAAATCTGGTGTGGGATAGGCCCTCCTGGTGGAACGAAGAGGTTCAAAGGGCATGGAGCGAGAAACGGAAAGCAGTATCACTATGGCAAAGGGCACGGAAACGTGTTGCGGCTAGGCCCATGGAGGTCGCACAATGGAAACGGAAGAAAGATATCTTAGTCCAAACATTCAAAGATATTGCAAAGTCAGCAAAGGCGTCAAAATGGGACGAATTTTGCAAAGAGATAACACGCGAAAAGTCACTAAAATTGTTCTGGCGGTTACACAAATCCATGAATGGTCTCACAAGACGCGTGACTATTGCCGATTTCCAGAGCGACGATACCGTCTGGCAGAAGACGGACGAGACAAAAGGTGCGGCATTGCTGGCACACTACACCGCACAAATTGGTCAGAGAAATGTGGAGGCATATCAAGAAATCAGGAAAACGCTCACAGACACGTGTAAGAACTTGAGCATGGAAAACCATATGCTAATCACAGTTGAAGAAATCAGGAAGGCACTGAAAAGTACAAAAAATACAGCACCAGGGCCAGATGGCATTAGATACGATGACATTAGTCGAAGAACGGATGAGGAGTTGGGAGAGTTGGCGGACATGTTCAATAATAGCCTTCTAAAGGGCACAGTGAAAGAAGACTGGTTGCACAGCTATTTAGTTCCACTACACAAACCTGGGAAGGACCACACCAGGATACATGGCTACAGAATAATAACTATGCAGAATACGATTGGCAAGCTTTTGGAAAAAATTGTGGCCCGGAAGGTATCGTGTTATCTTGAAAGAAATAAGTGTTTACCAACATTGTTAGGAGGATATCGTCCAGGAAAGAAGACATGGCAAAATGCAGCCATATTTGCGCAGGATGTTTTTGAGGGGTTCGATTCGCGCATGGAGACATGTGCGGTCGCAATAGACCTTGAGGATGCGTACAATAGGGTGTCCTTGGATATCTTGATGCACCAGCTGTTAAATCTTGCAGTTAATCCTTTTGTCGTGCGTTGGGTTGGCGCCGCCCTGATGCACAGGGTTGTAGTTCTTAAGTGTGGTAACTGGATATCTACACCAACGGTTATTAGCCCTGGCCTGCCACAGGGATCGCCTCTATCTCCTGTACTTTTCAATGTATACACAGTACATATCGCTGGCAATCAAATCACAGGTGTTGGCAGAACGATGTCAAATGCCGATGATATCCTGGTGTATAGACAGGGCAGAAATCGAGAAGAGTGCGTCGTGGAACTACAGAAGGAGCTGGACAGACTGACAAATTGGTGTCGAGATACGGGAGCAGTGGTTAATCCGTCTAAGGCATTCGTGACGTGGTTTTCCTTGAACAATCACATGGTAAAGACACCCATGCCACAAGTTTCGTTGTCCGGGAAAAGTTTAGAAAGAACTAGCACAATGAGATATCTGGGTGTATTTTTTGACAGAAGCCTGAGTTTCAGGGAACATGTTGACCACATTATCATAAGGGCAGGCAAAGGCTTAGCAGCAATGAAGATTATGGCTGCTGCGCAATGTGAGCAAAGATTGTTATTTCTTTTGTACCAGGGTTTGGTAGTGGCTGTGGTGGAATATGCACTGGCAATTCTGACTCTTAGCCAAACTCAGATCGAAAGACTGGATAGAGTCCAGAATGCAGCAATGCGTATCATTCTGGGATGCACAAGAGACACATCGACAAGAGCTATGCGATACCTACTTGACTGCCCAACAGCTGAGCATAGATTACAGTATTGCCGTGCACGGGAGTACATTCAAATACATGCAGATAAGGAACACCCGTTGCATTCCGAAATACAGAAAGTTAAAGGCAGCAGACTCAAGAGAGGAAGGTCGTGGATGGGACGTGCTGAAGATGTAATACAAAGCGTGTGCCGATTACAGGATGTGGCAGTTGGTGCGGAATGGATAGGTCTACCCACAGATTTCGAAACTTCTTTGAGAGTAGTAATATCACTTAGCAGGGAATGCAGAGAATGGTATCCCACAGCTGTGGAGAAAGAAGTGCAGGCTTTAATCAGTGAGAATACCAAAGAGGGGATGTGATTATATACACTGATGGATCTGTAATTAGGCATGTTCGCAGTGCTTGGGCCTTTACAGCTCAATGCGCAGGTAAAACGATCAAGGAGGAAAGTGGTGCCTTTGCGGTCACTACGAGTAGTATGACCATGGAGACTATGGCGGTGACCAAGGCATTTAAGTGGCTACGCACACAGAAAGTAACGCAGGTCTGCATCTTGAGTGACTCTATGAGTATGATTAAGAAGGTACAAGTGGGTCTCGTTCGCGAACAGTGGATTGAGGCCTTGAGAAATGCGAGCTTGAAGGCGGTTACATTTATTTTCGTGCCGGGACATGTGGGCGTTCGAGGCAATGAAAGAGCGGATCAACTGGCATCGTGTGCGATTGTGGCAAAGGGCGATGGGGCAATGGATTGCGCTGACGTTTTGAACTCCTTAAGAGATATAACACGCGAGAGTGAGACGAATGTGGATGATGATTCCTTTTCAATGGCTAGGATTAAAGATCAGGGATTGAGATGCGGTGTTGCTAGAGGTGAACATTTTGGAGGGCGCAGAAGAATGATGGTCAACCAGCATAGGACCGGTACTGTCAGCAGAAGTGTGATGACGGATACACTCAAGGAGAGATCGGAGCAACTATGGATGTGTCCAGTTTGCAGTGATGATGATCCGACGACTAACTAACTAACTAACTTACATGGACGCTAAGAAACATAATATACACGTCAGCAGAGATGATGGAGTAAAACAATATATTATAGCACAAAATAAAAGCAAACAATAAAGATTTTTTATGGAATTTGAGGAGGAAAGTAAAACATAAGCTTTTACTAACAACAGGAAAAATCAAGGGGAGAATGGACAGAAGAAATCAGAGACAAAGATTTGGTAGGGTTGACACTGTGGGGCAAAAAGATGTCACCAACTGAACTTATTAACAACAACAGAGACATAATTGGAAGACAGAATTGATGCCTTTGAGATGTGGGCATATAGGAGAATAGGTAGAACATCACGGAAAGAGAAAAACACAAATAAAGAGGTGCTAAAACACTTAATATGAAGAAATAATTAATAAGAGAAAAAAAGATCAGGCAAATATAATATTTTGGACACAAGATGGACAGGTTACTGTCTAGCAGAGTGCACTACCAAAACAAGAGACAGGTGATATTGGAGAGATCTGTTGCAGCTAACTTTCGTTGCGGAGACGGCACTTGATGATGATGAGAGTTGTGGAGAATCATTGATCGCCTACTCCACACGGCAAGGCACTTGATTGATAGATGGCATTGAATCATAGGAACATCGATATGATCCAGAAAAGAGTCGATAGTGTATACAATATAGACATAGCAGTTCGTCTGTCCCAAAGAAATTCAAAGTCGTAGGTGTAGTGGGTAATCATCATCATACGGTACATCAGGTGTAGTGGGTAATCATCATCATACGGTACATCAGGTGTAGTGGGTAATCATCATCATACGGTACATCAGGTGTAGTGGGTAATACGATGATGTCAATCGTTGTGCAATGTAAAGGCGTACGATTAGTAGGTAGTACGATGCTGACAATTGTTGTGCATTGCAAAAAGACGCAGTCTACACACGATTTTTTGAAAATGTATAACACTATTCACTATGACATATTTGTGACCAGATTGTAGAAAAATCTCGTAAAGTTGTGATGTTTTCGTCTCAAAAAGTGCACAGTTATTCAGTAGAACATCTACACGAGGAAAAACTGGTTGTTTTCAGTGACTTACCAGAACTACGAAAAAATGTAACAGTATACTGCAAATAGATACTATGATCATATATTGATATTTTTCTTCCCGTTCAATGTGTCTTCCATTTCATTGTGTCTTCCAGTTCAATGTGTCTTCTAGTTCAATGTGTCTTCTAGTTCAATGTGTCTTCAAGTTCAATGTGTCTTCTAGTTCAATGTGTCTTCTAGTTCAATGTGTCTTCCAGTTCAATGTGTCTTCCATTTCAATGTTTCTTTCAGTTCAGTGTGTCTTCCAGTTCAATGTGTCTTCCAGTTCAATGTGTCTTCCAGTTCAATGTGTCTTCCAGTTCAATTTGTCTTCCAGTTCAATTTGTCTTCCATTTCAATGTTTCTTCCAGTTCAATGTGTCTTCTAGGTCAATGTTTCTTCCAATTCAATGTGTCTTCCAGTTCAATGTGTCTTCCAGTTCAATGTGTCTTCCAGTTCAATGTGTCTTCCAGTTCAGGTTGTCTTCCAGTTCAATGTGTTTTCCAGTTCATTGTGTCTTCTAGTTCATTGTGTCTTCCAGTTCAAGTTTTCTTCCAGTTAAATGTGTCTTCCAGTTCATTGTGTCTTCCAGTTCAATTTTTCTTCCAGTTCAATGTGTCTTCCAGTTCAATGTGTCTTCCAGTTAATCTGTCTTCCAGTTCAATTTATCTTTCAGTTCAATTTGTCTTCCAGTTCAATGTGTCTTCTAGTTCAATGTGTCTTCTAGTTCAATATGTCTTCCATTTCAATGTGTCTTCCAGTTCAATGTGTCTTCCAGTTCAATCTGTCTTACAGTTCAATGTGTCTCCCATTTCAATGTGTCTTCCAGTTCAATGTGACTTCTAGTTTAATGTGTCTTCCATTTCAATGTGTCTTCCAGTTCAAAGTGCCTTCTATTTCAAATTGTCTTCCAGTTCAATGTGTCTTCTAGTTCAATGTTTCTTCAAGTTCAATGTGTCTTCCAGTTTTCCTCTAATATTCTGATTTGTAGTTGTAAGTATTCCATGTTGTATGTCTTGTTCTCCCCTGCCCCCACGCCACTCACGTATTAAATGTAGCTAATGTTTCAATTTTTACCTTTCTCTTTTATCAAATAATCTCCATGGAAGATGAAGAGACGAAAGCCAGCTGACATTGCACGTTCATCCTTCTGTAACCGACTCCTAGACTGTTGAGAGTACAAGATGCACTGTAGATGAAACAACAAATGTGACAAAATAATGATTCAGTATTAAGTCCAGAAGTATTTGTTACATCTTTGGCAGTGTCCTGGATACTGTTGCATTGTATAGCATTCCTTCTGAGATTTTCTATGGATTCATAATCTCCGTGCACTTTTCCTGAGACGGCGAACCTTATAAGCTGTTACCAGCTACTTGCTGCCATTTGTAGGGATCATCTCATCCCATTAGTATTTGTAACATCCCAGCAATATATTGTTGGGTTAAATGCATGAGCCCATGAACCGCTAGATCAGCAACCAACCAACTCATTAGTACGACATTGCTTGCTAACACACAAGTGGCATGACTCGATCATCTCAGACTTCAAGATATTTAATTGTTTTGTCGCGAAGCAGGACATTGCCTCTTGTGACATATTTTTCCAGTAGCTCAAGGAAAAATTAACGATTTGTAGCATCGAAGAAGCAGAGCAGGGAAAATAAAGACATGGACAGACAACCTCAAGGAATGGACAAACAACATCAAGGCATGAACAGACAACATCAAGGAATGGACAAGACAACATTTTTCCATACACATCCGCATCGCTGAGTATATAATTCGCTGGAGCACTCTGTATGCTGAAGCATCCAATATGGTACCCCTACGACCTGAAGGATTACGGGTTTATTGATTGATTGATTGATTGATTGATTATTGAACCTATACATCACTTTTGACAGTGAGGTGTCTGCAGCTTTGTGTACCTGGTTGAGTCTGAAGAGCTCAAATTTATTCATGAACAGGATACAAATCTTGAAGATGAAGTGCTGACTAGAACAAAGACTACTTTGAAAACAATTATATTACTTCAAGAACATAACTTCAATAAAAAAAATCATCTGAAAAAAACCTGAGAGAAAATCTGAGAGACCCAGACGAAGATGGATAGATGACATAAAAGAAATACTAGAAAACCAAGGCTACACTACGGCACCGGCATCACAGTTAGCTAAAGTATAGAGACTTTTGCTCCCCATGTCACCTAGCGGCACTCATAGATAGAACAAGACAAGAAAATGATGCTCACATTTTCAGAACATTTATAACTCGTGTTTCATTCTCTAGTATTATTGAACCTGTCGTACTGTAAGTACAAATGCTACAGACGAATTCTACGAATATTGTATAGGGAACATAAGACGAATGTGTACGTAAGAAATAAAATAAAGATGTATGCAGGTTTACAAGAACCATTGTTTTTAATAGTGAAACGACGAAAACCTGCATGTTTTGGTCATGTTTGCAGGCATGATTAATTGTCAAAAACAATACTGCAGGGAACTGTCGAAGAAGAAAGCAGCAGAGGAGGTAAAATAAAGACATGGACAGACAACATCAAGGAATGGACAGAAAAATATATTTCCACACTCATCCGCATCGCTGAGGGTAGAATTCGCTGGGAGACTCTGTGTGGTGAAGCATCCAATGTGGTACCCCTACGACCTTAAGGGTTACGGGTTTATTGATTGATTGATTATTGAACCTACACATCAGAAGAAAGACTTTGTAAATCGACTCACATATATGTGTGTGTGTGTGTGTGTGTGTGTTTGTGTGTGTGTAGGGCACTGTGGCTGAAAGGTAAAAAGCGTGTTTATGTCGGCAAAGGTTGTGATGCGCATGATTGGTTGCTGGTGCAGGATCGCAGTTGTGGGATCGTTCAGACAGCAATGACAACATAATGTATGTAAGTATTGCCTATAAAATCACTAGAGCAAACAACAACAAAAAAATGGTTTCAACTTTAAGAGTAAGGCATGACAAATTCGTAAATATATAGTTTTTTGTTTTATTCTATGACAACACAATAGCTTGCAGTTCTATTTTTATATGAACAATACAGTAGAATTAAAAAAAACTAAATATACAAAATGGATCAAACCAGATTTTCTTTTTATCAAAAGACAAAATATAAAGCTCTAAACTGGAAGGGTTGGGGTAATACGGGATTTGGTGGTATAGTCAGAATCGATGTCAAGGACACACAACTCCGTATCCCCTATTTATTTCCAGCTTGGCAGTTTTTATAGCCCTTCTTGGTTAGCTGCTATCTTTGATGTCAGCCAGGGCTCACAGACTGCAACACTTAACGTTTTATAGCTCTGCACGGGTTTCCCTTTTTGGGCAACCCTCAGCCACCCATGGGCATATTGGTGAGATCCCCCCGAGCGGAGTGAGCAATTATGCAAATGAAATTTGTTTTATTTAAACACAATTAGCATCTCAGCCAATTTTCTATTGAAATAAATACACAGCTAGTAACCGAGAAAGCAATGGCTGAAACCCTTGTAGTTTTAGATTTATTTCCGTTTGCTTATATTGTTGGGGGAAATAACTCAGGACAACTCGCTGGTTAAAGAACTCTCCACAACAGAGCGGAAAGTTTTAGGTAAGTTCTTTGTAATCATGTACCACGCTTACAGATGTAGGCAAAATACTGAATAAATCAGAACAAATAAAACATTATTGTAAACCACTTGGCACAACAACAACAAATAATCCTCGATAACTTACCTATGTTGAGGCATATTACAAATTCCGCATAATCATTTTCTATTTCGACTTTCTGTCAGTACTTATATAACCAATTAATACAACTATTTCAGAACTAGTTTAGTTATGATATCAAGTTTATATTTCATCTCTATTTTTGATAATTGACCGCTATCTTCACATAATACTGGTTTATTGTCTCTGCAGATATCATTGTTTGACATCAATTCTTGATATGTCTGGTACAGAATAGTTTCGCTATGTCTGCTGGATGATAGAGTGGTTATGTCTGCTGGGTGATAGAGTGGTTATGTCTGCTGGGTGATAGAGTGGGTATGTCTGCTGGGTGATAGAGTGGTTATGTCTGCTGGGTGATAGAGTGGGTATGTCTGCTGGATGATAGAGTGGTTATGTCTACTGGACGATAGAGTGGTTATGTCTGCTGGATGATAGAGTGGTTATGTCTGCTGGACGATAGAGTGGTTATGTCTGCTGGATGATAGAGTGGTTATGTCTGCTGAATGACAATAGCCATGTCTGCTCGGTGATAGTGGTTATGTCTGCTGGATGATAGAGTGGTTATGTCTGCTGGATGATAGAGTGGTTATGTCTACTGAATGACAATAACCATGTCTGCTCGGTGATAGTGGTTATGTCTGCTGGATGATAGAGTGGTTATGTCTACTGAATGATAGAGTGGTTATGTCTGCTGGATGATAGAGTGGTTATGTCTGCTGGATGATAGGGTGGTTATGTCTGCTGGATGATAGAGTGGTTATGTCTACTGAATGACATTAGCAATTTCTGTGGGGTGATAGAGTGGATATAAGTTCACCTCATAAACCCATCCAGGTTGAACTATCTCGTGAGTCGAATGTCGTTCGTGTACGTTGTTCTGGCGATACTATGAAAACAGTAATTTATAAAAGCAGCCCCAAACAGGATATGTGTTAAACATATATCACTATTCGTATTGTCTGATGCTAAGCAGAAGAGAAATAGATTTGTAATCAGAACATACGCGTATAGAGATCGAGAGCCATGTTAGCTGGCTGAATCTTGATCTAGTGTCCAGAGGGTTAATGTTTACGGCTTCTGACCCAATACTATAGTGCGGTATGTGTATGTGTTTGTGGGCTGCTCATGTGTTCCATACGGAGTAAGGCAACCATAAAGGCTGAGTTTGAGAGCAGATTACTTCAATGATATGTCATTTGACAAGTCTCGACACTACCTCTGTAGTGTACCGATGGTTTAAGACAGGAGCGTTGGGTGGTAACATATATGCCAAGGACGTTCACGTGGGAGGTAGAGTCTCGGTTGTTAACTTGATGGCAGAGTTAAAGTTGTCAATGAATCATGCTAAGAGTGATAAAGTAGCCTCAGACATGTATGTGAAGTCAATCTCGTCGTCTATGTACCTTTGGAACACCAATGGAAAGGTTCACTATATTATTTTCATAAATGTCTATGTACCTATGGAACATCAATGGAAAGGTTCACTATATTATTTTCATAAATGTCTATGTACCTATGGAACATCAATGGAAAGGTTCACTATATTATTTTCATAAATGTCTATGTACCTATGGAACATCAATGGGAAGGTTCAACATAGTATTTTCATACATGTAGCTCATGATGGCCCAGAGAAAGAGGGACAGCTGGGGTTCCACCTTTTTTGTGCCTAAAATAACACAACTGATTTGGTCAAAGAAGTGATCAGAAACTCAAAAGAGTTGAGAGTAAGAACGATCTTCACAAGACAAATGAGGGTACAGGTAGACATAGAGAGAGGATGATGATGTTTACCAAGGAAGAACTTCAAAGCTCAGAGATTCTTCGACTTCTCAACTATGATCATGTGGGAGTTTGTAAAAGAAAGACAAAAGAAGTATTATTACCAAATGCAAAGGTGCTATGGTATATCATAATTACGCTGAACAGACTTGATGTGGTCCGGAGTTCGAACCTATCTTAGAGATACAATAAATAAAGAGATTCACAGACATTTCACAACAATCACATCAAACACACCAAACAAGACAAACTCATTCACGGCATCAGATAACAATTCTAAGAATTATCTAGAAGTTAATATTATAAGGGTAATAGGGATACTATCATTTATGAACCAGCGTCATGACACAATGTTTTCCATAAGTTTTGATCTGCCTACTCAGTGGATGAGCAGATATAGCCTAAATAAAATCGCCTACCGCACATGCTCTGTAGCTATGGTACCATTTCTAGACCATCAAGAAGAATGAACCCTGGGGGATGGGCGAGCACCGCTAATATTTCTAACTTAATACTAATTCTAATTATGTGTTACCTAATACTAATTCTATGTATTTCTAACCTAATACTAAGTCAAAGTATTTCTAACCTATTACTAATTATATATATATATATATATATATATATATATATATATATATATATATATATATATATATATATATATATATATATATGTATATATATATATATATATATATATATATATATATATATATATATATATATATATATATATATATATATATATATATATATGTGTGTGTGTGTCAAAACTAATACTAAGTATTTCTAGCCTACTATTTCTAATAATTTTTATTCTAATACTTCTTCTTCTTCTTCGTTCTCAAACTCATGCAGATTAGCAGGATGTAGTATGGAGAACGGAATGCGATGTGTCATGGTTTACAGCGTTGCTGCGATATCTTCACCTTTCTGCCTGACACATCCGACTTCAGCATGACTTTGGGACACTGACCCTATCTGGGATGGGAGAGCCAACTCCATCCCATAACCTCCGTAGTCGCCTTTTACGAAATGCATAGATGGTAAACAGTGTTGCTATTCTTCGCTCCCCTTTCGGGCCCCGGTAACACACGGGCGTAATATAATACTAATTCTATGTATTTCTAACCACAAAACACGAGTTTATTCTTCTTCTTCTTCAGTGCTCAAACTCCCGCTTATTCTCACTTGCAGCAAGAAGTGGTCTTACAAGATTTTCAGCACGATGTTGACCAGAGAATGGAAATGTCACGTTTTATTTGCGCCAATGGACCATGACACATCCGTCTTCGGCGGGGAGTAGATTCGAAACCGGGGTATGCTGATCATCAGACTAATAACTTTTCACTACACTATCCGGTAGTGCAATGTTAATTACACTTTCTATTATCTAGAAAAACTACAATAGTACTACAATGGATATCAGCTCAATGTGACATCTATGGAAATGAAAACAAAAGCGCATTTATTGAACTAAAATTGGTAGCAACCTCACTCAGTCACATGTGCTACAATGTTTCTGGGAAGTCAAACATCTGATAAAATAGTATATGCGACTTTATTGGAGAGAAATTAGAGGGAAAATATAAACATGAACAAGAAAATATTTTACATATTTGAACAGAAAAGAGTATCACATCACGATATTTCGACTGACAATAAGACACCCTATGCGGCATATTCTTTTCAGAACGTGGCCTTCCTTATGGATTCTCTGAAAACCCCGCGATTCTGGACGAATTGATTTGTCGCAGCCAGAAACATGTTTAAACTATCGAAAATATCACTGTCTTGGACACCCTCTTTTCCTGTTGCCGTTAACTTGCCTTCAGCTACTAATCTTTCCATGTTGGTCTGTCTCTTCGTCTTTTTGCATGACTAAAATTTTTTTAAAATTATACAGCTTTCTTACTTAGAACTTGTTGCCAACTATCTTCGGCGTTTATTGCTCTTAAAACACCTTCATTTGTCTGTTTTAGCTGTCAATGGTATTACAATACGTAAATTTATATGTAGCATCTCATTTCCACAACAGCCAATCGCCTTGCTGCCGTCTATTTAATACCCATGCCTAAAAATCGTATGTTGCCTCAGGAAATACGCATGTTCAGATCATAAAATATATTTAACTACGCTGCTGGTATCTTACGAAATATTTATTTTTTCGTGTGGGCAAGTTTCAAAGAATTAGACATTGCCACAAGAATGAGGCAAGCACGTTTTCTCCAATCCGGCATCAACAACTGAAGCCTGCATCTGTGTAGCAGCAACACTGGCAAAAGAACATGTTGTATGTGAGTATTACAGATTCGTATCCCAGGTATAAGGTCAAGCATGTTTGACTGTGGTTAGCTTTCATGTTGGTATATAGTGTACGGTACAGAATTATAGATATCGCACGCATGTTCTACTAGCGATATGGTACAGATACTCGCCATTCAGTGGAAGTGGTACACTACTGAAAGTATAAGCTACAAGCCGAAGTTAAATGTGTCGGACCTTTGGTGCGAATAAATGGCAACACATCGCATTTCCTATCTCTGGATTTCATCCTGCTGGGAATCTTTTTTTAATTATTATTATTATTTTTTGGTTTCACATCGCATTTAATGTTTTTCATGCCATGATCATTTTCGCTTGCGAAGGAGGAACATCACAAGAGAGATCAGTTGGAATTTGAGAAAATAAAAAAAATAGTGACGCTCATACACTGTAGGCATCCCCCTGTTCTGACAGTCATAAAAATAACACCGGGAGTAAAAACTGAACCACGTTTGCATTTGTTACTTCTTCTTCTGCGTTCATTCTCAAACTTCTTGCAGATTAGCAGGATGTAGTCCGGAGAACGAAATGCGTTGTGTTATGGCTTACAGCATTGCTGCCATATCTGCGCCTTTCGGCCTGTCACATCCAACTTCAGCATGTGGTCATTGACCCTATATGGGATGGGACAGTGAATTCCATCCTATACGCTCCTAAGTCGCCTCTTACGACATGCATGGAAGGTAAACAGTGCTGCTATTAATTGCTCCCCTCTCGGGTCCTGGCAAAACAAAGGGCGTTTGTACTTTAAATAGTGGTTTGTTCCAGACACTAATAAAAACTTCACCAAGTATGTAGTTTACATTGTGGTTTGTTACAGAAACTAATAAAACTTCACCAAATATGTAGTTTACATTGTGGTTTGTTACAGAAACTAATAAAAACTTCACCAAGTATGTAGTTTACATTGTGGTTTGTTACAGAAACTAATAAAACATCACCAAATCTGTAGTTTACATTGTGGTTTGTTACAGAAACTAATAAAACTTCACCAAATCTGTAGTTAAAATTATGATTTGTCATGGACAATTACCAAAAACTTCACCAAATTTGTGGTTTGTCACGAACACTAATAAAATCTTAAACCAAGTATACAGCTCAGCATGGGAAACATGGACATCACACTGCGTCGAGATGGTAATTCATTTTTTAAAACATGGGAATTATTAAAATATTTACCAAGATTTTAATTCATGAAGTGGATACCATGATAATGAAATTCAGTTTATGAAATATCGGCACTCATTGCATCTTTGAAAATTCGCAACAAAATCTGTTGCTAAGTTAAATTAACACTAATTAATCTGAAATTTGCTGTTAACTAAAATTAACACTAATTAATCTAACGTTGCCTGAGTAAAATTAAATTAGCAATAATACTTGTAAATTTATATTAAGTAAAATTATCAATAATAATCAAACTTACATAAACCCCACAGAACTCAATGATAGAAGATGTATCTGATATAATTCCTGTTTCTTCACTAACAAGCACTAAGTCGTTTAGGAGGATAACATCAGACTTTCACTGAACGCGAACATACCTTATGACTGTATGGGTGTACTTTTCTTTATGGGGTAGATATTCGTGTTCTTCTGTTGCATTTCAACATCGAGGGACTAGTGTGTCATTCTCTGGCATTTAGTCCAACTCCGAAGCGTATTCTCATAAATGGTCAATATGCCATTGTTCAAGTTTACTTCGCCCATAGTATCTTATTACCTTACTGGTTTTATGTGCTCTAATATTCCCTTTTGAGATTACTTCAATGACAGCGGTCGGAAGTTGGTCAAAGACACAACTGTAGAAGTTATGAGCGCCGCGGACAAGGCATTGTGTCCGGGCGACATCATAAACTGGGGATATTTGAGAACATTTCACGGAGGTTTTATGGTCATGTTACGGCTATATTATATTCCAAAGCTCAAGGTGATTCAAGGGAAAAGTGGAGAGAGACTATTGCCAGGCGGGTACAAGTAAGAGTTTTTGAGTTATACAGATCAAGTGCATAACTCTGTGAGAAACTGTCTTCTACTCCACATGCCGGGCTGTCCATATCCAATTGCTATTGAATGTATGTATCCTTGGTACATGCCAAGTTGTATACATCGTATTGCTTTTGTACTTATGTATCATTGGGCCATGGCACATTACTGATGTTATATTGATATTTTGATATTATGTGTATCTGTCCTTGGTACAAGATGGGTTATCAACATTGTATTACCATTGTATGTATGTTTTTATGTATGTTTGTATGAATATTTTCAAGTATGTAAATACTACTTCACATGTTGTGTATCATGTATCAATATAATCTATAATAAACAGTTGTAGCTCTAGAGTGTGCCAAGGGTGGGATACGATATTTACATTTCAAAAACTCAGGGAGAAATGTTAAAAAACAACAGTTTAGTTTTTACATGGATTACATAGATTTAACAAAAGCTTTTGACACTTTCAGCAGAAATGGACTGGAAGATCATGGGAAAATTTAAATACACAAAAAATTCAAACACAAAGAATACGGAGGTAATATTTCAACTCGCTTCCAATGAACACTACGATAATCCAGTCATTAGGGTACATAGCAATTGTCTCCTATCTGTCAACAGATTAATATTTCCCGGTAGTAGTCTCTCTAGAGCCGACGACATTTGTGCCAAAGTACAAAAATATAATATCTAAAGCAACTGTTGCATTTTGCAGACTGCGGGACAATGTGTGGGAACATTTGACAGACTGCACGACAATGTGTGGGAACATTTGACAGACTGCACGACAATGTGTGGGAACATTTGACAGACTGCACGACAATGTATGGGAACATTTGAGAGACTGCATGACAATGTGTTGGGGAACGGAACGACATTAGTCTCGCCACAAAACTACTGTACTTCTCACCATTTTTCTCGTCGCCTTGATATGCTCTCGTGAGGTATGGACAGTGTATAGAAGGAACGCCCGAGTGTTAAATCACTTCCACATGTACTGTCTCCGCGCATTTATCAGAATAAAGTGGCAAGATAAGTACTTGATACAGAAGTCCTGAATAGAGCAGATACGCCATCATTCATACAATGATAAAGGCGGTGCACTTGGGATATGTCAGAAATGTGCACATGCCTGACACACGCATCCAGGAACTACAGATATATGGTGGGCTCCTTAATAGAAAGCTGATCGATGGACAGAAGAGACTTTCTCAAGGTGTCCCTAAAGAGTTTCAACATTGGCAGAACATCCTGGAATTCTGTGGCCCAGAATCGCCTAATATGGCGCAGCATTACTCGTAAAGGCACTTGCATTACCGACAGGTATCAAATGTCGTAGCACGGAGACAATATGCTGCCCATAAGACAGAGCAACAAACATATTGACGTCCGATTTTGATCATTGGTCTCCCAAATCTGATCATTGGTCTCCCAAATCTGATCATTAGTCTCCCAAATCTGGTTATAAGTGTCTCAAATATGATTATAAGTGTCCACAATCATCTGATCAATAAGTGTCCACAATACAATCATCTGACCAATAAGTGTCCACAATCATCTGATCAATAAGTGTCCACATTTATCAGATCAATAAGTGTCTACAATCATCTGATCAATAAGTGTTGACAATCAACTCTTCAATAAGTGTCCACAATCATCTGATCAATAAGTGTCTACAATCATCTGATCAATAAGTGTCGACAATCAACTCTTCAATAAGTGTCCACAATCATCTGATCAATAAGTGTCTACAATCATCTGATCAATAAGTGTCGACAATCAACTCTTCCATAAGTGTCCACAATCATCTGACCAATAAGTGTCCACAATCATCTGATCAATAAGTGTCCACAATCATCTGATCAATAAGTGTTCACAATAATTTTATCACTAAGTATCCACAATCATGTTGTGCATCCTACACATGTATGTATGTATGTAAACACTACTTGATATATGTGCATGTATGTAAGCACATCTTAATGCTATGTATCCTATATATGTATGTAAGCACTTCTTAATGTTGTGTAATCGCCATATGTATGCATGTAAGCACTACTTAATGATGTGTATCCACCATATGTATGCATGTAAGCACTACTCGATGTTGTGCATCCACCATATGTATGCATGTAAGCACTACTCGATGTTGTGTATCCACCATATGTATTCATGTAAGCACTACTTAATGTTGTGCATCCAATATATGTATGCATGTATGCACTACTCAATGTGGTGTATCCTACTTCTTTGAGATACCGTAAAAAACCGTGTTCCATGACATTAAAGTGCTTCTATAAGGATGTTGAAACTATTTGTATTTTCCTTCTCGCTATGTGAACGTCATAGAGGTGTTCTTACTGGTTGTTTAATATTGTGCGTGTAGTTTTGATAAGGCCTTTTGGTCAAAACGTCGATTTGTGTTGTGTTTTTATTTATATTTTCAGTGATTAGCGAAACTTCATTACTCTGTTTCAATATCCTCTGCTATTCTCTGCTACTCTGTTAATTATAACGGTAGATACAAACTATTTCATAGTTGTGTCCCGTGAGTAAAGATATCTTTTGGTTATGTCCCTTCGATAATGACCGCAAACTAATTGAAATAAAACACACAAAGAGAAAATAAATAGGCATATATGTATATCAGCGATTAAAAACTCAAAACTCGCTATAAAAGATATCATCACTGCTAAAAGATATCATCACTGCTAAAAGATATCATCACTGCTAAAAGATATCATCACTGCTAAAAGATATCGTCACTGCTAAAAGATATCATCACTGCTAGAACGAACTATCCTCGCTGAAAAATTAAAATAGCTTACAGGAAATAATCAACGCTGTAGTCATAGAAACTGGGTAAAATACAACAATAAATAAGCAATAAGTACAAGATACAACCAATAAGTCACCAGACATTGATAAGATTCCTATATAACAAGTCACAGCTATTACGTTGTAGTCTTTGCTACTTCTAATGCTTTATGTGCGTCCTGATATAACCTAAATGGATTTTTTCAACGTTGGTTGAAATTGGCGTGCACTTACAAAATAGAGGTAAACTTATAACCATCTACCTACCTAATCTAAGCTAACAAAGATTTTGGAATACAGTAGCTATGCAAGAGAGGTCAACCTAGAATAAATTACATTAGAAAGCTGCAGGAATACAGTAGCTACCTATTCGCTAATCCCTTTGTTACCTTTCAGCGTTAGGGGTAGAAGCGTTTTCTAGAGATTGACCCAGTGCGTGTTGAATATATTGTGGAGTTTGTCGCCTCTTTTATTTCGGTGGGCCATTGTTTTCGTGGTCGGCCTCTAAGTCTGCTTCCACTGCATCTGTGTAGAGCATCAGAGGAAACTGTGGCACGCTGTCTGATGGTAGTCTGATGATGTGTGGACACCATTTTATCTGTTGTCTCTTAAATTGGAGTGGTACCGGTTCTTTCTCTAATGTCTTCAGTTCTCACTCTGTCTCTCAGCGATATTCCTAGGATTCTACGCAAGCATGCCATTTCAGCTGTCACAAGTTTATGTTCATCTTGTGCTGTCGTTGTCCATGTTTGGCATTGGTAACACAGCTTTGGTTTAATAATTGTTTTGAATAGTGTTATTTTAGTGTTTAAATCTACATCTTTGTTTCTGAAGGTTGGTGTCATTTTCCTACGGCTTGCTATGCTTTACTACATCTATTGTGTATTTCTATGCTGCTCCTGCCGTCTGTTGTTATATTGCTTCCTAGTTATGTGAGTTCTGTCACTTATTTTATTCTGTTGTTTCCAATATATATGTTGGTGTTTCTTTTTGTTCTTCCTATCTTCATTACTTCGGTCTTCTCTATATGTATCTTCCTGTTGAAGGTTTGACATGTTTGGTGTAATCTGTCTATTTGTCTTTGTAATTGCTCTTCTGATGATTCTACTAGTACTTGGTCATCTGCAAATAGCAATTCGTTTAAGCTATCCCTCAAATTGTTTTCTTCTGTTGTCTTTGCTACTTTGCAAATGTGATATATGTATGTTATGAACAATAAGGGGAGGGGGATAGTACACATCCCTGTCTCACACCCGAGTGAATTTGGAAATTATCCGATGTACCTGTGATCGTTCTTTCTGCGCATTGACTATTGGCGCATATGTTGTGATATAGTCTTATCAAATGTTCGGGGATCCGTATGTCTGAAGTGTTATAAATAGTTTTGCTCTATCCACTCTTTGAGATCATTTGACCTATACTACGCAACTGCTTCGTATCACTTTGTACAGGATGGGACAGGCCCATGTGTTCCGAGGTCCGAGAGGGGAGTAAAGAATATCAACACTTGTTAACTTCCATGCATGTCGCAAGAGTTGGCTATGGGGTGGAGTGTGCTGTCCCGTCCCATATATGGTCAAAGTGAGTCAAAGCCATCCTGAAGACGGATGTGTCAGGCTGAAATACGCAGATGTCGCAGCAATGCTGTAAACCATGACCCAAAGCATTCCGTTCTACATCCTGCTAATCTATAGAAGTTTGACAACTAACCCAAAGGAAGAAGAAGGATGGGACTGTCAGCTAAACCCCCATAACCTCATTAGTCACCTCTTACGACATGCATAGAAGATGAACAGTGTTGTTATTCATTACTCCACTCGGCCTCGGCAATACTAGGGTGAAATAGAGATATCTTCTCGTTCGGAGTTTGACATGTCTACACAGCAAGTCCTGTTTTCTTAATAAATACTGCTGTATTTGAAAGTTCCTAAGTGCTCCCATACATCTTTTTGTAGATACCCACATAGATATGATAATCACTGAACACCTGTATTCAAAAATATGTACAAACTAGAGGCCTTTCTTTTCATAATAACTTAAGCCATCACCATAAGTTGGAAAAAATCAATCCTGAAATGACTATCTGTCTGTGTCTGTCTCGATGTCTGTCTGTTTGTACGCTGTCGTCCTTGTTTGCCTTGCGGCGTCAGGGGTGGAAGAGTTCTCTGGAGATGGACAGAGGTCTGAAAATGGCGTCTGCATGTAATGTGATAGCACTAACGTAATAATCTACACATGAAAACTCACTTAGGAAAACATCACAGTAAAATAATATGAGAAGTTGTCAATCACAAAATCATATTTACTCTTTACGTTCACCATCTCTTGAATGTACCTACTTTCGTGGTACATTGCGTATACCCAATCACTACAACTAATAAATATTATATTCAATTATTATATTATATTAAATTCTTATATTAAATTCTTATATTATATATTAAATTAAATTATTATATTATATTGAATTATACTATTATATTATATCTTTTATTAAATTATTATATTTTATATTATAATATATAATAAACTCATACTATTTTAAACGTATAGTATATTCTCTATCTCCCTATTCCATTTCTAACTAGTTCCATATACTTTCTTATTATACCATTTCTAACTAGTTTCATCAACACTTTCAATAAACACTTACTGAATAGTGCCATCTACTTTCTCAGTAAACCATTACCAGCAACTTCCTTCTAGTTTCATTAAAGTCACCTGTTGCATTGATTACACTCATTGACCCTTCTTTACACCAGCCCGCCCAAGCTGACATTTTGTTGTTATACAACTCTAATTATACTTCAAAACAGAAGTGCTAAATCCTGGTTGCAAACAATAATTTTGCACATGGAACAGCTGCACGAGTAATAATATATCAGTAGGGATATCGGCGTACATTTATCACTTCTTACCTTGCGTAACCAGTTACATCAGCGGATCACTTGTTCTCTAAGTTTGTAGAATAGCCTCGCTCGGTTCTTGTTCACTGTTCGTTATTGTTCATTTTTGTTCATTTGCAGCGTCTATTGGGCCACAGCATGCCAAGCCTAAAGCCTATAATTCAATAAATTTGTATAAAAGCACTCTGCAAATTTGACTTTGACATATTTGACGTGTGACAAATTTGAGATTTATATTAAATTTAAATTATCATTAAATAAAGATACACAACTGTTTAGAAAGACAAATAGTGGAGGGAAGAGTACCTGGTAAGAGCAGAAAGGGCAGACCAATAAGACGATGGACTGACGACATTAAAGATTACATGAATACATCGCTAGAAAATGCGAGCCACATCGCCAAAGACAGAGTTTCAGATAGTTCATCGAGAAGACAACGTTCTGGAAAGAATACGTCACATGAAAATTTAAATTAGCATATACAATTGCACATAAGCTCACAAAAGAGTTACATGTACGCACGTACACAGGCTAATCCCAATAACAAAACATATACACAAACTCACATCTCACTGACACACAACACACACACACATCTCACTGACATACAAAACACACATGTCATTGATAAAACACAAAAATACACTCGTATGTTATTACAAAACACAAACACACTAACATATCAAGGATACATCAATTTGTTTTTAAATAAACAGCTAAACAAAACAAATATCAAAGAGATTATAAACAGGGATAAATAGCAAATGATTTATTGCTTCCAATCTTTGGTGATGCATTTTGTTTACGTGATTCCGACCCAACTTCCACATAGGGATTGAGTTTCTGTCAGTAATTCTGTGGGATGACAAAATGATGGCGACTCCAGGACGGCAAGTCTGGAGATGAAACGATTGATAAAGCTTTGTCTGTGCCAAGTCTTGAATATATGTCTGAATGATGTACCTGCTTGCAGATGTACATACAGACATGTATTCACAGAGAGGAGAGTGGTTCTCTGCGCAAAGCCACATATACGGCTTTGGTAAGGAGAAGGTGGAAAGTTTACCCTGTAAAACAGCTAATCACCGTGCTTGAGATAATATTGTGTGTGTATTATTTTTAATGATCATGTGTGTGCCCTGTTGTTAATAATCTTGTGTATGTGTGTGTGAGTGTCAGGTTCGATGGTTTTGTGTGTTTATAATCCTGTGTGCGGGTCACGTTTCAAGATCTTGTGTGTGGGTCACGTTTCATGATCGTGTGTGTGGGTCACATTTCATGATGTTGTGTGTGGGTCACGTTTTATGATCTTGTGTGTGGGTCACGTTTTATGATCTTGTGTGTGGGTCACGTTTTATGATCTTGTGTATGTGTGTGTGTGTGTGTGTGTGTGTGTTAGGTTCGATGGTTTTGTGTGTTTATAATCCTGTGTGTGGGTCACGTTTTATGATCTTGTGTGTGGGTCACGTTTTATGATCTTGTGTATTGATTACGTTTCATAAGCTTGTATGAGGGTAACGTTTTATTTTCTTCTGTGTGTGTGTGTGTGTTATTCTTTAAACTTGTGTGTGTGTGTATGTGTGATGATTGATGATCTTGTGTGTGTGTTAGTGATGTTTCATTATCTCGAGTGTGTTATGTTTGATAATCGTGTGTGTGTGTATGTGTGTTATGTTTGATGATCGTGTGTGTATGTTTCATATCTGATGATATTGTATGTGTGTCACGTTTGAAGACTGTGTGCTTGTGTCATGTTTAAGAATCTGTTGTGTGTGTCATGTTTGCTGATCTCGAGTGTGTGAATCATATTTGATAATGTTGTATTTGTGTGTGATGTACGATGATATTGTGTGTCTGTCACTTGCGGTAATCATGTTTGTGTGTTATGTTTGGTGATCTTGTTTCTGTTGGATTATTTTATCTTGTTTCTGTTGGATTATTTTATCGTGTAGTTTTGGGATTATTTTATCTTGTATTTGTAGGATTATTTAACCTTGTATTTGTAGGATCATTTTATCTTGTATTTGTAGAATTATTTTATCTTGTATTTGTGGAATTTTGATGACTTTCTCCTCTAACAGTTGTGATGTTCTAGTTTTTGTTTGATGTTAATGATCTTGATTTGGTGTGGTGTGGTTAAATTACATTGTTTTAGCACACATAAAGATTGTGGTTTTAATTTATTTATATCTTTACTTCTTTCTTACCTCCAAATGTTACTTTCTATTTACCTAGGAAGTTGTAGGAATTGATCCGTATAAGCATAGCCCTGCCCCCTTCTCCACTGGCTTACACGGCCGTAGATAAGATAGGTATTAGAGGTAGAAGATCATAGAAAGGAGGAACATATAATTTAGCAATAGAAAACTCATCGACAAAGATAATCAAACAACCCGCTAAATGGTATTATTTGGAAAAACTGATCACAGCCTATGTCAAAAAAAGGAAGAAATTGGATTCTGTAAGAAAAACTGATAATAGCCTCAATAAAAAAAATGGAAGAAACAGACTTACTGTATGAAAACACTATCGTAGCCTGTACAAAAAAAGAAAAACAGGCTCACTGTATGAAAAACACCCACCATTTATTGTGTGTCCTGCTGACTTTCCCTTGCATCTTAATTCAATTTATGTTATTTTGTGTCAAACAAAGGTTGGACAATTTTCAGAATTTTTTGTTTACCTTCCAGATAACACAATGGAAATAAAGTTTATAGTATTTTGACACAAAACAACAATATGTTTATACAACAATAAGAAGAAAATGATCGACTTATATCGGACATTTACTTAGAAGGAATGAAAGGGCGCCTCTGCAAGCATTAAATGGGTACCAACTGACAATAGATTAGAAGAAAGAGCAATAGAGACTCTTCGCAAAACAACCATCAGAGAGGGTCCTGCGTCATGGAGACGTGACTTTATGTTTTTGAGACGTGGCTTTAGACAGGCTAAGTCATCTATTTTGTTTATTATTGTTCTGCTTACTGTTGTTTGTCTCTTGAAAAAGGTTCCATTTGAGCCGATACGTGGAGAATTGTCCTGTTTAGTTTTATTGTATGTTTTTTTATATATACTTTTTATATATTTTTTTTCATAGGCAAGGTAAGTGTTTTTAGTAACCTGTTTAATTCATTTTGCTTTACTATTTGTTCATTCGGTTACTGCGGCACCATCCACTTTGTCGGACACCCTCCGACCATTTGGTTATTTATATGATTATGGAGCTCAACGAGATAAGGAATTATTATACACAGTAGCTTCACATCGTACAAAATGGAGAGATCTGATTTCAGCCCTATGCACCCTGTTCCACGCTGAAGGAACTTAGAATGACATTGTGAACCTCTGAAAAGGCTACCTAGAATTATTGAGGTACAATTTCGATACTGGTAAAATATAATTGTTTTCGACCAATAAACAACTGGTTGATTGTAATCATCAACATGATTATGCGTGTGTTTGTCACACTGATATGTTAGTATACACAAGTGTTCAGTTTAAAGAACAGGTTATATATTGTATGTGTGTGTTTAGATGTACATTTGTTTGTTTTTAGTGTTCAGTGTTTGAGTGTGGTTATATTGTGCGTTGGTAAAATCTGCTAACACTACCAGCCTGACTACTCTGTGTGCATAGTAAATTATTTACGTGTGTCCGAGCTTCATTTCACGTGTAAGCAGAGAATCGCTTGACAATAATTGTATTAGATAATTATGAAATACTGAGTGGCAAGAATTCAAGGCACAATCAAATATGGAAACACATTATAAAAAACATTAAAAAAACGGTGTTTCTCCATAATAAGAATAAACAGGGCCTGTCTTAGACCATTGAAACCTATACGGCCGCATTGGGCCCCGCACTTCATAGGCCCATAAATTAATATTATAATTCATTTTATTATTATCCTCTTCCCTACCCAGACTGGGCCTCGCGCAATCCTTTTCGCATTGGGCCCCCAGTTGTTAGGGCCGGCCCTGAGAATAAACATAAATCTTTATCGGATATGTAATTCATTAATAAATGATGAATATCTGTAGGATATGTTCTTAAAGAATGAATGATAGATGGTCCGTGTGTTGAACAAGCCCAAAAATGTATCAAAAATAACGATATAGTTACTTTGGGTTATCGATTATTGCACGATTCTTGAAAATGAATCTGCAGACAAAGTAGCCAAAGAAGACATGACATTACAGCAGCCTGACATAGGAACTACGTATGACATAGACACAACAATTATTAAAGGAACTCTAAAACCAAAGTGGGAACATGAGCACTCATTACAAAACCCTTAGAAATTACGCATAATGTCATCTCGCCAAACTGATTTTTTACAGCAATGATCAGGACATGCCAGATTGTGTCATCACCGACATTACAAATTCACAATCGGCACAACAGACGTATGTACATGTGGCACCAGCTCTGTTAAAGCTCAACACTTGTCGCAAATATGCCCGACGTGCAATGAAATACACAGAAGTACTTGGCAATGTCATGTTTTCCTTCATGGAACAACGTTATGATAATGATGATAGTCTGTGGTTGACTTTTGATATTAAATCATGATTTGTGGAAGAAAACCAGTCATGGATGAAGGTAAAGATAGAAAGTTGACAAAGGAGATGGATAGGCCACGCTAACAGCAACATACCTGTAAAATAACCAGATGGGAGCTGGACAAAAACTCACAGGAAATGAGATGAAAAATCAAGGACTCCACCTCTTAAAAAAATAGTGGAAGAAAAGTTGACAATATAAGTAGATCTTATTAACACATTATCGTAGGAGAGCCAAAGATGTAGTCATGTAATCCGCAGGGTAATGAAATAGAAAAAAACTAATACAAGTTATCCTTTTATTATATATATATCGTTCACAGTGGCAATATATGGGTACGAGACTTGAACTTTAAACAAGACAATATCCAGAAGAATAAATTCATTTGAAATGAAGTGCTACAGAAAGATCCTACGAATATTTTGGACAGAGAAACGAACATTGCAATTTCGAAATTACTGAAACTAAGTGAAGGATGACTTTTAAATACTATAGGAGGGAAGCTACAGTATTGTTAACTCTTAACGAGACATGATGGTATCGAAAGGTTGATTCTGGAGGTCAGAGTGCCAAAAAAGTTAAGAAAGTAAAGACGAGGAAGCAAGAAGACGATGGACCATCGACATCGAAAAATTATCAACAAATCTCTGGCCAAGGCTGACCTGCTTGTCCTGGACAGAAAGGCGTTCAGAGTATCCACGACGAAGACATCGTTCTAAAAAGAATATGTGACTCGATTAAATAATGATTCACTCGATGTGGCTTGCGCAAGACCAGGTTTTCTTCATTCGTAGAGCTGTCACGTCTGGAGAGCACAATATAACTGTCACGCCTAGATAATACCATATAATTGTCACGCCTAGATGATACCATATAAATATCACGCCTAGATAATACCATACAACTGTCACGCCTAGATAATACCATATAACTGTCACGCCTAGATACTACCATGTAATTGTCACGGCTAGATAATACCATGTAATGGTCACGCCTAGATGATACCATATGAATATCACGTCTACATAATACCATATAACTTTCATGCCTAAATAATACCATATAACAGCCACGTCTAGATAACGCAAGATAGCAGCCACGTCTAAATATCACATAACAACTGTTTCGTCTATATAATACACGACAACTGTTACGTCTAGAGAGCACAAGGAAACATAGTCTGACAGTAAAGAGAATACAGTTTCTGAAAGTGAAGGGAGTAATGCGTCTGAAAGTGAGGGGAATAAGGAGTTTGAAAGTGAGGGGAATACATTTTCTGAAATTGAAGAGAATATAGTTACTGAAACTGAAGAAAGAAAGGCTTCTGAAATTGAAGAGAATAAAATGTCTGAAATTGAATACAGTTTCTGAAATTGAAGAGAAGAAAGTTTCTGAAATTGAAGATGAAATTGAATACAGTTTATGAAATTGAAGAGAATACAGTTTCTGAAAATGAAGATGAAATTGAATACAGTTTATGAAATTGAAGAGAAGAAAGTTTCTTAAATTGAAGATGAAATTGAATACAGTTTCTGAAATTGAAGATGAAATTGAATACAGTTTCTGAAATTGAAGATGAAATTGAATACAGTTTCTGAAATTGAAGATGAAATTGAATACAGTTTCTGAAATTGAAGATGAAATTGAATACAATTTCTGAAATTGAAGAGAATGAAATGTCTGAAATTGAATACAGTTTCTGAAATTGAAGAGAATATAGTTACTGAAACTGAAGAAAGAAAGGTTTCTGAAATTGAAGAGAATAAAATGTCTGAAATTGAATACAGTTTCTGAAATTGAAGAGAAGAAAGAATCTGAAATTGAAGATGAAATTGAATACAGTTTCTGAAATTGAAGATGAAATTGAATACAGTTTCTGAAATTGAAGATGAAATTGAATACAGTTTATGAAATTGAAGAGAAGAGAGTTTCTGAAATTGAAGATGAAATTGAATACAGTTTCTGAAAATGAAGATGAAATTGAATACAGTTTCTGAAATTTAAGAGAAGAAAGTTTCTTAAATTGAAGATGAAATTGAATACAGTTTCTGAAATTGAAGATGAAATTGAATACAGTTTCTGAAATTGAAGATGAAATTGAATACAGTTTCTGAAATTGAAGATGAAATTGAATACAATTTCTGAAATTGAAGAGAATGAAATGTCTGAAATTGAATACAGTTTCTGAAATTGAAGAGAATACAGTTTCTATCAGTGAAGATAATAACGTTTCTGAAAGTGAAGACAACACAGTTACTGAAAAAAGTTCTAAAAGTGAAAGGAGGTGCTCAGATAAAGGAAGAATAAAAAATATAAACGAAAGTAGTCGTAAATGTTGGTAAACGGTTGTTAAAAATTAGTTTTCTCAAGATCAAAATTACAAATGCATATTAAAAATCTGTTTCAGTGTGCTTAATAATTGTAGGAAATGTTCAATTGGGTGTTAGTGTTAGTAAATAAGACGAGTGCACAAAGTGTTTTATGAAAAACAGACCCCAAAAATGTGAATTGAACACTTGATGATGATGGAAGTCTTCTAGTCTGAACTTGACGTGCTCTAGCCAGGTTTTTGTAAACTTCTTTCTCACTGAATATTCGGGGTGGTCTCACCACTTTCGGTTAATGGCTCACGGGAAACATTCAATCATTATTTTATGTGTTTCCCCCTGCAGAGGGCTAAATCACTATAAGAGTTGGGTAGGAACACAGTGAGAAACAGAAAATGAATGTAAAATGTTTAGTTTAAAAGTGAAAAATAATAATATAGAATAGCTGCGCGAACAAATTAATCGAGGGAGAAGAAGGGTGGAGTGGGGGGTGGGGCAGGAAATCGAGAACTAGTAAACATTAACGTTATATATATACAATATTATAACAATTATTAAGAAAATGAAAGTAATAATGGACCATTATCGAAATTATCAAAATATGAATTAACATGAATTAACAATTAACATAATCCTGAACAAATGAAGTTACAATAAAACAATTAACATAATCGTGAACAAATGAAGTTACAATAAAACAATTAACATAATCCTGAACAAATGAAGTTACAATAAAACAATTAACATAATCCTGAACAAATGAAGTTACAATAAAACAATGAACATAATCCTGAACAAATGAAGTTACAATAAAACAATTAACATAATCCTGAACAAATGAAGTTACAATAACACAATTAACATAATCCTGAACAAATGAAGTTACAATAAAACAATTAACATAATCCTGAACAAATGAAGTTACAATAAAACAATTAACATAATCGTGAACAAATGAAGTTACAATAAAACAATTAACATAATCCTGAACAAATGAAGTTACAATAAAACAATTAACATAATCCTGAACAAATGAAGTTACAATAAAACAATGAACATAATCCTGAACAAATGAAGTTACAATAAAACAATGAACATAATCCTGAACAAATGAAGTTACAATAAAACAATTAACATAATCCTGAACAAATGAAGTTACAATAAAACAATTAACATAATCCTGAACAAATGAAGTTACAATAAAACAATTAACATAATCGTGAACAAATGAAGTTACAATAAAACAATTAACATAATCCTGAACAAATGAAGTTACAATAAAACAATTAACATAATCCTGAACAAATGAAGTTACAATAAAACAATTAACATAATCGTGAACAAATGAAGTTACAATAAAACAATTAACATAATCCTGAACAAATGAAGTTACAATAAAACAATTAACATAATCCTGAACAAATGAAGTTACAATAAAACAATTAACATAATCCTGAACAAATGAAGTTACAATAAAACAATTAACATAATCCTGAACAAATGAAGTTACAATAAAACAATTAACATAATCGTGAAAAATGATGTTACAATAAAACAATTAACATAATCCTGAACAAATGAAATTACAATAAAACAATTAACATAATCCTGAACAAATGAAGTTACAATAAAACAATTAACATAATCCTGAACAAATGAAGTTACAATAAAACAATTAACATAATCCTGAACAAATGACGTTACAATAAAACAACTAACATATTGCCTATTGTCCATCCCTAAGTGGATAATGGTCAGAATATCCACACTTGCCGTTAAGAGTAGGGGTGGTGATTGGGAACTCTAGTTGTCTATCCAAGGCCAGATATGTCCCCTTGACCGCGCTGATTCTGTGTTGTCTTGAAGTTTTCTATTCATCTTGTTCTAGGTCTTCCTCTTACCTTTTATCCAGATCTTCTTATCTTATATCTATCTACAACTAGTCGGTAGTTGGTTATCGTTGATTCTCATGTGTTCAAACCATTTTATTTGTTGTTTTTTGATGTATTCCGTACATGGTCTTATACCAATTCTTCTCCCGATTTCATCATTTCTCATTTGGTCTAGTTTATTCACTCTTGCGCCTTTTCTCAGGCATTTCATCTCACATGTAAGTTTCCTCTGCTGGACTGCTGTCATCGCATTTGTCAGACATTGGTTGCAGCGTGTTGACATAAAATATTGTTTATTATTTGTCTCTTGACTTCCGCCTTGATCTTTTGTTTCAGTAGTATTGGTAATAGTAGTAATTCTAACATAACCATGAACAAATGAAGTTACAATAACACAACAAACATAAACATATGCAAATAAAGTTACAATACAGCAACAAACATACCGATGTGGAAATGAAGTTAGAATAACGCTACAAACACAGTGATGTAAAAATGAAGTTACAAATAAGTAAATAACATAATTAGGTAACTATTTCCTGAGGTCCAGAAATCGTTTCATATTTCATCTGCTGGGTCGTATTCTAAAATATCTATGTATGGAACTAAGATAATGAGTAAGCGTACGAATGATATGTATATCACCAGAACTAGTGTACGAATGCCGTGTATATCACCAAAACTAGTATACGAAAGCTGTGTACATCACTAGCAGATTCATGTTTGAAATTCACTTGACAATAACAAAATAAAGAATTACTCATTTATTTTTCCCTGCTACAAGAAAATGGAGTAACAGAAGTAATGCTTAAATCTTGACAGCGATACCATATCCGTTGACCCAGTATATCCGAATTTAGCATGACATTTTTGGGTCACGTTTAGTTCTACTGATATTGTATCGAAGTCCAGGTCTAAAAACTCTAGCCGTCTTTTACGACATGCATGACAGTCTAGATTGCTACTTTTATTTGCTCCTAGTATTGCACTGGGTAATTCACTGACAATACTCTTGGTAATAATATTTTACAAGAGATTATTGCATGAAACGCTCTTTCTCTAGCCCATCCAATTTTGCTATTATTGTCTCTACGAGTGTATTTTGTTATCATGTTCTCTACGAGTGTATTTTGTTATCATGTTCTCTACGAGTGGATTTTGCTATCATTATCTCTACGAGTGGGTTTACAATTTAAAAACTACTTTTGATCTGTCATGCTATGATCAAGGAGGACTTGTTCCACGATCTCTATTAGTTTATATGTCTACATATCTTTCGTTCCCGTTATACCGCTTTATGCCTTGCAGAGTCAGGGGTAGAAGAGTTGTCTGAAAACGGCTTTGTTGTGTGTTATATATCCTTATTTTCATTGCCTTTTATTTCTTTAATCCATATTTTGCATGGTCTTCCCCTGGCTTTGTATCCATCGCGTTTGTATAGCAATGCTTTTTTGAAGGATGTTATCGAATGGTCGTCTGGAATCCATCTTTAGAACGAAGTGATGTTTCTGTGTTTAATTCTTTTATGTTGTTATGACCCTTAGTCATACCCTCCTCCATGGTTGTTCTGAAAAGATTCTCTCTTGGACTTCTTATTTTCTTTTTCCATCTCATATCTATTTTACACCTTGTAGTGGAAGTCTGTTTTACACCTTGTAGTGGAAGTCTATTTTAGACCTTGTAGTGGAAGTCTATTTTACACCTTGTAGTGGAAGTCTATTTTACACCTTGTAGTGGAAGTCTATTTTTATTCATTATAAGTACATGGTCGTCATTGTCGTCTTGCTGTTGTAGAAACGTATTGCTGTTTGGTGGCTTCTCTTACTTGCTAGTTGATCTGTTTTCTTCTCAACCAATATGTAAGTGATTTCTAAGACATTTTTTTTCTCTAAAGAACGTCTTCTCTATTGTTTTTGTTAGTATTCTATTCTCGCAACCATATGTTCATATGAATATCACATTACAGTTGAACACTTGTAGTTTAATCTATTTACTTTTTGTTTTTGATTTCCAGATGTTTGTTTGATGTCTTCTCTTACTTGCTTGCTTGAAATGAATTCTACCCAACCAATATTTAAGGTACTTCTATGAGATCTATTTTCAAATGAGTTTAATATCTTTTCTAATGATTTTATTATTTTATGACTTTTGTAAACACATGTTCAAGTTTTGTATTACACTGTAGTTGAACCTATGCATCACTGTAAAACACTTGCCTGTGTTGGCTGTTTGATTACTTATGGTGATCTTTATTTGGTCCTTGTTTGGAACGCGTACCCTCCAGCATTTCGCCATTAAATGAATCATGAGCGAAATTACATAGTTTGCGGACGTTCATTTCGAGTTTGCTACGATGCGTACTGATTTGTACCCTCAAGGAAAACACGTCAGTTCAGACCGTGTAGCAAGAAACACAAAATGGCTTATTTTAGCACAAATGTGTTACGAGTGCACATCGGAAGAGAAGGAATAATGTGTTAATTTAGGTGGGGGTGACAGGGATAGTGTTAGAACTAATCCTAATTCTACGCCCCCAATCCCCCCCCCCCCCACTACTGAACTCTATACATCTGTAGTCCTCGCGACTGCAACAAGTGTATTGAATCTTTATAATTTGTAGGTTAGTTCAGCATTGATACGGTAGCAGTTTTGTTAATGGAATATCAAGATAGATTCGACAAGTTAACGTCACATAAACTGCTAAATAATTGAATTCGGCGATGGCATAACAAACTACTAAAAAAATTACAGTTGAACAGGATTTTAAAACTATGATCACTGTAATCAATAGGGGGTTACGTCTTCTAAACAAGGACCCCCTTTTTTAAGTTATATTTCAATCGCCGCAACGTATTTTCTATTCACCGTGTTTAAGCTTTAGGTATGTTGATTATCCTCTTTTCACAATAGACATAACAGATATGTGCTTCTATCTTCATTTCAGTAAATATCTAAGTGTAGCGGATGATGCTTCTGCTTGTGTTTTTGTACCGCCTTTTTTATTAACATTTCCGTGAAGTGTTCTATCCTTGCAATGATGATCCTTACTCCCGACACAAACATTACAGATATCTGCTCGTTGGCTTCAAAATATTTCGATTGTGACGACTACGGTAGAGCATTGACTATGTCTGCTCTGTCCATAGGTTGACCAGCTATTATCGAGTGTTATGTTTTTAATATGCTCCTTCTCTGTTTGATAACGTTTTAGTTAAAGTATTATATATCACAATCATTGGTCAAGAATTTTCACAGTCTGTGGATGGTGTTGTTGGTTAAAAAACTGGCATCGATGCATTTAAAGTTTATAAGTTTATACTTTGTTTATAAGAGTATTTTTTTTCGGAGAGATTGTCGATTATGCCTTGAACTTTGGAGTTACGTGCACTGAAAGAACCTTCTTTGAAGGCAAACTGTTACTTGATAGAGACCTATCTTGATAGAGACATATGTGGCACCGAAAATATAATGACATCAATATTTTTCTCATTTACATTTCATCAACGTACAAGGAGAGAAGAAGTATCAAATAACGTGACATGACGCCATCTTCTAACACCACAGTACAAAATATGGTGTAGATTTATCAATCAACTTAGCGGCAGTAAAGACCTGAATCTCAACAATAAAGTTATGGACAAAGCGACATTCACATCACAAACAAAAGGCTCACACGCAACTACGTGTCTAATCTGATGAACACATACACTATGAAACTGGCACTTATTAAACTAGCACTCAGTAAACAATGTCTCACGTGTGTAAACACTTGCACCGTGTCGACTATGCCCTTACAGGCGCGTGTACACACAGACAAACACATTGGTATCGATAATGTTCGTAAGCCGCCATTATGATTACATGTAACTTGTCACATATCGTGCTAAGATGTACTTGATACTGGCCTCCATCGTGTGACTGTGCTTGGTCTTGTTTATGAGATGACTTAAAAACTTGACTGATTGTAAAACTTGATTGTCAACTAGAAACTTGTTCATATCGTTTCAGAATCAACTGTTTGTCTAAGAGAATTAACGCGAAATTGTTGCGGGCCTCTGCTGATCTGGATTGCGCTGTTTCCATTGAAATTTCAACGCATTCGTTACATTCAGGCTTTGTTCTTAATTTTTCCTTAGATCTTGGTACTAAATATACACAAAAATTCACGGGCACAGCTAAGCACGGACACACATAAAATTCGGTGCATTAACCTCAAACTTCTCAGCTAGCTCACATTTTCATTGATAATACATTATTGTTGCTGTGCTTGTGAATTGACCCTCCAAATCTATGGAAGAAACAGCAAGTCAATCTAATATCTTTATCGGTCATATGCATTTTTCTTGTTCCGGAGACTTTGTATATTGATTTCTATCGCATAGGAATGAGTCCATCCATTGTCTGTGTAGAGAGACTACATGAATATTCAAAAAATGAACACACTGAGTCACTGATTATGCTGGCTTGAGTATTTGCATGTTTGTGACTGCAACTAGATTAGAACACAAAGTATAGCAAACATTTACCAACTCTAGGCTCTATTTATGATGACTTTCTTCAATGTTCTTTCTTGTGACTGCAACTAGATTAGAACACCGCGGAAAATGATTTCAACTGTAGGCTATTTAAGGTGAATTTCTTCAATGTTTTCCCACGGGAATTAACTATGAAATCCTATGTTTCATCAATGGGAATTAACTATGAAATCCTATGTTTCATCAATGGGAATTAACTATGAAATCCTATGTTTCATCAACGGGAATTAACTATGAAATCCCATGTTTCATCAATGGGAATTAACTATGAAATCCTATGCACACTTACGACACAGGTTGACTGACCAATAAGCGTAGATCACAAATCAGTATTATTAACACTCCCGCAGACCACACCCTGCAGCTTATAACTCACGGATACATTATAATACAATTCATCCATTTGATATCTTCTTCTTCTGCGTTCGTTCTCAAACTCCTGCAGATTAGTAGGATGTACTCCGGAGAACGGAATGTGTTGTGTCATGGTTTACATCATTGCTGTGATATCTGCGCCTTTTGGCCTGACACATCCGACTTCAGCATGGCTTTGGGTCACTGACACTATTATTCGCCTTTTACGACATGCGTGGAAGGTAAACAGTGTAAACAGCTATTCTTTGCTCCCCTCTCGGGCCCCGGCAACACATGGGAGATTCTATATCATTTACACTATTTATGGTTTTCCATGATAAAAAAAAATATTACTGAATATATGAAGTGTATTATATTTTTGGATTTCATTATTATGCAGAAAATGTAATAGAAAATAGAAATGTTGTATATTAACATTTCTATTGGCGTGTTATCCGTTTCTATATTATACATTTTTATGGAGGAAAAGGAGTATATTTCTACACAAACTGAATACATAAATAAACTACACTGGTACGTTTACTTAATATTTCATTATAGAAAACTAACTCAATTGAAATTAAATAAAACTATACCGTTTAACATTTAAAAACTAAATTTATTTACATACATTTTTGAATTGTTGTTACGTTTCACGCATTTACCTTGTATTGATTGTCATAAATTTTTGAACAAAGTTGCTATGACAAAATTGAAAGGCATGTAGAATATCTTAGAAATCATGCATCGTCTTGAAAATATTAAGAAAAAAACAAAACATATCTGGTTTTACAGGGAAATAACCGATAAAATCTGAACACAAACAAAAGTGAATATATATAACTAGAAATGGGATGTTGTAAGAAAAGTTACACTGTCACTGTTTAATATAAAATTAAGTAATCTATTTCAGCAACTATAGAGTTGAATAATATATTGTAACAATGATAGAGTTAAGTAATATATTGTAACAATTATAGAGTTAAATAATATATTGTAACAATGATAGAGTTAAATAATATATTGTAACAATGATAGAGTTAAGTAATATATTGTAACACTGATAGAGTTAAGTAATATATTGTAACAATGATACTATTAGATGTAAAGAACACATCAGCAACACGAAAGATATTATAGCAACCGAAAACATAATCATAAAAATGATAAACATACAGTGCAACATGTTTCTTTTTTTTTCAATAGGCGTAATAAAATTGTTATGAAATACTAAATAGAGCCACTTCTGTCATATTGACGATAATCATGGACAATAAATAAACGAATAAGTAGTAAACAAGGGCAGCAGAGACGTAGTGATTTAAAACAATACTGAGAATTCTATGAACATGAAGACATGCTAATGAAGAGAAAAAGGAATATTGACATGAGAAGAAAATTACTTAACAACATCAAGAAACAATCACATTTTACATGTATTGCACATGATCTACATGTATTGCACATGATCTACATGTATTGCATATGTTCCACATACATTGCACATGTTCCACATGTATTGCACATGTTCCACATGCATTGCACATGTTCCACATGTATTGCACATGTTCTAAATGCATTGCACATGTTTCACATGTGTGGCACATGTTCCACATGTATTGCCCATGTTCCACATGCCACATCACGTGAAAACAAGAAGTTTGGAATGCGATATAACAACATGCAACATTTAGGAAGAAATAAGAAAGATGTCATTAGATAAAGAAAATAGCAGCTAGATAGAATTTATAAAATGGTAGATAGTAAACAAACCGTACCCAGTACATCAGATAGAATGTTAGGATGACAATGAGGTTCTTGGGCACATGATAGTAGGAATTACACGAACAAATTAACCGTAGATACTGGATAGGACGTTGAGGGATTTAGTCTTTGTTTAGACACACATAAAAACATAATTAACACAAGAGTAAACAATAATAAAACGTGTACAATATAAGTACCCAATACCTTCCTTATAAAAATACGACAATAAAGAAATTGTTGTTTCTTGAAATGAAGCTTCACATGAAAGAAGTGAAACTATTATTTTGTAGATTTATTGCTAGGTCACTTTGCCATTGATATGGTCACTTTGTATCATGAGTTGACTCCTGTAAAGGCCTGTAAACAGACAGTAAACGTGACCTCAAAATCTGATTTATTATTATTTCCGTTGATCTACCATGACTTCCTTGGCAAGCGACTCCGAATATGTCAATAGTAAAAAACCAAATATACGTTAATAATCAAATATGCCACTTTTTGTACAGAGGTCTTTACTCCCGACGCTCTCGTCTTATACTTGTGTGGCACATTTACTCCCGACGCTCTCGTCTTATACTTGTGTGGCACATTTACTCCCGACGCTCTCGTCTTATACTTGTGTGGCACATTTACTCCCGACGCTCTCGTCTTATACTTGTGTGGCACATTTACTCCCGACGCTCTCGTCTTATACTTGTGTGGCACATTTACTCCCGACGCTCTCGTCTTATACTTGTGTGGCACATTTACTCCCGACGCTCTCGTCTTATACTTGTGTGGCACATTTACTCCCATCGCTTTCGTCTTATACTTGTGTGGCACATTTACTCCCGACGCTCTCGTCTTATACTTGTGTGGCACATTTACTCCCGACGATCTCGTCTTATACTTGTGTGGCACATTTACTCCCGACGCTCTCGTCTTATACTTGTGTGGCACATTTACTCCCGACGCTCTCGTCTTATACGTGTGTGGCACATTTACTCCCGACGCTCTCGTCTTATACTTGTGTGGCACATTTACTCCCGACGCTCTCGTCTTATACTTGTGTGGCACATTTACTCCCGACGCTCTCGTCTTATACTTGTGTGGCACATTTACTCCCGACGCTCTCGTCTTATACTTGTGTGGCACATTTACTCCCGACGCTCTCGTCTTATACTTGTGTGGCACATTTACTCCCGACGCTCTCGTCTTATACTTGTGTGGCACATTTACTCCCGACGCTCTCGTCTTATACTTGTGTGGCACATTTACTCCCGACGCTCTCGTCTTATACTTGTGTGGCACATTTACTCCCATCGCTTTCGTCTTATACTTGTGTGGCACATTTACTCCCGACGCTCTCGTCTTATACTTGTGTGGCACATTTACTCCCGACGCTCTCGTCTTATACTTGTGTGGCACATTTACTCCCGACGCTCTCGTCTTATACTTGTGTGGCACATTTACTCCCGACGCTCTCGTCTTATACTTGTGTGGCACATTTACTCCCGACGCTCTCGTCTTATACTTGTGTGGCACATTTACTCCCGACGCTCTCGTCTTATACTTGTGTGGCACATTTACTCCCGACGCTCTCGTCTTATACTTGTGTGGCACATTTACTCCCGACGCTCTCGTCTTATACTTGTGTGGCACATTTACTCCCGACGCTCTCGTCTTATACTTGTGTGGCACATTTACTCCCGACGCTCTCGTCTTATACTTGTGTGGCACATTTACTCCCGACGCTCTCGTGTTATACTTGTGTGGCACATTTACTCCCGACGCTCTCGTCTTATACTTGTGTGGCACATTTACTCCCGACGCTCTCGTCTTATACTTGTGTGGCACATTTACTCCCGACGCTCTCGTCTTATACTTGTGTGACACTCCCGACGCTCTCGTCTTATACTTGTGTGACACAATCCAATTAAATGACCAGGTATGTCGGTACAGTTAACACAAGTTACATTGTTTGAGATTAGCGCGCGTGACTATACTAGAGACGGGCGTGTTTACAACGAACTAATATTCTCAAACGGCGTCTGGCGCCTGAGAACCGCTGCATTTGTCAATATGGCACTCTGAAACACGACGGTATTAATGGGCGCCTGTCTCTTGTGTGACTTGAGGCGGTCCATAGTTTATGTTTGTTTCGTGTCACATGGTTGTTGTCATTTTTGTATTTTCCTTGTCCGGTTTCATTTCGCCTTTTCCGGTCAATCCATACTACTCATATCAAAGACCTATATATATATATATAGCGTAACGAGATGCTGATTCTGGAGGGCAGAGTTTCGAGTGAGAGATGAAGAGGAAGACCAAGTTGACGATAAACTAGCGACATCGAAGAATGTATTCACATGTCTCTGGCCAATGCAAGTCTGCTTGCCCGGGACAGAGAGGCGTTCAGAGTATCCACGATGAAGACAGTGTTAAGGAAAGAATGTCACGTGATATACATACATATAATGTGTGTGTGTGTATATGTATGTGTGTATCCGTGTTATTATCGTATTATCAACATACATATGTTGAATGATTGAGCATGCTGTGCCCAAAATTCACCAGCACCCGAAGTGTTACAAGTGGGAAAATATGTTATATATAGAGGGTGATTATATACAGTATCGTTATATATAGAGTCATTATATATAGAGAGTCGTTATATATTACCATCATTACTGACGTTATTATTTTGCCATGACTTTCTGATAATTAATCACGAATTACTGTGTGATTTCTGATAGGGAGTTTGAAGATGATGTGCTACCGAGCAATTTGCATGTTGTAGATGTAACACATTCGATTGTGATAGCCTTCTTATCTGTACACATGCTACGAGTCTGTATCAGCTCTGTTCCATAACGGTTTATGTCTCACTGGACACTTGGAATTTACAGGCCAAAACCCTGGAAACAGAGACAGATATTTAAGCTTAGATCATCTACGTCTATCTTGTACGAGGTGTTCTTTCAGCGATTTCTGAACTTGTCTGATGTAATTCGATGATTATTTGTCACAGTGTTCTCGGACAGTGAACCTTATCTCGCATATGATTCTTCCCGTATAGGAACTCGCTCATAGCTGAAGTTCGTGAGTATGATTGGTTCTCCTTCGTAGTTTATTACAAGATGTTCTCAATTAACACATCTCGAACACAATTTATAAAGCGTTAACCGGACTTATTCATAAATATTCCTAATGGGAAATAAACAAAACAAATATAAAATTTGCCAGGATATATAGATCTGAATTTCTCTCTCTCCTTCTCTCTCTCTCTCTCTCTCTTTCTTTCTCTCCCTTAGTGTAAACTGGAACATCGTTTTTCTCTGGTACACAAGCAACCTCAATCTATTCTAGTCAAAGATAGTTTCTCTTTGACTAACACGATAGCCACATACACCCTGCCGGCTGATACCTGCGTGGACATAAATATAAATAGGAAACGGATCATCACATACAGAGGAATTACACTCGATATCACCCGCGTGTTGCCGGGGCCCGAAAGGGGAGCAAAGAATAGCAACACTGTTTACCTTCCACGCATGTTGTAAAAGACGACTAAGGAGGTTATGGGATGGAGTTGGCTATCTCATCCCATATAGGGTCAGTGACCCAAAGCCATGCTGAAGTCGGATGTGTCAGGCCGAAAAGCGCAGATATCACTGCAATGATGTAAACTATGACACAACGCATTCCGTTCTCCGGACTACATCCTGCTAATGTGCAGGAGTTTGAGAACGTACGCAGAAGAAGAAGAAGACACTCGATATGTCTTTTTATTGCGAAACATGTCGGCAATGCCTTTCAGAAAATCGTGGAAAATATAAGTATAATCAGAGTCATGGTATCTGCAGAGATTCAACAACAAACCTATTTACAACAAACCTATTTACCTAAACCTATAAACCTCGTATAATGTTGCAGGCAGTGATACTATCTGTCCTGCGCTATGGTTTTAAATTTACTCACACTGTTGATAATACATATTGATAGACTAGAGATAGTTTCATAGAATGAGACAATGATTCTTGTTGTTCGTCCATCAGAAATGGTGATGACCATTTTTTAGATCGGCTTTTGAACATTTAGTTAGAATTATGTCCATATATAATAGTTCGCAGATGGTTGATACGCCATATTCGAACGGCAAATGTCGTTCGACAGTTCGGACATGGAATGATCACCGTAGAAGGATTTAGGTCTATCAATGATTTTCTAGCTACTCTCCGCGAAGTTATATAGAAGTTATGATACACCAGGATATAAGTTATATAGAAGTTATGATACACCAGGATATAAGTTATATAGAAGTTATGATACACCAGGATATAAGTTATATAGAAGTTATGATACACCATGATTTAAGTTATATATAATTTGTGATACACCAGGATATAAGTTATATATAATTTGTGATACACCAGGATATAAGTTATATGATACACTAGAGATATAAACATTGCTGCCATGGAGTTTCTTCTAGACATACCGAGCATCAAAGTAAGTCAATGAGTAACGCAGTTTTAAGGACTATTTTAAAGTTTATAACAATGACCATCACCCTTTTCAGAAATCTCCAGACAACACAAAGGGAGGGAATATACAACGAGGGAGGTTGTGGATTTCACAAACAGAAGACACCGTCCTGAGATTCTACGAAATAGACGAAATTGGTCGGAGGTGAAAAGGGTAGAAGCATACATTGATACATTAGTGATACAGTAAGGAAGATACTGGTGTTTCTAGGCTGCCACCGAGGCAGAGAGAATGATTCAAGAACTCATCAATAGATAGCTAAATAACACAAGATACAATAGTTTATATAGATAGCTTAGTAATGAGAGAAACAAACATATCGGAGTGAAATTTTCATCTCCGACTGCGAAAACTCTGACCGGAAGACTGCGAAAAACACAATGTAACATATTGGTAGCGTATCCTAGTCAGGACGTAGTCATCAACACAGCATTATTTGGCTGTAGTGATTTTCTAGTCAATATAAATACGTACAGTAGTTTGCCATTGCATTCTGAACAATCCTCATTCTCAAATGCCTGTGGTGGGGATCTCGAACTCGGTATCTTGGCAGTCACAGACGCGCTTTGTACCACTTGACCACAGAGCTGGACCTATGTAACATATACATATTGTGTATATTCAAAAATGTTATTATTCCCTAAGTGAGGCCTAATTACAATTTGTTCGCAATGCTCCCCCACCCCTGAACAGCCAAATTGACATCCATCCCATGGGGGATGAGTGCTACCCACGTACGGTAACACTGGTCTATGTAATTTGAGAGTCAGTATCAATAAAAAAAACCCATACATTTTTTTTATTGAAGCTGGTCATTAAGGAGTCAGTGACAGCGAACGGGAGTCAGTGCCAATGGAAAACTCCAACATTGTTGAGTAAAGTAATAATCATGAGCAAGCGTGGCGACTCTCTCTCTCTCTTTCTCTCTCTCTTTCTCTCTCTCTTTCTTTCTCCCTCCCTTTGTGTGCGCGCGTGTTTTTGTATATGTGTGCGCGCGCGTGTGTGTGTTTGAGTGTGTGTGTGATTATATGTGTAGTCTTTTGTGTGTGCATGTCCTTGCGCTTTGATAATATTTTCCTCGAGTAAAATATTTTTATTTTGTTTAATTCGGTAGAACAGAATTGCTGGAAAGAAAATTTTTTAATACTTGTATCAAATAAAGAAACAGAATTCGATATCCTCTGAAATAAAGAAACAGAATTCGATATCCTGTGAAATAAAGAAGAAAGGTAGATAAACATAACGAATTCAACAATAAAACGATTTTTTCCCCGACCACACACAACTGAACTGATTCCAGACTTAAGCAATTAAATTGGAGAACACACATCCATATCTTCTTTGCCAAACTCTTGCACACACGGGCAATTTTATTGGCTTACGCTGGGTAAGCAAATCACAGTTTCTGGTTTTGATTCAGAGAAGTTTTGTTTACCAGGAGCAAGTGCTGAAGTGCCGTAGATAGCCTGCCCTTGATGACGAAATATTATATTCTTGATAATTTCTTTTTTGAAACAGTTAGGTAAATACGTTTCGAATGGTGGGTCTTTAATTGTGACAAGTTTCAGACATTAAGTAATAATATATTTGACTATAACGTAAGATTTGGTGCAACGATATAGACATTTATGAATTCAATTGGAACACATTTATGAAAGATGGCATGTGGGAAATCTACAATAGCCCTCGTGATGTATGACGGATGGGAGTTACAGAACTGTCGGAAAAGTTTTGCCAGACTGCAAGAAGACCACGTATAGTTTTAGTTCTGAGAGAAATAAACAGATAAAAATAGAGAATGAGAGAGTAAGAGAGAGAGAGAGCAATGTAGAGAAATAGAGTAAGGAGAGAGTAAGAGAGAGAGAGCAATGTAGAGAAATAGAGTAAGGAGAGAGAAAGAGAAGGGAGAGAGAGAGCAATGTAGAGAAATAGAGTAAGGAGAGAGTAAGAGAGATAGAGAGCAATGTAGAGAAATAGAGTAAGGAGAGAGAAAGAGAGAGAGCAATGTAGAGAAATAGAGTAAGGAGAGAGTAAGAGAGAGAGAGCAATGTAGAGAAATAGAGTAAGGAGAGAGTAAGAGAGAGAGCAATGTAGAGAAATAGAGTAAGGAGAGAGTAAGAGAGAGAGCAATGTAGAGAAATAGAGTAAGGAGAGAGTAAGAGAGAGAGCAATGTAGAGAAATAGAGTAAGGAGAGAGTAAGAGAGAGAGCAATGTAGAGAAATAGAGTAAGGAGAGAGTAAGAGAGAGAGCAATGTAGAGAAATAGAGTAAGGAGAGAGAAAGAGAAGAGAGAGAGAGACTGGGAGACATAGTACATTTAGTTACATATATTTTTTAAATTCATAACTATAAAACGTTGACACGATCACTACTCCAGTTGACTCAGCTGTAAATGAGTACCTAATATATGAATTAGGGGGAGGTAGAGACAGCAAGGAAGGGAACTGGTCACCACCACCTAATAGCTGCTGCGGCTTAGTACAGGAGGAGTTGTTTTAATGCTCGACGACATGTTGCTACCATGAGACATACCTTTATAAAGTGAATCCATGCAATATTTTTTGTACACATGGACATCTGTTTGATAGTTTTTGAGGATGAAGATTGCATCTGTGCAACTTGTATTTTTCCGAAAGTCCAATTGTGTATTGTTGAGTTGTGGTTCTTTATATGCGCGCATTCTTATCTAAATATTATTTCAGCTAAAGATTTTTCCTATTTTGCTTAAGAGTGATATGCCTCTATACTTAGTGCAGTCCCTCTTACTTAGTGCATGCGTTTGCGTCTGTGGGTCTCACCAATGGCTCACTAGACAAACCACTTATGCAACAGAAAAAAACCCTAGTATATGCCTTTATGCCTTTAAATTGAGGTTATATTCTTATAGAAGCTTCATGGCACGAAATCTATAGAATCCTGTAGTCGTAACCTTCGATAACAGTTACCATGTTATTCCGGCAGGCCGCCGTTATGGTTTAACTAGTTACGGGCACGACGTGGGTGGACGGAACAAAAAAGAAACCTGTCGCAAGTGTCATAGTTGTGCCCTGATGTCGACGTCTGTTTCAGCGGCATTAGACTCGAAGCACGATCGAGTCAGATGGCTGCTGGAACAGAGGGCGGATCACTTATGGGAATGCCCCACATGCTGTGAGGCCAGTTTCTAATCAAAAATCAAGAAGAACCTCTTACTGCCGTTTTTCTTCCAGATGGGTACAATCACCGTGTTATTCCACTCCTGTGATGTCTTTTGTGTCTTCCATATTACGTGGAACAGTCTGCGTAACCACTTTATTCCTGTCACTGTTAGCATTTGTATTAGTTCTATAGGTACCCCGTCTATTCCTGGTGCTTTGTTATTTGGTGAATGTTTAACTGCGTCTTCAATTTCGGATTTCATGATGTATGGTTCTAGGTCTTCTATAGATTTATAATCACTATATGCAAAAACTGTGAGATTGTGTTAATAATCACTTCTCCTACATTTATGTTTAACAGTTGAATGAAGTAATTTTTCCATCTTTCCATTATTGTTTCGGACCAATTTAGTATGTTGCCGTGTTCATCGTTTATTATTTGTTTGCTCATACATGTCGTTTTTTTTTTTAAATTCGCAGGTTTTGTACTTTCTAGTAGAGCATATTCGGTGTGTTTTGTCTATCATTGTTAAGAATTTCTCCATATTCTTGTCACGCCTTAATTTTTGCATATGTGATAATTTTGTTAGTGTTATTATTTATTATCCTGTATGCTAAGTATTCTTGATGCGTTTTGCTTGTTGCCCATTTCTTATATTTTTATTTTCTATATCTTTCGTTGCGGTCTTTTACTTTTTCGGTCCACCGAGCTGTTATTTTTGGTTATGTTCTTTTATGGTTTTATATTTGCATATGTTTCCCGCTGTTTGTATGGTGCAATTCTTGAACATTTTCCATTTTTTTTCTATGTGCCGGTTGCTATCTGGTAGCTTTCTGAAATCTTAGTTAACATCCTGGATATATTATTCTGGTATGTTTGGTTCTTCTAATTTCTGAATATCTAGTTGCCCTTTGTGCTGTTCTTGTGCTTGCTATTTTTCTTTGTGTTCGTTTTGACTGTTATTATTACTGCGCTATGATCTGTGTCTACGAAGAATACTCGGAGTGTCATTAAGAGATAGAATTAGAAACGATAACATCAGACAGATAACCAAAACAATACCAGTAATGGAACACATCAAAAGACAGCAGATCAACTGGTTTTCACACGCTTCCAGACTACCGACATATAGCATGCCACAAATGGCCATGACACATAGACATAACGGCTATAAAGCCAGAGGCAGACCATGTAAAAGATGGATCACAGAAATCAAAGAAGCCACAGGAACAAGCTTACAAACAGCGCAGAAGAAGGCCATCTCCAGAGAACTCTTCCACCCCTGACGCTGCAATTCAAACAAGGGACACATCGTATAGATAGATAGCTTCCGCCGAAGACTGATGTGCCGGGCCATTGGCGCAAATAAAACGGCGGCACAACGCATTTCCATTCTCTGGACTACATCCTGCTAGAAATCTAGTAGGACAATGGTCTTGCTACAAGGGAGATCCAGCAGGAGTTTGAGAAAGAACGATGAAGAAGAAGATAGATAGATAGATGATCTGTGTCTGCATACATTTTTTTAAATACACATGTATTACTTGAGGATCTATTATGTTTCGTCGTTTGTTTCTTTTTGTGAGTAGAAAGGCTTTCTGGCTCTTTCATTCCAAGCTGTTCCATTTATACCATAAGAACTCTCGTGATTGTCTATGTTTAAAGCGGGAGTCGCGTTAGCGCAGTGGTTAGAGCACAGTTGAGGCGGAAATGTTTTCAGATCGCAACGGCTCCCAGGTCGACCCAGCCTTAAATGGGTACCGTATTAATCCGGGAAGTAAAGACTGCGAAGGAGAGGAGATGGCTACCGCCCTCATTTGCAGAGCATGTGAAATGTGAGATCGTTAACATCTCACACCCCTACAGCATTATTAAATACTATGGGTTACTTTACTTTTTACTTTACTTTTTGGGGTGCAAAGGGAACGCATTGCTCTAGGCGGACCAAGGGTTAGCAGATAACCAAGATCCCAAATGTACCTCCACGTGGTGCACCCTGGAAACAGAAATACAGCAGCTCGTGCTGATTCTGGCCAAATCATTTGGGGATCGTGTCCGAGAATGTGGAGGTAGCAGATGGAAAGAGATTTGACTGCACAAGAGACAGACAATATCTCCGACACCACCAGCATCACCACATATAGCAACACTGTCGACATACAGTGAAGCTAGTCAGTCCAGTCCGAACATTGGAGGGGCGGCCAATGTAAAATGCACGTAAAGGTAAATGCATGGCGAGAGACAAATATGTTTCACACAGAGTACAATGAAACAATGAAAGGGCAGAACAGCGCTAGAGGGCAGCGCGAACTGCAAATAGAAAGTGAAAAGCCCCTAGGAAAGGGAACTACAAGCTCCGTCAGCTCGAGACGGGCTTCTAGTTACCTGAGTTCCTAACAGGCAGAGACCCAGACCCATCCATCGGCGTTTGGTAAAGCAAAAGACCTAACCCAACTCTAATGTCGAGCCTTCCTAAACCGGAAATATGCTTGCAAAGAGAAAGGGTTCTGTACCCGATGGGTGTAGGCAAGAAAGGGACAACGATGGCAGTCCTGGCCCAACTCTACTGTCAAGGTTTCCTATACCGGAAGTAACTTGCAGAGAGAAAGGGTTCTGTACTCGATTCGCTCAGGCACAAAAGGGACAACGATTTAGCCCTGGCCCAACTCTACTGTCAGGTTTTCCTACACCGGAAATACACTTGAAGAGAGAAAGGGTTCAGTACCTGATGGGCTCAGGCGCTACTGGGACAAGGACGCTCAGCTCGAGAACGCCTTGCTCTCAAACGCGTGGTGTGAGACTCGAACTTGGACAAGGGGTACACGATGTCGGTGAATGACACCTCGGCTAAGAGGGCGAAAGAGCCAGGGTCCAACTCCTCTGTTGAGTTCTTCCCCTTAAGGAACCAGGCTCATGGATGAGAAACGGTTCAGTACCCAATTGGCACAGGCACAGCACGTCCAATTACACGAGGCAAGTTCATAGACAGTGGAACACCTCGTTCGAGTGAGACGAGAGCTAGAAAATCGTCTGGGCGAAGAGTCTTCACTACGCGTGCCTGGAGACAGATATAGAGGCTGTCACAGGCTAAGGGTAGCCCACCCGAATTGTCAAGGCATGCCGAAATCGGATGTGCTAGGCCTACAAGGCGCATAACGGTGGCACAACGTAATCACGCTCCCGGCGGAAATCGCACGGATATCCGTGATGGTTACAATGGAGCGAACGAAAAACAAACAAACAAAACTTTACTTTTTTATTTTATTCATAAAATGGTTAATAATTTTTGACATTCGTTTATTCTCATTTTTATACACTGACCAATGGGACTAGACCGAAGGAAACGTGGACATTATGTTATAGAAACGTACATATATTGGAATACGCGAATCTAGAAAAATTGTTATTAAGCGTTTATAGTTACTGGTAAAACACATCATATCTGCAACACTAATGATATGGTACGTTGTATTATTGTTTATTACTCTCCTATATCAATATGACATACCTACATGTCTCTTCTATGACATACCTACATGTCTCTTCTATGACATACACCTACATGTAATATTTGTTCACTTTGTTGTTCCATTCTATTTATCTAACAGTGTCTTGATAAAGATATTCTGCTCGAAACGCCCATTATGCGTATTTATTTCATTTATATGTTTTGTTTCATTTTATTGTCATTTATAATATGGTGCAGACTTTACTGCATTTTTTCATTTGCTTTTCAGTGGTCAACTGACATTTCCTCGTATCATTGGGATGACATCCTTTCAATGTGACATACGTTTCAATGTGGAGTTTAAAAGGGTTTTAAACGTTATATAATTTATGCAACTTCCCCTCTACAATTAGACAATAGGTGGTTTAGTGTCTTCATGCACAGGGTATGTCCATTCTGGCAGAGATTTTCGCTCCAGTAAACATTTCGGTGTGTATCAAGTGATAGTCTAAATGTATGTTCTTATTTGAACATTCATCTCGACAGAGCAGAGCAGGTTATCTTCCGCCTCAGAATAGAACACAAAAGATTAAACAGTCACCTACATAGACTAAGACTGGTCCCATCACCCCTGTGCCCTTATGGGCAAGCAGCACAGACTGCTGAACATATCCTGCAAGACTGAAATACACTAAACCAGTTGAGGGAAGAACACTGGCCCACAGAGATGGATATCCATAGAAAGTTGTAAGGGAGCACTGATGAGCTTTCAAATACAGCAGTATTTATTAAGAAACAGAACTTGCTGTGTAGAAATCACAAACTGCGAACGAGAAGAAGAAGATTTGAATATTGAAACAACACGCTGTGCCTTTTTTTTTTACTTTAGATGACCATGTAGCTCCATGCTTTACAAGTTGTTCCCATTTATCTTGCTATTTTTCAAACTCTTTCAGTTCGGTATTTAAATCGTCCGTGGAAGGCTTCGTGTGGCTACCATGAGATCGTATAACTTTCTGCAACTTAACAAAGAGAAGTATCTTTGGCAGGTGCTGCTCTGGTATACGATCCAGATGTCCTGTCCAACGAATATGTGTCTGCATCAGAAGACGGTGACATTCGGAATCATGTCTTGCCATTTCATGTGCATTGCTATTTCAACTTTTCTGAGATAATACGAGTTCGTATGTTTGAAAGTGATTGAGTTTCTTCTAATGACGTCTACACATAGTCCATGTTTGATCAGCTTATAACAGCACTGGAAGTACCACTACTCTATAAACTTTCAGCTTAGTCTGTAAGTAGATTTATACAGAGTCCAACACGAAAAATTATTGGAAAGTCTTCAAGAAATATGTATAGATGGAAAAAACATCAGACTGATTAGAAATATATTTTGGGAACTGACTTGATCAATAAGTTGTGAAAACAGCTACTCACAATACATAGAAATAAGAAGAGGGGTCAGACAAGGATGCATTTTATTATCCAGTCTATTTAATATTTACAGAGTATCTTTAAACATATAGAAAGAATGCTGGGACTCAAAATCAGTGGGAAAATAATATGTAAATAACCATTTTCTTTAACTGAAAGTGAACATGAACTACAAAGACTAATATATCAAGTCGAGAAATCATGTAAAGAATATGGACTGGATATAAGCATCCATAAAACAAAACGATGATAATCAACACAGTCACAGAAAAACAAGTGCTAATACATAAAAATATATGGATAGAAACTACAAGTAGAACATTATAAATATATCTTGGACACATAATCACAAATAACGTCAGATGTGAAACAGAAGTTCAACGGAGAATCAGAATGACTAAAAGTACTTTCAATGAGGAAAATATTAACATCTACAAAATTATAAACAAGCTAAAAAATAAGCTGTTAAAGATCATGTTTAACATTGGTAGCACAGTGTTGGTGTACACATTGTAGATATTATCTTTTTTTTTAAATTTCAATCTTGATCTTTGAATGAAGAAGTAATGGTGAAAGTTGGTAAGTCACTGTGTTTGCTTTCTGGCACATTGTTTCTATTTCTCTGTCTAGTCTTCCATCTTCGGAAAAATTGCTGCCTAGATATATATATTCTTTATATCAGAACAATGGAGTTACAATAAACAATATAAACCAAACCTTGGAGTCACACAACACATAATAAGAAACAAACAACTATGGAGTCGCATAAAATATATTAATAAACCAAACTATGAAGACACACAAAACATAATAATAAACCAAACCTTGGAGTCACACAAAATATAATAATAAACCAAACCTTGGAGTCACACAAAACATAATAATAAACCACACTATGAAGACACACAAAACATAATAATTAATCAAACGATAGAGTCACGCAAAACATAATAATAAACCAAACTATAGATTCACACAAAACATAATAATAAACCAAACTATGAAGACACACAAAACATAATAATAAACCAAACTATAGAGTCACACAAAACATAATAATAAACCAAACTATAGAGTCACACAAACAATAATTATAAACCAAACTTTGAAGACACACAAAACATAATAATAAACCAAACTATAGAGTCACACAAAACATAATAATAAACCAAACTATGAAGACACACAAAACATAATAATAAACCAAACTATAGAGTCACACAAAACATACACCAATAGCAGAGGGCGTCGCAACCTCATTCGATCGGTGTTAGCTATTCTGGTGTGTGTTATGACAAAACCTTTTTTCAAAAAGTATCTCGGAGCAGTAAGTAGTGATTAGTGAACCTGTGGGCCAGTACACATCATGCTTTTAAATTCGCTTGCGGGCCCATTGAAAATTGATTAGAGACTGGCATTTCGTCAACTCAAATTAAAATGTTGTTCAGATTACTTTGTATGTAATAGAAGCATACTCAGAATAACATTAAATAACAGGAAAAGATCACATACAATAACAATAGCCATGTCTGTAAAAACTCTTCTTTTGTATCGTACGGAGCTTTCACACCGCAACTGTACCTTTGTCTTTGTACTTTTGAGCTCAGATCTGCTGTCACATTCCATCTTTAAGCTGAAAAACTATGTATATTCTGAATTCTATTGTCTTCTCCAGTTTAATTATTCCGTGGCGTCTAGTAGTGGTTGAATTATATTTCGGAGACTAAAGTTTCATGTAAACTAGGAACGCATTTGTGAAGGGAGACGATTTAATTTTAGTTATACCCGAGCTTTCAAGAAAATAATTCAGTTGTAAGACCATACACCTGTATTATATATGATGTATTGATTTGTAAGACCATACACCTGTATTATATATGCTGTATTGATTTGTCTACGTCGACTTCTCAGAATAACAATAGGAGAATATAATCAGACAAAAATACATCAGAAGACAAACAAACACAATTCTATCCTATTTATTATTGACATAAATGCAGAACACATTACTTAAATTCAAAGTACTTAAATACAAAGTACTTAAATACAAAGTACTTAAATACAAAGTACTTAAATACAAAGTACTTAAATACAAAGTACTTAAATACAAAGTACTTAAATACAAGGCTGAGGCTGCAATTAAAGGTAATATTGGGTCCTTCTGTTTTCAAAACAACATCAGAATTTTGACTAGGATGAATACCCAGTTTCCCTGAAAACAGGACCCAATCCTAATACAAGACATATCATGAGAGTTCGAAAATTGGACCAAATCCTAATACAAGGCATATCATGAGTGTTCGAAAACAGGACCCAATCCTAATACAAGACATATCATGAGTGTTCGAAAACTGGACCCAATCCTAATACAAGGCATATCATGAGTATTCTAAAACAGGACCTAGCCCTAAAGCAAGGCATATCATGAGTGTTCGAAAACAAATGTCTCTTAAAACTGTGGAACATAAAGTGGAACGACGATGTCTCAAATAGTGATCTAACAGATAAAACACACAAAGAGTACATTTCAAATGTCATAAGAAAACGTTGATGGATCTACCTAGGGCACGTCCTAAGACAATGTGAAAATAGAGTGAACAAAGAAGCACTCATGCGGAAATTTCATGGGAAAACGAGGAATACATAAAACTACCCTAAAAAAGACCATGCTTAAAAATAGTGATATAATAGGCTACCAGTCAACACAAGAACTAACATTTCATGCAGCGGCGCGCAACGCATGGATAATTAAAATCTCCACCTTTTGTGCCACCTGTGACAGGAAAGAAACACATTAACTAAACTAACTAATGATCGTTCAGGATTCTCTACAATTTAGATCATACCATAAATATAAGACCTAGTTAAAATCGTCTGATAAACTGGTGTATTTTCTTCATTTTTAAAAAAAGTAATGCGTGTATTAATAAGTATACGTTAACACTATTTTTGAAACTAATGATTAAATGGCTTGCCCCCCGACACGCTGAGGCTATCGATATATGCTTTATAAATTACAAGATAGGTTTTTGGTGTATGGATGTGTTCAATCATTTGCTCTTACAATGGCACTACAGCTAGAAGTAACACTAGAGGAATTCACAGAATTGCAGGTGTATAGACATGGCAGAAATCGAGAAGAGTGCGTTGTGGTACTACAGAAGGAGCTGGACAGACTAACAAATTGGTGTCGAGATACGGGAGCAGTGATTAATCCGTCTAAGGCATTCTTGACGTGGGTTTTCCTTGAACAATCACATGGTAAAGACACTCATGCCACAAGTTTCGTTGTCCGGGAAAAGTTTAGAAAGAACTAGCACAATGAGATATCTGAATTGAAATGCGGTGTTGCTAGAGGTGAACATTTTGGAGGGAGCAGAAGAATGATGGTCAACCAGCATAGGACCGGTACTGTCAGCAGAAGTGTGAAGGCGGATACACTCAAGGAAAGATCGGAGCAACTATGGATGTGTCCAGTTTGCAGTGATGATGATCCGACGACTAACTAGCTAACACAATTGAATGATTTTCCTTTTCGACGTTATGAACTGTTGCAATGTTCACTAAAGGCAAGAAATAAAATATTGAATGTTTTTCTGGTATTTATGTTCTGGAATCCGGTAAAAAAAACTCTGTGATTTCAAGCCGTTGTAAGGAAGCTGGACGTTATAATAATTTGACTTGATTTGCGAGGTTGTCAAATCGGTCATCTTCGGTTTGTATTCCAATGTATTCCTTGTTGCAGGACAGTGGTCCTACTAGATTTCCAGCAGAATATAGTCTAGCTAACGGAATTCGTAGTGTCGCCAATTTATATGAGTAAATGTCATAAGACATCCGACTTCGGCTGTGAGGTCTATTATTTTTTTGATTTAGCGAGCACACAATGCGCTAAAGACATGAAGAATTTACTTGTAGAGAGAAGAATTGATCAAATAATTATTATCACATGAATGTATATCTTCAATATCTAGATATTGCAATTAACAAAACATCCATGAAATATTTACGCATATAAATCAATGACTGTATTGAAAATGTCAGAATGGACAGAAAGCAGCGTGGTAACCTTGTGAAACCTAGAAGCGATAACTAGAATTATGTTAACTCTACACCTTGTTGAATATTCTCTGACAGTTTGGTTACTTATACTTGTTAGCCTATTTTGTTTAAGGGTGAAGAATTCAAGTAATAGAATCAATGACAGCTGTGATGCCATTGTGCTGTCCGCACTACGAGTGGTCTACACAGAGAAAAAGTGCGCATAAGGAGATCTTTATTGCTAGACGTGAGAGTTTGGGGACATATATTCAACTGAAAATGATACTATCGCAAGAAATTATGGTTGGAATTCAATGTTTTGAGAGTAATGGCGATGTTTCACAAGAAGATGATATGGCTGAATTAGAATATATCTTCATTTTTTATTCGTGACGAAATGTAGACTTTTTTACTTGGACAAATGTAGATTTTGTACATTAAAAACAAAAATAAACACCATGAAAATAATCCGTAATGTATCTCATGGAGTTAAATTATATAGAAGAACTGTCTTATTTTCGAGGACATACTGCATTAATCATCATGTATCGCGAGCGAGAAAGTATAAAGGTGTTGCCAATACAATTCTTTCTCTCAGAAAACTTCCCTAACACAAATTGCTCTAATATTAGGTCTGGTATGAGAAGGCGTATCCGACAGAATTCTTTCTCTCACAAAACTTCCCGAAGTTGGTTGCTGAAATATTAGGTTTGGTATGAGATGGGAACATAATCCTATAAAACCTATTTACTCGTGTATATATGTCCGGCTAAGCACCGAAATGGTACACAGCGCATCTGTGACCACATAGGTACAGAGTTCAATCCTCGCCGCATGCAATTGTGCATTCAGACCGTTCAGAAAGCAATGACAAACTAATGAACGTATTTATATTGCCTTGAAAAACACTACAGTAAAAATAAATGCTGCTATGGCGGCTACGTCCTGAATAGGATACACTACCAATTTTAATATATATATATATATATATATATATATATATATATATATATATATATATATATATATATATATATATATATATATATATATATATATATATATATATATAATTACTAGGAAGTTGACAATATCCTTGAATGTTCCCCACCACAAAACATTTGTGGAGAGAAATAGATCTGGGATCAAAACATCACCTTCTACTAAGTAAAAGGAAAGATTTCACTTAAAAGGTAATAATAATTCAAACAATTTGTACTGATATATTATATAAATACTGTATAGTTGCATATGTGTAGGGCACTTTATTTCATTTTCACCCTTAAATTGAAAAAGTCTTCAACAATTACATTTCAGTCCCTGTTAAAGGTACTTGGAGAAACTAGAGGGAGAAACTAGAGGAACTTGGAGAAACTAGATAGAGAAACTAGAGGAACTTGGAGAAACTAGAGGGAGAAACTAGAGGAACTTGGAGAAACTAGAGGAACTTTGAGAAACTAGAGGAAATATGAGACACTTAGACCAAGAAACAAATGTCATATTTACGGTTTCAGAATCAAATACATATTAAACATTCCCATACTACAAAGAAGATCTGATTTGTGTAGAACAGAAAAAAACAACATATCATGTGAATATCAATTAACGGGTGTCACTCAGGAAAAGGCGGAAAGAGAATGCAGAACGCAAGCGAGTAAGACTTGTGATTCACTTTCTTTGAATTGAGCGCAAGGCTGCCTGCAATGTTATTAAACATTCAAATCTGATGCTGGATTCCATCGCTCCTTTAAGATACTGCCTCGAATGTTGTATTTTATTTCGCTCCAGCAGGTAGCGTATGGGATCTTTGATCGGAGCTTGTCTTAATTTTATTGCGGAACATAAAACACGAATTACAGGATGTACTTAATGACGCCAGATTACTCTGGTAGGATAAATCCACGAAGTTGTTATTTCTTGAGTTGTGTCCCTTAGTTTAACTTCAAAGACAATATGTACTCTGCATTCATGATTGGAGGTTAGTTGAGATTTAGTACAATAAACATGCTACTTTTAAAAGCATATATACATCATTAAAAAAAATAAAACATACAAAGAAGAACATTATTGCTACATATTTATTCATCTTTATGATTATGATAATCCAACGTACTTCCAAATTCCGCTGTCTATTGCTTTGGTGTGCAATATGCTAGACTGCAACCTGTCTATCTCGTGATGTATTTCTGTCTACATCGTGTTCCCTTCCCCTCGACTCTATCATCAAGTAAGGTCGTCAACAAGGTGTCATATCTTTTAGTATGTCCAACATATTTTAGTTGTTTTGTCTAGTGTCTATTGCAAGGTAGAAGCTGGTTGATAGCATCCATATTTGTCGTTAAGCGTAGTGGTGGGAGCTGGTTGATAGCATCCACATTTGTCGTTAAGCATAAGGATGGGAGCTGGTTGATAGCATCCACATTTGTCGTTAAGCGTAGTGATGGTAGCTGTAAGTTTTTGTTCAGAGCCAGATGTGACGCCCGAGTCGTATTGCGTCCTTGTTTGTGGAGGATGTTCGTGATTTTATCGATCCATCTCTTTCTCGGTCTTCCCTTGGCTCTGTAACCAGATGATCGTCTGTTATAAGCTCTTAGTGGTATTTGGTTCCATTCTCACAGGGTGACCAAACTACTTTATCTGCTGACATTTTATATATTCGATATAAGGAATTATTCACACTCTTGTTCTGATATCCTAGTTTCATACTCAGTCCAATTTTTGTGACCATATCTGCTTTTTCTTAAACACTTCATCTGATATATAATGATTTGTATCATTTGCGAGGTTGTTAAAGATCATGTTTGACAATGGTAACAAAGTGTTGATATAAAAATTGTACAAGTATTTGCATTTGTATGCCCATATTGATCTTTGGATGCAGGTGTAATTGTGACAGTTTATATGTCACTGTTTTTGCTATTTGTATTCTTGATTCTATTTCTCTGTCTAGTTTCTCATTGTCTAAGGAAAAAAACACCTCCTAAATAATTGAATTCTTTTGTTTGTTTCAATGCTGTGTCATCTATTGTAATATCTATTGTTGTTGGTGACTTGATGATTTTCATAACTTCCGTCTTTTGTATGTTTATTTTCATGTTTAATCTTTAATTCCGTTAAAAGTTTTCTTTTTTTTTCATACGAAGTATTGTTACAATATTTGTGTTAGTTTCCTGTAAGTGATCTTCAACAACCATATTGTTGCGCTTGCAAAGGATTCAGGTTTCATTGTATCATTTGTATTTTATGAGTCGCGAGAATACGCATGTAAGCGGTTGATCGTTGTCGCGAGAAATTGCTCCCAGTGGCGGATAGGTCTTACTAAGAAAGAAGAGACTATGGGTTTGTACATGAGGTGATGCAGATTAAGACACACAAAAGATGTTATCAAGCTCGTAGATATGACCACAGCCCTTTTGGCACAATTAAACATGATATTTAGTACTAGAAAGTATGTTAGGATATCTCATCAAAATTAAACATGATATTTAGTACTAGAAAGTACGTTAGGATATCTCATCAAAATTAAACATGATATTTAGTACTAGAAAGTATGTTAGGATATCTCATCAAAATTAAACATGATATTTAGTACTAGAAAGGATGTATATCACAAAAAATAGTAAGTGCTTCGAAGGTTCCCAAAGAGTTGGGTAACCAAACATTCGTTAATGATTTCCACACAAAAATGCATCGAAAATTATACTACAACGCTAGGAATACCTATGAAAATAGAGAAATTACCTCATTAGACTAAAACTATAGGAATACCTATGAAAACAGAGAAATTACCTCATTAGACTAAAACTATAGGAATACCCATGAAAATAGAGAAATTACCTCATTAGACTAAAACTATAGGAATACCCATGAAAACAGAGAAATTACCTCATTAGACTAAAACTATAGGAATACCCATGAAAATAGAGAAATTACCTCATTAGACTAAAACTATAGGAATACCCATGAAAACAGAGAAATTACCTCATTAGACTAAAACTATAGGAATACCCATGAAAACAGAGAAATTACCTTATTAGACTAAAACTATAGGAATAACTATGAAAACAGAGAAATTACCTTATTAGACTAAAACTATAGGAATACCTATGAAAACGGAGAAATTACCTCATTAGACTAAAACTATAGGAATAACTATGAAAACAGAGAAATTACCCTATTAGACTAAAACGCTATTAATACCAAAGAAAACATAGAAATTACCCCGTTAGACTAAAACGCTAGGAATACCAAAGTAAACATAGAAATTACCTCGTTAGACTAAAACGCTAGGAATACCACAGAAAACAGAGAAGTTACCTCGTTAGACAAAACGCTAGGAATACCTAAGAAAAAAGAGAAACTACCCCATTAAACTAAAACGCTAGGAATACCTAAGAAAACAGAGAAATTTCCTCACCAAACTAAAACGCCAGGAACACTCATGAAAGAGAAATTACCTCCTAAGACTAAAACGATTGATCAGCGACATGCACATGTCTCTGACCAATACAGGCCAGCTTCCCCGGGACAGAGAGGCGTTCAGAGTATCCACGACGAAGACAACGTTCTGGAAAGAATATGTCACTTGAAATATATATAGACTAAAACGCTAGGAATACCCATAAAAACAGAGAAATTACCTCTCTTCAGGTAAATCCCCCTCCCCCTTTCCTTAAACGATTACGTGCCAACATTAATGTGTGTTAATCTGAACTGAAACGTCAAAGTGTATCAACTTATACCACTGTACAGCTATAATTCAGTACCTTTCTGTAAATTGTTCTCCGTCTTTCAAAGTTAAGGACACTTTTGATATCAGTGTTATAAATCCGCTGTGTGATACATAGCTAATCAGTTCATCTTTGACATCTAATGTACCTGGTTCTATTTCCACCTTAGGCACTTGTGCATCCGAAACCGATCATAAAGAAAAGCAACCAACTCAACGTAAATATTGCCTTAAAAATAACTACAGACAGCATACGATGGATGTATCGCACCTCACAGATATGATATGACTACACAAACAAAGAAGTACCTGAATATTGAATTTGATGTCAAGGCTATTCAGATAATACAAAGATGAAATTGATGTACCTCGTATCAAGACATTGATTATAATTTCATGACCAACCTATTTAACAAACTGTTAACACCGTCACCATCGATTTTCACAATTATTTTAGCTCTTTATTTCCAAAGCGGTTTCAGACCATGCAGTAACACATTCACTCAATGTGATGATTCTTTATGTGATGGAGGTTCGTTTTAATATGGAGCGACTTCGTCACAAATAGTGAGTGATCTAAGAGACAAAACACACCAAGAGTATGTTTCAAACATCATAAGAAAACGAAGATGGAAATGCAATGGTCGCGTTTTGCGAATAGATGCACACATAATAAACCAACAAGCCCTTATGTGGTCACCTGAGGGGAAAAGAAAACAGAGGAAAACCTAAAACAACCCTTAAAAACACCATTCTTAAAGAAGGGGAATTAATAGGCTGTAAGACCATCCAGCAACTAAAGCTGCAGGCAGCGGAACGCATCATATGGAGAACCAAAACCTATGCCCTATGTGTCGCTTGCAGCACGAAAGTAACAAACTAACTATGTAACACATTTAGAAGGCACTATACAAATAGAGGTTTTATACAATTATCGACAAAGAGAGTAGGTCTATGTGATAATATTAACTGCTCACTTCAAATAAAGAGTTAATGATGTACACAATGTTCGTATTTTTTTTCTATCTCGGAAAAGTAGTCAAATTTTATTGTCTTTTTAGGCACAATACACATTAAATAATGTAATTCACAATGCAATAAACAATTAATTTTGCTTGATTTTTTTTCATAGTTTAAAATATATTGTTCTGTTGCCTTGATTCATTCATGTTTCTATTGGGTATTAGGTATGTTGAGTATCCTCTTCGCACACCGGACACGTCCATTATTGCTCAGATCTCCGCTTCAGTAAATTATTTTCAGGTTTCTATTTATGTTTCAAATAATGTTTTAATTCATGTTTAAGTCATGATTCATGAAATACTTCAATTAATTTTTCAATTTATATTTCAATTCATGTTTCAGTTCACGTTTCAATTCAAGTTTCAGTTTATCTTTCAATTCACGTATCAATTCATGTTTCATGTCATGTTTCTATTCATGTTTCACATAATGGTTCAAATAATGTTTCAATTCATGTTTAAGTCATGATTCATGAAATACTCTAATTAATTGTTCAATTCATATTTCATGTTTCAGTTCACGTTTCAATTCAAGTTTCAGTTTATCTTTCAATTCACGTATCAATTCATGTTTCTATTCATGTTTCACATAATGGTTCAAATAATGTTTCAATTCATGTTTAAGTCATGATTCATGAAATACTTCCATTAATTTTTCAATTTATATTTGATTCATGTTTCAATTCACGTTTCAATTCAAGTCTCAGTTCATCTTTCAATTCACGTATCAATCAATTCATGTTTCATGTCATGTTTCTATTCATGTTTCACATAATGGTTCAAATAATGTTTGAAGTAATATTTCAAGGCATGCTTCAGTCATGTATTTCAAATTCTATTTCATCACATTGTAAGTCATGTTTCATGCCATATTTCAAGTCAAGTTTTAAATCATGTTTCGAATAATGTTTAAAGCATATTTCAGTTCATATTTCGTCAATTTTAAATCATATTTCAAATCAGGTTTCAGATAAATTTTCAAGTCATGTTTCAAGTCGTTTTAGTCATGTTCCGAATCATGCTTCAAGTCAAGTTTCAAATTATGTTAAAAATCATTTTTCAAGTCGTGTTTTCAGGCATGTTTCTCAAGTTAATTTTTAAATCATGTTTACAATCGTGATTCAAGTCATGCTTTATGCCAAGTTCCAAGTCATGTTTCAAATCTAACAATTGTAAATAGCAGCAGATAGTACCAATATTCGAATTTGTTTTCTTAAAGAATGAGCTGCTGTCCTGGATTACAAGAAGACAGTCCACATTTGTTATACACATCACTAGAAGACAGTCCGCATTTTATATACACATGACATGAAGACAGTCCACATTTGTTATAAACATCACAAGAAGACAGTCCACATTTGTTATAAACATCACAAGAAGACAGTCCACATTTGTTATAAACATCAAAAGAAGACAGTCCACATTTGTTATAAACATCACAAGAAGACAATCCACATGTGTTATAAACATCAAAAGAAGACAGTCCACATTTGTTATAAACATCACAAGAAGACAATCCACATGTGTTATAAACATCACTAGAAGACAGTCCACATTTGTTATAAACATCACGAGAACAATAAAACTGAAAAAGATAGTGACAACAGACAATTGAAAGAGGAAAAGACTCAGTGAAAGAGCAATAGAGACAGTGGAATACCATAGGGAGCAATGCAAGACTAAGATGCAAAACTCCTTGACTTATTGGCATGCGGAACATCGATAAAGAAAACGATTGACAGTACAGGAGAAAGAAAGTTATTGACAGATATAAATAACCTACTTCACCACGGCAAGGACTATAATAAAACGACTACTACTACACTCAACAAATATATTTCAACAAAATAGATCAAACTTAATAGAAACAATTAGCAAACAGCAACATAGAAACAAATATAGAATATATATTTCAAGATATTAACTTACCAAGAAGGTGTGTTCAAATCCCGTGCCGCAACATACAAAGATGTTATGTTTCTCTGTACTAGTAAGCAACACTGATACATTTGAACGGCTCATCAGATTTTGTTCTTCAACTGAACAACTCATCGATTTTAATCCTTATGTTCAACGACAACACCTGAAGGCGTTTCACGCCTCCTCCTCCTGACATAATCACACTTTGTCATCACATATTTTGAAGACGTGGATATTCGCCACATTTTTATATTTGCTAGTATACATCCGATTGGTTTCTTCGTCAAAGTCTTTTTTTTTCATTATTATTTATTTGTCTTTTCTGTGTCGTCAAGAAGTACTGAGTCACACACACAATCCTAACTTGAAGACACCTGCGTATGCTGAAGTTACCTGAAGCATATTATCTGATCTCGCACTGTATTGCTAGCTGTTTTAATTATAGGGGCTATTGAATGTTATTTGTTAGAAGCTAGCAAAAATACTAACAGTAGATTGTTACAAATACCTTTCAAACAGACATGTACATAACACTATTTAACTCTCACAAAGCTGATGTACATAAAACACGTTTCTACTTCTCAGTTACACGCAAACATGGCAATAGAATCATAATCGACATCAAGGGCCGTCTCCGCAAATAAGGTTGACAGCAACGGACCTCCAACATAATGTCTTTGGTCTTGGAGGTGCACTCTGCTATACAGTAACATGTGCTCATGATGTCATATATACGTTCATCTCATGGTGCACATATGCGTCATTCTCATGATATTATATATGCTACCTTCTCATGGCGCACATATGCGTCCGCCTCCTGATGTCCAATCAACGTTCTTGGTGTCATACGGACGCCGTTCTCATGGTGTCACATCTGCGTCTTTCTAATAGTGTCATCTACGTCCTTCTTATGACGTCTAATCTATGTCCATGTCATGGTGTTAACTACGTCCTTCTCCTGATGTAAAATAGACATCCTTCTCATAGTGGCATCTACGCCGTTCTCATGGTGGCTTCTACGCCCTTCTCATGGTGGCATCTACGTCCTTTTCATCGTGGCTTCTACGTCCTTCTCATGGTCGCTTCTACGTCCTTCTCATGGTGGCATCTACGTCCTTCTCATGGTGGCATCTGCGTTATTCTCCTGATCTAAAATATACGTCTTTCACATGGTGTCGTGTCTGCATCATTCTCATAGTATCGATTCTGCATCCATCTTATGATATCATTTCTGCGTCCTTCCATGTTCTTCTCATCCTTCTTGCAGCTCTTGTTACCCCTTGCTCGCAACCCTATCAACTCTTTAAGTAAAGTCTTCAACAATTGTCAATGTCTTTTAATGTCTGAAAAATGTGTTTATTTTATTTGTATATCTTTTAATAGTTATTTTTTTTCTATACGTAATGTTGTCAGAACTTATCTCTTTGTTTTCTTCTCCATCCTTATTACTTATTTTTTTATATATATCCACGTGTACAATGCATCAATTCTGTCTTCCAGCTGTTTTCTTAGTATCCATTATCCATGTTTCTGAACAATACAGAAGTGTAGAGTAGATGTAACGTTTTAACATTCCTTATGTAATGTGTTTAAGATTTATTTTGGGAAAATAGATGTTCTGACTATTCCGTGCATATAAAAACCTATAACCATCCAGGGTCGTAAACTCTATGACAGTATGTTGACGTTAACTATATGACAGTATGTTGACATAAACTCTATGACAGTATGTTGACATAAACTCTATGACAGTATGTTGACGTTAACTATATGACAGTATGTTGACATAAACTCTATGACAGTATGTTGACATTAACTCTATGACATTATGTTGACATTAACTCTATGACAGTATGTTGACATTAACTCTATGACATTATGTTGACATTAACTCTATGACAATAAGTTGACAGAAATCTTCTCTCTAAACTAGTCTAGGTGCACAATTGTCTACGACGAGATTTGAACCTGGCACTATGTGCGCCGTGATGTGTCCTGTACCACACATCAATAAAGCATCCGTGCTGTATAGAAAGCAACTAACATCTATTGAGTTGATTTATTTTGCATAGTACATCACTACAGACATAAATATTTGTTTGATCGCTTCGTTCTGAATTGAATGTTCTACCAACATAGAGTAGTAAAGTAAAGTTCTTCTTCGTCATCTGCGTTCGTTCTCAAACTCCTGCAGGTTATCAGGATGTAGACAGCAGAACGGAATGCGTTGTGTCATGGTTTACAGTATTGCTTCGATATCTGCGCCTTTCAGCCTGACACATCAGACTTCAGCATGGCTTTAGTCACTGACCCTATATGGGATGGGACAGCCAACCTCATCCCATAACCTCCTTAGTCGCCTTTTATTACATGCGTGGAAGGTAAACAGTGTTGCATTCTTTGCTCCCTTTTCGGGCCTCGGCAATACACGGGCGTAAGTAAAGGTAACTCATACCATTTATTAGCACCGAAACAGTGTGAGATGTAAGCCATCTCATATTTCAGTGGCTCTGCTATATGAGGGCGGTAGCCATCTACTCTCGCTCGCAGTCTTTACATCCCGTATTAATCCGGTACACAATTAAGGCTGGGTCGAAACGGTAGCCGTTGCGGCTTGACAAAAAAATCTCCATCTTAAATAGAGAATGAACTCAGAACCACGCATATGCGAAGCAAATGCGCTAACTACAGAGCTGTGCCGTTCCCATGATTCATAGTGATATGAAATCAAGGAAATTCTATGTTATTGTACACGTATGCAATAGAAGATATGAAAAGACTGAGCTTACACACATTTACATGACTTATGGAACGGCAAGTAGAGCATATATGAGAATGCCCCGAGCGCTGTGACACTTGTTCTTAATCAAGAATCAAGATAGGAAATCAAAAACACTTTCTGTTATTGTACAAGTATATAATAGAAGATATGCATTCAAGGGCACTCTCTGTTCTTCTAAAATTATAAAGTAGATGATATCAAATCACGGACATTCTCTGCTATTGTACAAGTATGCAATATATGATATGAAATTACGGACATTCTCTGTTATTGTACAAGTATGCAATATATGATTTAAAATCACGCACATTCTCTGCCATTAAACAAGTATGCAATAGAAGGTATAAAATCACTGATATTCTCTGTTATTGTACAGGCATGCAATAGAAGATATGCAATATATGGTGTTCTCTAGCATTATATACAGTCAAGTAAATTGTTCCTTTGTTCCATTGAGGCCTATGCTATTGTTTTATTATATGGTACTATGACCGTATTTTTCATGACCAATCGTATGATTAAGAATAATATGTTTATAATCAAAACTACTACATTACTTTTCCTAGAAGATATAAATTCATGTTCTTCAGCGTTCATTCTCAAACTCCCGCTGGATTTCCTTTATATCAGGACCATGGTCGTAATAGATTTTCAGCAGGATGTAGTCCAGAGAATGGAAATGTGGTGTGTCGTCGTGTTATTTCTTTCTATGGCTCGACAGATCCGTCTTTTGTGAGAGAAGATGTATAAAGTCTATAAATACTGTGACATTGACTTTCCTAGACGATCTATACATACTGCCAACCTTTACTTTCTCAGAAAATGTATCGTCTGCCAACCTTTACTTTCCCAGAAGATCTGGTTTCCAATTTCCTTAGAATTGGAAGATTATGCACACACACAAAAAAGAAACATTTGCAATTTAACTGTGGATCATCCACACGTAAACCAACTCACTAACAGTTGAATTATTGGTAGCGAGCCCTACGCAGGACGTAGCCATCAGAAGACCAGTAGAGCTACTGCAGCTCTATTATATACAATAGATGAAATATTAATGAAATATTAATGAAATATTAATGAATATTATTATAACAATAATTTGCATATTTAAACCATGTTAATTAATAACATTTATTTGTTAAATTTTTAAAGAAAAAAAATATTTATTTTAAATGTAATGCAATTAATTATTTACTCGTTCCATGAGGAAGTGAAAAATAAATATAGACGTCTCACATAATATTAATAGAATTTCATGATTTTGTAATCCTTTCTGTGTTTGCGAAGTTCCAGGATGCTGCAATCGTTTTGTTTTTTGTTAATGGCTCTACGTTCATTACATCACCTCGACGCTATTACACACTAACCCATCAGCGTCCACCTCCAACAATCTGGTTTCCAAATTTCAGATTTAAACGTCAGATATTACCTCAAGTGTCTTATTGTAGCAGGAACATATCTGAAGATGAACAAGACAGAATCAAATTTTTAAAAGAGGAAAATGGTTTCAAAAGTCGTAGAGGATTGACTTCACTGTACTCTGTTTCCCATATGTACTCCGTCACTCTCAACGAAGCAGCACGCCACCTGCCGAGAGTACCATTCACAGCACGTAACTTCGTAGCTCCAAGTGATAATCCACAGGGATCTCCGAAAAAATCCACCTTATAAACAAGACGACACGAGCTGGATTCGAACTCATGACCTCTTGAACACAATGCGAACAGCTTAACCACTATGCTAGGGAGATCCCAGAATCATATCTCTGTCATCTTTTGTCATTTTAAAATGTATATGTTCCGTATATAGAGATACAGTGATACAGTTCTAAGCCGGATCTGAAGCGTACAGTTTTAAGCCAAAGCAATCTGGTACAGTTCTAAGATAGAGCAATCTGGTACAGTTCTAAGCCAGAGCAATTTCATACAGTTCTAAGCCAGATCTGTCTCCTACAGTTGTAAGCCACATCAATCTGGTACAGTTCTAAGATAGAACAACCTAATACAGTTCTAAGATAGAGCAATCTGGTACAGTTCTAAGATAGAACAACCTAATACAGTTCTAAGATAGAGCAATCTGGTACAGTTCTAAGCCAGAGCAATTTCATACAGTTATAAACCAGAGCAATCTCGTACAGTTTAAGATAGAACACTATCGTACAATTCCATGCCAGAGAAATCTAGTACAGTTCTAAGCCAGAGAAATCTCTTACAGTTTCAAGATAGAGCAACCCCAAGCAGTTCTAAGCCAAATAAGTCTAATATAGTAAAAATACATTGTCAGGCAAAAATAACCAACTAAAACGAAAGTCCAATCGGAAATGTTCAATAAAGACAACTCACTAGTATGAATCTATTTCTGAACACGTGCAGCAACAACAGAAGATGGACAATCCTGATTAAGTGTGGTTGTCACAGGTGTCTGATTTGATACACCGTGCTCACAGTAACAGCACATGATCTGATACAGCCTCAAACAGATACGGGCTTGCGATATGCACCAATAATAGAGATATGTAGCTTTTAATAAAAATCTTAAACACATAACCTCATAATCAAGATTTAGTCCTCACATCTCCATACGTTGTTTTCACTGCTTCACTGATTATGTTAATATTCATACAGACTAAATGTGTACCCAAGTGTTGTTTGCTTTCAATCTACTATAATAACATAATGAACTAACTTATTTTACTGTAAATAACAGATGTTATATTAGAATACATTGAAAGGTGTTGAAATCATTGTTATGTTTATGAAATTGGCATATGGTTCGGTTCTTGTTTTTGTTAGTTTTTTTAATCATTTTTTTTCCATTCAATGTATCAAGAAAGGTAAGGTCGGTATGTATTGCGTATGTGGTTGCGTATGTCGGTCTTACCAATGGCTCACTAGACAAACCACCCATACAACAGAAAACCTTAGTAGATGACATGCCGTTATATTGAGGTTATCTTCTTACAGAAGCTTCATGGCACGCCATCTATACAATCCAGTAGTCGTAATCTTCGATAACAGTTACCATGTTGTTCTGACAGGCCGAAGTTGTGCTTGAGCTAGTTACGGGCACGGCGTGGGTGGACATAACAACAAAGAAACATGTCGCGAGGACCAGAGTTGTGCCCTGATGTCGACGTCTGTTTCGGCGGCATTAGACTCCAAACGCCATCGAGTCGGATGACTGCTGGAACAGAGGGCGTAGCACTTATGGGAATGCCCCAAGTGCTGTGATGCCAGTTTCTAATCAAGAATCAAGAGAAGACTGTATCTCATTGATGAATGATGATGATGATTATCGTGACTTGCGCCATTAGAACACCTCTCTGTACATAATTAAGACTACGCTAGTTTCTTTTTTTCTCTTATTTTTGTGTTTTTCGTTGGTCGCTATGTTATATAACTGGAGTCGCTTGCCAGTAAGCGCAAAGATGCGTCAAAGTACTTAATAGTGAGCAATGAAATTGTGGCATGACAATAATGAAAACGTAAAGAATGAATTGATAATTAATTATGTAGAGAGGTCTTAAAACAGTCAAATGTAATAATGATGATTCAGTTATGATTGTGGAGCAATAATTCATTTTTCTCCTATTCTCCTGGCTACCAATTCTCCGACATATGTGAAGTCCTATAACAGAGAAACATTTTCTTGTTCTCCTTCTTCTGCGTTCGGTCTCAAACTCCTGCAGATTAGCAGGATGTAGTACGGAGAACGCAATGCGCTGTGTCATGATTTACAGTATTGCTGCGATATCTGCGCCTTTCGGCCTTAAACATCCTACTCCCGCTTGATTTTGGGTCACTGACTCTATATGGGATGGAACAGTCAATTCCATCTCATAACCTCCCTAGTCCCTTCTTACGGCAGGAATGGAAGGTAAACAATGTTGCTATTCTTTACTCCCCTCTCGAGCCCCGGCAATGCATGGGCGACTGATACACTAATAACCGTTTCTTGCAGATGAAGATAACATCAGTTTCAGATTTGCGTTGTTACAACATTGTGTCAGGAGATGACTGAAAGGTACAACTATGGCGTATGGGAGACGTACAGGGACAGTTGGGCATATGATTACCTTCCACATATGGGAGACGTACAGTCACAGTTGGGCACATGATTACCTTCCACATATGGGAGACGTAGTCACAGTTGGGCATATGATTACCTTCCACATATGGGAGACGTAGTCACAGTTGGGCACATGATTATCATCCACATATGGGAGATATACAGGGACAGTTGGGCATATGTGTATCTGTTGTTCTGTCTTTCCGGGAAGCACGTTTTTATGTGCCTCTTTGATTTAATGCCAGTCTTACCGAATGGCGCAATGACAAATGATGCTTTTTTTAGAGGAGATTTTTTGGATGTCTGCGAAGCTCCTCGTACAATATAAATGCATCCTGCCTACTTCCTTGAGTCATTAGAGCACTGTTAAAGACACAGTATTCAGACAGTGCTTAGCTATGTAGAGGAAGATCATCAAAAGCGAAAGAAGCTATTGCTTAAAAAATGCAGAGGTCAAATCTCTGACCCTGGAAGTGTTTGGAGAAGGAGCACCTCTCCAAGGAAGGTTTATCAACCATGATTCGACTGTCGCCGTTGCCCAACACGACTCATACAGAAGAAATTAGATGTGCGACCTAAGTACACAGAGGGTGGTAATGGAATGATCTTCGTACACGAGGAATAGTTTGCCGTCTGCAAAGCGCAATGTCCGATGAAAGATGCACAGGGCATGACCCAGGCAAAATACCACTTCGTCTCATATCGTGTACCCGTTTCTAGTAGAAGACATCTTTAATAGACATTATGTCGACAGCTGAAGTATGAAAGACAAACAAGAGAAACCACCACACTGCACCTATGAAGTAAGAACAAGTTGTTCGCAATTCCCAGGGCTAGTGACAAACAAACACAACAAACTATGCCAGCGATGAGTGCACCTTGCTTGGATTTACTGTACTACATTGGACGATTAGGAGTAACATATTCATAGAATGTGTCTTCGATGTATAATCTATTTACAGACTATGAGAGTTCATGGAGTAATGTTTCTGTACGCACGCTATAATTTTTATTTAATGAACACACCATACATCAGCTGTTTTGAAATATATATATCAGGAATGCGCACAACATCCGCCACATCTCCATTTGGCATTATTCATGAATTGTACGAAAACTTGTGATATTGGCTCTTATAATGACCCCAGTATCAGACACTTTATTTTGCAAGTATCTTTTGAGAAGTATGAAACATGAATGGATGTCATTTAGCGCTGTAGTGGATGTATCAGAAACAGAAGAGGCACAGTTATACTTCGTGTCAGACGCGTGCTTAGGTAACAATACATAATATTATGAGAGATTATGAGAGATATGTGATAAGTTATGAGAGATATTATAGTGGCACACTTTATGTAGTTAGTCGGCAGATCATCATGTCAGTCTGGACACTTCCATATTTGTTCCGATCTCCTTTTCTTCGCGTTCAATGAATTACTACTACTAATAGTCATTGGGGCAACGTTGGTAAGTCTCTCTGCTCTTTCATTTCCTGGAATTTCCAATTGCCCAGGTACAAAAATGAATATGGCTCTCTTCAGCACATACTTCATAATTGACTTCAGTCCCTAACGGCGAAGATAGATCGACTTAATCACACTCATAGAATCAGTAACAAGACCTGCAGTACCCTGAAACTCCCAGCAGTACTCTGAAACTCCCAGCAGTATCCTGAAACTCCCAGCAGTACCCTGAAACTCCCAGCAGTACCCTGAAACTCCCAGGAGTACTCTGAAACTCCCACCAGTACCCTCAAACTCCAATCAGTGCCCTTAAATTCCCAGCAGTACCCTGAAACTGCCAGCAGTACCCATTTCTTTGTTCACGTCAATCGTCATACTACTAGTACTTTATCCGTGTGTAAGTAAAGTAAAAAGTAAAGTAACCCATAGCATTTATTAATGCTGTAGGGGTGTGAGATGTTAGCGATCTCACATTTCACAGGCTCTGCAAATGAGGGCGGTAGCCATCTCCTCTCCCTCGCAGTCTTTACTTCCCGGATTAATCCGGTACCCATTTATGGCTGAGTCGACCTGGGAGCCATTGCCATCTGAAAACATTTTCGCCTCAGCTGGGGAATGAACCCAGGACCACTCATATGCGAAGCCAGTGCATACACATGAAAGTTAGATTTCTGGTTTAAATAGTCTCGGCACACCATTGAAATGTTGGTGATAAATAGTTGTGTCGTGGCATTACTTCAATGACATCAACAACACCAGTAATGGTTGGTGATAAACAGTTTTGTCGTAGAATTACTTAGTTTACAGTCAGAGAGTTATTCATGAGCAAATCTGACGAAGACACTTGTAGAATATATTGCAATAGAACATTGCAAAATCCAAAGGTAATGACAATGATACGTTTTCTTTCATCACAATCACCTCCACCTAATATTTCTCCTAAATCTTCTCCGTAGAGTGTTAAAGACACAAATTATACCGTGCGTTTGCAGGAAAGTGTGTAATCATTCTTGTATAATGTCGACGGGAGTATTAACATATAATATTTATAAAATATCTTCTAATGGAATAACAACGCTAAGTTTTATGTATCACGTGATACCTTTTTTCCAGAACGTTATCTTCATCGTGGATACTCTGAACGCCTGTCTGTCCCAGACAACATGGCCAGAGACATGTTCACATATTATTGAATGTCGCTGGTCCATCGTCTTAGACTCGACTACTTATCAGGTAAGACTTTACGATAATGAATTAGACTCCACTGTTACATTTACAAACACAATTAAAATGAGAATGATAAAATACTTAATCTATTATACATTACTACGCATGCGGTTGTGTCTGTGGGTCTCACCAATGGCCCACTAGACATACCACCCATGCAACAGAAAACCTTAGTGGATGACATGCCGTTATATTGAGGTTATCTTCTTATAGAAGCTTCATGGCATGTCATCTATACAATTATGTTTTTATTTTGTTGTTGAAATGTGTTTCATGTTTACCTGAATATATATGTATGAACCCTATGTGGTTGGAAGGGAGCCAGAGATGTACTGTGCAGCACTTGGGAGGAAGAAACAGACAGCACTGTTTTTTCCTATGGCTGAAACCCATCATAGAGGCACAGTGACGCAGGACGTGATAATCATACTGATTTGAACATTTGGTTGCATGCCTAGAGCAATAGAGAAGTTCAGCATAACCAGTAGTCAATTGGTGGCGAGGAATGAGCACAGTGAATCCTATCTTGTCTACATTGGCTAGGAGCAATGCATAGGTTGAAAACGTCCTTCCTAGAGGTCTGATAGTTTTTCTCTGGCTCTGTCCCGGGGTTGAAAATCCACAAACTTCCCAGCAATATAATGCCATTTAATGGCATACGGTCAAAGTGCATGAACCCATGGACCGCTGAATCCGCAACCAACCAACCATTATACATTATTATATACACCAGAAGTATGGATAATGAACACACAACTACAAGGGGGAATTAATATCTTTGAGATAGGTACATATAAATCTCCATATTGGGAGAACTTCATGACAACATAAGAAAGCGAACAATGATGTCTTAACACGACTGAGTATGAAAAACAGAACTATTTATCATCATCATCAGGTGACATATTCTTTCCAGAATGTAGTCTTTCCTATGGATCTCTTGAATTCTCCGCAAATTGTCCTGCCTCTTCTTGTGACAAGCGCAGGCATTCTTCAATATCTTTTGTCCAACGTCGTCTTGGGGGGCCTTTGCCCCTGTTGCTTTCTATCATCCCCTCCAGTAACACTCTCTCCAGGTCGTCGTGTCTCTTAAAGTGACCGACAAAAATAGCTTTTTCTTTAATATGGTGTACAGAAGTCATCATATCTGTGCGCTAATTATTCGTAACCTCCTGATTTGTTTTCCTTGCTGTCCATGGTATTCTCACAACTCTTCTATAGCACTTTAATTCAAATGATGTTATTCTCTTGGCCACTCTTTTTTTAGTGTCCATGCTTTACCTTCATATGGCGCCATAGGAAATACACATATTCCAACTATTCAAGGAAACACACATATTCCAACTATTCAAGCAACTCATTCTAACAACTCATCAAATAAATAAAGTATTTTCGACAAAGTAAAAAATATGACACCTTAAGTCATTTTCTGAAACAGTTTGGTGTGTAAGAAGTAGGGTGAGATATAAGTGGACGGAAAACATCACAAGATGGATAGTTACATTCTAGAAGCAGAGAAAGATACAAGTAGAAGGGGAACATCACAAGATGGATAGTTACATTCTAGAAGCAGAGAAAGATACAAGTAGAAGGGGAACATCACAAGATGGATAGTTACATTCTAGAAGCAGAGAAAGATACAAGTAGAAGGGGAACATCACAAGATGGATAGTTACATTCTAGAAGCAGAGAAAGATACAAGTAGAAGGGGAACATCACTAGATGGATAGTTACATTCTAGAAGTAGAGAAAGATACAAGTGAAAGGAAAACATCACAGGATGGATAGTTACATTCTAGAAGTAGAAAAAGATACAAGTAGAAGGGAAACATAACAAGATGGATTGTTACATTCTAGAATTAGAGAAAGATACAAGTGCATGGGAAATATCACAAGATGGATAGTTACATTCTATAAGAGTACATTACCAAGAAAACAGATGAGAATGTCGATGTTCCGTAGCAGCCAACCTCCATCAATTACACTTGATGATGATGAGTGGTGAACAAAACTAATTTCTGCACATACATGACAAAACTAATTTCTGCACATACATGACAAAACTAATTTCTGCACATACATGACAAAACTAATTTCTGCACATACATGACAAAACTAATTTCTGCACATACATGACAAAACTAATTTCTGCACATACATGACAAAACTAATTTCTGCACATACATGACAAAACTAATTTCTGCACATACATGACAAAACTAATTTCTGCACATACATGACAAAACTAATTTCTGCACATACATGACAAAACTAATTTCTGCACATACATGACAAAACTAATTTCTGCACATACATGACAAAACTAATTTCTGCACATACATGACAAAACTAATTTCTGCACATACATGACAAAACTAATTTCTGCACATACATGACAAAACTAATTTCTGCACATACATGACAAAACTAATTTCTGCACATACATGACAAAACTAATTTCTGCACATACATGACAAAACTAATTTCTGCACATACATGACAAAACTAATTTCTGCACATACATGACAAAACTAATTTCTGCACATACATGACAAAACTAATTATGTGTTGATAATCTGACGATATGAATGTTGGTTTGAAGTAAAAAAGTTTGCCCATAGTTTCAAATTTAATCTTACTGTTTCTCTTCTTTGTATTATTATACTCATTATCTATTAGAATCTAATACGACCTTCTCCCATTTCTCAGATAATACAATCTGATCCCATTTCTCACTTATAATACAATCTTATCCCATTTCTCATTTATAATACAATCTTATCCCATTTCTCATTTATAATACAATCTTATCCTATTTCTCATTTATAATACAATCTTATCCCATTTCTCACTTATAATACCATCTGATCCCATTTCTCACTTATAATACAATCTTATCTCATTTATCATTTATGTTTCTCAACTAAAATATTAATACATTTTTCTATCTATTCATTCATAATGTTCAGTAATCTACTGTCAAATCTTCCTTCACGCATTTCTATTTCTTTTAGTTTGTTACTGCATAACTTTGTAACTCTGGGCAACTTTTCAATATTCTGTTCAATATGTCAATTATATTAACACCTGTTATTAATTAAAATGTTGCACCGTCTCTTTGCCTGACATCAGTATCTGATGGTGGCAACACGGCGTTATTATTTAGAATGAAGATTTCATGATGAGAACAGGGGAGGTTGTCAATTTTAAAGTTAATATCGTAAAAGTGACATAAACATATGTATTATTGTGACATGTTTAGTATTTTTTTCTATCATTTTGATGAACGTTATTAAAGTAAAGTGAATGATATAGATAGAATCATGACGAGCACAAAGAGGAGATGGTGGAAAAAAGTGATGTTTGGATATGATCCACTTACGTCAACTGTCAACTGTACGGCTCTGTGGCGGCGTGGTAGTGTGCGTCGGTAAAGGTGTATGTACCAGTTTTAAGTCACGTCACAGGTAATTTTGTAACAGCAAACTACTAGACAAATTTATATTGTCGGCAGAATAACTACAGCCAAAAAATTCTGCAATGATGGCTACGTCCTGAGAAGGATATGTTACCATTTTTAAATTTAGAGGTTGTATATTACACATAGGCAGTAGTTATTTGCATATATATATATATATATATATATATATATATATATATATATATATATATATATATATATATATATATAATATATATATAAAATATATAATATATAAAGTTGAATTATATAATACTACTATTATTATTCCATCACTATGCTACCAGTGCCAAACCTGGATAATGACAGCACAAGACAGAAGGAAAATAGTGACAGCAAAAATGACATGTCTACGTAGAACATTCGGAATGTCATTATGAGAGAGAGAATTAGAAACGATAACATCAGACAAATAAAGAAAACCATACCAGTATTGGAACACATCAAAATACAACAGAACAAGTGGTTTTCACACGCTTCCAAACTACCAACAGATAGCATACCACAAATAGCCATGACACATAGACATCACGGCTATAATGGCAGAGGCAGACCATGTAAAAGATGGATCACAGAAATCAAAGAAGCAACAGGAACAAGCTTACAAACCGCACACAAGAAGGTCATCTTCAGAGAACTCGTATAGATAATTAGATAGAGTAGTTATTGTTGTTAAATTATAGGCTGTATATTACATATGAGCAGTAGTTATTGTTGTTAACGTCAGTTAATAAAATAAATTAGTGTTCATATTTGCGAGACGAATAGATGCTAACTGAACAGACCTACAGCAATCTCCGTTTCCTGTCTTATGATTATTTTAAGCTTCGTACACAGTGAATCCAGAAGCTAGTCAACAGTGAGACATAAAGTGTGCTACCTACATTCTATGGTAGTGTTCGTACATTGGCTCATATATGTGTATAAGAGAATAACTTCGTCATCATATGTTTTTGTTATGGCCTGTACTTCCTTGTCCGTGTGGCCTCAAGTTTCGTTATTTTTGCCATAATGAGTGCTCTGCATATATGTAAGTAAAGTAACCCATAGCATTTATTAATGCCGTAGGGGTGTGAGATGTTAGCGATCTCACATTTCATAGGCTCTGCAAATGTGCGCGGTAGCCATCTCCTCTCCATCGCAGTCTTTACTTCCCGGATTAATCCGGTACCCATTTATGGCTAGGTCGACCGGGGAGCTGTTGCGATCTGAAAAACATTTCCGTCTCAACATGGGAATGAATCCAGGACCACTCATATGCGAAGCCAGTGCGCTACACGACTCTGGATATAGTGGCACTGCAATATGAAAAACCATGAAGACACTATAATACACGTATGCTAAACAATGTCATACCAAATATGTGCACCCTCTTTATGACTAATCATTGTGTTTATTATTCCTTCAGGTTACTTTTGCACTTTGGACTTGGTATGAAAACGTATCGATTAGGCCTAACGGCTATTAACAATGGAGTACCAATAAACATTAAATAAAGCTTTGCCGATAATTTTCTAGCAGCAGAACTGTTGCTTTTTATGGGACTGAATTCCTGACTTGAGTGCTCCATAATATATTTGTTTTGGCAGACGCGAATCCTCCATACGCACAAGATGACCTGTCCAGCGTGCTTGCGCCTTCATAAGTAATATGTAGATGCTTATGAAAATGCACCTGTTTGGTCATATAAAGAGATATACCTGTTTAGACAGACAAATACTGGAGGGTTGAGTACATGGGGGAGGGGAGAAAGGGCAGACGATGGACTGACGAAATTAAAGATAACATGAATACATCGTTGGAAAATGCAAGCCCATGACAGAGAGGGGTTCAGAGAGTTAATTGGGAAGACTACGTTCTGGAAAGAATTCTTCACATGACAAAGGCTTTTTGAGGTTGATTTTTCCAAGATCTCGTAGTCTGGTACTTTGTCCCACCAATGGCTGTTTAGTAATTTACGTAGGCAGGTAAGATGGAAATGATTTAATTTTCTTGCATGTCTATCATACACTGTCCACGTTTCGCAGGCGTATAGTAGGGTTGGCACTACGAACGTAATAAACAACATCACTATTTATGTAAATGAGCATGCCCGCTTCCTTGGAATAATCGCTCATTAATGCCTGCACTTCAGACTCTACCGAGATGTTCCTGCTTGATTTGTCTTGTCAGATTTATTATTACTCGTATTGAGGTCTTTATAAGGAAAGACATGTCTCAGTATTCTGTGTCCGTTAGTCTATAACTTTAAACATATCTTTAAGTCGAAACGTCGTTTTGATCCGAAATGCATTTAGTTTACGAAAAAGTATTGTTTAACACGTGTCATTTTGTTCAGCATTTCCTTTTAATCTTTTTCCCAGTAATTTCTGATTTTTATCTTGCTCGTTGAATCCATTTTTTCTTCTGAGAATGTGTCCAAAATAAGTGGACAGTCTCCTTCTGATATTATTGAACCGTTATCCCTTACTATTTGTATATGTCATGTTACATTAGTTATCCCTTAATATTTGTATATGTCACGTTACATTAGTTATCCCTTACTATTTGTATATATAACGTTACGTTAGTTATCCCTTACTATTTGTATATGTCACGTTACATTAGTTATCCCTTACTATTTGTATAGGTCACGTTACATTAGTTATCCCTTACTATTTGTATATGTCATGTTACATTAGTTATCCCTTAATATTTGTATATGTCACGTTACATTAGTTATCCCTTACTATTTGTATATGTCATGTTACATTAGTTATCCCTTACTATTTTTATATGTCATGTTACATTAATCACGCTGTAATACAATCACTTCTCTGCTGCGTCCACATAATTATATTATTTTCCACATAATTGTATTACTCTCCATATAATTGTATTACTTTCCAGATAACTGTATTACTCTGCACATAACTGTATTACTCTCCACATAATTGTATTACTCTCCACATAATTGCATTACACTCTACATAATTGTATTACTCTTCACATAATTGCACTACTCTTCACATAATTGCATTACTCTTCACAAAATTGCATTACTCTTCACATAATTGCTTTAGTCTTCACATAACTGTATTACTCTTCACATAATTGCATTACTCTTCACATAATTGCATTACTCTTCACATAATTGCATTACTCTTCACATAATTGTATTACTTTTCAGATAATTGCAGTACTGTCCACATAATTTTATTACACTTCACATAATTGCATTACTCTTCACATAATTGCATTACTCTTCACATAATTGCATTACTCTTCACATAATTGAATATTGTCTTATAGTGTCTTCATGTACTCTCAGCATAAGTGTAGTACTTCCCACATAAATCCATTACTCACCACGGAAATGGTACTACTCTCCACATAATTGTATTACTCTCCACATACTTGTTTTACTCCTGAGATAATTGTATTACTCTCCACATAACTGTATTACATTCCACATAACTGCATTAGTCTCTACATATTTGTAATACTTTGAACCTTCTCAAATCTATATAAATACATTTGTTTCCAAAATCCAAATTGAAATAAACAATCGAAAGTTCAGAGTGAAAAGAAATGAATTAATTCTCAAATTGTGACTATCCTTTCAGATAATCTGTAATATTGTGATCAGAATGTAAACCTGAATCCAACATGTACAATTTGATCGATAACTCTAGGTTTATCTTTAATCACAATGTTGGTGTTCACGTTTATGCGAGTTCTTCGTGAGCTTTGACATATAGCCATGTATACCAGATGTAATAAAAACAAAGCATTAATGAAATGTAACATTTGGTGTTCGTCGTATGTGTGTTTCTGTGTTTAATTTTTATTTTGTATTTAGGTTACTTATATAAATGATTGGTTCAGTACACAGACATTCAATGTCATGTTAAGATCTGGTACCTTGTTCCCGATTATGTATACAGAAAACTGTGTAATTTAATAATAATGTGAACACCATAAAGATATACATTTCTCCCACATAATATTTTAACACAATAAACCATGCATTGAACGCACACCGATAGCATAACTGTGAGATAGTGGCTTCAAACACTTTTCGGACATTACCTTTATCTTTCGAAGGTAAAATACATTGTTTATTTCTGTACGCGTCGTAGCGAGTGTTATGGGGACGTGTCCTTCTTTTCCGCTTACTGAAAAATTGTTAATTCATTAATTCATTGTTACCTGCAGTAGAAAATTACTTTTAAAATAAAAACATAACATTCCTGATAAAATGTAAATATAAATGAAAACCATGATTACTTCGTCTTTTGCGTTAGACTCTATGATAGCCAACATAAATTTTCCTGCGATTTCGCAAAGAAGGAGCTTGAAGTACGCTATTCACCATGTAGGTCTAGCAAATACGATTTCAGCAGGCTTTAAATTCAGGCGAGCTTCCGTAGACTATGATTGCCTACATATTTGTCGTCAGGCAAATGTATAACCTCTACACATGTATAACCTTACAGTGTGTATAAACTCTACGCTATGAGGGCTTATCATTCACTGTGTTATGTATTTTACAAGCTAAAACGTGTTCGCTGAAGAGGCAGTAAGTTCTTGATTCTTGAATAGAAACTGGCTTCACATCACGTGGGGTATTCCCATAAATGCTCCGCCCTCTGTTCCAGCAACCATCCCAGTGTATTTAGACTAGGAGGCCTGGTCTGTTGATTTTGTGACTTTTGGGACTTTCCAGAAACTTTACTTTATAAGAGACAGTAAGTATATATTTGGACTTAGGTCGACAACGTCTATCTCGTACATGGTGATCGACCGCCGATGATCTTGTCTCGTCTAATTAGAAAGTGCATTTCTCCATGTGTCTTCGGGTACTCAATCTTTCTCGTTCGTGAAATTATGGTTTCAAAATAGGAAACACTCTACAGTAGAGTTGCACTATGGTTGTTTCGTGCTCTTAGCTTCGACCAACATCGTTACTGCATCGTTCATTTCATCTTCTATACATGCCTCCTTCGAATCGGGACGATATGGTACCCCGCATTATCCTCACAATCTGCTAGAAGATGACACTGAAAAAATTATTCTATTGCTCTATAAAAATTGTTTTGGTAATGGTGCTTCACGTTGTGGTTGCGCATGACACTGCCATATAGCGCAGTGCTACATTTGAATGTGCTTAATAGACAATACTTTAATTATCAGAATATTTTCTCACTGTTATCACTTCCGCGAACTTTCGTGCATGGCAGCACATGCTGACCGTTGTCTTACAATGTACTGCAATAATATTTTGGTTGTCACCTGTTGTATTACACTGTACTAAACAATATTTTGGTTGTATTGGGCTCGAAGCTGCTATCAGAAACACTGTATGTCTAGTGTACGAAATAAGCATTCCATCTTCGTTTAGCCAGATTGTTTTTCGCGAGCTTAAAATTTGTATGAACTTGGTTATCTATTGACTCTATGTTTGCAATATAGTAATTATAGATTCATTTCCACCCATTAGCTTACTACGAGTATATAGCTTTCAAAATCGTGTAGTATAATCTCAGAGATCCTGACATTAATCTAATACCAGCAAACATTTCTAAACGTATATAAGTGAGGCGTTTCATCTATATTACAATAGTCGTGTTCTGTCAGATACCCGGAACGCTCTATAAATAGCGCGTTTACGTCACGGAATTTCATGCGACATCCAATAAAAACGATTGGTGTCGTAACATCATTGAAAGCAGACGACATTTTTGTACACAAATGTTATTCATGCACTAACAGGTACAATTCTGTATCGGCTTGTGGTTAATGTTATCTAAAATACATAATATTTAAAATATACATATAATTTGCTTTGAATGATGGATGAAGATGATCCAATCGCAAGAAAGCGTCAAAAAACAAAAGAGCGAAAATCTAGATTGTTGAGTCGTCGAAAAAAGAGTCATTTTCTCGGATTCGTGCCGCAAATGCTGCAAAGCATAGCCATAGCAGGAAAGAGAGATGCAAAGAATTGTTCAACAAAGCCTTCAACAAAGATAAACACAACTTGCTAAGGATGCTGAAGTGCATCGGTTTCAAGGTAAGCTAGAGTCAGCATCGCAAAGATAAAATCAACAAGCTATGAATAGAGAATACCAATGTCATCACACACAGCTAGAAACTGTTGAGCAAATGCAGAGACTTCGAGCTGCAGATGCCGAGACTCACTCATTGTCACAAATTTGTCGCAGTCCAGCGATTTTAAATAACTCAGCAAGTAATGTTGCTGAGGATAGTGTTACTGTACATAACTATGGGATTTTCGATATGTCAATTTTGTGGTGCTAAACATGTTTTCGACGAACGTTCTAACGATGGAAAGTTTACAAATTGTTTCAGAAAGGGAAATATCATACTCCTAAAGCCACAGGACATCCGTGGTAATATGCTGAAGTATCCTGAGTTCTAGCACTTGATGCTCTCTGATAATACACATCCTAAATATTCACATTTTGGCGAGAATATTCTCGTTTATAATAGCGCGCTGTCCTTCGCGTCACAGGAGCTAACATTACGGATTATCAAGGTCGAGATCCCTTTGTTTTACAAATTTATGAACAAAATGATAATCGAACTTCGAATATACAACAACCATACAGCAAAGTTTCAGAGTTGGCGCAGTTTTATGTTTTGGACAGTACTCAAGAAACAGACGTTCTACAAGCACACGCAGGAAATGCTACATGCGAAAGAGAAATTTTTGATAAATCTATTGGTGTTTTGTCAACACAATAGACTAGCACAGACTTATCAGTTAATGCGTGATATCCAAACAAGAGAGATTCAGAATGCTGCTTAAACTGGACGAGTAATCCCAATAGTCAACATGGTCTTCAAGTGCGGTCGTCAATCTCATCAACGCCTTACAATGAACCAAAATCTAGCGAGGATGTAATGGTTTTCGTCATCGAATATGGAGGACCACCTTTTAACCGCGACATTCGCATTTACCCATTGAATACAGAGAATCCAACAAGGCAGTTCATTACTGTCAATATACTTATTTCGAATATAGATCCATTGTCAAACTCTCTTTTGTTCCCATGCAATGATCCGGGTTGGCAAGCGCATTTGCAATGGGCGACATATCAGGGTAAGAAATCCTGACGGGACGACGGGTCCTGACGGGATCCAAACGAATCTAGTGTCAATATATTTGAATAGTTCTTACAAGTAAATATAAGTAGGAAGCCAGCGGACAATTTTTAAAAATTCTTGAGACTAACGGGAATTGAACCAGTCCGTACAACGGCACCAAATCGCCTAGCAACTATTGAACACGCGTTCTTCCGTACTTGACTAACCGGATCTTTTTTGGAGATGCGGTTAGTCAAGTACGGAAGAACGCGTGTTCAATAGTTGCTAGGCGATTTGGTGCCGTTGAACGGACTGGTTCAATTCCCGTTAGTCTCAAGAATTTTTGAATAGTTCTATCGTATACAGCTAATCCTTTATTTGCTATCACATAATTATTTTATTGAAAATGAAGACATACTGATAACATGATTACAGAAAGTGTTATCATTTTTAAAATACACGCAGGACGACAGCGGTGATTTGTGGGAGAATTACCTCGCATGATAAGTACAACATATGATAAGTACATCGCGTGATAAGTACCTTACAATATAAGCACCTCGCATGATAAGTACCTCGCATGATAAGTATCTCGCATGATAAGTACCTCGCATGATAATTAACAATGCATAATAAGTACATCGCATGATAACTACCTCGCATGCTAATCCTACGAAAGATCATCATCAGGCAGCCTATCCTGGACAGAATGTGACAGGCATCACAACCTTTCGAAACTCCTGGTGATCTTAAGCCATTCTACCCGCTTCTGCGAGTTGTTTGTGCTCTGCTGGTCTTTGATAATCTGAGTCCTGTTTTGTTTTAGTATATTCATATTTCGTTGCTCTGGCACCATCCTCTCAGTTTTGCTCTTTTCTAGGAGGTTGTTTCGTTTGGTGTGGCCAAAATATTGTTATTGTTTAGAGAGAACACTGGTACTTAGCATGTTTTCTATTATTTTCAATTCGCTTACATTTTGTATTATTGGTGATATTTTTGTTCTTTTATCTTGAAAATTCTTCTTAAACATTTTGTTTCAGATGTTGTAATATATCTCTCACTTTAATGGTGATTGTATAAATTCACACCCATATATTGCAACTGGGATAATGTAGGGTCTGAGGAAAGTTTGTTTTCAGCATAGCCATATTATCTTTATTTGTATGTCTCCATGTTCTCTATTTGATGCAATGGCCAACCACAGTCTACTTAGTCTTAGTTGTCCCCTTTATGCTTATGAGAATAAAGGTATGCAAAACTAATAACTCGCTCTAGATCTCTGTTTTTTTTATCCAGATTGAGAATGTGTTAGTCGTGTTGTCGCTTGTCACAATCTTAATTTAGGAATGCCCGTAGTCGTAACCTTCGATAACAGTTACCATGTTGTTCCGACAGGCCGATGTTGTGCTTGAACTAGTTATGGGCACGACGTGGGTGGGCAGAACAACAAAGAAACCTGTCGCAAGGGCCAGAGTTGTGCCCTGAAGTCGACGTCTGTTTTGGCGACACTAGACTTGAAACACCGAGCCGGATGGCTGCTGGAACAGAGGGCGGAGCACTTATGGGAATGCCCCACGTGCTGTGAAGCCAGTTTCTAATCAAGAATCAAGAATCTTAATTTATTTCAGAAATATATTTTGTTTTTCTGTGTGTTATTTAATGAAATTTGTGAGGTGTCCGACGCCTTTATGTGCTGTGAGGCAGTAGTGTTGCACTCTCATCATTTCTTCGTTTTATCTTGTGACCTCCGATATTGAATAAGTCAATGGTATTTCTCTGCTTATTATTTTGTTCATTCCTCCCGATGTTCTCTGCATAGACGTGAAGACATATATTGATAGGAACATGTATTATATATATATACATACAATGTGTAGGTTCTTGATTCTTGATTAGAAACTGGTCTCACAGCACGTGTGGCATTCTCATAAGTGCTCCGCCCTCTGTTCCAGCAGCCATCCGACTTGATGGTGTTTTTAATCTAATGCCGCCGAAAAAGGCTTTGACATCAGGGTACAACTCTGGCCCTCACGACAGGTTTCTTTGTTGTTCCGTCCACCCACACCGTGCCCGTAATTAACTTAAGCACAACGTCAGTCTGTCGGAACAACATGGTAACTGTTATCGAAGGTTACGACTACGTAATTGTATAGATTACGTGCCATGAAGCTTCTATAAGGGGATAACCTCAATATAAAGGCATGTCATCTACTAAGGTTTTCTGTTGCATGGGTGGTTTGTCTAATGGGCCATTTGTGAGACTCACAGATGTAACCGCATGTGCAAATGTGTAGGTCTATTTTATCAATATATACAGCTGGCGTTATATCAGTACATTTTTTTTCAATGCCCAGTTTAACTAGAAATATATGTACAATACTCAATGGCTCCAAGGTAAACCCAGGCTAAAGAAATGGTTACAGGTCTTGTTTTAAAGTAAAGGCTGACCACATCATCCCTGGTTATGCCGTTAGTCAATGAAATATACTTGTCTATACCACATTATACCTTGAATAACTGAGAAATGAAAACTTTACATTCATTTATTGCCTTATTTTTGGACTTTCTGGGTATATAACATTTATGCTGTCCTCTGTTATTCAATGTTAAACACTAACAAAACGTTCTCCACTCGGCACAACTCTAACAAAATGTCCAGTATATACTACACACCTACTTCCACTTCTTGCTTTCAGTTTTACTGCATTGTTCTCCCTTTTTGCAATGTCAATAAGCTATTGGTTTAGTTCTTTCTTATTGTTTTCCGTGTACATTCTTAAGAAGTTTGATAGGACGTCCCCCATCCTCAGCAGAACATTGACTTCTCAAATAGCTTAATAATGGTTTAGCATTCTCTTTGAAACCTCACAACCACAAGAAGAGAGCCTCGTTTTGTGCAAATACTTATGAACTGCAACACCCAATAAAAGGAGCTAGCCTGAAGAACAACAAGCAGAGGTGGGACGATACGCCGGAAATTAAACACAACAATAAAACCTAATTTTCGTTCGAAGAATAGTCCAGAGTGTAGGCATGAAAGACATGAGAAAGGTCGTATAGTCTTAATGTTCTTAGACGAGACAAAATATGGCTGTCGTAAAATTGTTACGTTGAGATTTTTTTGGATTTGAAATGTAGTTGGAATCTTGTTAGTATCCTCCAAGCAGACTTTAAGGCACCCCTGCCCCTCCTCAAATCTCATGATTACAATGAGGGGAGACAAGAATCAGCAACGAAGACACGCCTCTGTATTAGAGCAGTGATGGATATGTGATATACACATACTCTGACAAAGTGCAGTGACATGCGCAAGCAATTCAATGCATAGGATTTAATGTATATTTAGTGTTTTTATTCATGGAACATGTGGTTCAATTATTCAGGTTTCTGATCTCTAAGACTTTCCAAAGCAGAAGTTTGACTTCTCATGCTACTGAGTAACATACGGTAAGTTCATGTTCTATAAATGTTCAAACCAGTACTTCTGGACTTTTTCTCGTTTTCATAGGAATATATGATATTCTCTAGGGACCTAAGATGTCATGTACGGTCTGCGATGTTCTCTAGCGATCTGTGATGTCATCTTTAGATTGTGAAGTCATCTAGGGGTCAGTGAATTCCTTTAGCAGTCTATGATGTCATCTAGGGTCTGTGATGTCCTCTAACGGTATTTGATGTCCTCTAACGTTCTGTGATGTCCTCTAACGGTGTGTGATGTCCTATAACGTTCTGTGATGTCCTCTAACGTTCTGTGATGTCCTCTAACGTTCTGTGATGTCCTCTAACGTTCTGTGATGTCCTCTAAAGGACTGTGATGTCCTCTAACGTTCTGTGATGTCCTGTATCGGTATGTGATGTCCTCTAACGTTCTGTGATGTCCTCTAACGGTCTGTGATGTCCTCTAACGTTCTGTGATGTCCTCTAACGGTATGTGATGTCCTCTAACGTTCTGTGATGTTCTCTAACGATCTGTGATGTCCTCTAACGGTATGTGATGTCCTCTAACGGTATGTGATGTCCTCTAACGTTCTGTGATGTCCTCTAACGGTATGTGATGTCCTCTAACGTTCTGTAATGTCCTCTAACGTTCTGTGATGTCCTCTAACGGTATGTGATGCTGTATATCTGCAATGTGATGTCCTTTATACATTGTCATCTATCAGTCTGTTGTACCCTATAGCTGTGTGTGAAGCCATTTAACGCTTTGTGATATCATCTAGCTGCCTGTAATGTTCCTTCGCAGTCAGCGATGTCCTCTAGCGAACTATGATATCCAATAGGGGTCTGTGAAGTCCTGTGGCAGATTGTGAAGTCCTATATGGACGTGTGGTGTTTCCTAGCAGTCTGTAATAAACTCTAAGGTTGTGGTGTTCTCTAATGTTTTGTGAAGTCGTTTCGCAGTATGTGATGCCATCTAGGTGTGTGTGATGTTCAATTATAGTGTGTGATATCCTTTAGCAGTCAGTGATATCCTCTAACTGTCTTTGATGTCGTCTAAGGGCCTGTGATGTGTCTTCTAATGGGTTTTGCGACATCTTCAAGAAAATGTAATTTCATTTTACATTTATAATACACAGATATATAATTATTTTATAAAAGATTAGAACAACACAAACAATGACAAATGGCAACCAGGTTAATGTACGACAAATGTTAAACACTGTTTCCACAATTAGAAATGTACCCGAAGTTAGGCACGGGCAATTAGAACGGAGCCGCCCATTGGCGTAGACCTACGGAGATACCAGAAGTTGTAGCCATGTGCACACCACAATTGATAAACATTTAGTTTATGTAAAGATGTTCTAGAAACAATGCGCATTAAAAATAATATTTCTGAAATTATATATATATATATATATTGAAAAAACACAAACCCTCTTGAAGATCTTACTTATAGGTAAAGGTATGCCAGTGTGCTGCCGGAGCCCTATAGAGGGAAAGAATAGTAATAATGTTATCTATATATATGTATCACACCTATCGTAGGAAGCATGCATATGTTTTGTGGTGGAATTGTCCGTGCTATTCCATAGAGGATCAAAGTAACATATGAGTCATGCTGTTGCTGCTTGTATTGGGACGGAGGGATATGCGAAATGTGCAGATACAGGAGCTACAGAGAAACGATTGCACAATGCTTTCCGTTCTCCCGATTACATAATGCTAATCTGCAGGAGTTACTGTGGGTCTCACAAATGGCTCACTAGATAAACCACCCATGCAACAGAAAACCTTAGTAGATGACATGCCTTTATATTGAGGTTATCTTCTTATAGAAGCTTCATGACACGTCATCTATAGAATCCCGTGGTCGTAACCTTCGATAACAGTTACCATGTTGTTCCGACAGGCCGACGTTGTGCTTGAACTAGTTGCAGGCACGGCGTGGGTGGGTGGAACAACAAAGAAACCTTTCGCTAGGGCCAGAGTTGTGCCCTGATGTCGACTCTGTTTCGGCGGCATTAGACTCGAAACACCATCTAGTTGGACGGCTGGTGGAAAAGAGGCGGAGCACTTATGGGAATGCCCCACGTGCTGCGAGGCCAGTTTCTAATCAAGAATCAAGAAGAATGAATGCAGAAGAATAAGAGCGTATAGGCAGATATAGATTCAGTCTGAGGAAAACATAATGAGGTGGTCATGATAGTTTTTTATAGTGCAGCAACAAGGTAATGATGATGATGATGATGTTCGTCCGTCGTGATCGACGATGACCAAAAACTCAACCATAATAATAATAACAATAAATAATAAAAATAATTAAAGTTAATAGTGCGTTTTTAAATGACTAGCAAGTCCAATGCGCGCACAAAATGTTCTTTTACAGAATTGACAACAATAGAAGGTATCTGTGTGAGGTTGAGATGTTTTTTCTTTTCTACGTGTCCGCTTCTGTCTTGCAGTATCTTGTCTGAATTCTTCCGCCTCTAGTGCTCCCGTTCTAATGCTGTAACGCCATGCTGTCCTATCCTGAGCGAGGCTCTCCCAAGCGCCTACGTCAATGTTAAGATGTTTCAAGGATGACTTGAGCGTGTCTTTGAAACGCTTTTTCTGTCCACCAGCTTTTCGAAATCCTGCCTTGAGTTCTCCATAATATATTTGTTTTGGCAAACGCGAGTTCTCCATACGCACAAGATGGCCTGCCCAGCGTGCCTGCGCCTTCATAAGTATTGTGTGGATGCTTATTGAGGTTGATTTTTCCAAGACCTCGTAGTCTGGTACTTTGTCCCACCAATGGATGTTTAGTAATTTACGTAGGCAGGTAAGATGGAAATGATTTAACTTTCTTGCATGTCTAGCATACACTGTCCACGTTTCGCAGGAGTATAGTAAGGTTGGTATAACAGCAGCATGATATACTTGTAGTTTGGTGGTTGTTCTTATACCTCTTCTGTCCCATACTTTTTTGCGTAATCTACCAAATACAGCACTAGCTTTTGCCAGTCTATTGTTAATTTCCACATCAATGTTGACATCGCGAGAGAGAGTGCTTCCAAGGTAAGTAAAATTGTCGACTACCTGCAGTTTTTCCTGATTGACGATGATGGAAGTAGCAGTATGTTGGCTATTTGATGTTGCTTGGTGCATGACTTCTGTATTTTTGGTGTTAATAGTGAGACCAAAGTTGTTGCAGGCCTTTGAGAAGCGGTCTATGGTGCTCTGCATACCAAGGTAATAGACAGATAATAACGGAGGCACGTTACAGTCTGTCTTGGATGCAGAGAAGGTAATAGACAGATGATAACGGAGGCACGTTACAGTCTATCTTGGATGCAGAGAAGTTAATAGACAGATAATAACGGAGGCACTTTACAGTCTGTCTTCTTGTTTACGGTGAAGGTATTAGACATATAACAACGGAGGCACGTTACAGTCTGTCTTCATGTATGCTGTGAAGGTAATAGACAGATAATAACGGAGGCACTTTATAGTCTGTCTTGTATGCGGAGAAGGTCATTGCTGATGATTATAATTAAAGTTCCAGACATAATCATTATGTGACATATTCTTTCCAGAAGGTGTACTCCCTTGTGGATTCTCTGAACACTCCGCAATTCTGGCGAGTTGGCCTGTCCCAGCTAGAGATATGTTTAAACACTATAATATATCACTGCACCATCGTCCTCTTGGTAGCATATTTTTCCCGGTTGCTGTTAACTCTGCCTTGGTCTATTACTCTTTTCATGTTGTTATATCTCGTTATAAAAACTCAGTTGTCTTGTTAAGATGTTGTTATATCTCGTTATAAAAACTCAGTTGTCTTGTTAAGATGTTGTTATATCTCGTTATAAAAACTCAGTTGTCTTGTTAAGATGTTGTTATATCTCGTTATAAAAACTCAGTTGTCTTGTTAAGATGTTGTTATATCTCGTTATAAAAACTCAGTTGTCTTGTTAAGATGTTGTTATATCTCGTTATAAAAACTCAGTTGTCTTGTTAAGATGTTGTTATATCTCGTTATAAAAACTCAGTTGTCTTGTTAAGATGTTGTTATATCTCGTTATAAAAACTCAGTTGTCTTGTTAAGATGTTGTTATATCTCGTTATAAAAACTCAGTTGTCTTGTTAAGATGTTGTTATATCTCGTTATAAAAACTCAGTTGTCTTGTTAAGATGTTGTTATATCTCGTTATAAAAACTCAGTTGTCTTGTTAAGATGTTGTTATATCTCGTTATAAAAACTCAGTTGTCTTGTTAAGATGTTGTTATATCTCGTTATAAAAACTCAGTTGTCTTGTTAAGATGTTGTTATATCTCGTTATAAAAACTCAGTTGTCTTGTTAAGATGTTGTTATATCTCGTTATAAAAACTCAGTTGTCTTGTTAAGATGTTGTTATGGAGCCAGCCCTCTTCAGCGTTTATTGACCTTAATACTGATTGATTTGTCGTTTTAGCTTTCCACAGTATACGTAAATTTCTTCTGTAGCATCTCATTTCGAAATCAGCGATTCTCTTTGCTACTGTTTTATTTACTGCTCATGCCTCACAACCGTTAGTTGCCCCTGCAAATACGCATGTTCCGAACATACATATGTTCGAATATTCATTTGGCTTCATGTTCGGATAGTCTGTTGTCCTATGCTCTTATTGGTATTTTTTGGGTTCATTCTCATAAGATGACCGTACCAATTTACTTGTTGTCTTTCTATGTGTTCAATATATATTATACTTACTTTTTTCCGAATTTCTTCATTTCTTATATTATCTACTAGTAGTTTAGTAGCCATTGTAACTTTTCTCTGATACATCTATTTCCCTTGAGGAGAATTTGTTACAGACCATGTTTAACATTGGTAGCAGAGTGTTTAGCTGGATAAAAGATTTCCTCTACTACCGCACTGCAAGAGTAAAAGTAGATGGTAAACTAAGCAAACGTGTTACTCTGCAACAAGGAGTACCTCAAGGAGGAGTGATCTCTCCTACCCTCTTCCTAGTATTCATCAATAATATGGGAGAGAAACTGTCACATCATATTTCAAAGGCCCTTCATGCAGATGACTTTGCTGCTTGGAGTGCGGCAGGTAACCTATCCACTGTTAAAAACAGAATGCAGACAGCACTTGACACCTTAAGTGAATGGGCATCTGACTGGGGAGTCCAGATCAACCTCTCCAAAACGGTGACAACCATCTTCTCACTTTCAAACCATAAGAAAAAGCAAATCTTAAAATAAATGGAAGTGAGCTAGCACATGTGGAGAACCTTACATTTCTAGGGGTCACAATAGACAAGCGACTCACCTGGAAACCACACCTAATAACCACTGAGCAAAACGCAGCCATGAGGCTATCCTTGATGAAGAAATTTGCAGGAACAAGCTGGGGAGCAAATGGAAATATTCTCCGAAAAGTCTACATGTGTACAGTCAGACCTGTAGTAGAATATGGAATGACAGCCTGGGCATCAGCATCAAAAACAAATACTGATCGCCTATCTAAAGTACAAAATGCAGGACTTCGACTTATCTCTGGAGGGATGAAAACCACTCCAATTCATGCAATGGAAAAACATGTAAACATCCGCCCACTGGATGACAGAAGAGAAGAAAGAGTGCTTGTTCAAAGGGGGGAAAAATTAAGCGCATGCCAAACCATCCAATGTATGCGCAAATTTCTAGATCAACCACAAGCAGGTTGAAGAGAACCAGCTTCTGTCACATCTCTAAAGATCTCCATGTACAACATAAAGAAATCCTCACAAACCTCCCAAATGAAATTGAAACACTAACGGACTTTGAAGAGCCAGGCAATAGTCTCCAGAATGTCTCCATAATAACACATGTTCCTGAAATAATTAATAAGGAATACCAAACTCCACCTCAACTAAAAGCATTGACACTGGAGATGATAGAAATAAAATACAATCCCAAGGATTGGACACATGTCTACACAGATGGATCGGCAGAAGGAGCAGTAAGGAATGGAGGAGGTGGAATTTTTATAAGACTTAAAGATGGGAAGACAATATCAAAAGCTTTTCCAACCGGGAAATACTCCTCTAATTTTAGAGCAGAAGCAGTTGCACTCCATCAAGCACTAAAAGCCTTCACTGAACCAGGACTGCCAAGACCAAAGAAGATAGCCATATTCACAGATTGCAGATCCCTACTGGAATCAATCCAGAGCAACAGAAACGAAAGCCTTCTGTACAACATCAGACATGAGCTAAGACAGATCCAAAAATCAACAGCTATTTCCCTTCAGTGGATACCATCACACTGTGGAATCATGGGAAATGAGAAAGCGGATGCTCTGTCAAAGGCAGGAAGTGAAATGGAGCAACACAGACACCCATTGTCTTACGGAGAAGTAAAAACAATAATCCGCAACACATACACAGCAAAGTGGAAGAAACAAATGGAAGGGGAATACGAACATGATGCAATACATCTCCTCCAAAGATATCAACAGACCACAATATTTCGCCTTAGAACAGGCCACTGCAGACTGTTAGGTCACCTTTATAGATTAAGGATCTCATACACAGATGAATGTCCATGTGGATCCGGAACCCAGACTCCGGAATACATACTTCAGGACTGCCAAACATACAAAGCGCAGAGACAGCAGACCTGGCAAGAGGATACAGACTTGAGGCAAAAGCTATAGGGCAGCCGCTCTGACCTGGAGAAGACAGTTGACTTCGTCTTGACGACAGGTCTGACGGTATAGCATGACCACAGATGCTAAACGCAGAAGAAGAGTTGGTGTAAAATGTGTATATATTATCTCTTTCTTTTGTGTGGAGAAGTAATGGTGTCGTTTGGTTAGTTAGTTAATTATTCCTCTAGGGACAAAGACGGCACATAGGGCGGATGTCATAGATTTCCATGACTATCGTTTCAATGCAATTTGTTTTAGATCGTCATTTTTTCTGATACCGATGGTGAAACGTTCCCTTGTAATAGTTCTACGTAAAGTTTCTTGTGGTCTTCTTCGTTTCCTCTTTCCCTTTGGTGACCACATCACAGCTTGACACGGGAGTCTTAAAGTATCCATTAATTTATGATGTCAGTTGGTAAGTCACTGTATTTGCTTTATGGTACCTTTTTTTTCTATTTCCCTGTCTGCTCTTCTATTTCCAGAATAAATACTGGCTAGATATTTAATTACTTTAGCTTGTTTCACATTGGTTTTTATTGCTATTTCCATTGGTATTGCAGACTTGCTAACTTTCACATTTTCTGTTTGTGTACTGTAATTTGCATGTTGTACTTCTTACATGCGTATAGTAATGCACTAATGGGATTTTCTAAAGTATCCTAATTTTTGTATATTAGATTTTTATCTTCTCAAATAGCAGATCGTTAATTTCATTAATAAGTTTCTCATAAGGTTTATTTATAATGTTTTTCTCTTTGTTGATTTATGTTTCTTTATTATTATGTCCATGTTTATGTTGAAAAGTAGAGGTGAATGCGCGCAGACTTGTATTATTCGAGATCTTATTTGAAAAGTATCAGCCATTTCAACGGTTTTTCTTACTGAGCTTTGAAGTTTTCAGTATATTACTTTTATATAATTGAACAGCTGTCCTTTGATGTTATAATTTTCTAAGCTCTCCCGGATAATAGCACTATCGACATTACCGAATGCCTTTTCCTGGTTTACAAATACTGTTTTTATTTCTTGATTGCATTGGATTGTTTTTTAGATTATTTTCTCAGTGTAAATAGTGCGTCTCTACAGCTTGCATCTCTTCTGAAGCCAAATTGTCCAGCTGTGGTTCTGCAATGTGTCGTAATCGCTGTTCTATTATTTGAGGTAGTGTTTTGGCATATGGATGTGATACCTTTAAATCCGCACAGGCAATGGATACTGAATCAATCACCATTGAAATAAGTGATTTCTAAGAAAACAGAACATAGATTGGAAAGGCGTTAAAACAAATTAATCATTTATGGAAGAAACAAGCAAGAATTTCGTACGTTTTATGAGAAACGTTGTAGCCTAGTTGATTGTGAGCTTGCTTACTATAACTGGGATACATAGTGACATGTTCGAAACCACATCGGGTCAAATAAAATATATTCGGGTAGTGATTTTCCGCCTGACACTACCAGCTACTCCAGTTTAGCCAGCTGTAAATGGGTACGTGACACATTGGTTAGGGGAGGTAAAGACAGCAAGGAAAGGAATTGGCCACTCCCATCGAATTATTGATGCGGCTTAGTACATGTAGAGTTATCTTCATCACCAAGGGTAGGTTGCTTCCAAAGACACATAAAGTCATGGGGAGTACATTGGTTTTGTACTCCTAACAAATGCGAACGAGTTTCCTGAACAACCCTTCATGTGGAAAGCAGAGGGCATACAAAAAGTATGTAAACAGAAAGATAACTTAATATTGCGTATGTAAGAAATACACAAGAATTGTAGTAACTTGAAATGAGGCGGTCGATAATGAAAGAAATGTGGGCTGCTCTAATTGTAATCTATGTGCCATTTGAGGCTAGCAACTAAGTAGTTATGATGGTTGGGTGTTGCGGGGATTGCTAAGTGCGATGATGGTTGAAACTTGCTCAGTGCGCCGAGGGATGAAATTTGCTCTGTTCTCTGAGGGATGACGCTTACTCAGTGCACCGAGGGATGAAGTTTGCTCGTTCGCTGAGGGATGAAGCTTGCTCAGTGCGATGATGGATAAAGCTTGCTCAGTGCTCCGAGGTATTAACCTTGCTCAGTTACAAAATTAAATGTGAAATGTCAAGTAAAGACAAGAAGGTAAACATAGTATTAGATATAAAGTATGTTTATTGTCATCTTCGCACACCGGACAACGTCATAGGTCTTCAGATCTCCACTACATTAAGTCTCTCAGGGCATGGCGGCTGATGATTCGGTTCTATGTTGTGTCACTGAAATCTGTGTTATGTTTTCTACAAGCCACGCCTATTCTCACATCCTGTTCGCGCATTCTCGATATTGACTCATGCTCATCTGGTCGTCCGGATTCACGGAAGAGCAATGAGTATATCTGCTCAGATCATAGACTGACCAGCGAAGCTAGCTAATTGGTTGGCCCGTTCGTTTCCCTCCACATCCAGGTGCTCGGGGACAAAGATAAGCATGAGATTTCACAGTGATGCCCGGATTGTAACTCTCTCTAACGACTCCATTCATCACCTGTTTTGACTTTCTGAATTATATTAATTGAGTCACTGAGTATGCACGTATGAGAATAGCCTTGAGAAACCAGCCTAAACGTAATGTGAGATTTATCTTGTTGAAGATTCACAATTCATCGTCCATCGACTCACACTTACTCCATAAACACAATACATATATATTTCTTCAGTGCCGAATACGATACATAGGACAGAAACAAAGGTTCTCCATTTCAAGCGATGTGATGCTACTTTGTGCGATTCAAGCATGTTGTTGAGAATCATGGTCATTGATTGTTGTTCTGCGAAGAGTTTCCCTTGGTCTTCCTCTTTTCTTATGTCGTCTGGCATTTAATGCTTGTAGTAGCAGTCTGTTTTCATTCATTCTAAATAACTGTCCTAGATCCGTCCATGGTTGTTTATTATTATTATTATTACTATTAGTATTATCATTATTATTATTATTATTATTATTATTATTATTATTATTATTATTATTATTGTGATGTATAAAAAGTACACACTTTCATTGAAATAATATTTTTTTGTAACCTCTAATAATACTTAGAAAATAATAGCTGCCTGAGAAAAATCCCAAATAAAAATTGGAAAGATTTCAAATCAAACGACATACTAAGAGAGGAGACAAAACATGAATATGTGACGAACATCATCAGAAAACGCCGCTGGACATACATCGGAAACATACTTAGAATTCTACGACAAGCCTTCATGTGGACACCAGTCGGTAAAGAAAACAGGGAAGACCAAAAACAACGCTCAGAAAAACTTTTATGAATGAACTAAAATTAACAGGCATAAATGTACAAGACCTGCAATCCTTGACAACTTATCAACAGGCATGGAAAACTATGACATCCGCCCTATGTGCCAAACTTGGCAAAAGTGGAACTGACTGACTGAATGATACTTTCTATGGTGATTTATAATACAATCTTCTTCTTCAGCGTTCATTCTCAAACTAGCACTGAATCTCCCTTACAGCAGCACCACAGTCCTAATAGATTTCCAGCAGGATGTAGTCCAGAGGATTGAAATGCGTTGTGTCGCCATTTTATTTGTGCCAATGGCCCGACACATCCCTCTTCGGCGAGTTAAAGTAAATAATGTCTTTGTTTTCAACCCTGCATCTCGTCAATGATATGACATCCGTTTGTGAAATGTTCTGTGTAACACAAAAATTATAGTGTCCAAACATAAATATTGTTTCAGTAAAAATGAACTAGATATTTTCAAATGTTTATTTCCGCCATATGTTATTGTTTATTGATATACGATTGATGCGGAGTTGGTCGGTATACTCAAGGCGGATCAATGCCACTCTTAATGACGAGTGGGTCTTCTGAAGTTGATTTATCGATCTAGTGATTTACTGATAGTTCATGTTATCTGTAAATATGTTTCCCTTCATGTGGTGATGTTTAGTTATTTCACTGGAAGGAGAACAGTTTCTACAAGTGAACAGATGTAGTTTAAATGCCTATTGACTCTACCGTGTCCTGTTCGAAACTAAAAGAGAACTGATTTAAATTCGCTTACAGTTTAGTTATGTTGTTTTAATTCTTCTACAGTCCAGTTATGTTCTTTTAATTCTTCTTCAGTCCAGTTATGTTGTTTTAATTCTTCTACAGTCCAGTTATGTTCTTTTAATTCTTCTACAGTCCAGTTATGTTGTTTTAATTCTTCTACAGTCTTGTTATGTTGTTTTAATTCTTCTGCAGTTTAGTTATGTTGTTTTAATTATTCTACAGTTTAGTTACGTTGTTTTAATTCTTGTACAGTTTAGTTATGTTGTTTTATTTCTTCTACAGTTTATTATGTTGTTTTAATTATTCTACAGTTTAGTTATGTTGTTTTATTTCTTCTACATTTTAGTTATGTTGATTTAATTCTTCTGCGGTCTATTTATGTTTTTTTGTGTTCCTTCTCTCTAGTTATGCTTATATAATTCTCATACACTCTAGGTATGTTTATATAATTCTCATACCCTCTAGGTATGTTTATATAATTATCATACACTCTAGGTATGTTGAATTAATTGTCTTGTAGTGAAACTGTTTTAATTCTCCAGTAATTAAGTTATGTTGATTTAATTATCAGCCGAAAATATTTGTTAAGTGAAGAACTTATGAGTGGTTCCCGCAATGCTGGAGGAAAGAAGAATCGCTTTGATGACACTCATACAACATCAGTGACTTACTTCAAAATGGAGACATATTCATGGGAGAATCTTGCAGAAGACAGATCCGACTAACATCACAAAATCAAGAGGGGTGCAACAGCTGCAGAGAACCTCATATATCAAGCTTCAGGACATAAACGCGCTAGAAGAATGACAAAAAACCCGTGTAATGTAATAGACACCACGTACACACATGATCAGAGTGTGGCAGACATTTTCAGTCATATAAATGACTTACTAGTCAAAGCCGGGCACACATCAGACATCGTCGTCATCATCATTATCACATTTGAGCTGAATGGTTTATATGACGGACGAACATTATATATATATATATATATATATATATATATATATTCGTTCTGGCGGTCAATTTCTTCCATGTCAGACAACGTCGTTCAAAAAAGACTGTTCTACGGCAAACGGTCCACATGTAATCAATCCAACGGAGGGCAAAAGAAACGCTTCACGGGCTGTTTGAAGACATCTCAAGCAATGCAGGATTGATCCAATCTCGTGATAGATCATTACTCTTGGATGTCGAGTCTGGAACAGTCAGATCAGAGGGGTATGAAATGTTTGGAATTGGGTAGAACAAATGATTTAAAAGATACAAAAACGAAAGGAGATGAGACTGTAACCTTATCTTAAAACCGACTACATCCCAGATTACATTGCTATGGACCTCTCAGAGCCCGCTACCTTCAACTGATCACATTGCTACAGATTTCTCAGAGACAGCTACCTTCAACTGCTCACATACTAGATCTCTCAGAGATCGCTACTTTCAACTGATGACATTATTCCAATTTGGTACTATCAGTCTTTAACCATAAAAAAAATAGTGGCGGTTGCTGTTCTGGTAATTCAGTCATCACTGCCTCCAGAGTTAATTTCCTCCAATCTCAAATTGACACTTTATCTGACTTTTAGACTGTCAGACTACGCTGAAGACGGATTTTTTGGGACATTGGCACAAATGAAACGGCGACACAATGGATTTCTATTCTCTGGACTACATCGTGCTGGAAATCTAGTTGGACAATAGTCTTGCTAAAAGGGAGACCCAATGGGAGTTTGAGAATGAACGATAAAGAAGAAAAAATTGACGCTTATCAATTGTTATCTGGGTTTACTTCCAATGACGGATATAAGCAGCTGATGTTGATGTAGCCATATTGTTTATTATTGTTTTACATTATTTAATACATCTTATCAATTCGATTAGGGGGTGGGGGAAGCGGGTTGTCCTCTAAACTCAAGCTATTACCGTATTAAAGACGTTATATTTCTACCTAGTATCAACTATTACCGTATTAAAGAAGTTATATTTCTACCTAGTATCAACGTTCCTTGATATTCGTTTATTCATTTCTTGATAGTCCGGTTAAACTCCCTTAATAGCGGGACATAATTCTGAAATCAGACCTCACAGTGTCCTTGTACACACACGGCTATAAAGTATTTTAGACTCACATGGGTGGTTCTTCTTGTTCTGAAGGGAAATAACTTGTGCCACACATGCTGGTGCACATTGGGCGATCCAGGATTACAACTTTATCAAAACATAAAATTCTGTTTCCTCGCAAATATAAAGAATGAACGGCGAGTTTTATGACCGAATGCAATGTATGTTTTTATGACAGAAGGCAATATACAATTTTATTACCAAGACACTCCATAGTTAAGAAATTTTTTTTCCCCCAGTACCACTGCAGTGCATTTGTGCAACGGTTATTTGAAATTATTGTCATGGTTTCCGTGATTGTTATATACTGGTTTCAGGAGGCAGAGCAGACAAGATTCGATCTTAGGACGTTCAGATATCAGCAAATGTCCTCTTTAATGAAGGCGTTAACTCTAGCAGTAAGGATAATTGATATAAGCTGAATGACCAAGGATCGCATCTGTTTTCCAACCTTACGATGTTTCTATAAGCCATTCAAACTTCCCATGGTATACTCCTATGGATCTGCACACTAAAAACGCAGGTTTCTATAAGCCATTCAAACTTCCCATGGTATACTCCTATGGATCTGCACACTAAAAACGCAGGGCACTAAACAAATTATACAATCTATTTGATGTGTGATATTTACACTTGAAGGTAACAGTTTTATCACATCATCATCTAGTGCCGTCTCCGCAACGAAGGTTGGCTGCAACAGATCTAAATCATACCCTGTCTCTTGTTTTGGTAGTACACTCTGCTAGACTGAAACATGTCTATATTGTGATTCACTCTCCCACTTGTATCTATGTTTACCTCTTGCTCGCTTCATTTTGACTTTACCCTCAAGTAAGATCTGCAATAAGGTGCCATGTCTTTTAATGTGTCCAAAGTATTTTATTTGCCTGATCTGTATTCCTCTTAATAATTCTTTCTTCGTATTAAGTGTTTTTAGAACCTCTTTATTTGTTTTCTTCTCTTGCCATGATATTCTCCCTATTCTTCTATATACCCACATCTCAAAGGCATCAATTCTGTCTTCTAATTTATTTTTAGTGTCCATGTTTCTGAGCCGTACACTAGTATAGAATAGATGTAGCATTTTATAATTCTCATTTTTAACTTGTTTGTAATTTGTTTAGATATTAATAATTTCCTCATGTCATTGAAGGTACTTTTAGCCATTCCTATTCTCCTTTTAACTTCTGTTTCACATCTGCCATCATTTGTGACTATGTGTCCAAGATATTGATAATGTTTTACTTGTTGTAGTTTCTCTCCCTGTAAGTTTATGTTTAGCTCTTGTTCTTCTGTGTCTTTGCTGATTATCATGGTTTTTGTTTTTTTTTGGATATTTAATTCCAGTTTATATTCTTAACTTGATTTCTTGACTTGATCTATTAGTCTTTGTAGCTCACGTTCACTTTCTGCTAAAAGAACAGTGTCATCTGCATATCTCATGTTGTTTATTATTACCCATTGATGTTGAGTCCTGGCATTTCTCCTATATTTATAAAGATATTCGCTGTGTACATATTAAATAGGCTTGGTGATAAAATGCATCCTTGTCTTACTCTTTTTCTTATTTCTATGTATGGTGAGTAGCTGTTTTCACACCTTATTGATGCAGTCTGTTCCCAGTATGTATATATGTGTTTATGTAAAATTGTATCAAAATATTGCATCTAATTTGCATATGCATTATGTCGATAGAGATGTAATATTTTATGACCAGTGCGAATATAAAAACGATATGGTCAGAATCGTGTCCGAAGTCATTATCTTTACTTATTTAACGTACGCACTTTACACTTGGTCGGAATGAGGGTCGTTCGTGATGGGGAAAAAACAAATGGAAAGATTTATTGACAATTCGGGTGAGAAGCCAGTGCCCTAGCCACTAGGTTGCAGGCATTCAGGATTGTCAATTGAGAATTATTTAACTCTATTGTACTTCAATGCTTCTCTTTCTTCACCTCTCTGGTGGTAGACATTATATCGACACTTTCGCCACCTCTTAAGGTTTGGCACGCTTGAATTGTCTAGTGGCGAACATCATATCAACACATTTTCCTCGCCTTACTGTCTGTTCCGCTTGAAATCTCAATTGGCGAATATAATGTGAACACTTTTTCTTGCTTTAAGATTTGTCACTTCTCCCGTATCTAGTTGCAGACATCATACCAACACTTTCTCCTCGCCTTAAGGTTTCACGAGATTGAAGTCTCCATTGGAGAACATTGTACTAACATTGCATTCTCGCTATAAGGATTGACACGTTTTATGTCTTTAGAGGAGAATATTTTACCAACATTTTCTCCTCGACTTAAGGTTTGACAGCATTGAAGTCTCTAGTGGAGAATATCGTACCAAAATTTTCTCCTCGACTTAAGGTTTGACAGCATTGAAGTCTCTAATGGAGAATATCGTACCAACATTTACTCCTCGACTTAAGGTTTGACAGGATCGAAGTCTCTAGTGGAGAATATCGTACCAACATTTTCTCCTTGACTTAAGGTTTGACAGCATTGAAGTCTCTAGTGGAGAATATCGTACCAACATTTTCTCCTCGACTTAAGGTTTGACAAGATTGAAGTCTCTAGTGGAGAATTAAATTCATACGTAATCCCGTTATAGCGGGACAGAGCCTCCACCCTTTAAAGACCTAAGCCCTTTATAACGGGACTCTATATATGTATATATACCCTCCCAGGACTAAAGCCCTAATTTAAAAAGAACTTCACGAAGTTAAAACAAAGTGATTCATTTTTTGTAGTCAAAGTCTTTCTACAGGTCTCTCTCCACAGCTTTCAACAAATACAACTGAGGAACGCTCACCACAGGATTCGACTGGCAATATGGACAATTTTTGGCATAATCGCACGCACGGTTTTCGAACTCCCACAGACATTATTGTCACTCTGAAATAAAAAGCAATGCCGCCTGAAATAAACAGCTTAATACAACAACTAGCAACATAATAGCGCGCACGGTTCTCAATTCTCCCAGACCATAGGGTCACACTTAGATAAAAGGCATCTTGGCCAAAATAAACATAATCTCCACCTAGCAATATAGATCATATTTAGCAATAGCACGCACGGTTTTCTAAACACCCAGACCATTAGGTCACATCCAGATAAAAGCTAATACGGCCTGATATAACCAAAATAGACTTCAATCTTAGGTTGAAAGAGTCGTGCCTCAGCTAAGAGGCTTTAATCCCCCATTTAACAAACAAACAACAAACAAATGGTGTGGTTCGTAAAGGGCGAGTATTAACTTATTTAGCCGTTTAACATTTAGAAATATGGCTAACGAACGGAAACTATCAGGTTAATCAGCGATTAGAAGCGTGATGCAATTATTTCAAATTAAAATTCAGACACGGTATGTTCAGGTTTTCAAAATTAGCGAAATGACTTCACATTGCACTAGCAAGAGAGCTAAAACATTCAGCAAACATAGGGCTTTATTATTCTTTGAGTTTTATAATTGGATATGCTATTTCAAGTGATTTTAAGGTAAACAACAGTGCTTTTGATTTTGACAGTGGAGATTGCCGACTTGTTGAATATCGGAAAAGAAATAGACCTACACCTAATAGACTAGAGGTAAGAGCTCAAAAATTCTGAAACTGTTCCCACTGCTATTGTTTCTGAAGAATCAGATAGGCCTAGTGACAGCAATAATAATCTTGCACTATGTTAGACAGAAAATAGAGCTAGACCTAATGATAATATTGAGTGGAATAAAGTTCATTTTTGGAAATCAAATACTTAGAAATATTTCCTACATTTTCATATTTTGTTCTTTTCTGAAATTGGACATTGCGCACAAAAAAATGGAATAACACACTAGCCATTTGCTAGATTTAAACTAATTATGATTAGAGTATGGGCTGTCAATGCATCTACTTTAGTAACATTGGATATCAACATTTCAAGACAAGTAAAATTGAGTATGAGTAGAAGAAAATATCTGTCAAAAAACTGTCTGTCCGACTAACATTCCTATTTGTGGTGCAATTTTTGTATGTTTATATTGTATATGAATTGCACTTTAAATTATCTTGCTTTTGATATCTTATATGACTTTCCATAGCTAATACTTTGTCTCCAAGAATTTTGTGCCTGAAACAAATTGCGGTCCAAAAAGTTTGCCTAAACTTAATTACGTTCAAACCCCGGGTATAATTACGTCTGGAAAGGGTTAATGTTTCTCACTGTTGAAGTCTCTCCTGACGGAATACATACTGAGGCATGCTGCGAGCAGCTCTGTTTAAAGCTAGTAATGGTGATTTAACATAGTGACTTCCTCCTTATCACTGTCTATCATTGAGTTTTACAATGTTATTATTAATGTGCTCTGATATTTTCTGGAGTACTTACGTAGAACACAAGTTTGATTAGCTGTACGTAGAACACAAGTTTGATTAACTGTACGTAGAACACAAGTTTGATTAGCTGTACGTAGAAGACAAGTTTGATTAAACGTACGTAGAACACAAGTTTGATTAACTGGACGTAGAAGATAAGTTTGATTAACTGTACGTAGAACACAAGTTTGATTAACTGTACGTAGAACACAAGTTTGATTAACTGTACGTAGAACACAAGTTTGATTAACTGTACGTAGAACACAAGTTTGATTAACTGTACGTAGAACACAAGTTTGATTAACTGTACGTAGAAGACAAGTTTGATTAGCTGTACGTAGAACACAAGTTTGATTAACTGTACGTAGAACACAAGTTTGATTAACTGGACGTAGAAGACAAGTTTGATTAGCTGTACGTAGAACACAAGTTTGATTAACTGTACGTAGAACACAAGTTTGATTAACTGTACGTAGAACACAAGTTTGATTAACTGTACGTAGAACACAAGTTTGATTAAACGTACGTAGAACACAAGTTTGATTAACTGTACGTAGAACACAAGTTTGATTAAACGTACGTAGAACACAAATTTGATTAAACGTACGTAGAACACAAGTTTGATTAACTGGACGTAGAACACAAGTTTGATTAGATTTACGATGAACGTATGGACTATTGGACTATATGGTATAGGTACGAGCACAAAGAAATAACTTAATAACGCATCTTCTAAATTCAGGAGTACGGGTTCATATACATTTTACATTATTCTGCATGTCCTGTTAATTTTTGGCCAGTGGTCCGTATTTTAGCCACCTCTGTTCTAAATTAAAGCGGAAAGACAGTAATACGCTTGACGAAGAATTTTTGAAAACTGTATATTCGTGATTTTAGCAATCTTAGAAAAGATTACTAGTTTTTTAGCATTACGTTTTTTTTAAATGTTAGTTAATGTTATTTATGTTTTTCTGTGGCTTCGCAGACCATATGAGCAAATGTTAATTTGCTGTTTTAGCGTGACTTAATGATCTCAACTTAATATCATCTTCAACTCAATATCATCCTCAATTCAACATCATCATTAACTCAACATCATCCTCAATTCAACATCATCCTCAACTCCATATCATCCTCAAATCAATATCATTCTCAACTATTTTTCGACACAGCAGATGTAGTCAGAATCAATATGGGTCTATGACGGATCAAGGCTAATTCTGTCAAAATTATTTATTTAATAAGCCTCATCTGATCAAGGCTTGTTTAAATGGAATATCCAGGAACACAAAATAATAATTCGAGCATTCGATGTGTTGGCAAAATTTATGGTTTTGCGCACAGTCCATGTAACATTTTCTGTTTTTACGCACAGCCCATTGTACATTTTATTTTTTTACGCACAGCCCATGTAACTTTTTCTGCTTTTACGCACAGCCCATGTTACATTTTCTGTTTTTATGCACAGCCCATGTTACATTTTCTGTTTTTACGCACAGCCCATTGTACATTTTATTTTTTTACGCACAGCCCATGTAACTTTTTCTGCTTTTACGCACAGCCCATGTTACATTTTCTGTTTTTATGCACAGCCCATGTTACATTTTCTGTTTTTACGCACAATCCATGTTACATTTTATGCTTTTACGCACAGCACATGTAACATTTTCTGTTTTTACCTACAGCCCATTTAACATTTGCATTGCAATGCTAGCAGCACGTCTTTGCTGCGAACACATTTCGAGCACATTGGAATCGTGAGGCATTCTCACTAACCCAACAGCTACCTAAACCGGATACCGACTTCAACAATTATACATTTGTGAAGTAATACAATAACAGTTAGTTCCGTATGTGCCAAAGATATCACAAAGGGCAGTAGTCATGAATTTAAATGTGGAAAGACACATTGCAAGTTACTGTAGGTAGTGTGCTGTAGTCATGAATTCAAATGTGGAAAGACACATTGCAAGTTACTGTAGGTCGTGTGCTGTAGTCATGAATTCAAATGTGGAAAGACAAATTGCAAGTTACTGTAGGTCGTGTGCTGTAGTCATATCTTCCCATGTTGGAAACTGCTATGCATGATGTTGCGTCTGCGGATCTCACCAATGACCCACTACACATCTGAACCACCACCCATACAACTGAAAACCTTAGTAGATGGCATGCCATAATATTGAGGTACTCTTATGGAAGCTTTTTTAGCATGTCATCTATACAATTATATATCCCCTCTGAGTAGAAGCTCTGTGAATAGGCATTGCACTAAGCCGAAATCTGAAGTCTTCTGCGCATCAAAGAAAACTCAGAAAAACTACATTACTTACATAGGAAGTAAGAGCTAATCGCTCGCATTTCCGTGGGTTCTCAAATAGTCAATCAATTTAAACCACATTGCAAGTTTTTGTAGTTCTTGTGTATTGATCATGCCGAACTATGTTGTGAGCAACATTGCAAGTTGCTGTAGTTTTTGTATATGATTTATGTCCAAGATTCCCCTGCATATTATTCGGCGTAGAGTTTACTTGGTGCGACCTACTGTACTTTTGCGCTCTGGCACACGTTTTGTTTTTTAGGAAGTATGTTTTTACCCACTTTATTTACAATATATATATATATATATATATATATATATATATATATATATATATATATATATATTACAATAGTGGTAGTGTATTCTATTCAGGACGTAGCTATCAACCCAACAAATGTTTGATGTAGTTTTTTTCTCAATCAATCAAGTACCATACCGATATTAGATCATGCTTCACCACTCTCTGTCTCTTGTATTGTTAACAAGTTCAGTTGGTGATCTCTTTTTATGTCATAGTCAAAACCCATCCTGAAATTTCTGTTGATGTCTTCCTCTGTCTCTTCTCCCCTTGAACTTTTCGGTTGTTACTTAATGTTAATGATTTACTTTCATCATCACATGCCCTAAAAATCCTGATTTTCTGCTTCTAGTTTTTTGCTATAATTTGTCGTTTTACTCCAACATCTCTGAGTTCTACATTAATTATCATGGTTTTCCAAAGAATTTTCATCATTCTTCCTAAAAATCAAATCTCAGTTGCCTCTAGCTTATCTTGGACACTTTTGTTTACTGTCCATGCTTCGTTTCATAAAGAATTATTGGCGCAATATAATATCTTAGCACTCGAACTCGAGGATACATTGATATTACTTGATTGCACAGAATGTTTCTTATTTTTTGAAATGTTGATATGACGTTCTATCATGTTCTTGATCTCATTGGGGCACCAGCCATCTCATGTTAAATTGGTGCCAAGAATGCTGCTTGAACTTTATCCGCTGGATTTAATTTTGTATTATTGATGGTAGTTCTACATTTTAGCGGTGTGTAGTTTTTTTTTTAGGCTATAAAAATATGTTCAGTAGTTGGTACTGCTTTCTGAACGGTCCGGATGCACAATTTCCTGTGGCGGAATGCAAACTCAGTACCTTAGTCGTCACATACGCGATATGTACCATGTGGCCACCGAGCTGGACTACAATATAACTATAATATATACTATATAAGGATACTTTAATACTTGTACGGGATGTTCGTTAATGTTGTAATAGTCCTTGTTTCGATTGGTCTGTTCTCAATGACTTGAGTACACAGGCTGAAAGTCTTGACCGCGACGTTTCTTTTTTTGGGGATGTGGTTGGTCAAGTACGGAAAACCTGTTTACTTGTGTTGCAAAGCGATTCGGTGCTGCTAGAACAGACCTGGTTCAATTCCCGTCAGCAGTAAGAATTATTTTCATTTATCCTCATGCTTCCTAATTGAATTAATTTAGTTCTATACCGCGTATGTCATTTAATCAGACATTCTCAATATTATCTCAAGTGAAGTGATCCGTCTCTGCATTACTCTTGTAATATGTGAATATGTAATCAGCGTTTTACAATAAGCTAACGTATGTGGTGTAGTTGTATTCAATAAATCATCTTTTGTGATAGATTAAATTCTTGTAGACGGGTAGAGAAGGAAATGACAGTAAAAAAGATTTCTAGATAACAATATCTGGGAGAAAATCAGGTTTCGGAAGGTGCTCCTAAAAAATGCATGCAGAATAATATTACGCCATGAAAGTGGATCAAGGTAACCGCAGACGCTTCTTTAATTTGAAGGTAATACTAAAGTGTATTTAAGATAAAAGACTCGACTCCTTTGAAAACAAATGCCTACGTACCATTCTGAACGTTAAGTGGAGTGACTTTAAATCTAACAATACTATAAGAGAGGAAAGCAAACAAACCTATATATCTTCCTTCATTAGACAAAGGCGTTGGGCTTACATCGGCCATGTTCTCAGAATGAACAGCCTAAGAATTCCCCAGCAATCACTATATTGGGTGCCACCTGGAGTAAGAAGAAGAGGGAGACCTAGATAAACTCTACGAAGAACCATTAATAGAGAAGGTGTCATTAATGTCAATGAACCTAAACAGCACGCAACAATTGAAAGACCTGGCAACACAAAGACAGAAATGGAAGGGTATGGTTTCTGCCCTATGCGCCGCCTATGGCCCTGGAGGAACATAACATAACAAAACTAAAGTGTAAAACTGTATAACAATAGTACTTACGTAGAACACAGGTTTTGTAGATTTACTTGGCGACGACTGATAGACTCTCACTATCGGGTGTTAACACCATTAAAAAACACCACATAACAGTATACATGACATTTTCAACGTTTCTACCGTTAGGTCTTTAACAAGAATACACAAAATAAACAGCGCACAAACAATAATAATTCTCTATGACAGTAACATCGTTATTTTTTGCTATTATTGTTTGTTCACTGTTTTGTATATTCTTGTTAAAGACCTAACTGTTGAGACGTTGAAAATGTCGTGTATACTGTTACAGGCATTTTTTCGTGTGTTAGATAGTGATAGTCCGTTAGTCTTCTTCTAGCAAAACAACAAAATATATGTTTTACATTGATTAGTTTATACCAGTGTTTCACAAATTGGGCGATATCGCTCACTAGGTGGCGGGTAGAGAGACCTGGGGAAAGCTACAGGATGATGTAGGGGTCAAGGGGCGGCATAGCTTTAGGCAGCACTGATTAAATCAGAAGGGATAGAAAAAAAAGAATAAGGTTTACTTTCTACATTTTATGTGCAATCAAAACTTTGTTGTCCTTCCGATGATATTAAACTCTCTCTGAAACTTGGTACCATCTAGGTTTTTCACGGCAGCGACAGTCTTCTATTGGAAACTGGTGTGTTGCTTTTTTTCTGTTTTAAACTCTATTAAGATAAATTTGTCTTGTACATGATGAGAGGTCAGTATATTGTTTTCATAACTGTGAAAATCCAAGTTTGACTCTCGGTAATAATCTTCGTCTTCTTCTGCGTTCGTTCTCAAACACCTGCAGATTATCAGGATGTAGTCCAGAGAACGGAATGCGTTGTGTCTTGGTTTACAGCATTGCTGCGATATCTGCGCCTTTCGGCCTGTCACATCCGACTTAAACGTGGCTTTGGGTCTCTGACCCTATATGGGATGGGACAGCCAACTCCATCCCATAACCTCCTTAGTTGCCTTTTACGACATGCGTGGAAGGTAACAGTGTTGCTATTCTGTGCTCCCTTTTCGGGTCCCGGCAACACACAGTCGCGGTAATAATCTCTGTTTACTGACATCATCATCATCATCATCAAGTGACACATTATTTCCAGAACGTAGTCTTTCCTATGGATCTCTTGAATTCTCCGCGGTCTTGAGCAAGTTGTCTTGCATCTTTCAGGGACATGCGCAGGCATTCTTGAATGTCTTTTGTCCAACGGCGTCTTGGTCGGCCTTTGCCCCTGCTGTCTTATATCATCCCCTCCAGTAACACTCTCTCCATGCCGTCGTGTCTCTTAATATGACCGAAAAAAAACTAGCTTTTTCTTTAATGTGGTATTTAGAAGCCAGTCTTCAAGAACGTTAATTGTTCGTAACACCACCTGGTTTGTTTTCTTCGCTGTCCATGTTAGTCTCAGAACTCTTCTATAACACTTTAATTCAATGATGTTATTCTCTGGGCCACTGTTTGAATTGTACTGACATGGAATTGTAAAATTTAAAAAATAAATAAATCACACAATCACACTGGACATGACTAAGCGACATCACGGACATGCGACTTATTTCTTGATGCCACGAGGAAGCAACTAATTAACTGCGGAAATGCAGTATTGACATTTTTTTACAAAAAGGGAAATTATATAAACCTTTCAGCATCATCAAGCATTCAGCACCATCATTTGGTCGAAACGTCGATATGTGTGTGTTATTATGTATGTTATTACGTATCAGCACATCTTTATTATCCTATTCCTGGATCTACCTGTAGCATCATCAAGTGTTGACTTACATGACCCGTGAAAACTGGCAATTAATTATGTCAGTACAAGAACAACAGAAATACAAGATAGAAGAGTGCATACATAATTTTCAAATGAACGGTTAAATTCGATTTAATGGTTGGTTGCTGATCCAGCGGTCCACGGACTCATGCTCTTCGACCCAATGACATTGTGTGATATATGCATGTGTTTGTGAGCTGTTGTTTTGTTCAATATATTGTGTTCCATTTATCTGGCCCTGAAGGGAGAAGCATTTTCCTGATGTAATCCAGCGCTGGGTATTACAAAAAAGGTGGTGATCAACAGTTTCATGGGGATGAGTACACATCCGGCACTCTGGAGTGTGTTGTGGTTGTATTCTGTTCAGGTGATTGTTAAGATGTACATGTGTACGCAGTCTGAAGATGAAATTCGTTTTAATAAATCGATATTTATTTACCCTTTCCTTCGCCTTGTCAATAGAATGTGGTACTGCTAGTAGAACATAATTGATAATAATAATCACGTAGAAGACAAGTAATGAAGTCCTACTAGATGGCGACTAACAGACTATCACTGACAAATGTTTACATGGTACATACAACAAAACAAAACACATAATATAATTATACAAATGACAATACACAGGACAAAGTCGACGTTTCGGACCAATAGGTCTTTTTCAAGATACACACATAAAATACAAACATAAAATACCACAAGTAGAAATGAATGCGTTTCCGAGTGAAATATGGTCAACAACTATTTAGAATACATGGACCCTTTCCTTAACAGCATCAACCCCTTTTATCATCTCCAACGCGTTATAAATAATAATTGTTATTGTGTGTAATGTGTTTTCCAATAGTTTTCCAATGAGGATATGAAATCATCGAGATTAAGTGAACATTTTAATAATGATTACTGATAAATATGACACAAATGTTGCATATTTTCTGGAATTAATTGAAAGACGTAACAAGCAGATGATACTACAACATGTGTGTGTCTCTACTTCAACGAAGACATAATGAAAACCTTGCTGGGACATACGATTAAATGCCTTTTTCAACTCAAGGAAACTATGATACAGTATGTTGATCCACACTATCACATGATAATTATATAAACGCACGTATAGGGAACGTCGCTACCATTTGTGACGTACTGTCAAAACGAACTTGGGAAAACTATAAGATAAGACTAAAAACAAAGATACAGATTTATCGAACATGTGTGCTACGTAGCACCATCACCATCATACCCATAACCCGTCAAGGTGGTACGAGTGTTACTCTTTAAACATCAACACATAAAGTTTTCCATGCCTCTCTGCTATCATTTCTTTGTGTGTGGTAATCTTAATCCTGTATTGTTGTGCTGTATCCTGTATCCTTAATCCTGAATATTCATTGTGACATATATGTATAGAGTACACGACATGGACAATCCAACACTGAAGCGGAAAACGCATCAAAAATAGGCGACAACAGAACACTATTTAATATCATAAAATGATTAGGTAACAACCCACCAAGAACAAATATTCATGTAAAAGACAAACACGGCAAAACACTGATCTCAGAAGAACAAGAATTAAGGTGGGGCTGAACACTTTAACGATCTTTTTGAACAGGCCAATAATCACAAACATCCCCACCACAAGATAACCAAATGCCACTATTAAATACATCATGTGAGAATATAACACTTGAGGAGATTAAATCAACTATACAAAATTTGAAAAAAAACCATAAAGCCACTGGAGATGACGACATTTCAGGAGACATGTTAAAAGCAGCTGATGATGATTCCCTAAACCATCTAATCAATCAAATATGGCAGAATGAATCACCACCACAACAATGGAAAAATGGAATAATTGTTAAATTACCAAAGAAAAAAGATCTGTCTGACTGCAACAATTGGCGAGGTATCACACTACTATTCATCCCTGGTAAAAATCTTTTTCCGTATTAAATAATTCGGAAGATTAAGCAATTCCATCGAAAAGGCTCGCAGAGAAGAACAAGGGGGCTTCAGACCTAACCGCTCTACAATAGATCACATCTACACCTTAAGAACAACAATAGAAGAATCCACATAAAGACAATAAAAACTCATGATCAATTTTGTAGAAGGCTTACGGTAGTCTTCACAGACCATCTCTATGGCATATTATTACTCTTTACGGCATCCCGAAGAAATACATCAATATCATAAAAGCTTTTTACTCCGATACGGCTTGCTGTGTAAGAACAGAAAGTGGCTTTTACAGCTGAATCCCAGCAACAATGGGAGTAAAACAAGGATGTGTTTTGTCCCCAGTACCGTTTTATATTGCGATTGACTGAGTGATGAGAAAATGCACAGACCAAAAACAGATAGGAATCAAATGGGTAAACAACAAGACCCTGGAAGATCTAACCTTCGAAGATGATATTGCTCTCCTGACTTCAACACACCAAGAAAAAACAGAAAGACTCAAATTTTTTGCACAACAGATAGGCCTTCAAACAAACACACATATAACGAAAATCATCAACTTTACCGGCCTGACAGAATCAATTAAACAAGATGATAATAAGCTAGACATCCTTTCACATTTCGTATATTTGGAAAGCAAGATAACAGCAGACGGGGATACCAACTCAGAAATCAAGACTCGAATCGCTCTCACCTCCAACACCTTTAACAATATTGACATATGGATATAAAAGTTGGAAATCTACCGCAATAATGGATAAGAAGTTAGTTGCCTTTGAGAATAGATGCCTCAGAAAAAATCACAAATACTAATTGGAAAGTTTTTTTTTTTAAACGACATACTTAGAGAGGAGACAAAACAAGAATATGTGACGATCATCATCAGAAAACGCCGCTGCACATACATCGGCCATGTACTTAGAATGAAGGAAGACAGAATTCCACGACAAACCTTCATGTGCACACCAGACGGGGTAACAAAACAGGGAAGACCAAAAACAACGCTCAGAAGAACATTTATCAATGAATAAAATCAACGCCATAAATGCACATGACCTGCAATCCCTAGCAACTGACCGCCAGGCATGGAGAACTATGACATCCACCCTATGTGCCAAAATTGGCAAAAGAGGAACTGACTGGCTGACACTATACTCCGGATCCGTAACATGGGCTACGTACAGACAATACAAGAAGAAACTCTGCAAAATCTTCAATATCAAATATCACGACAAAATCACCATCATGGAAGTGTTACGTCGCATTTAGTTACCATCTGCCATGGAAACACTCAGCTACCATCTGCCATGGAAACACTTAGCTACCATCTGCCATGGAAACACTCAGCTACCATCTGCCATGGAAACACTCAGCTACCATCTGCCATGGAAACACTTAGCTACCATCTGCCATGGAAACACTTAGCTACCATCTGCCATGGAAACACTTAGCTACCATCTGCCATGGAAACACTTAGTTACCATCTGCCATGGAAACACTTAGTTACCATCTGCCATGGAAACACTCATCTACCATCTTCCATGGAAACACTTAGTTACCATCTGCCATGGAAACACTCAGCTACCATATGCCATGGAAACACTTAGTTACCATCTGCCATGGAACCACTTAGCTACCATCTGCCACGGAAACACTCAGCTACCATCTGCCATGGAAACACTTAGCTACCATCTGCCATGGAAACACTCAGCTACCATCTGCCATGGAAACACTTAGCTACCATCTGCCATGGAAACACTCAGCTACCATCTGCCATGGAAACACTCATCTACCATCTGCCATGGAAACACTTAGTTACCATCTGCCATGGAAACACTCAGCTACCATATGCCATGGAAACACTTAGTTACCATCTGCCACGGAAACACTCAGCTACCATCTGCCACGGAAACACTCAGCTACCATATGCATGGAAGCACTTAATATAAATATAATGTGGTGGTTGGGTCTAGTCCGCAGAATGCCAAATTTCCGTATCCGAAAACAAATACTATTCGAAGAACTGGCTGAAGTAAAGCGAGCCCACGATAGACCAATGCAGAGTTATACATACATCTATAAATCCTCAATGTACGGCTTTTTCAGGACTCCAAAATCTGGGAAAACAGTCCTTAAACGTGGTCTGTCTGGTGGCATAACCAGCGTGCGGGAGCAAAATTGTTCAGAAATAATATATAAGATCATCATCATCAGGTGCCATGCCGGCTGGCGTATGCGGTCATGGCTCTCCACAGCTGTCTATCCACAGTATTATGTATCAAAGTCGTTGTTGTTTCCTTGCCGTGCCAGGTTGTCAGACTGACTAATATTTTCTCACGTTGTGGCCCTCTGTCTCTTTTGCCTGTTGTGACTATGTTCTCTAAACCTTCCTGTCTCATGAAGTGGCCAAAAAATTAAGATATTTAAGAAAATAGAGAAAGAAACAAACAGAAATGTTATATTGCTGTGAGATGATCGCTAGAAAAGGCCCAATTCCTGAGAAAATGTCTGTTGCTGTGACATAATCTCTAGAAAAGATCAAATTCCTGAGAAAATGGTGAAAGGACTCTTTCTTCTTTTAGCTTGATGACCGCCTGTAAGATGAGAAAAGAGCATAGACTTCAAGACGATGTTCTGTTTTACTATCAGTAATTTGAGGTTAAAATTATGTTCTGTAATACTTCTTCTTTTTCTACGGAAACCAACCTGTTCTTTCACCTCATACTTGATGGACAGGGACTTCAGTGATGTATCACAGAGTCTTGCTATGACAAGATATCGTTTTATATTGTTGAAATAGGTATCCTCGGCTTATAAAAATAAACTCAAATATTGAGAAACGCATCTGCAAGCATCAGATGCATCCTGCCCGTTATAATTAACATTGTACTTTCTTTGACTGATGTTCAAAGGACACGAATATTACTTATAAATAACTCTTAATTTATTACTTCCATTTTCACCAATGATATTTTATACTGTTGGTTTTGTGTATAATTTTGTGTATAGCACGAAGCTCTTGACAGCCCATAGCACTTCTGGCGAATGCACAGGTTTTCATTAAATGTGGTGCAGTTGTATAGAGTTTGATGTGTATAGTGGGAAGCAGTGGTAGTAGTTCTTGTCGGATGTCTGTTTGCTTTGGGCACTGCAGTAGTAGATGTTCGACTCTCTGCTCTTGTGCCTTGCCGTGTCTGCCGGTTTGTTCGTGTAATCGATATATTCTGTCCACGCGTTTAATAATAGGGGCGTGGCCTATTCTTAGTTGGAATGTGAGACTCTTGTTTGATCTCTCAAGTTGTCTCAGAGGGTCCATTGGGTTGGGTTTCTGTTGGTGTACATATGGTGAGCGTCCAGTCCTTGACCTGGCCCAATGTCGTAGCCATTCTGTCTGTAATGTTTTTTTAGGATTTGTTGGGGTTAATTGTTTCTTAAGACATGTTTCTAGGGAGAGTTTTGTGGAAAACTGCGGAGAGGGATAGCGGCAGCACCTCTCTCAGATGGATAATTTATCAGCCGTTTCAATTCTAGGGACACCGACATGGCCAGGTAGTCTTTTATTTTCGTCTATTTGTGATTGAAGGGTGACTTCTGCGCCATAAATGATGTAGATATCTGGTCTATTTTATTTTTTTATATTGCAACCAGGGGGTGTTTTATTTTGTTCTCCAGGGCCTGGGGGTGTTGATTTTTAGTCTGATAATATGATAATAAGGGATAATAAATAAGATAAAAATATGGGATTATGGTTGACTGCAAGGGTGAAGGGTTGAGTACATTACGGGGGCAATATAAACAAAAATATCACACACACAAAAATATTGATATTTATCTCTGTCTTTTGCATCCACAAGCATTTCCTAAAGTCAGAGTGGAGTCTTCACTACACACAATAAATACTCCTAACAATTGCTTAATTTTGTAGTCAATACTTTCAATGAATACATTATTGTTAATGATTAAAGGAACATATTTGTATTGGTAAATGCATCATATTCCGTGGGAAAATATTCACATCTATGGAAGTTTTTATTTCATAGCTCAGAAACTAATATAGACATCGAAAATATTCACATTTATGGGTTGTTTTTTTATTAGTTCAAATTTAATATAGGCAGCGAAACTGTCCTCATCTATGAATTGTTGTTTTTCTGTGATATCTCAGAAACTCATATAGACAGCGAATATATTCACATTTATGGATTTTCGCTTTTATTGGATATTTCAAATCTAATATAGACAGCGAAAATACGCTTCTACCAATGCATTTTTTGTGTGTTGATATGAAATATAAATCAAGGTTGTTTAATGAATGATGAATTATCACATCAATAAGTTTTTGATATATTACATATTCAAACACCATCCACCTTAAGTATAAAGAAGACCACAAGAATCGTGAACATACAAGAAGATTCCCATTTTCTCACACAAATGTTGACGTAGTATTCAAATTGTGTCACTTGCTTAAGCAGTTATGTTGTATATATCAGTGTCCATGTTTACAAATTATTATAAATTGCTACCAATATAATATTAAACTGGTGAGTGCTTTAAATCTTTGCTGTTTAACTTTCATCATCATCACCATTGGAAATTTAATGAGGAACGTGAGAGAAGACATTCACAACACTGACTACCACGCTTTAAACATAGGTGGATTCCTAATCCCGGAACTACGCTACGCAGACGACACAGTACTTCTTTCAAACGATATAAAGGGATTGGAACAACTAATCAAGAACACAAAGAAATATAGCGAAGCACAAAATTTGTATTTAAACACGCAGAAAACAAAAATCATGTCAACAGATATAACAACACAACAACTAAAAATCAGAATTGACAATACCGAGATAGAATGTGTGGATAAATTTGAATACTTAGGAGCAAACATCAACAGTGCAGGAGACTGCATGGCAGAAATAAGGAAGAGATTGGCAATGGCATATTGCAAAATAACACGGCTGAAAAACATATGGAAAAACAACAAAATAGAAACGAAAGTGCTAATGTTACGAACTTTTATTTTTCCGGTTGCAACATACGGCTGTGAAACATGGACTCTAAGTAAAACAGCGGCAAAGAAGATCAACGCCTTCGAGCTGAAATGCTACAGAAAGATACTTAGAATATCATGGAAGGATAAGATCAGAAACTCTGATATTATAAACACACTGAATATTCCAGAGTGTTGGTTACTAAACACAATAACAAAAAGAAAACTACGCCTGTTTGGTCATATAAAGAGACATAACTGTTTAGAAAGACAAATAATGGAGGGAAGAGTACCTGGTGAGGGGGAAGGGGCAGACCAAGAAGACGATGGACTGATGACATTAAAGAAATCATGAATACATCGCTAGAAAATGCAAGCCACATCGCCCAAGACAGAGAGAGGTTCAGAGAGTTCATTGGGAAAACAACGTTCTGGAAGGAATACGTCACATGACACATCATCACCAGGTGCCATGCCGGCTGGCGTAGGCGGTCATGGCTTTCCATAGCTCTCTGTCCACAGTATTATGTATCAAAGTCGTTGTTGTTTCCTTGCCGTGCCAGGTTGTCAGACTGTCTAATATTTTCTCACGTTGTTGCCCTCTGTCTCTGTTGCCTTCAATTTTGCCTGTTGTGACTATGTTCTCTAAACCTGCCTGTCTCATGAAGTGTCCAAGAAAAGAAGATTGCCTTTTTCTTATATTGTTGATTAAGGTCCGTTTCGCATTTGACTCTTTCAACAATTCTACATTAGTTTTCCTGGCAGTCCATGGTATTCTCAGCATTCTTCTTTAACTTTAACAAAGTGATTTATGTTTCATTTTGAGACATGTCCTTCGTACTCTCTGCGTTGACGGTTGCTGCAGCCGTCGATAATGTTTTAAAGGGACCAGCACAAGTCCTGCAGTATCAGCATACAGTGCACATTCATTCACTTAGATAATGTCATTACTCATTACTATTGAGAAATATTGTCATATCACAACCTAGTTTGTGACGAGCAAAGAACAGCAGTGCTTATGATCTAGTCACGACACAATAGTGAATGAAAACAAATCAGTCAGTCCTCTTTTGCCATGTTTGGCACATAGGGCGGATGTCCTAGTTCTCCATGTCTGTCGGTCAGTTGCTAACGATTGCAGGTCTTGTGCATTTATGCCTGTTAATTTTAATTCATTCATAAATGTTCTTCTGAGCGTTGTTTTTGTCTTCCATGTTTTATTTTTCCCGTCTGGTGTCCACATGAAGGCTTGTCGTGGGATTATGTCTTCCTTCATTTTAAGTACGTGGCCGATGTATGTCCAGCGGCGTATTCTTGTTTTGTCATCTCTCTTATTATGTCGTTTGATTTGAAGTATTTCCAAGTAGTATTTGTGATTTTCTGAGGCATTTATTCTCGAAAGCAACTAACATTCTCCATTATTGCAGTAGATTTCCAACTTTCACATCCATATGTCAATGCCGGAATTACACGCATTGAAAAGCCGCAGTTTGATGTGTTTACTTGCGATCTTCGATATCCAGATGTTTGAGAGTTTGTTAAGGGCTTTGGAGGCGAGAGCGATTCAAGTCTTGATTTCTGAGTTGGTATCCCCGTCTGCTGTTATCTTGCTTGCCAAATATACGAAATTTGAAACATTGTCTAGTATATTATCATCTTGTTTAATTGATTCTGTCAGGCCGGTAAAGTTCATGATTTTCGTTTTATGTGTGTTTATTTGAAGGCCTATCTGTTGTGCAAAAAATTTGAGTCTTTCTGTTTTTTCTTGGAGATCTTTTTGTGTTGAACTCAGGAGAGCAATATCATCTGTGAATGTTAGATCATCCAGGGTCTTGTTGTTTACCCATTTGATTCCTAGCTGTTTTTGGTTCGTGCATTTCCTAATCACCCAGTCAATCTTGTGAAAACAAATACTTGAAGGAATTTGATAAAGACCGCTTCTTCGAAACCTTTACTTTATGTGTGTTTTCTCGAGCACTTCAAATTATACACAGCACTTAATTACCTTATATAAGGCATTTTTTGCCTGTCTGATCAGTTTTCCTAAATTATTTAAATCAGCGGCTCCCTAAATGTGCCCTATGCACGCGGGGCGCCGCAAAGAGTCTCCAGGGCCACCGCGGCAGTCTCACCAAAACGAAAAAATATTGAAAAATATGTTTTGCTTCATACTAAGGGCGCCGCCGGAAATAATCTGAACATTAAGGGCGCCATGACTTTAAAAAGTTTAAGAACCTCTGATTTAAATGATTCACAATACTTGATGTACCCTACCTGAGTTTACCTTTTCAGTGTCTGGATTAGTTTTCCCGAGTACATCAAATGATTCATAATACTTAATTACTGTATAAATTCACTTTTTTGTCTGTTTAATCAGTTAATCTTCAGTCCTGTACGATACATCTAATGGGTGAACACTAGCTTATTTTTTCAAGGATCATGAATATCCTCGTGATAATCTCCCACATGCATCTGTCAACAACACTAACGCTTATTGTATGTGATCCTGTGTACGAATTACAATTACGAACATATGTTTATAATTATTCTTTTTTTCTTACTCATACTATCTTTACTGAATGTTATATTCCTCCAGGGACATAGGCGGCGCATAGGGGAGAAACCATAGGTTTCCATTTCTGGTTTTGTGTTGTCAGGTCTTTCAATTATTGCGTGTTGTTTAGGTTCATTGACATGCCTTCTCTATTAATGGTTCTTCGTAGAGTTTCTCTAGGTCTCTCTCTTCTTTTTACTCGGGGTGGCACCCAATATAGTGACTGCTGCGGAATTTTAGGCTGTTCATTCTGAGAACATCTTTACCTAATGTTAGTAAGATATTCGTCTTCCATATCTCATGTTCGGCCTTCACAGTTATGTGTGCAGGGAAGATAATCACGGAGAAGACGGTTTGTTTGCTGTGACTACAAGCGGCACGACTATGGAAATTATAGCAGAGACTAGGATCTTTAACTAGATTAATACAAGGAGTGCAATTCATGTCTGTATTCTCAAGTAACTCAATGATCATGTACCGTACAATACAAATTGGCTATGTCGTGAATAGTGGTTTGAGACAGTGACGAGGTCGAGGTTGAAATACGTGGAGTTATTTTTTATATCCTGCCCATGCGGGTGTCCACGACAACAAGAGAGCAGATCGGATTGTTTGCACTTCACTGTGTCGGGGGGTAGAGAAATGGATCGAGCGAATGTATTGAACTGCTTACGAAATCAGCGCTGATGAATGACATTAATAAAAGTCATGAATCATTATTCAAGTTTAGAATAAATATACAGGTATGGAAATGTGACTTCGGAACACACAAATGTTATCACTATTGTGGGTTTAGAGAATATGTGTCAGTAAAAATGACAATTGAAACAGTCATCTTATAATGGTGGATACACTTAGGTGGATTAATCACATTAATTCTTGCTGCAAAAAAATAATTTTGTCGTTGGCTTCTAGGAATTGTGGAATTGTGATTTCTGCTTACATGTTTTTGTTGTGATGTCAGTTTATTATTTGTGATTTCTGCTTACATGTTTTTGTTGTGATGTCAATTTATTATTTGTGATTTCTGCTTACATGTTTTTGTTGTGATGTCAATTTATTATTTGTGATTTCCGCTTACATGTTTTTGTTGTCATGTCAATTTACTATTTGTGATTTCTGCTTACATGTTTTTGTTGTCATGTCAATTTACTATTTATGATTTCTGCTTACATGTTTTTGTTGTCATGTCAATTTATTTTTTGTGATGTCTGCTTACTTGTTTTTGTTGTGACGTCGCATGAGTTGTTTTTATTGTGATGTCTAATTGTTTGTTTTTCTTGTGATGTCTGATTATTTGTGTGTGTGTGTGATGTCTGTTTTTGTGGAAACAGGTACACAAAAATAGACACTAACAGACTAAAACCAGGAAAACAAGGGGGCAAAGGAACGACGAAAACAGGATAAGTAGCAGCCAAGTGGAAAATCAAGTGGACATCTGGAAAATCAACCAAACAAATACAAATGTATGAAACGTAAATATCATGGTCGATGCCATTTTTAAATGACAAAATTATGTGCTATTGTTGCAATTAACACTCAAACAATTCTAATAACCCTGAGTACTTCACTACCTTAGGACTTCGCTTCTGTATTATCGGGGCCAAAGAGAAGCAGAGTTTAACAACACTGAGTCGTGACAAGAATGTCGTCAAAAGAGACTAATAGACTTTCGTGGCTGGGGTTGTCTATCACATCTCAAACTAGTTAGAAGTATCAAAAATAACCTAGATGTAGGGTGTGTCGATGAAAGAGTGGCTTTTGACTTTTTTTAAATTGTATTTTTGGGGGTACAAATACACCCAGCGTTAAATCGGTGTGGCGCATACCGAGGGGTTAGTGAGTTGGTCTCAAACCCGTGAGGTCTAGAGTTCATTCCCCGGAAAGGACTGTGTTTTTGCCTTTCGGAGTGTAAATGAAAAAAAAAACTCACATTGATCATGACGTAGCAGCAGTAAGGGCATTCGGGCTTTATCACACAAGCAACTCGATAACTCTCTGTAACTTTCTAACTTTTTCACAAGCAACAATCGAATACTCCCTGTAACTCCCTAACTTTATCACACAAGCAACTCGAATACTTTCGGTGCTATCGCATCGATGTGAGAGCTGGAAAAGCTCTCTATCTTCAGAAAAGAAATTACTGAGTTTCGAGAACAAATGTCTTCGTAGGATAACTAACACCCATTGGAGGGAATTCAAATGGAATGATAAAATAAGAGAAGTGACACATCAAAATTTCATCACAAATTTTGTCAGAAAACGCCGTTGGTCCTACATCGAGCATGTCCTACGCGCAGACACCAACAGAATACACCACCAATCTCTTGAATGGATACCTACAGGCACAAGAACAAGGGGTAGACCAAAAGAAACACTCAAAAGAACAATACTTAGAGAAAGTAAAACAATCAATATTCATACTATTCAAGAACTGCACAGAATAGATTTGAACGAACAGAATTGGAGAGATCTGCCTTATGCGATAACTTCAGCGCAAAGGGAAAATGAATGAACTAACTCGAATACTCCCTGTAGCTCCCTACGGAAAAAATACAGTATGACAGTTAAATCAGTAAACTAGAAATGACCAACATCATTCTCCAAATATAATACATTATTTTCGTAATAATCTGGCAAAATAAACAGGAGAACTCAGGAAAGGTAAATACACCTCCGAACTATACAGTACATAAAGAAGATAACTTGCGCATAAAAACATAGAAGATATTAAAACATATATAGTCCATCAGTTGCGACAATGTAGCATGCGATTACCTATGTTTGTTGAAAACTATATTTAGTTCATTATTAACACAGCATTCTTGATTTTAGTTATTGTCTATGCAATATTTAGGTTCAGTAGATTGTTATTGCTTGCTGAAATGTACCTTGACATTCTGAGACACTCACACGACGTCCACGCACAGACTAGGTCTATAACCTTATACGAACAAGAAAATAAGTTAGTCCTGTTTAAGTCTCTTAGATATCACTCAGTGTTGATGCTATTAAATGATGATTTGTTTCACGAATGATCATGTGCATTTTTTTGTGAACGTGTCTAATACAAGTTTTATCTCTCGTGTAATTCTAATTGTAGATTCTATGTTCTTTAATTTCATTATTCACTTATGCAATATGAAGATGCTATAGCCCCCTCGCTTGTGCACATTGTAAGTGTACTGTTATCTATAAAACAAATAAATTTCATTCTGCCAAGATTTAAGTTATTTCTTTCTTCCTGCAAAGAAGGAGGTAATTTTTTTCTTTTTGCTAAGAAGGAAGTAAGTTCTTTCATTCAGCCAAGAAGGAAGTTATTTCTTTCATTCTGCCAAGAATGGGGTAATTTTTTTTCTTTCTGCCAAGAAAGATGTAATTTCTTTCTTTCTGCCAAGAAAGATGTAATTTCTTTCTTTCTGCCAAGAAAGATGTAATTTCTTTCTTTCTGCCAAGAAAGAGGTAATTTCTTTCTTTCTGCCAAGAAAGAGGTAATTTCTTTCACACGAGTAATTTCACTGTGTTCCTGTTTGACTAGTATACTTAAAGCGGTCCACTTGTATAAGCAGTAACAAGTTTAGGCTCAACTGTGTTTTCCGGAACAGTCTCAAGTGAAATGATCGCCAGAAACACCAGCAAAATTGAAGTCCGCGTTGTACGCATTTCCCAGAGAAGTCTGTGGAGTGCGACCTCTCACCCTTCGAGGTGGTCTCTAAGATGGTAGCGCTGAAACAGGACTATAAAGTTTAGAGTTTCTGCGCTAAAGGCCCCGCTTTCTGCGTTTTACTTGCTGATTACGCTGAGTGGATGCTGGGATGATTCCTGCCACGAGCAACTTCAAATCACCGCCATTTTGTGACGTTTACATCCGTTTAATGGCTGCTCTTAGCGCGCATCTTTTTTTTTATATTTGAAAGGCAATTCATTTTCTCTCTCTCTCTCTCTCTCTGTCTCTCTCTCTTTCTCTCTTGAATCACAATTTTGTTTCTCCTGATTCTATTTCTCAAACAATCTTTAAAAAAGTGCAAGATTTTTATCAACAGATATCACTAAGACCAGTGAATAAGCAGACAATAAACATTCGTTCACAGCTATGTCCACATTGGATTGTGCCTGTAAAAGGAGAGTGGGACCACAAGTGATATATTTTATAATTGCAGAGTAACTGTGATTCCAATCGGGATCTCTGTTTCAATAATAACTGTGATTCCAATCTAGGATCTATGTTTGCAATAGTGATTCCAATCGAAGATCTAAGTTTGCAATAGTAACTGTGATTCCAATCGAAGATCTAAGTTTGTAATAGTAACTGTGATTCCAATCTAGGATCTCTGTTTGTAATAGTAACTGTGATTCTAATCGAGGATCTATGTTTACAATAGTAACATTGATTCAAGTCGATGATCTCTGTAATATTAACTGTGATTCCAATTGAGATTCTCTGTTTGTAATAGTGATTCCAATCGATGATCACTCTTTGTAATAGTAACTGTGATTCCAATCTAGGATCTCTGTTTACAATAGTAACTGTGATTCCAATCTAGGATCTCTGTTTACAATAGTAACTGTGATTCCAATCTAGGATCTCTGTTTACAATAGTAACTGTGATTCCAATCTAGGATCTCTGTTTACAATAGTAACTGTGATTCCAATCTAGGATCTCTGTTTACAATAGTAACTGTGATTCCAATCTAGGATCTCTGTTTACAATAGTAACTGTGATTCCAATCTAGGATCTCTGTTTACAATAATAACTGTGATTCCAATCTAGGATCTCTGTAATAGTAACTGTGATTCCAATCTAGGATCTCTGTTTACAATAATAACTGTGATTCCAATCTAGGATCTCTGTTTACAATAGTAACTGTGATTCCAATCTAGGATCTCTGTTTACAATAGTAACTGTGATTCCAATCTAGGATCTCTGTTATGGAATAGACCGGTTCCCTTGTGTTTAAGACATCACAGATTCATCTCATTTCCAACTCATGCCGTTTTTTTTTTTAAGGTAATTGTTTTTTTCCGCAACCCCTTTGGACTATATATTGAAGCGACGGTTCTACTCGTTGTTAGTGATACTGCCTACAGGCAACGTGCAGCTTCGATGAGATGGGTACAGTACATATGGGAAACTAGTGCACAATGGGTCTTAATCCTCATGTTCTTTGAAACATCCGATTCACATTTGTCTAGTCTTTATTTTATTTCTCCGACGTCATCATTTTATGACGTTTATGGCAGAAATGCCTATGTTTTAACTAACCTATATAGCAGAACTGCCTTAATTTTCTCTGACATATATGGCAGAACTGCCCTTTTTCACTGACGCCAATGGAAGAACTGCCCTTTTTCACTAACGCCAATGGGAGAACTGCCTTTGTTTTCACTGGTGTCTATGGCGGAACCGATCTTGTTTCCGCTGGCGTGTATAGTGGAATTGCCCTTGTTTCCACTGATGTATGTGGCAGACCTTTCCTTCTTGTCACTGAAATCTATGACAAAATTGTCCTTCTTTTCACTGGTGTCTATGGCGGAATCGATCTTGTTTCGGCTGTAGTGTATAGTGGAAATGCTCTTGTTTCCACTGTTTATTAGAAGACCCTCAGTATTCCTTAACAGGGACGTATACAGTAGCGGACATGTTTACAACACTTTATACAAAGATCACTCGGTACAGTAACAGATTTTGTATATCTTATACCAGATTTGGTGCGAAAATTATTGTGTTATATCCTATACCAGGATGACTTGGTACAATAACTATTATTATATATCTTATACCAGAAAGACGTGGTACAATAACTATTATTGTATATCTTATACCAGGATGATTTGGCATAATAACTATTACTGTATATGTTATGCCAGAATGACTTGGTACAATAACTATTATTGTATATTTTATACCATGACTTGTTACAATAACTAGTATTTTATATCTTCTTCCAGAATTCTTAATTCAGATGATACTATTGCTATTATTGTATATATTATACCAGGATAACTCGGTACAATAACTATAGTTTTATATGTTATACCAGGATGAGGTGGTACAATAACTATTATTTTACTCTTGTTTTCGGGTGACTCGGTACAACATGTATTATTTGGTATCTTATAAAGATCAATTGGTACAATAACTAATATTTTCTCCGAAGCTCATATTTGGTTTTTTTCCGCTCTAACTTCAACTTAATTATATAATACATTCACTTTTCCACAAAGAGATCTTGTTTTTTTAAAATATATTTTTCTTCTTTTAGATTGTGAATAATGTTGTTTACTAAAGTAAAGAATTTCAATGTGCAGAATTTGTCTCAGTGATGCTAAACCGGTATTTGAAACTTGGCCTATCTTCATGCAGAGTAACACAAATGTTATCCTCTGCCAATTTGACTGGAACCCCAATGTTATGTATATGTCAATCAGGGGTCGGGAACCCATGGCTCGCGAGCCAGATGTGGCTCTATTGATGGCTGCATCTGGCTTGCAGACAAATTGTTCGCTTATTTTAAAATTGGATGGAGTTAGCTATCCCATCCCATATAGGGTAAGTGATCCAAAGCCATGCTGAAGTTGGATGTGTCAGGCTGAAAGGCGCAGATATCGCAGCAATGTTGTAAACCATGACAAATCGCATTTCGTTCTCCGGACTACATCCTGCTGATCTGCAGGAGTTTGAGAACGAACGCAGAAGAAGAAGATTATTTTTAAAAAAATGTTTCTTTAGACTCCTTTGATCTACATATCACTTGCATAACAATATTTTATTGCATAGCAATGAGCTAAAGTCTACTGCAGCTCAGCATCAGAAGTTGCATTAATGGTAAGAAATACTCATTATTGATTAGCAACAGAATAACAATGTTATTAAAAAGAATTCAGAGACATAATTATTGTACTTTTAGTGTTGAAATGACACAAAATGCACACATTTACTTGAATTTTTTTAGTATTAAACATAATGTATGGCTCTCACATAATTAATTTCGCTATATGTGGTGACCATGGCTCTCTCAGACAAAAACGTTCCCGACCTCTGATATAGAATAATAGGTAGAACATCATGGAAAGAGAAGAAAACAAATAAAGAGGTACTAAAAACACTTAATATGAAGAAAGAACTACTAAGACAATTAAAGATCAGACAAATAAAATATTTTGGACACATTAAAAGACATGGCACCTTGTTGAAGACCTCACTTGAGGGTAAAGTCAAAGGAAAGCGAGCAAGAGGTAGGCAGAGATACAAGTGGGAGAGTAACATCACACGATAGGCAGGTTACAGTCTAGCAGAGTGGACCACCAAGACTAGAGACAGGGGATGTTGGAGATACGTTGCAACCAACTTTCGTTGCGAAAACGATACGTGAGGATGATTATTTTTTTTTCTTTCGTTCGCTCCATTGTAACCAGCACGGATATCCGTGTGATTTCCGCCGGGAGCGTGATTACGTTGTGCCACCGTTATGCGCCTTGTAGGCCTAGCATATCTGATTTCGGCATGCCGTGACAATTCGGGTGGCTACCCTAGCTTGTGACAGCCTCCCTATCTGTCGCCAGGCACGCATGTGTGTGGTGACTTCGCCCAGACGATTTTTGCTCACGTCTGTCTGGCACGAGGTGTTCCACTGTCTATGAACTTGCCTCGTGTAATTGGACGTACTGTGTCTGTGCCCATCGGGTACTGAACCGTTTCTCATCTGTAAGCCTGGTTCCTTAAGAGGAAGAACTCAACAGAAGAGTTTGACCTCGTTCTTTCGCCCTCTTAGCCGAGTGTCATTCACCGACATTGTGAACGCCTTTCCCAAGTTCGAGTCTCACACCACGCGTTTGAGAGCAAGACGTTCTCGAGCTGAGCGACCTTGTCCTAATAGCGCCTGAGCCCATCAGGTACTGAACCCGTTCTCTCTTCAAGTGCATTTCCGGTATAGAAATGCGTGACAGTAGAGTTTGGCCAGGACTGCCATCGTTGTCGCCTTCTTGCCTAAGCCCATCGGGTTCGGAACCCTTTCTCTTCGGGAGCATATTTCCGGTATAGGAAGGCTCTACATTAGAGTTGGCTTAGATCTTCTTGCTTTTCCGAACGCCCACGATTGGGTATGGGTCTCTGCCTATAAGGATCACAGGTAACTAGAAGCTCGTATCGAGCTAACAGAGCTTATAGTTCCCATTTCCTAGGAACTTTTCACTTTTCATTTGCAGTTCGCGCTGCCCTCTGGCGCTGTTCTGCCCTTTCATTGTGTCATTGTACTCATTATGACATATATTTATTTCTCTCCATCCATCCACCTTTACGTGCATTTTACATTGGCCGCCCTCCAATGTTCTGACTGAACTAATATGCATCTCTGTATGTCGACAGTGTCGCTTTATGTGGTGATGCAAATGGTGTCTGAGATATTGTCTATCTCTTTTGTAGTCAAATCTCTTTCCATCTGCTTCCTCCACATTCTCGGGCACGATCCCCAAATGATTTGGCCAGAATCAGCTCGAGCTGCTGTTTTCTGTTACCAGGGTGCACCGCGAGGACGTACATTTGGGCTCTTGGTTATCTGCTAACCTTTAGTTTCGCCTAGATCAATGCGTTCCCTTTGCACCCCATAATGATGATGAATTAGTTAGGTATTCCTCTATCACACGATAGAGTGAATATGGTGAATGCCACAGATTTCCATGTCTTTTGTTTCATTGCAATTTGCTTTAGATCTTCATTGTTTTATCTTGCCCTTTGGTGACCACCGCAAAGCTTAACAGGGGAGTCTTTCAGTATCCATTCGTAGCGCGTGTCCGATGTAAATCCAGCCACGCTTTCTAATATAAGTGGATACATACTATATTCTTGCATTGGTTCTTGTCTGACAACTGTGTTTGATTTGAAGCCTGACCAACGTATGTTCAGTAGCCTTCTAAGACATTATTTTCGAAAGGATTTAATCTGTGTTCTAAGTTTGATGTTGGTTTCCCACTTTCGCATCCATATGTTAATGTTGGAATTATGCAGGAGTTAAAGATTTTGAGTTTTGTGTTATGTTTTAGTGTTTTTGAATGCCAGATATTTGATAGTTTATTGAATGAGCAGCCAGTACAATACGGAGTGATATTTCTTTTCATGAATCTCCTGCTGTTAATAGCTTGCTGCCAAGGTATTTGAAATAGTTGACTTTTCAAAGGTGTTGTCGTTTAGTTTGATGTCCGGTGGTTTGTTGGGGAGGTCAAATATTGTTGTTTAGGATGTGGTGATTTCCAAGTTGTGTAGAGAATAATTGAAGGCTGTCTGTTTGCTCTTGTGCATCTTCGTGAGTTGAGCTAAGTAACACTAGGTCGTCTGCAAAGTCTAGATCTTCCAGACTATTATTTCCGAGAGTCTCGATATCGCGATCTTTATCGGCTGTGTAATTTAGCATCACCCAATCCATTTCAATACTAAATAACATCGGTGACATGGCACATCCTTGCTTCACTCATGTATTTACTGGGAACCATTCAGAATTGCCAGCTTCTGTTCTTAAACAGCATCGTGAGTTGTCATAAAATGCTTTTATAATGTTCACGTATTTCTGTTTGAATCCATATATTTCAAGAATGTTCCAGAGTGAAGGTCTATGTAAACTATCAAAAGCCTTTTGAAACTCAACAAAGTTTATAATCAGCTGTCATTGGTGCTCTGCTAATTCTTCTGTTATTGTCCTGAGTGCAAACATTTGATCACCACACATGATCTGTTTGGTCAAAAACCTGTCTGTTCGTCTCTTAATATTTTGTCTATTAATGTTTTAATTCTTTCCAGTACCATACTACAGAACACTTTTCCTGGTATTGCGAGTAAAGGGATGTCCCTCCAGTTGTTGCAATCGGTTACGTCTGAATGGCTGGGAAGAAATGTGTTTGTATTGATATCTCCAGTGTGGTACAGCTATGACCCTGACTGCTGAATTTTTAAATTCTTATTATTAGGTTGTTTGTTTACTCATAGACCGACATTTTGAAAGTCGCAGTTCTCCTTGAATCTTGATCTCACGTATTAAGAAACTGCATAGCACATCCAACGTCTTTTCCTTCGTTTTTCTTTCTTTAGAATGCGTGTATGGAGCCGCGTAGTACTGTGATAAGCGCAATGTTTTCTCATATGAGTGGTCCTAGGTTCAATCCCAGTTGAGATGGAAATGTTTCTCACATCGCAAGAGCTCTCGGGGGGACGCAACCATAAATGGGTACCGGATTATTCCGGAAAGTAAGACTTCTAGGGAGAGGAGAGGCTACCGTCCTCATATAGCAGAGCCACTGAATTGTGAGATCACCCCTACGACATTAATAAATGCTACGGGTAACTTTGAATTTACTTCATTTTGAAATATTTGTGAATATCCATCACGTTCTGATTTCAGTACCACTTCTATTTGTGAATATCCATCACTTTCTGATTTCAGTACCACTTCTATTTGTGAATATCCATCACGTTCTGATTTCAGTACCACTTCTATTTGTGAATATCCAGCACCTTCTGATTTCAGTGCCCCTTCTATTTGCGTAAGTACAGACTTTATCGGACTCGTCGGACATCTGCGGGCTCACAAGCCAAATTAGACAATTGCCAGTTTATTGTTATTAATTTTTTCATCGCATTCATTTGTTTTTCATGCTAGGATCATCTTCGCTTGCGAAGGAGGAACATCATCAACAACAAGTACAGACTTTATTGTTTTCTGTCAAACAGCCTCTCAAATCTGTTTATTCTTACAAGTGTTCTCGACATCTTCATTCCACCATAGTGGCTGTTGCAAATGATTCCTCTACTCTCGCTATTCGATATTGAAGTTTATCATTCTTAATTACAGTTACAGTTTGTTATTGCTAGCGCCTTCGTTATTTGTGCTCCATTTTTTTTTCACTCACTATAAATATTATACACGTGAATTTATCACTTCCCTGGTCACTGATTGCATACCGTTTCCATGACTTGAAGGCCAGTACATTAAATGCTTGATTATGGAATTATTCTCTTCTTTTGTATTCGTTCTCAAACTCCTGCATATTAGCAGGATGTAGTCCGAGAACGGAATGTCATGTGTTCTGGTTTACAGCATTGCTGTGATATCTGCGTCTTTCAACCTGACACATCCGATTTCAACATGGCTTTCGGCCGCTTTGACTCTATATGGGATGACACAGAAAACTATGTCCATAATCTCCTTAGTCACTTCTTATGACATGCATGGAAGGTAAGCCAGTATTGATATTACTTCCTCCCCTCTCGGACCTCGACAACACGCATGTGAGTTTTGAATAATGTCAGCAGGTTATCATCATTGCACTCCGGACAAGATCAAATTCCCATCTCAATAAATCCATCAGAGGGTGGCGGCCACCGACAGTCCAGTTCGATACTGATTTCTCAGTCTCTTTGTAGATTTATTATATTTCTCTTTGTAGATTTATTATATTTCTCTTTGTAGATTTATTATATTTCTCTTTGTAGATTTATTATATTTCTCTTTGTAGATTTATTATATTTCTCTTTGTAGATTTATTATATTTCTCTTTGTAGATTTATTATATTTCTCTTTGTAGATTTATTATATTTCTCTTTGTGGGTTGTTCCGAAATATACACTAATTTAGCGCAGTCTTGAGAACGACCGTGATTAACACTTTTGAAATTCGTCTGAGAGGACGTGGATGCGTGGTCTCTCAACCCATTAACTACGTTAGACTATGTCATTGATGTACATGTTGACATTATGGCCATGCTCGTCAGTGTGTCGGTTTAAATATGATCTATTCGCCCGTGTGTTACCGGGGCTCGAAAGGGGAGCATAGAATAGCAACACTGTTTACCTTCCATGCATGTCGTAAAAGGCGACTAAGGAGGTTATGGGATTGAGTTGGCTTTTCCATCCCATATTGGGTCAGTGACCCAGAGCAATGCTGAAGTCGGATGTGTCAGGTCGAAAGGTGCAGATATCGCAGCAATGCTGTAAACCATGACACAGCGCATTCCGTTCTCCGGACTACATCCTGCTAATCTACAGGAGTTTGAGAACGAACGCAGAATAAGAAGATAATCTATTATTATAAATATGTATCAAGTGCTAAAATGCTATATTGAGCCAAACCTTCTTTATAGATGCGAAATATGGACAGTAAATAAACCTGCCCAAGATAAGCTAGAGGCAATTGAGATGGTGTTTTTAAGAAGAATGATTTACAATACATTGATAGTCAAGAAAATTAATGTAGAATTCTTCAAAGATGCTGACGTAATGCAACAAATTATAGCAATAATTATAAGCATATAATCAAGAGGTTTAGGGCATGTGATGACAAAAAAAAAGGAAAACGTAAACATTTAGTGACACTGTCAAATACTACATGGTTCCCGTTAGCGATTTGGATGGATGATTTTGTTTACAGGCATAACTCCAAGTTGTACTATTGTACACAGAATGTCCTCATGTTCATCTACAGCGTCATCAAAATGTGTGTACTTGAATGTTGAACGTTCATACTTTATTTGTTCTACTGTAGCTATCACAGGTAGAAATAGGTTCAATGGCAGCAACTTATCATCGGGGCTGAAGATCATTCTTCATGTACTAAGCCACAGCAACTGTTAAGTGGGGTGGCAAGTTTCTTTCCTTGGTGTGTTTACCTTCCCCAACTCATGCGTCAGGTATCCATTTCCAGGTGGGTCGACTGGAGAAGCGGTCGTGCCATGCAAGAAATCACGATCATAATTTTTGGGTGTTCGGAAGTAGTTTCGAACCTGACAGAGTAAGCAACATCGCTATCAACTAGTCAACCGCGCTCATCTAACCGTGCAACTACTACGTTCGAGTAAACAACAGTAATGTATGATTATCTAAAATGAATCTGTATTTATCTTGTATGAGTTGTGACAACCTGAGGTAGACAAACTGCTATAGAATTGTCATATTAATTGAGGAAAGGATAGTTGCTATCTGGTAAACGCCATTTACAATCCAACAAAACACATCTAGACCAGCTGTGCTCACGTGTCCTCTTTGTTCTTGGTCACTTGACGAGTACTCACAATACAGGAGCTGTCACCGTAAACACAAATGTGGTCTTTCTCTTTACTTACGCTATACGATTGATAGCAGGAAATGTGGGCATGAAATGTATCATGCTGGTAGCTTATATTTGGGATATGATGGGTGATACACGTGTGTGCATTTATTTGTGCGTGAGTGAGGGTAGGTGTGGCCAAACCGAGTCATGCATAATGCAGTAGTAAAGATGAAGCTAGAGAGAAATGCACATATTTTTATTTAATTGTTTCATTTTTACAGAAGTCACCCATGGTTGTTTTTTTTAATTTTTATTTTTTTGTATTATTAAGGTACCTCAACCACATACAGAGCGGTATTAAACCCTAATACGAACCATTAATTGGTAAAAAGGGGTGTGCGGGTAATAAGTAATACATATAAAATACATATAGTAGTAGGCCTACATATAGTAATACATCACATTTATAGATGTATGATTTGGTCAGAATGTGATTTAAATGGTTATTGTACAGAAACACAATATATATTTTTTTACTCTAGGGAAGAAATTATTGTATTTATTAGGATTATCATTTGTCTTCTTTTAAAATTTTCTTGATGTGACGTGTTGGAAAATTAGGCTTTAGTCGCTTCGTCGTCATACACGAGATCTGCTACACCTGCATCGCCGATAAACACGTCCGAAGTGTAAGATTTCCCTTGTGCATTTCCGAAGCACCTGATTTGTCCATTCATTATGACCTTCCAATTCATCGTTACTCACTGTCTGTCTTTTGATTCTTAGCCACGACGGTTTATCACCCACAATAGTAGGTGAATTATACTTATTTTAGACAAGTAGCTTAGCAGTCTGATAACGAATTCAGTTGGACGTGCACCGCGCAGTGGTTCTACCAATACTGCTTTATGCCGCGTCATCCTAGACTGTCTATGCGATATACGCTCGACAGCTTAACTCTTTTTACCTTCGGTACCTTAGAAACCTCATGGGAGTACGTTGGCAGGATCGTGTACAAGACACGGAAATTCTTCAAAAGTACCGTATGCAAAGCACTCACGCCCTGCTGATTAGGTCCCAACCCCGTTTGACTGGCCAAATCGCCCGTATGCCAGAGACGCGTCTTCCAAAGATATTATTCTATGGGGAACTGTGCGATGGTAAACATTCAAGCGGCGGGCAGAAAAGCGCTTCAAGGATCACCTAAAAACTCTCTCAAGCACTACAGCATCGATCTTAGCTCCTGTGAGACTACAGCCGATAATCGTTCAGCTTGGCACACCCAGATCACTGCTGTCATCACTAAATTTGATAAAGAAAGAACTTCGGGCAATGTACAATCGACGACAGCGGAAGGACAAATACGAAAACTTTCCTACTCCAAATCCTCTACACTCCTGCATGCACTACAACAGAACTTTCCTAACACGAATTGAACTCATCGGGCATCTACCGCCCGTGTGTTGCCGGGGCCCGAAAGAGGAGCAAAGAATAGCAACACTGTTTACCTTCCAGGATGTCGTAAAAGGCGACTAAGGAGGTTATGGGATGGAGTTAGCTGTCCCATCCCATATAGGGTCAGTGGCCCAAAGCCGTGCTGAAGTCGGATGTGTCAGGCTGAAAGGCGCAGATATCGCAGCAATGCTGTAAACCATGACACAACGCATTCCGTTCTCCGTACTACATCCTGCTAATCTGCCGGAGTTTGAGAACGAACACAAAGAAGAAGAAGAAGAAGATCGGGCATCTAAGAACTCACAAACCACATTAGACAATCACAAATATCGTTGTTTTTCTACTTGTTCATCACATTTATTGTTTTTCATGCATGCTCATCCTCGCATTCGAAGGAGGAACGTCATAACAAATCTGGAAATAGTGAATTTATGGGAAATAATGAAAAGTATGGGCTTCCCAGACTATCTCATATCACTGATTAAAATACTTTATCAGCAGCAACATTCTTCTGCCGGCCTCAAGGGAGAAGCATCTGAATGGTTTGAGATGCAAAAAGGAGTCTGCAGGGATGTATCTATCACCAAGCCTGTTCATCATATACGCAGAAAACAGCATATGAAATGTACAAGGATACCCACATCAACCCCTTAATATCCAAGGACATGAGATTCCAAAAATTAAGTATGCTGATGACACACCCTAATATCACAGAGGTACACGTGTTTAGAATACACAATTATGTCAGACAATCGTCATAGCGAGGCGCAAAATATTTTTATAAATTCAATAAAGCATGACACGAATAATGCATCTAAACAATGATGAAATCGTACCTACAATAGAAATTGACAAATAACACATAGAGAATGTCAGAAACTTTGAATATCTAGTGTCAACCATTAACACTACTGGAGATTGCTCAGCGGAGATTAGAAAGAGATTAGAAAGAGATGACCCAACAGAAAAGTTCACGGATGAAAAACCTATGATTCTTGATTCTTGATTAGAAACTGGCTTCCCAGCACGCGGGACATTCCCATAAGTGCTCCGCCCTCCGCTCCAATAGCCATCCCAGTGTATGTAGACTCATACTTCCGGTCAGGTGTTGATTGTGTGATCTTCGGGACTTTCCAGAAAATTTACTTTTCCTCCCCTCACCTCTGAATATTCCCATTTCTAACATTCTCTGTATGAGTACGTTGTCAACCTCATTGACATCATCTGCATCTTGGAATGAATTTATTACTGCCTTTATTAAATCTGCTTTATCTTTTCTCAGATGTCTTGCGTTTGTCGCTGATCGCCTTCCTCATTATACTCTTTAGTTCAAGCACAACGTCGGCCTGTCGGAACAACATGCTGTTATCGAAGGTTACGACTACGGGAAAGGGCAAAAACCTATTGCAAAGGGCAAATTAAACAGCAAAGCTACGACCATTAAGAAGCTATGTTTGTCCAGTGGCAACATATGTTTGTGAGACGGGGAAATACAAATCCGCAATGGAAAATAAAATATTGGAATTTGAAATTAGTTGTTATAGAAAGTTTCTAAGAATAGCATGTTCAGAAATACAAACTAACTCAGACGTCCACAAATACCTAAGCATATAAAAAGACTGGTCATTAAAATCATTTTTTAAAGAACGTAAGATAACATTAGAGATGTAAGGATATGAATGTGCCTCTTTAAAAGAACGTAAGATAACATGTGTTCAATATCTTGGACACATAGTCACAAATGATGGCAGATGTGAAACAGAAGTTAAAAGGAGAATAGGAATGGCTAAAAGTACCTTCAATGACATGAGGAAATTATTAATATCTAAACAAATTACAAACAAGTTAAAAATGAGAATTATAAAATGCTACATCTATTCCATATTAATGTATGGCTCAGAAACATGGACACTAAATAAACAGTTAGAAGACAAAATTGATGCCTTTGAGATGTGGGTATATAGAAGAATAGGGAGAACATCATGGAAAGAGAAGAAAACAAATAAAGAGGTGCTAAAGACACTTAATATGAAGAAAGAACTACTGAGAGAAATAAAGATCAGGCAAATAAAATACTTTGGACACATTAAAAGACATGACACGCTATTGAAGACCTTACTTGAGAGTAAAGTCAAAGGGAAGCGAGCAAGAGGTAGGCAGAGATACAAGTGGGAGAGTAACATTACACGATGGACAGGTTACAGTCTAGCAGAGTGCACCACCAAGACAAGAGACAGGAGATGTTGGAGATACGTTGCAGCCAACCTTCGTTGCGGAGACGGCACTTGATGATGATGAAGATAACATATTTCGGACATATCAAAAGACACTGCTTAGAAAGATTAATTATGGAGAGACAAGCTGCAGGGAAGAGAACAAGATGCAGACAACGACGCCGAAGAGTATATAATATCGGAGAGCTTCTGAAGAAGACACTGAAGAGCTCACTATAAGAGCTACATTGTACTTAACCGCACAAGAAAATACTCATTCCTACCTTTAGCTCAGACACACCTTCCCCCCTACTGGACGCAATTCTTAAAAGCGTTTGTTAAAAATACCACGTGAGTGATGATACAACTATGCTCATGGTACACCACGTGTAGGTGCTTTTATGATCATGGATAACTCCAGTAAGTCGCATGAGAGCAATGTGAAATCAAGTGTCTAATTTTTGTAGGTAAATTACACTCCTTTACTGATGACTTATACAAGTAAATTCAAGTAGGAAGCATGAGGATAAATTAGAAATTCTTGTGACTGACGGAAATTCTTACCGATGACGTATCCTTGCCTCTGTCTGCGTTATGTGACCTTAAGATTCCCTAACATGTTTCATCAACTCATTGCATGAACACTTTAATAAAAAAAACTTTACAAAAAAAAAAAACTTTCATTACTGCGTGTTTTCCTGTTAAGGTTGTGCCTTAATAGTTCGTTTACTTAATAAAGTTCGATTAGTTCGTTACTTAATAAAGGCCGCTTTGCGAAAGCTGTCGCCGTGACGTGTACAGCAAGAATTTTTTATTGGACCTCCGAAAGATAAAAATCCTTGTCCCAACCGAGGAGTGAACCCGAGACCTTAGGATTCAATCATCGATTTTCATAGGGGATACATTTCTTATAGGATTTTCCGTGAACTAAAATCAATTATGAAATTCTCTTTTGTACTACAGATGTTCTGGACTTTCTTTTTGATCTATATTTGAATCTTCTTCCGGATGAGGATCGCTAAGAAAAGTGTTACCTTTTTTTCTGAATGTGCCTCTATTTATTATATATACATGTCTGATTGTGTTGTTCAGAGTGGAATAAACTGATAATCTTTGGCTATTTGCATTATTTCATCATTGGTATGGCATTACTTCCAAATAATGTTCATTACCTTGAGGTATTCAGTTAGTTAATTAGTTATTTCATTAACTATTAACTAAAGTTAGTAAGTAAATTAGTTATTTACTCGGTTACTAAGTTAGTTACTTTGTTAATCATTAGATAATGATTTATTTATTTAAATAACAAGTAAGGTAGTTAATTAACAGTTAGTTACATAGGTAATTAGTAAATATTCAATCAATTAGTTAGTTAATCAGCAAGTTAGAAATTATCACTCGCCGAAGAAGGATGTGTCGGACCATTGGCGCAAATAAAACGGCGACACAACGCATTTCCATTCTCTGGACTACATCCTGCTGGAAATCTAGTAGGACAATGATTCTCCTACAAGGGAGATCCAGCAGGAGTTTGAGAATTCTTCTTCTTCTTCTTCTTTCGTTCACTTGAAACATGTCTATATCTGTAATTCTGTCCCCTTAATAAAACTCAGTTTTTTGTAGTTCATACAGTGTCCCATAGAGCTTTTATTCCAGTGTTGTTTCCTCTGGCCAATATGTCTGCCTCAGCGTTTCATGCTCAGAACACTCTTGAAGTATATGTTTGGCACTCTGTTCTGCCTGTCCACATGTACACATGGCAGTGTTGCCAATCTTGAACTTTGTATACATGTGACTGCGGAGTCGGTTGTGTACTATTCTGAGACGTAGAATTATAACTTGTTCTGATCTGTTCATAATATGATAGTCATCTTGTGTTGGTGTTTGTGACTTTCTTATTGATTTGATCATCTGTTTTTTCTGATGGTAGGTGATTGGTATATCTGGTTGGTCTTCGGCCGCACCTTCCTTAGCCAGTTGGTCTGCTTTTTCATTTCCTGGTATTCCACAGTGAGATGGTATCCACTGCATGGTTACCCTATACTTTTACGACAATTCACTAAGTAGTTTTTTTCAAGTCTGTAAGTTTTACAGACTGGAGAGCTTGAAGCACTGACCTTACATCTGTCAGGAATACCACAGGCTGTAGGCCAAAGTTGGAGTTCAGCAGTTTTTTAAGCTGCCACACTAATTGCATGGATTTCTGCATCATAATTATTGCAGAATTTTCCTGTCGGTAATCTGATTGTATCTCTAGGCTTGTGTGGATATTATATATATACACCTGCACCTCCATTCCTCACAGCATTCTGTGCTGATCCATCTGTGTATACTCTGACCCACATATCTTGTGGATATTCCTCATCCAGGAAACTGAGGGTGACTGTCCTTCGCTGTACACTGTTCTGTTCGTCCTCGCTTAGTATTCCTTTCACATGAGTCTGAATGTATATTGACATTCCATGCCTTTCACTTAACGGGGTTTGTTCTGGTACAGACCTTAAGGGACTGTCAACTTCAGGTAGGTCTGTAAGTTGTCTACGTAGTCGTTTAGCTTGATGGATAAAACTGCTTCTTTTCAGTCGCCCCATTGCTAGATTTTGGAATCTTTCCTTCATTGGATGACTTGGCATACACTGAAACTTTTCTGCTTGAAATAATACTTTTGTATCTCTGCGTTCGCCAAGTGTTTGCATTCTTCCCATTTTCTGCATTTCTGCTATGGGTATTGATTTCATTGCTCCCAACATTATTCAAAGTGCCTGGTTTTGCACTTTATCTAGATTTTGTAATGTGGTGTTTGATGCAGGACACCACGCAGCTGAACCATATTCCAGGAGTGGTCTTATGCCTTGCTGGTAAACTTTTCTGAGTATGTTTGCACTGGCTTCCCGTGTGGTTCTACTTAGTTTTCTCAGGATAGCTAACTTCCTCCTGGCTTTTGTTGTTGCTTTGTTTATGTGCTGCTTCCATGTCAGCTTATCATCAAAAGTAACTCCGAGGTATGTGGGTTGTTTGTCTTCTTTCAAGAGCTCTCCATCTATCTTGATATAACAAGCTTTTTGTTTTGGTGAGAGGGTAAAGAGTGTAGTGCTGCACTTATCTGTGTTAATGCTGATGCACCATCTATTTGCCCATAAGGTTAGGGCATCGATAGCTCTTTGCATTTGTGTAGTGGCCACTGTTGCATGTTCTTCCGTGCACCAGATCACCAGGTCATCAGCATACATCGCCACTTTGATCCCGTGTGGTAGTTCAGCAACTAGGTCATTGATGTAAACCAAGAAAAGTGTGGGTGGCAGGACTCCTCCCTGGGGGACTCCATGTCGTAGTAGAACTTTCTTGCTCTTGCGACCATCTAATTGTACCCTTGCTCTTCTATTATGCAGGTATGATTTTACCCATTTGTACATTCTTGAGCTAACCCTGCAATTTCACAATTTCTTTAGGAGCCATTCTTTCCAGACCTTATCAAATGCTTTCCTGGGGTCTATCCATGCTGCTAGTACCAGTTTTTTTATCTTGGAAAGCATCCTGAATCTCTTGGGAGAGGTAGGTTGCCTGATCTTCAGTAGAGTAGCACTGTCTGAAACCTGCTTGCTGTGATACCAGAAGGTTTTCTATTTCAAGGTACCACTGCATCCTAAGATTGATAATGTGTTCCATTGTTTTACATAGACAGCTTGTGAGGCTGATGGGCCTGTAGTTGGAGACTGTGTTGCCATCTTTTCCTGATTTGAGGAGTGGTATCATTATTGCTTCTCTCCACGCCTGTGGTACATTACCTGTGGACCAGCTTGTGTTAAAGATCTGCAGTAGCTTTGCTCTTGCTGCAATTCCCAGGTTTCTAATCATTTCATTGGACACTCCATTAGCTCCAGGGGATTTTTTTCATTTTCAATTTGGATATTGCATGCTCCATTTCTCTCATTGTGATTGGTGCCTCCATGACTTCAGGTATAGGTTCGCCTTGTCCAATGTTTTGCTGGTTTTCTCGAACCTCCTTTTGTCTGTATGGGCTGACTTTGACGTTATTGTCTTCTGCAAAGGAATCTGCAAAGTAATCAGCTGCATGTTTACCTGTTAAAATGTTTCTATCTTTATAAAGTGTGATCCTGGTATTTCTCCCTGTACCTTCATCATTTATTTGTTTTACAAGTTTCCATAATTTCCTAGTATCTCTTTCTAGGTTCAGCGACTCTGTTTTTTTCTTTCCAGCTGCTCCGTCTGGCTTGTAACTTGGCTCTTTGAAATTTAGCCTTTGTTTGCTGATATTTGTTGTGATGTTCTTGGCTAGGTCTGTTCTCAGCCTGCTGTCTAGATGTTTCCATCTCATTTTGCAGCTTTTCCAGTTCATCATTCCAGTAGGGTTTGTAGTTTTTGCGTGGCCCCCCCCCCCCCTGGGTATGGTTTTACTAGCAGCATGTAGTATACATCTATTAAATTCACTCACTGCTATATTGATGTCTCTGTCCAAGTTCATGTCCTTAGCTAGAACACTGGTTAAATGCTGGTACATTTTCCAGTCTGCCCTTTTATAGTTCCATCTAGTGAGCGTGCTGCTGTTCTTGGTAAAAACATTGTGGATTTCCAGAAATACTGGTCTGTGGTCACTGCCCCCAAGCTGCTTTCCAACGGCACGTGTGATGTTCCATTCCAAGCCTGGTGAATGGAATGCCAGGTCTGGTGTAGAGGTGGTGTGCCATGCTCTCGAGTAGAAGGTTGGTGAGTTTGCTGGTTGGTTAATAAGGATGAGATTATTTTCATCCTGCCAGTTCTCAAGTTCATCACCTCTCTTGTCGATATGATCGTAGCCCCAGCTCTGAGAGTGGCTGTTGAAGTCACCACACACCATAAGTCTCTCTTTGTCTGGAATTGTGTCTAGTGCCAATGGTTTATCATTTGGGCAGTAGTAGTTCAAGAAATGGAATTCTGCACTGTCTGTTTTTAGGTGGAGCATCTGGTATTCTGCCCCTTCCATATATACTTCCAGCTGACATGCGCTGATATTGTTTTTTAACAAGGGTCAGAATACCACCCTTTCGCCTGTCCTTTCTGTCAGACCGGTAGCACTGGTAGCCTCTGATTTTGAAGGCTATGTCGCTGCTGAGGTGTGTTTCTTGGATACAGCATATACTAACTTGTTTTTCACTGAGGACATTTTCAAGTTCCAATTTTTTGCTGTATCCATCTCTTTTACTGTTGACACCCTCAGCATTCCAGTGCATTATTTTTATTGGTCGTTTGTTTGTTTCGCCAGTAGCTCTATTCCCTTGCCCCCTGGCTCCTCGGGGCAATTGAGAAGGACTTCCAGTAACTGAGGTTGGGCCTTTTCGAGGTATAGGGCCCGGCACCATCCCTGCCTGAACGTCCGCCACAGGGCAGGCACCATAACTATTTATAAATACAGACATGTTTCCATTGTGTTTTGTGCGTGGCATCCTGATTATATGTGCGCCTTTTAGCTGGATGCCTCCGTCTTCAGCACTCTGCTTACTTGGGCAGGACTATGGTCCTGCTCGAGTGGGACTGCCCGACCAGTCTTAGTTTCCAGTCCCTGATGGCTGAACTAAGCCCCATAACTACTGCACGGTGCTGGCCTCGATGGGGGAGTTTTAGAATGAACGCTGAAGAAGAAGAAGAAGAAGAAGATATTATCAGTTAGTTACGTTATTTCTTTCGACAGTCAGTTATTTGATAATCGGTTAGTTAATTTGTTCATTAGTTCGTTACTTAGCTATTTAGTAAGTTCATTAGTAATGATTTAATCATTTAGTTGGTTAATTTGTTTGTTTGTTTTCAGTTAGGTAGTTAATTTGTTCGTTTTCAGTTAGGTACGAGCGTATTTAATTTTTTTGTTCGTTCTTAGTTTGGTAGATAATTTGTTTGTTCGTTTTCAGTTAGGTAGTTAATTTGTTTGTTCGTTTTCAGTTAGGTAGTTAATTTGTTAGTTAGTTTTCAGTTAGGTAGTTAATTTGTGTGATTATTAGTTAGTTGAGTTGTTGATCGAATAATATGTACATTATGGAAGTAAGGATCAGCCAGTTGGAGTATCCAATACGAATGACTTGAAAGATGTGCCGTGAGTACATCTGCTGTTTCACAAACACTGGCATTTGCAGTTCTATGGTAACTGCCGAAAATACTTTATATCAGTGAATCCCAAACGTTTTTGCCCCGTAGAACCCTTGCCGAATTAGGTGCTTTCAATAGACCATCTGCCTGTCAAATATTGAATTCTTCTAAGCATATTAACTTCAAATGCGTTTTTGACAGGGAACACAGTGCTGCTCACTTTAATCGGGTTTTGTGTAGAGTGCACAATTAGTAAAATAAAAAACCATTTTAATTCATATTTTTTATGTACCAAGGTACATCTCGTGCACTCCCAATTTTTGTTCTCGCTGGCATGGACCCCCTTCAATGTGACCCTTGATGGTCCATATGGGTATCGTTGGGATTCTATGTTATATACTGACAGTCACAAATATTGTGTCAATGTCACATTTCAAAAGTTCAGCTTCCCTTATTATTGACAAGAAAAATAACTATTCCCCTTATTTCTTGGATACAGGATATATCGTCTATCCATGCTGTTTCTGGTAGAAAGTTATGTATGTCATCACGGATTTTTGTTTTACGGCTCAATACCGCAGCAGAGCTCGCCAACCTCCCTGCTCTTTCATTGTCCCAAATACTCGAATGACTTTGAACAGAAATGTTGACCTCCTGAAAGGGGAGCAACGAATTGCAACACTCTTTCCTTTACATATTTGTCGTAAGATGTCAATAGATAGGTTTTTGGATGGAACTAGCTGGCATATACCACATAGGGTCTAAGTTTGTTTTTGTTTGTTTTTCGTTCGCTCCATTGTAACCATCACGGATATCCGTGCAATTTCCGCCGGGAGCGTGATTACGTTGTGCCACCGTTATGCGCCTTGTAGGCCTAGCACATCCGATTTCGGCATGCTTTGACAATTCGGGTGGGCTACCCTTAGCCTGTGACAGCCTCTATATCTGTCTCCAGGCACGCGTAGTGGAGACTCTTCGCCCAGACGATGTTTTGCTCTCGTCTGACTCGAACGAGGTGTTCCACTGTCTATGAACTTGCCTCGTATAATTGGACGTGCTGTGCCTGTGCCCATTGGGTACCGAACCGTTTCTCATCCGTGAGCCTGGTTCCTTAAGGGGAAGAACTCAACAGATGAGTTGGACCCTGGCTCTTTCGCCCTCTTAGCCGAGGTGTCATTCACCGACATCGTGTACCCCTTGTCCAAGTTCGAGTCTCACACCACGCGTTTGAGAGCAAGGCGTTCTCGAGCTGAGCGTCCTTGTCCCAATAGCGCCTGAGTCCATCAGGTACTGAACCCTTTCTCTCTTCAAGTGTATTTCCGGTGTAGGAAAACCTGACAGTAGAGTTGGGCCAGGGCTAAATCGTTGTCCATTTTGTGCCTGAGCGAATCGAGTACGGAGGGTCTAAGTGAAGTAGAAGTCCTGTTGAGGTCACATATGCCCTGCCGAAACGTTCAGATATCACATTTAAGCGTTAAACTAGAACAACGCATTTCTTTATCTAAACTGCAGGAATTTGGGAACGAAAGTCGTAAAAATGAATTAAAGTTATCAACATCGAATCTGGGCAATATAGTGGCCTGTGCAAGCAGTGCTCCGAAACAACAACAAATCTGGGCAATATGGTGCTATGCGCAAGCACTGACTTCAGATCTACAATGACTCTGGACAGTCTGACCCCCTGAGCAATCACTGGCTTCGGACCTATGTCGAATCTGGGATACAAGTCGCCCTGCATAAGCACTGGCTTCAGAATCTAGGCGGTAAGTCGCCATGCGCAAGCACTGACCCCTGAACAACATTACTTAAATTCATTTGGATTTTGTGGCTTATTCTGAGATAGATTTATCGCTCCTAACTTGACGGCAGCCCCTGTCATCCATGCTTCTTTTCGCCACAGGGAACAATATTATATCACTAATAATATCTGAAATGTTAATCTAGATAGAACATTATCACATTATCTGTGTTAAAATGAATGTTGGAAATGATATTATGCTAGAATAATGGTAGCGTGTCGAGGATTAAAGTGAGCCACGCCTCTACTTTAACTACTGAAGCGATCCCATTTGGATTAAATCAGGGCGTATGAACATTAAACACAAAGGAAGTGGAAGTTCAGGTAACATTATCACAATACTTTCCAATGCACTTAGGAAAGAAGTCAATAGTACATCTCCAAACAATATTAAAATATATTGTTTTTAAAGACTGGAGACATATTAAGAGTGGGATATAGTAAAACAATTTTCTAGACACATAGTATAGACAAACCGCATGAAGCGTGGACGTTTGATCTAGGCGTTTGAGCCGTGTACGGAAATTTAAAAAAGAGATAACTTTAACAATTATTTATGTTAATCATGGGGGCACAACAGGTGTTGACTACCTACTGTTCAGATTCTAGATATACCTCTCTAGATTGTGAATACATGGGACTGCAAGTGTTTACCTACAGAGATGGACCATGTCGAAGTTCGAATCAACAACAGATGCGCTGGCACGGGTAACACCGCACGAAATAATGTTGAGGATATTCACACAATCATCAAGACTTAACGTGTATCCGCGCACGAAATAATGTTGAGGATATTCGATAATTATCAAGACTTTAATTACGAATTTTGTTAGTGGAGGGGGGAAGGGGTGGTGAGTGTCACCTACCTCAATAAAATAATATAACAATTATATTTACTAAAAATGTAGGCTTCATGGAAGCAGCCTGCCGTCGGAGATGAAGATAACTCTTCATGTACAACTATTTGGCGCAGCAACTATTTGGTGGAGTGGATAGTTCCCTTAATTGCTTTCTTTACTTCCCCTAACTCCTGCGTTAGGTACTCTTTGCTTTGTTTACTTCCCCTAACTCCTGCGTTAGGTACTCTTTGCTTTGTTTACTTCCCCTAACTCCTGCGTTAGGTACTCTTTGCTTTGTTTACTTCCCCTAACTCCTGCGTTAGGTACTCTTTGCTTTGTTTACTTCCCCAACTCCTGCGTTAGGTACTCTTTGCTTTCTTTACTTCCCCTAACTCCTGCGTTAGGTACTCTTTGCTTTGTTTCCTTCCCCTAACTCCTGCGTTAGGTACTCTTTGCTTTCTTTACTTCCCCTAACTCCTGCGTTAGGTACTCTTTGCTTTCTTTACTTCCCCTAACTCATGCGTTAGTACTCTTTACAACTGGGTCGACTAAAGGAGCGATCGTGTCAGGCGAACGATCACGATCTGGATTTGTATTTGTCCTGGCGTGGTTTCGAACCTGGCACGCCGTGACCCGATGATAAACAAACGAGTTCACCATCAACTATTCTATGTCACTCTGCTTTTCTTGATGGATACGTCGACAAAAACCATTTTCTTTTGGTGTATCTTTTGATGGTCTTTCTGGGATGGGAAGTTGTTAAAGGGAGATTCTGGGATGGGAAGTTGTTAAAGGGAGATTCTGGGATGGGAAATTGTTAAAGGGAGATTCTGGAATGGGAAGTTGTTAAAGGGAGATTCTGGGATGGGAAGTTGTTAAAGGGAGATTCTGGGATGGGGAGTTGTTAAAGGGAGATTCTGGGATGGAAGTTGTTAAAGGGAGATTCTGGGATGGGGAGTTGTTAAATGGAGATTCTGGGATGGGAAGTTGTTAAAGGGAGATTCTGGGATGGGGAGTTCTTAAAGGGAGATTCTGGGATGGGGAGTTGTTAAAGGGAGATTCTGGAATGGGAGTTGTTAAAGGGAGATTCTGGGATGGGGAGTTGTTAAAGGCAGATTCTGGGATGGGAAGTTGTTAAAGAGAGATTCTGGGATGGGGTTTAAGGGAGATTCTGGAATGGGGAGTTGTTAAAGGGAGATTCTGGGATGGGAAGTTGTTAAAGGGAGATTCTGGGATGGGGAGCTGTTAAAGGTCGATTCTGGGATGGGAAGTTGTTAAAGGGAGATTCTTGGATGGGAAGATGTTAAAGGGAGATTCTGGGATGGGGTTTAAGGGAGATTCTGGAATGGGGAGTTGTTAAAGGGAGATTCTGGGATGGGAAGTTGTTAAAGGGATATTCTGGGATGGGGTTTAAGGGAGATTCTGGAATGGGGAGTTGTTAAAGGGAGATTCTGGGATGGGAAGTTGTTAAAGGGAGATTCTGGGATGGGGAGCTGTTAAAGGTAGATTCTGGGATGGGGAGTTGTTAAAGGGAGATTCTTGGATGGGAAGATGTTAAAGGTAGATTCTGGGATGGGGAGTTGCTAAAGGGAGATTCTTGGATGGGAAGATGTTAAAGAGATATTCTGAGATGGGGAGCTGTTAAAGGGACAGGCTGTTACCCATTTCCTAGTACTAAAGGTGTATTTTCTTTTTGATAAAAGGGGAGTGGCAAAAACACTCCAGGACCCCCCCCCCCCCCCCTCCCTCTCCCAACACGCAAATACTTTTATGTATATTTAATAATCATCAAGTTTGCTGGAAAACTTGAACAATTTCTGTAATAATCACTCATAAAATATGTGATGATATATAATCAAACTGTTCCGGTGTCCGACGATGGAGGGTGTTTCTCTAATCAAGTCTGGGTCACTCCGTCGATCGTTGGATTAATCAACTAACATCGTAAAGTGCAGACCGATTTGTGTAACAGAAGTCAGCAAGGGGTAGACCAAAAGAAACACTCAGGAGAACAATACTTAGAAAAAATAAAACAACCAATATTCATACTATTACAGAACTGCACAGAATATCTTTGAACTGACAGAATTGGATAGATCTCAGTTCTGCCCTATGCGATAACTTCAGCGCAAAAGGAAAATGAATGATTGAATATAATCAAACTGATAACTGTATGCAGAAGGCATGGTTGAAATCCAGACATAGTACTATCGGAGCTATGTTTCCATTTATGAATCTAATCATATTACTAGCAGTATTTCCATCAATGAATTCAGTCATATTACTAGCAGTATTTCCATCATTTAATCCAGTCATATTACTAGCAGTATTTCCATCAATGAATTCAGTCATATTACTAGCAGTATTTCCATCAATGAATCTAGTCATATTACTAGCAGTATTTCCATCAATGAATCTAGTCATATTACTAGCAGTATTTCCATCATTGAATTCAGTCATATTACTAGCAGTATTTCCATCAATGAATTCAGTCATATCACTAGCAGTATTTCCATCATTTAATCCAGTCATATTACTAGCAGTATTTCCATCATTTAATCCAGTCATATTACTAGCAGTATTTCCATCAATGAATTCAGTCATATTACTAGCAGTATTTCCATCAATGAATCTAGTCATATTACTAGCAGTATTTCCATCAATGAATCTAGTCATATTACTAGCAGTATTTCCATCATTGAATTCAGTCATATTACTAGCAGTATTTCCATCATTGAATCTAGTCATATTACTAGCAGTATTTCCATCAATGAATTCAGTCATATTACTAGCAGAACTCTGTTTCTAACCCTGAATACAATAGAGGTCCTTGAAGTATTTTATTGCAAGTGTAATTTTTGGAAAGGAAGTAAAGAATAATAACACTGTTTAATTTCCTTGAGTATCGTAAGGGGCGACTAAGGAGGTTTTGGAATGTAGTTTGATGCCCTATTCCATACAGGGCCAAAGGTGTCATACTGCAGTCGGATTTGTCAGTAGGAATGGTAGAAATATCGCAGATAAGCTGTAATTCATTACACAACACATTCTGTTCCACGGACTACATCCTGCTGCGCTGTAAGAGTTTGAAAACGAACACAGAAGAAGAAGAAGAAGAATTCTATGCAGAGTCGTATCCATACCAAGAAGGCTCCAAATTCTCTTTAGTGTGTATTGCTTCGACAAGAAACTTGCTACTCAGAGGGGTGCATATTTATTTTTCTATAGATGTAATGGGTTTCCATAATAGGAAAACAAAATGGTAGCAAGACCTATGTATGAGGTAGCCATTACCTCATGGTATTTTGGCTATTTATGAGTCGCCATTAACACAGGGCTTTTTTATATATTTATGAGGTATTTTGGCTATATTGATTTTCTCGTCAATAAAAATAAGTTAAGTAGTTTGATGTGTCTTTGTGAGTAGTCCGGCTGCATAACTTCCTACACTGGCATGTGAACCCGACACTTTATCGTCATAGCTCACCGCCACAGAGCCCGACTATCAAACGACTGCCTTGTTATATATGCTTGCTAACTATTAGGGTTTACTGTTGCATGGGGTGTGTCACTGACGAAACCACTCAACTTTTGAAAATACAGTACATAGCTCTAGATATAAGCGAAAGTGACTAAAACAGGAAACAGAATAAGGTGATTTACGAACCATATTACAATTAAAAGTATAATATTGTATGATAAAAGATATGCTGATATCAAAAGCTTGTCTATTCAATGTTCATGAATAATCAAAAGAGCATAACCAAGGATGGGTTGTGAATCATCACAGCGTTACACTTATACGGGTACATATCGCACGTGCATGGGGGTATTAGAAGGATGGTGTGGAAGAGCTCGGAACAGCTATTTCCGTTCAAGTTGAGTACTTGTTTGACCGTATCGCTGGATAAACATATACTATAAGTGCATGAGTCATATATATATATATATATATAAATATATATATATATATGTTATGTTATGTTCCTCCAGGGCTATAGGCGGTGCATAGTGCAGAAACCATAGCTTTCCATTTCTGTCTGTGTTGCCAGGTCTTTCAATTCTTGCGTGTTGTTTAGGTTCATTGACACGTCTTCTCTATTAATGGTTCTTCCCTCTTCTTCTTACTCCGGGTGACACCCAATGTAGTGACTGCTGGGGAATTCTTAGGCTGTTCATTCTGAGAACATGGCCGATGTAAGTCCAACGTCTTTGTCTAATGAAAGAAGATATATAGGTTAGTTTGCTTTTTCTCTCTTATAGTAGTGTTAGATTTAAAGTCACTCCACTTAACATTCAGAATGATACGTAGGCATTTGTTTTCAAAGGTGTCTAGTCTCTTATCTGTGGCTTTAGTGGCTTTCCAACTTTCGCATCCATATGGTAGAATAGGGATAATGTTGGAGTTAAACAACCTGAGTTTTGTGGTGTTTCTTAGAGTGTTTGACGTCCAGATGTTACATAGTTTATTGAAAGCACCCGCTGCAAGGGCAATACGGTGTAAAATTTCTTTTGATGAGTCTTCATCCAGTGCTAGATTGGTGCCTAAATATGTAAAATTGTTGACTTTTAATCATGGAACATTTTACATTTTTATGTCATCGTTGGATCTCGTGAATATGAGTTTTTGAAGTTTTTAGACAATAATGGCGAAGCCTTCTGAATGTTGATCATCGGTGCGGTCTTAGTAGATTATCTGTTTATCTTCACTTTGTAAGAATACTTTGTCTGAACCGGGCCATCTACATTCACTAATACCTAAGATGTTATTGCCATAGTTATTCATTTTATTGCAGATCTGGGCCGTTTTTCCACCTTTAAACACTGTTCTTAAATTCCAAAAAACGATTTTAAATACACATTTAGCGCCTAGCAGTTTTGAACATCAATTATTTGTAATTATGTCATTTATACTGTTATTTGTATGTTATGTTATGCGAGCTGTCATTTGCATTTTTTTTTACATTAACATCCAACAGTGATAGTCTGTTAGCCGACTACATTGCCTGTGTTCTAGCTATGTATACGCTGTGGCCCTTGTTTGCCTTGCGGCGTCAGGGGTGGAAGAGTTCTCTGGAAATGACATTCTTGTGTTCTGTTTGTAAGCTTGCTCCTGTGACTTCTGTGATTTCTATGAATCATCTTTTACATGGTCTGCATCTGGCTTTATAGCCGTTATGTCTATATATTATGCTTTGCTGCATCTATTTTATATCTTTTTACTGTTTTTCACTTTACTCAATATAATGCTTCCTAAGTAAGTGAACTCATTTACCTGTTTACCGTGTTTATTATCCATGGAGATAGTGATATCTCTTTCTTTCGTTGCTACTGCAGTTATTTCTGTCTTTTTAATATTAATCTTCATGTTCTCCTCAAACAGATCAGATCTCCTGTGCCGACAGTACCACCCATATGGGCACGTATCTCAGTAGGACCAGGCAGTAATTCCTCTGAAGCTTCAGAAAAATGCATGTGTAATATATCAGTAATTTAGTTCTGATAACTCACAATCTTGTACACACACGGCACGTGGCGCAACCACAACGCCACTAAGATATTTACGTGACAATAATAGTACACGTGTATAAGTAAACGACACAAAACATGATAAGCCAAAAGTGGCCATCATTGGAAGTATCTAAAGTGGTCATCATTGATCAATCAAAAGTGGTCATCATTGGAACTATCTAAAGTGGCCATCATTGGAACTATCAAAAGTGGCCATCATTGGAACTATCTAAAGTGGTCATCATTATAAATATCTAAAGTGGTCATCATTGGAACTACCAAAAGTGGTCATCATTGTAACAACCAAAAATGGTCATCATTGGAACAACCAAAAGTGGCCATCATTGGAACAACCAAAAGTGGCCATCATTGGAACTATCAAAAGTGGTCATCATTGGAACTATCAAAAGTGGTCATCATTGGAACTATCAAAAGTGGTCATCATTGGAACTACCAAAAGTGGTCATCATTGTAACAACCAAAAGTGGCCTTCATTGGAACAAGCAAAAGTGGGCATCATTGGAACAACGAAAAGTGGTCATCATTGGAACAACCAAAAGTGGTCATCATTGTAACAACCAAAAATGGCCATCATTGGATTAACCAAAAGTGGCCATCATTGAAACAACCTAAAGTGGCCATCATTGGAACAACCAAAAGTAGTCAATATAGATTCATTTAAAATTAATATCTCAATAGGGTTGTATAAGCACTATAGAACCATTGAAAAAAATGGTGTTAATTTTCATACTTGCTTATACAACCGCAGCCCAAACGCAAATTATTTTCATAATTGCTTCCGCCTTTTAAATATTGTTCAACTACTGTGCTGTTTTTTTACGGGATAACTGAGTTTCATTATTCTTTTATCTTTTGCTATAGTCGTGAAGATAGTTTTCAGTGTGAGAATATTCCACACTTAAACTTTCGAGTTTATCTTCCATCTACGGTGGGATCTCCACTTTATTGCGATAGCCGATAGTTAGTGATAACTGCACATGTGGCACTGAGCGGCTACATATAATAGGCACAGAAGTGATTCAAGAACAAGTAGCCAGTGAAAACATCACTCCCATTTTACCGCCATCGGAGATAGACATCCGCAACATGGACTCTTTCTTAAAATCTGCTTTGATTCTGAGCATTTGGTTCCTTTCAGGCGTGGTTGCAGACTTTTGTCAGAAACAGACCATAACAATAGAACGAGAACTGACACCAACTGACTTCAAATTAGTCCATAAAACTAGATTTTTGGTCGGATATGACCGCCAAAAGTGAGATTCTCATTTTTATGTCTTCCACTGTGAATGGAGATCGAAAACGGAGATTGTGACTCGTGGTCCAGAAACATAACATGATGGCTTAGTGTACGGCGAGGAGAAGAACTGGACAGCGTGGACACTAAAGTAATAGGAATATTAATTAACGGTGAAAGTGGGTGGTGAGTGTGTGTGACAAGAAGGGTTGTGTTGAGGTAAAGTGTGACTGTTTATTTTTAAGTGACACATTTTTTGTGATGTGTGTGTTTGTGAATATCTGCTACATGTGAACAAACAAATACAACATTGAGTCTGCATAGCTGAAACAAATACAACAATGAGTCTGCATAGCTGAAACAAATATAACATTGAGTCTGCATAGCTGAAACAAATACAACATTGAGTCTGAATAGCTGAAACAAATATAACATTGAGTCTGCATAGCTGAAACAAATACAACATTGAGTCTGCATATCTGAAACAAATACAACATTGAGTCTGGATACATGAAACAAATACATTGAATCTGGATGGCTAAATCAAATACATGACTCAATCTGGCTAGCTGAAACACGTAATATCAGAAGGTAATAGACAGAATTTGAAGTAGGTACTTTCAGCTGTCACTGATTCACCTCATATTTCTGTCACGACATCGTCAAGTAATTAGAGACTTCGCTGCTTAATTATGTCAAGACATTGTCAAGTAATTAGGGACTTCGATGATTAATTTTGTCAAGAAATTGTCAAGTATTTAGGGACTTTGCTGATTAATTTTGTCAAGACATTATTAAGTATTTAGGAACTGCCCTGATTAATTCTGTCAAAACATTGTCAAGTAATTAGGAACTTCCCTGCTTAATTTTGTCAAGACATGTTAACCCCACCCACCCCAGCAAATTGTTTTCGCATATATTTTATGACAAAACTTTCAAATTCAATCAGTTTAATTGTTATATAAAAATAACAATCCCTCTCTTGCTAACAAATATCAATATTTTTTAAGAATCTCCCCCCTCCGACTTTCCCTACCCCCTAAGTGTTGATGTAACGTGTGAATATGGTCCATCACAGTTTTCACATTCGAACAACCCAAGTCTCTAAAAAAACAACAACAACACACAAATTGCATGGATATATGTTTGTCAATCAATCAAGTGTCATGCCGAATAGCGTAGGCGATCATGTTTCTCCGCGACTTTCTTTCTCAAGTTTTGTCAATAAGCTCGATTGGTGAACTTCTACCGTGCTGTAATACTAGTCCATCTAGCAACTTCTCTCTTTGTCGAGCTCTATCTTTTCTCCCCTTGATCTTTTTTGATCTGAAGTGTTTTTCTACTTCTTCAGCGTCTCAAACTCCCGCTGGATCTTCCTTGTAGCAGGACCAGGATCCAACTAGACTTCCAGCAGGCTGTAGTCCAAAGAATAAAAATGCGTTATGTCGCTGTTTTATTTACGCCAATGGCCCGACACATCCAACTTAGACGGGCATAAAGTGTTCAGGCTGTGTTCATCTTAGCACATGTTCTAGAAACCTTTACTGTCTGTCACTAATGTTTGATCTGATTGATCTTTTCACGCCAGCATCAATGAAAACATCTGCATTGGTTTTCTTAGCTGTTCATACCAATTGTCTCAGAAAAGTTATGAACATCAGATGGCAAGACAAGATTCCAGATATCACTGTCCTTGATAGAGCTGGTATCCCAAGCATTGACACAATCCTGATGCAGACACAGATTCGTTGGGCAGGTCATTTGGTGCGTATGCCAAACCATCGTCTGCCAAAGATACTTCTCTATGGTGAGCTAGAGAAGGGTATACGATCTCAAGGTGGCCAAAGGAAGCGCTACAAGGACTCGTTAAAGAGCTCACTGAAAGCCTTTAAAATAGACCACGATACATGGGAAGAACTTACACAAAATAGATCTACATGGCGTTCTAAAATAAAAAAGAGCGCATCATCTTGTGAAAAGAAGAGAAATGCAGCAGCTCAACAGCGGTGAGTAGCTAGAAAGTCACGGATAGACCAAGACCGTCTACAGTCGTCATTCCATGTCCGAACTGTACAAGGACATTTACAGCTCGAATAGGGCTCATTAGCCATCTACGAACTCATAATCAAGGACATAACTAAAATTGAATTTTCAAAAGAGGATGTAACAAATGGTCATCATCACTTGTGATGGACGAACAACACAGCTGTCCGTGGTATTTTCATCGTTCTTCTTAGAACCACATCTCTGTAGCTTCCACCTTGTTTTGAATTGTTTGTTTACAGTCCATGCTTCACATCCAGAAAATAGAATTAGTCCAATATAACATCTCAGAACTCGAATTCGGGTCCTCATCGATAGTGTTCGATTGCACAAAATTGTTCTCATTTTTTGGAATGCTGATTTCCGCTTGTGCGTTTTGGCTCTTGAGCATCTACCTTCTGATGTTAACAGGGTGCCAAAAAAATTTAACTTTTTCAAATTGTGTTAATTTTGTGTCATTAATTTTTATGTTGCATCTTGGTGGTGTATATGTCTTCGAGACAATCATTATTTCTGTTTTCTTTTTGCATAAACTGAGACCTTTTTTTCACTTTCCCTCACTACTTTATCTAACAGGGCTTGTAATTCCTGTTCGCTTCCTGCGATCAGTACTGTCACGTCAGCATATCTCACGTTATTTATATTGCATCCTCCCATTTTTATTCATGGCATATCTTCTATATTTCACATAATATATTCTGTATATATAGAGAAAAATCCGATGACATTACACAACTTTGCCTAACACCAATTTCTATATTTTGAAATCTTCCTATGGTGTTGTTAACTCTCATCGCATCATCTGTTTCCAATTCTGCACAATTATTATGCACAAGTATATGATTGTCAACAAGTATATGATTGTCAACAAGTATATGATTGTCAACAAGTATATGATTGTCAACAAGTATATGATTGTCAACAAGTATATGATTGTCAATAATAGATTCTATCATTCTCATCTACTTTAATCAGCTGGAATATTCAATCTTTTGTCTTAAAAGCTGTATTCCTGCAAGTCGACTTTAGTTGAGATATCCACATATTTTCGTGTCAAACGACAGACACTATTTATCAATTATTTTTCTCTCTTTCGAATTATATCTCATCCGCGTTTGATTTTGCCAATTGAAAGGCTTCTAAGTTCACAGCATATACTATTTCATCATCGTCAGTAGATCACAACGAACCGGCAGCAACCCAATCTTGAAATATATTAAGAGACAACAAATCAAATGGTTTGCACACATCAGCAGACTACCATCTGACAGTATACAACAACAAGCTTTTCTACACAGATTCAGTGAAGCCAGACCTAGAGGTCGACCACGAACACGATGGACCACCGAAATAAATGAGACGACATTTTCCACAATATACTCAATCACACACATGGACCATCTCCATAAAACTCTCCTACCCCGACACTGAAAGGCAACAAAGGATTTAGGGAATAGATAGATGTATATATTATATCACTAAGTCTTAATGACATTTGACTTTTTATAAATGTCAACTTCATGTCTAATAATCCATAATCACCTTTTACGCATTGCATATCACAATGTTGCTATTCTTTGATCCTTCTTTCTTACCCTAACAACACAGGAGTGGGATATGTTCTTTTGTGTTTAGTAATGTAACCACCAAAGATGGATGTGTCGGGCCATTGGCGCAAACAAAACGGCGACACAACGCATCGCCATTCTCTGGACTACATCCTGCTGGAAATCTATTAGGATCATGGTTCTGCTACAAGGGAGATCCAGCGGGAGTTTGAGAATGAACACTAAAGAAGAAGTAGTGTAAAATAGTTTATTTCCTTCTGAATATGAATGTGACATATTATAACACGTTTCGACTAGTGTTTACCTGCGTTCGTTCTTAAATACATGTAGATTAGCAGAATGTAGTCAGGAATGAGCTGTGTCACGGCTAAAGCAAAGCTGCGATATAAGCGTCTTTCGGGGAAACACGTCTGACTTCAATATGGTTTTAAGGACTTTAACCGTAGCCATGCATAGTAAAGGCGTTCTAACAGGATTAATTAGGACCCCGTTCGTTACGTTTTTCATTATTGTTGGGCTTTTAATTGATCGCTATTTACATACTTGGAGTAGCATGCCAAAAAATAGCCAAGGCCATCCAATAGACATCATAAAAATTGGTCCTCTAGATCATGTTTACGTGTCAGTTGGAAAGTAACACAGAATATGGAATGGGTAAGTCAACAGCAACCTTTAACCCTCATTAGTCGTTGTTTTACCACATGCATGGCAGATGACAGTGTTTGTAACGGTTACTTATTCTTATTTTAGCCCAAAAAATCTACTTCTTATTTTAGCCCAAAAAATCTACTTCTTATTTTAGCCCAAAAATCTACTTCTTATTTTAGCCCAAAAAATTTACTTCTTATTTTATACCAAAAAATCTACTTCTTATTTTAGCCCAAAAAATCTACTTCTTATTTTGGCCCAAAATATCTACTTATTTATCTATGTTCCTTCAGCATCGAACACGGAACATAGGACAAAAACAAGAGCTCTTCAGTTTGAACGATGTGATGCTAGTGTATGTGTGTAATTCCTGTATGTTGTTGAGACCCATTGTCATACCCTTTTCGATAGTCGTTCTGCGAAGAGTTTCTCTTTGTCTTCCTCTTTTTCCTTTTGCCATTATTTTTTTGTCGTTATTTATAGTTATATTATTTATAATATTATTTATAATATTAATATAGTTATATTTATTTATATATATTTATAGTTACCCGACAATACATGAATGAAAATATGGGAAGGCTAGAAAAAGAAATAAATATATTCATATTAGATGATACAAGAAAAGAGATCAAATATAACGATTTTTGAAACTATCAAAAACATGTCAAATACTGCATGTTTCCCGTTAAGGAGTTGTAGGGAGTAGTTAGCTGTGTGATAGAGGCCGCATGCTCTTGCTGTCGCCACGACATGTACAGGGTGGATTTTTTTTATTTACCCTTAGATAGAAAAATAATCCTTACCGGAGATCCAACAGAAGACTTCACTAGTGTGAGTACCAACGTACTAACTTCTCAGCCATGCTCCACACAATATAAACAAGCAAAAGTAAGTATACATAAAAAAACGTTTAGACGCTATGGTATTTAACAGGAACGCAACATATCACATGACAAGTCAAAGACGTCAATATGCTCAATTTACGACAAAATAATAATGTGACACATCAAAATTTGAATCAAAAACAAAATTGTATGAAACCAAGGAGATGTGGATTTATAGAACAATGTTGAGAATTTCCTGCAGTCAGGTACAAAAACTTGTGTTCATGCTGAGAATTTCCTGCAGTCAGGTACACAAATTGTGTTCATGCTGAGAATATTCTGCAGTCAGGTACACAAATTGTGTTCATGCTGAGAATATTCTGCAGTCAGGTACACAAATTGTGTTCATGCTGAGAATATTCTGCAGTCAGGTACACAAATTGTGTTCATGCTGATAATTTCCTGCAGTCAGGTACAAAACTTGTGTTCATGCTGAGAATATTCTGCAGTCAGGTACACAAATTGTGTTCATGCTGAGAATATTCTGCAGTCAGGTACAAAAACTTGTGTTCATGCTGAGAATATTCTGCAGTCAGGTACAAAAACTTGTGTTCATGCTCAGAATTTCCTGCAGTCAAGTACAAAAATTGTGTTCATGTTGAGAAAAACCTGCACTCAGGTACACAAAGTGTGTTCATGCTGAGAATATCCTGCAGTCAGGTACAAAAATTGTGTTCATTTTGAGAAAAACCTGCACTCAGGTACACAAAGTGTGTTCATGCTGAGAATATCCCGCAGTCAGGCACAAAAACTTGTGTTCATGCTGAGAATATCCTGCAGTCAGGTACAAAAACTTGCTTAAAGGTGATAGAGTTCTGAAAACTGGAGACACATTATAATTTTTTTTCATCTCATACACATGGAAACACATCATGATAGCTGGCACAGTTTTAGAATTAAAATTTAAACGTCAGAGAGAACTTCTTGTTACCTGCCGTACGGATCTCTCTGGCCGAATGTCGTAGGTATCGCAGCCAAGCTTTAAACCATCACACATTGATTTCCGTTCTCTCAACTACATTGTGGAAGTGTGAGAATAAAAGCAGAGGAAAACGAGGAGGGCTTTATGTCTCACAGTCATGAATTCTGTCTTCTAGCTTTGAAGGCATTGATGGTCAACCATATCTCACAGACATGAATTCTGTCTTCTAGCTTTGAAGGCATTGATGGCCAACCATATCTCACAGACATGAATTCTGTCTTCTAGCTTTGAAGGCATTGATGGTCAACCATATCTCACAGACATGAATTCTGTCTTCTAGCTTTGAAGGAATTGATGATCAACTATTATTGGAATTGTATGATAGACACAACCAATACCTTCACTCACATCGTCAGTGCATCGTGGATGATCGACTTTCGAACCACTAGTTCGCATTTTAAAAGACTTAGTGTTTTTGTTTTATGTTTGTGTGTGTGTGATAAAATGCCTACTAATACTCTACACTAACCACTCTATATTAACCACTCTGCACTAATAACTCTACACTAACCACTCTCCAGTAACAACTCTACACTAACCACTCTCCAGTAACAACTCTACAATAACCATTCTACAATAACCACTCTACACTAACCACTCTACACTAACCACTCTCCAGTAACAACTCTACACTAACCACTCTACACTAACCACTCTACACTAACCACTCTACACTAACCACTCTATATTAACCACTCTATATTAACCACTCTACACTAATAACTCTACACTAACCACTCTCCAGTAACAACTCTACACTAACCACAATACACTAACCACTCTACACTAACCACTCTATATTAACCACTCTACACTAATAACTCTACACTAACCACTCTCCAGTAACAACTCTACAATAACCATTCTACAATAACCACTCTACACTAACCACTCTCCAGTAACAACTCTACACTAACCACTCTACACTAACCACTCTACACTAACCACTCTACACTAACCACTCTATATTAATCACTCCACACTAATAACTCTACACTAACCACTCTCCCGTAACAACTCTACAATAACCATTCTACAATAACCACTCTACACTAACCACTCTCCAGTAACAACTCTACACTAACCACTCTACACTAACCACTCTACACTAACCGCTCTACACTAACCACTCTATATTAATCACTCTACACTAATAACTACACTAACCACTCTCCAGTAGCAACTCTACAATAACCATTCTACAATAACCACTCTACACTAACCACTCTACACTAACCACTCTACACTAACCATCATGCAAGAGGAGAGCCTGCATTTGTAAGACAGCACTAAACTTTTCAAAGTCGTTATTATTTCACATAATGAATGATAATTTATGTCAAGAGATGGTGTTATTTTAGTATAAACATTGTGTCATATTATGTGTAGAAAATAGGCACTGCTGGAGTTCCATGCACCAATTTATAAGTCCATGTGTAATGCACATGTAAGTGCAAATAGTGCAGTTCTTAGAAATAATACTATTTATCGATTTTTTTAAAATTAGGTCCAAGGCCATGAGCCAATGAATCTCTGGATTTAGCAACCAAACAACCATCGATTTAAAAAAACATGCTAAATATGAGTTGGGTGAGGAAGTACTTGTTACCAATAATATTCAACATTTATTTAGAAAATATCTTTCCGACATTAGATACCATACAATATTTATTTCAGTTTGAGATAGTCTTATTCAAAACTTTCGTTTTGCTGATGTCAACCTTATAGCTGGTATCTTCTTCTTCTTGTTCGTTCGTTCTCAAACTCCTGCAGATTAGCAGGATGTAGTCCGGAGTTGTCATGGTTTACAGCATTGTTTCGATATCTGTGCCTTTCGGCCTGACACATCCGACTTCAGCATGAATTTGGGTCACAGACCCTATATGGGATGGGACAGCCAAATCCATCCCATAACCTCCTTAGTCGCCTTTTACGACATGCCTGGAAGGTAAACAGTGTTGCTATTCTTTGCTCCCCTTTCGGGCCCCGGCAACACACGGTCGATAGCTGGGATCAGAATAAAAACTACAACAAACCCTAAATTATAAAAAGGAACAAAAACGATATGAAATGAAATTCAGTACAGATAGAGCAAAACAATATCGAACAGCAGAAACGTACACAAGGAAACTAATAATGTTTTATGATTAACGGACAGAAATTAGAAGAAGCAAATACTTGTAAATAGCTGATATCATGTGTGTGTTCATACATCACAAGTGAACATCCATCACAAGTGAACATCCATCACAAGTGAACATCCATCACAAGTGAACATCCATCACAAGTGAACATCCATCACAAGTGAACATTCATCACAAGTGAACATCCATCACAAGTGAGCATCCATCACAAGTGAACATCCATCACAAGTGAACATCCATCACAAGTGAACATCCATCACAAGTGAACATCCATCACAAGTGAACATCCATCACAAGTGAACATCCTTCACAAGTGAGTATCCATCACAAGTGAACATCCATCACAAATGATCATTTGTCACATCCACTTTTGAAAATTCAGTTAGAATTATGTGCATGCCTAAATGTTCGTAGATGGATACGTTCTCTGGGATCATAGTTATTATGTGACGGACGATGTATCCAAAAAATTAAGAAACTGATAGCGACAGTATTGGCAACTATGTCTATGCTTTGAAGCGTATGGAAATGCAACATCAGTATTGCAGCTCATGTCAAACTCTACTACACATTGCAGCTCGTGTCAAACTACTACACATTGCAGCTCGTGTCAAACTACTACACATTGCAGCTCATGTCTTTCTAAAATTTACAAAAATGAATTGTGAATGTCCTATTTTACTGGTTCATTTTTCGGTAAAAAAGACTTTCGTTGCTGCATGTTTTCCTGTGAAGGATTGCTGGGAAGCTTTTTATGGACTGTGGAAGTAAAGGCCGTTTTGCAATAGCAGACGCCCCGACATATGCGGGAAGGAATTTATTCTATGTATCTATACACATTGACCATTGTTTGCCCGGCGGCGTCACGTAGAAGAGTTCTCTGGAGATGGCCTTTCTATGTGCCGCTTGTAAGTTTGTTCCTGTGACTTCTTTGATTTCTGTGATTTATCTTTTACATTGTGTGCCTCTGTTTTTATAGCCGTTATGCTTTGATTTTGATTGTACCTCGGAAATCCTGTCCCAACCGTGGACTCAACTCGGGACCTCATGGGTCTGAGGACGGCGTTCTAGTCCCACCCATGGGGCTGGTGCATCGAGTAATTCATCGAGTACTCAAATATCTTGTTCCATGAAGAGGCATTCTTCAGAAACGACAGTTGCACAACCAACTACTTAGGTTGAAACAGAAAATTCAGAATAAATATCAGGAAAAACACAACACACTGTAGCCATCTTCTTGAACTTACGATCGAGTCTTACGTCTTAAGACACGCTCAAGTCATCCTTGAAACATCTTAACATTGACGTAGGCGCTTGGGAGAGCCTCGCTCAGGATAGAACGGCTTGGCGTTACAGCATTAGAACGGGAGCACTAGCGGCAGAAGAATTCAGACAAGAAACTGCAAGACAGAAGCGGACACGTAGAAAAGAAAAAACATCTCAACCTCACACAGATACCTTCTATTGTTGTCAATTCTGTAAAAGAACATTTTGTGCGCGCATTGGACTTGCTAGTCATTTAAAAACGCACTATTAACTTTATTATTTTATTATTTATTGTTATTATTATTATGGTTGAGTTTTTTGGTCATCGTCGATCACGACGGACGAACATCATCATCATCATGAACAAGTATAGGAGAAGGGACTATTGCTGAAGATGATTGACGTGTTAATTAGTCTTATGAACGAGTATGGAGAAAGGGAACATTGATGAAGATTTCTTCTTCTTTCGTTCGCTAATTTGCAATAATACATGACATTCTGATTGTTGCGGTGCGCCTCTGGCCAAATGTCGCTGACTTCAGCACCTTTACTTGCTAGGCAAGACTGTGATCCTGCCCGAATATGGGAGGGCCCGACCAGTCTTAGTTTCTAGTCTCAACTGGCTGGACTAAGCCCCATCTCCACGCAAAGGAGCTGTCCTCGATGGGGATTGATGAAGATGATTAAGGTGTTAATTAGTAAAATGCTATATAACTGGATGAAGTACTTCTTTGTTGACAGAACAATTCAAATATAAATAATGCAATCTCATCCAAATAAGTCCTAGAGAACCGCCTACCACAGGGTACTGTAGTGCGGTGCATCCATTATTGCATTTACATGAAGTGCCGTGTGTTTTCACGACCCGAAAGAGGAGCAAAGAATAGCAACACTATTTACCTTCCATGCATGTCGTAAGAGCGACTACGGAGATTATCGGATAAAGTTCACTGCCCCATCCTATGCAGGGTCAGTGACCCAAAGCCGTTCTGAAGTCGGATGTGTCAGGCTGAAATAAGCAGATATCGCAGCAGTGCTGTAAACCATGACACAACTCATTCTGTTCTCCGGACTACATCCTGCTAATCTGCATATATATAATATATATATATAATATATATACATATATTTATATATATAAAACAAAAGGACGTTTATGTATTTTTTTTAACAACGGGATAAAGAAAATAATGTTGGTAAAAGTGACAAATAAAAAGAGAACATAACTACAGCTGGACACTACAGGAAGTGATAATTATCGCTGAGTTCCAGCAATGAATTTCTAGGAACTATGAGAAAATTGCTCTGTTTGTGGAAGTAATAAGTGTGTGAGCACTTTTATTATAATAGATAATTTTTACGAGCTAGAATTGGCAGGCTATTCGCGTCCTCAATGGAAATGACCACAGTCCAGGAATAGGCGATGGTCAAAATGTTCATATATTTTATGATCTGGGAGATGAAATTATTAAAACAGCGGTAGATTTAATGATGTTTACGGATAAGATCAAGTGAGAGTGTCTAAGTGTTCGAGTGTCTGTTCTCTTGTATTCAATTATGTCTCTATTGAAACAGTCGTATGTGGTGTCTGGCGTATGGTGTGTGGTGTATGGTGTCTGGTGTGTACATTGCAGAAACAATTTCTAATGAGTTGTGTTTCTAGTCATGGGTGCAACATTTACTATCTTGCAAGTATCATCGTCAAACAGAATAGATAATTGGGTGAACAGTAATTTCTATCCATAGCTTCAATTTGCACTTGAATCTCTAATTCTTCCTGTACCTGTTGGGGCATCTACTATGACAACGCGGCTTCTATTTCCACAACCCATAGAAAACCTCCCTGAACTTCACAGAAAAACATGCAGTAACGAAAGAAAATATCTAATTTCTCAACTGACCAACGTTTGATATCTTCACTCACCGCCGAAGATGTGTATCAAAATGAGATTCTGCTGCGGTTGTCAACATGAATTTTTATATGGTTTTCTTTTTAGCATTCAGATTAAAAGTATTGATAAAATATTGAAGAGCCTCAAGCCTTCTCTATTCACCGTTTTCTGTCTCTTTTGAAACCTGAGTCCCTCTCATCATAATCATCATTAAGTGCCGTCTTCGCAACGAAGGTTGGCTGCAACGTATCTCCAACATCTCCTGTCTCTTGTCTTGGTGGTGCACACTGCTATACTGTAACCTGTCCATCGTGTGATGTTACTCTCCCACTTGTATCTCTGCCTACCTCTTGCTCGCTTCCCTTTGACTTTACCCTCAAGTAAGGTCTTCAATAAGGCGTCATGTCTTTTAATGTGTCCAAAGTATTTTATTTGCCTGATCTTTATTTCTCTTAGTAGTTCTTTCTTCATATTAAGTGTCTTTAGCACCTCTTTATTTGTTTTCTTCTCTTTCCATGATGTTCTCCCTATTCTGCTATATACCCACATCTCAAAGGCATCAATTTTGTCTTGTAATTGTTTATTTAGTGTCCATGTTTCTGAGCCATACATTAATATGGAGTAGATGTAGCATTTTATAATTCTCATTTTTAACTTGTTTGTAATTTGTTTAGATATTAATAATTTCCTCATGCCATTGAAGGTACTCTATGTATGTCCCTCTAGGTATGTCTAATGTTTTAGATCCAATATGAATGTCTTCAAATTAGTCTGCATTGACTTTTGATTATCGCCATTTGTAACATCGGTTTGTACAGCTAGTTAGTCAGTCCTCAGATTATAATCATTGCACACATAACATGCATGCTGTTGCTCGGAGGTAATCTTTGCACACAGATCATGCATGCAGTTGCTCGGAGGTAATCATTGCACACAGATCTTGCATGCAGTTGTTCAGAGGTAATCATTGCACACAGATCATGCATGCAGTTGCTCTGAGGTAATCATTGCACACAGATCATGAATGCAGTTGCTCTGATGTAATCATTGCACACAGATCATGAATGCAGTTGCTCTGAGGTAATCATTGCACACAGATCATGAATGCAGTTGTTCGGAGGTTTCATTGAATGTCTTCGTTATTACACTCAAATAAATTGTTTCAGTTCTCTCGTAACTAAAAATCATTTCTTTTAATTTCTCATGGAAGATCATCTCTCGCATCTAGCACTAATCCAACTCATTTCTTTCACTCTAGACTTGAACAAATAAACATAGGCTTTTGTGCTATTTCTCGTAAAGAAATAAATATATCAACTCAATCCGAGTTTCTACACATAGTTAATAAATGATGCATATCGTATAAATTACAATTACTATATATCCATTCTATAAATTAGAATTACCATATTTCCATTATGTAAATCAGAATTACCATATTTACACACTGTAGAGGAATGAGGAACGTGAGAGAAGACATACACAACACTGACTACCACGCTTTAAACATAGGTGGATTCCTAATCCCGGAACTATGCTACGCAGACGATACAGTACTTCTTTCAAACGATATAAAGGGATTGGAACAACTAAACAAGAACACAAAGAAATATAGCGAAGCACAAAATTTGTATTTAAACACGCAGAAAACAAAAATCATGTCAACAGATATAACAACACAACAACCAAAAATCAGAATAGACAATACCGAGATAGAATGTGTGGATAAATTTGAATACTTAGGAGCAAACATCAACGGTGCAGGAGACTGCATGGCAGAAATAAGGAAGAGATTGGCAATGGCATATTGCAAAATAACACAGTTGAAAAACATATGGAAAAATAACAAAATAGAAACGAAAGTGCTAATGTTACGAACTTTTATTTTTCCGGTTCCAACATACGGCTGTGAAACATGGACTCTAAGTAAAACAGCGGCAAAGAAGATCAACGCCTTCGAGCTGAAATGCTACAGAAAGATACTTAGAATATCATGGAAGGATAAAATCAGAAACTCAGATATTATAAACACACTAAATATTCCAGAGTGTTGGTTACTAAACACAATAACAAAAAGAAAACTACGCCTGTTAGGTCATATAAAGAGACATAACTGTTTAGAAAGACAAATAATGGAGGAAAGAGTACCTGGGAAGAGGAGAAGTGGCAGACCAAGAAGACGATGGACTGACGACATTAAAGATAGCACAAAAACGTCGTTGGAAAATTCAAGAACTTGTGCAAGATAGGTAAGGGTTCATTGAGTTCATTGGGTAGACATCGTTCTGGAGAGAATACATCACAGGACACAAGTATCCCTTCCACTGCTTTATTAAGTGTCTATTCTCATATCCATTTATATATATATACATTAGATGATTACATCATATTTCCAGAACATAGTTTTCTTTATGTATGTCATCTCCTCATATCTCTGGGCGACGTGACACGTTCAGTCAGGGGTATATTTATTCCATCTGAGATGTCTCGTATCCATCGTCGTCTGAGGTGTTGCAAAAACTATGGTGAAACTACAACACATATCTGAAAATTGCCTTCACTTTCACAATTCGTTTATTTGATTCCCAGATTGTTTTGCTCAACGCTAACATATAAATTCACATAGCTTTACTGTCATTATCATTAATTTAATGTATTTAGTGTGTTGTTATCTGAAATTATATTTATTTATATGCAACTTGATGCTTACTATCAGCCGTCGCTTGTGACAGAAGACATTCCATACTGTCCTCCCACCTTCTTTCTGTCGGGTTGACTGTTGAGTGTCAAAATCTTAATGAATTTTATTTAATTTTGAAATTAGTGGTTAAAATTAAGTTATACATTATACGGATCACTGAATTGCCACATTTGTTATAGAAACCCCAATATTTTATCGCTGCTGTTTTATTCACCTGATCTCCATGGCAATACCCACACACCAGCCATGCCATAAACAAGATTTTAGTCATAAATATCTTCTAATGCTGGACCGACAACCTAGAATTTTTACTCGCAAATTTTACATCATGTAACATGAAATAATCACCTTAAAAATAATTAACACCTGTATAAATCATTTTTGACGGTTAGGGCCCGCCCACACACATATCACACGGACAAGAGCAAGGTATACTAAATAATTCTGCCTGAAGCACAAGAGAAAAGAAAAAAATAATTTACGTTGATCAATTTAACAACCATCTCTCACACAACACATAGATACTGTTTAAACGTAGCTAGATTTTAACTGGCTGCCAGCTTTCCTGTGTTCAGATGTGATCCCGCCCACTAGGGTATTCAAGTCAGAGACACCGCAAATCGTAAGATCCAACCACAATATGCGATAAATAAACTCCCTCTCTTTCTCTTACCTTACCCCTACCAACCATCCTGTGTATGGCTGTAACGAGCTTCCAGTTGAGAACTTGCAAGTCTAGTTACACAGCCGGCAGTAACAGAGATCATGCAACGTTGCAATGACGGCGGCCTGGGCGTACAGGTAACTACAATAATTTATTTTTATAGTAACAAGCCATATTAACTGTTTAGAAGCCGTTCTGGATGTTGCACACTCTACATGTAGTTCTAACCTTAGTACAATATAGTTACTTAGTAAGCCAACCTAGTTCCTCCTTCCTTGGTGTTAAATAGCCTATTGTCATCTAAATATTCTTTTCTTTGTGTTAATCAACTTTAACGACGTGATGAAATTTGATGATAATATATATTTATGGTCTTCAAAATAAAGTCGCGTTGTGTTATATATTTATAGTCGTCGACGTGCTGCAAATATTGTATTTATACATTTATAGTCATCGACTTGATTGGCATAACTTGACGTTATGTTTATATTCTGTTCTAACATCTGGACTTGAAGTAGTCAGGTAATATTTATATGATATTAATGATGTTGAACTTATGTATTATATTTATAGAGTTTTTATTCACAATAATCATGATGAATTTGATATCATTCATAATTTATCGGCAATTATATAATTATGGTAGAGTAACATGGAAAATAATGTGGCTATTCATTGTATTGTTATATAATAAGTATGTCAATATGTGCATGTCTACATAATAGAATCTGTATAAGCCTACATTACTTACAAAGTTTGTTAGGCCTAGGCCTATATGTGATGTTTGAATTCTTGTAGTGATATTATCACATTGTTTGCTAGGCTTTTATGTTTGAATTCTTGTAGTGATATTATCACAATGTTTGTTAGCTTACATGTTTGAATACTTGCAGTGATATCAAACTTGTATTTTTAAATGTAATATGTAGGCCTATGCCACATTACCGTTTATGAGACATTATATGTCTAATACAATGCGGACTATTTCACGTTAAAAAAAACAACAACAATCAAATCAATTCTCACATGTGTTGAAGTTGGATGTCATTAATATTTGATCTATGTTTTCAATAGAATTCTTTTTATTTAGTTTGATGGGTTTTTTTCCCATTATCGCATCATTATCAGTAGTAACTTCTTTTATTGTATTTGTGTTAAGTGTAAGCCTACCACATTCACGCATACTTCTATCATATACATTTGAGTGAATGATAATGCATTCGCATAAGCACCTTTTTTAGACTTAGTACTTTTTTAAAAAAAATCAACATTTACTATCAATTTGCAGTCCTTTTCAAGTATCAGAAATACGAAAGTACATTACTAAAATATATTTTCATTTCCGCAATCTTTACCAAAAATGATGCACCATGACATAAACACAGATGAGTGTGATCTACAGAAAAGGTACTCGATTAAATTATATTTCTGCTAGTTAACACAACATAACTAGAAAATATTGAAAATATTCTTAAAATATTGTTCTATAAAAAAAGTAAAGGAACCCATAGCATTTATTAATGCCGTAGGGGTGTGAGATGTTAGCGATCTCACATTTCACAGGCTCTGCAAATGAGGGCGGTAGCCATCTCCTCTCCCTCGCAGTCTTTACTTCCCGGATTAATCCGGTACCCATTTAAGGCTGGGTCGACCTGGGAGCCGTTGCGATCTGAAAACATTTCCGCTTCAGCTGGGGAATGAACCCAGGACCACTCATATGCGAAGCCAGTGCGATTGTTCTATAAAATATTGTGAATCATGAATTATAACAGCAACAAATAGTCTAGTCAGCAGCTGTGAACATTCACTAGATTTACAATCAGAAATAATGCATGTGTATAGTAAATCATTGCAGTAGAAAGTTGCATAGAGCAAGTCGGTAGTAGCTCCTGCGACACCATTGTGTGTTTATTTAATTTTAAATGTCCGAGATCAGAGTTGTAGCCTATGGTATTGTAACTACCTGACACGGACTACATAAGTTTATACAAGACCCATGCTCACTGTCTTTCTCGTGTGCTACATTCACATGCTATATTCACGTGTGCTACATTCACATGATATATTCACCTGTGCTACATTTACTTGCTATATTCACCTGTGCTACATTTACTTGCTATATTCACCTGTGCTACATTCACATGCTATATTCACGTATGCTACATTCACATGCTATATTCACATGTGCTACATTTACTTGCTATATTTACCTGTGCTACATTCACATGCTATATTCACGTGTGCTACATTCACATGCTATATTCACCTGTGCTACATTTACTTGCTATATTCACCTGTGCTACATTCACATGCTATATTCACCTGTGCTACATTCACATGCTATATTCACGTGTGCTACATTCACATGCTACATTCACGTGTGCTACATTCACGTATGCTACATTCACGTGTGCTACATTCACGTGTGCTACATTCACGTGTGCTACATTTAATTGCTACATCAACTCATAAACTGACATGTGCTACACACCAAGAGCACAATGAACATGCCCATATGAAGTACCCTGTCTTACATACCCTCGTCTAGTTCTGCGGTCAGAATCCTGCAATTATCCTATATTGTCAGGCCTGTCGTCACGGCGAATTCTGTCTTCTCCATGTTAGAGTGGCTGCCCTATAGCTTTTATCTCAATTCTGTATCCTTTCTTCAGGTCTGCTGTCTCTGCTATATTACCCATATATTATAAACTAAAATGTAGGAAATTCCTTCCAGAATGTTGGATACATAACATTATACTAAAATATAGGACATTCGTCCTAGAATATTAGATAATAAATCATCAGTTAAATTAAACTGTAGAACATTCCTTGTAGAATACTATAATATATAAATAGAACATTCAAATGTAGAACATTCATCCTAGAATACTAAATAGTATATGTATAATGATATCTAATATATATGAAACTTCCAGAATAAACATAATAAAAGTAAAGTACTATATATATATATATAATTAATAAAAACATAAATCTATGCCACATGTACTTACTGTATAAATAACAATAATTAAAATTATATTACATATGTTCTAGAATAATACACGTATAAACAATAACTATAAATATGAAGTTCTTTCTAGAATACTAGTCGTATAATCAACAATAACTAAAAATGTGACATTCCTTCTAGAATACTAGTCGTATAATCAACAATAACTAAAAATGTGACATTCCTTCTAGAATACTAGTCGTATAATCAACAATAACTAAAACTGTGACATTCCTTCTAGAATACTAGTCGTATAATCAACAATAACTAAAAATGTGACATTCCTTCTAGAATACTAGTCGTATAATCAACAATAACTAAAATTGTGACATTCCTTCTAGAATACTAGACGTATAGACAAAACAAGGATGAAACCGATAATCATAACAGACAATATAGAATTATTCATCATCATCAAGTGTTGTCTTCAAAATGATGGTTGGCTACAACGGATCTCCAACAACCCCTGTCTCTTGCTTTAGTGCACTCTGCTACACTGTAACCTGTCCATCGTGTGATGTTACTCTCCCACTTGTATTTCTGCCTACCACTTGCTCGCCTCCCTATGACTTTACCTTCAAGTAAGGTCTCCAATAAGGTGTCATGTCTTTTAATATGTCCAAAATATTTTATTAGCCCCATCTTTATTTTTCTTAGTAGTTCTTTCTTCATATTAAGTGTTATTAGAACCTCTTTATTTGTTTTCTTCTCTTTCCATGGTGTTATCCCTATTCCTCTATATGCCTATATCTCAAAGGCATCTATTCTGTCATCTAATTGTTTATTTAATGTCCATGTTTCTGAGCCATACATTAAAATAGAATAGATGTAGCATTGTATAATTTTCAATTTAAACTTGTTTGTAATTTGTTTAGATGTTACTATTTTCCTCATGTCATTTAAGGTACATTTAGCAATTCATATTCTCCTTTTGACTTCTGTTTCACATCTGCCATCATTTGTGACTATGTGTCCAAGATATTGATAATGCTTTACTTGTTGTAGTTTCTCTCCATGTATGTTTATGTTTAGCTCTTATTTTTCTGTGTCTTTGCTGATTATCATAGTTTTTTGTGTGGATATTTATATCCAATCCATAATCATTAATTCATTTATTGATTTGATCTCTTAGTCTGTGTACTTCATGTTCACTTTCTGCCAAAAGAACAGTGTCATCTGCAAATCTCAGGTTGTTTATTATCTTCCCATTGATCTTGCGTTCTGGCATTTCTTCTATATTTTAAAATATATTCTCTGTGTAGATATTAAATAGGCTTGCTGATAAAATACATCCTTGTGTTTCCCCTTTTTCTTATTTCTATGTATAGTGAATAGCTATTTTCATATCTTATTGATTGCAGTTTGTTCCCAATATATATTGCTAATCAGTCTGATGTCTTTTCCATCTATGCCTATTTCTTGAAGACATTTAATTAATTTTTCATGTTGGACTCTGTCAAAGGCCATGGTGTAGTCTATGAATCAAATATATATAATTTGTTGGATTTTAAATATTTATCTTTCACTAGTCGGATACTCAGTATAGCTTCTCTGGTTCCTTTGTTTTTCCTAAAACCGAATTGTTCTTCACCGACCTCCATGTCTATCTTGTTCGTAATTCTTTCATGTATTATCTTGAGGAGTATTTTTGTATTATTCTAATATAGAATTAAAATGTGTAAAAAAATTAGTAAATATAAACAGTTCCGGAGATTGTTCATTTGAAATTAAAAGAAGATTTGCAATCGCAACACTCAATTAACACAAATGAGAAAGTTGCAAAGTAGTAATATTGACACTAAAATAACTCTTATAAGATCACCTGTTGTCTCAGTGGCAAAATATGGATGCGAGACTGAGGCAATATCGAGAAGAATAAATTTAGTTTGAAATGAAATGCCACAATAAGATCCTACGAATAAGAAAAAGAACATTGAAATTACTAAAATGAAATGAAGGTTGGCTTCTAAACTTCACCATAAGAAGGAAGCTACAGTAATTTGGACACTCATTGTGACATGATGACATCGAATGCTGATTCTGAACGGCAGACTGTCATAGAGAGAAGATGAGGGAGACCAAGAAAACGATGGCGACATGGAAACAAATTTAATAACATGTATCTGGCCAATACGGGCGTGTTTGCGCTGTCTGAGAGGAATTCAGAGTAACCACAATGAAGACAACGTTCGTTAACTCTTTCAACACGTAATTATACCCGGGGTTTAGACGTAATTAATTTTAGGCTAACTTTTTAGACCCTATCATGATTCAGGTGCGAGCTTCCTGAAGACAATGGAAAGTCATTTAAGGTATCAAAAGAAAGATAATTGAATGTGAAATTCTTATACAATATAAAAATATAAGAATTGTAAGAATAATAATACGTGTCATTTACGAACAAAACAAGGCAATTTGGAGGGTATATATGGAGCATCAGTATAACGGGCTTATGTCCTTAAATGGTGCCGACTCTGTCCCGTTATAACAGGCTTACGTATGAATTGAGTTCAATAATACGCTATTTGATATGTCTATTTCGAATAATAGATACAATATAGGACATATTTTGTAAGAGATGACATGAATGTCATTTATTCCCTCTAACTGTCCACATACACATACATATGAGATGACATGAATGTCATTTATTCCCTCTAACTGTCCACATACATATACATATGAGATGACATGACATGAATGTCATTTATTCCCTCTAACTGTCCACATTCACATACATATGAGATGACATGAATGTCATTTATTCCCTCTAACTGTCCACATACATATACATATGAGATGACATGAATGTCATTTATTCCCTCTAACTGTCCACATTCACATACATATGAGATGACATGAATGTCATTTATTCCCTCTAACTGTCCACATACACATACATATGAGATGACATGAATGTCATTTATTCCCTCTAACTGTCCACATACATATACATATGAGATGACACGAATATCATTTATTCCCTCTAACTGTCCACATACATATACATATGAGATGACATGAATGTCATTTATTCCCTCTAATTGTCCACATACATATGAGATGACATGAATGTCATTTATTCCCTCTAACTGTCCACATACACATACATATGAGATGACATGAATGTCATTTATTCCCTCTAACTGTCCACATACATATACATATGAGATGACACGAATGTCATTTATTCCCTCTAACTGTCCACATACATATACATATGAGATGACATGAATGTCATTTATTCCCTCTAATTGTCCACATACATATGAGATGACACGAATGTCATTTATTCCCTCTGACTGTCCACATACATATGAGATGACATGAATGTCATTTATTCCCTTTAACTGTCCACATACACATACATATGAGATGACATGAATGTCATTTATTCCCTCTAACTGTCCACATACACATACATATGAGATGACACAAATGTCATTTATTCCCTCTGACTGTCCACATACATATGAGATGACATGAATGTCATTTATTCCCTCTAATTGTCCACATACACATACATATGAGATGACATGAATGTCATTTATTCCCTCTAATTGTCCACATACATATGATATGACATGAATGTCATTTATTCCCTCTAACTGTCCACATACATATGAGATGACATGAATGTCATTTATTCCCTCTAACTGTCCACATACACATACATATGAGATGACATGAATGTCATTTATTCCCTCTAACTGTCCACATACATATGAGATGACATGAATGTCATTTATACCCTCTAATTGTCCACATACACATACAAATGGGATTTTGTCTGGTGTAAATCAGATTTTAACCTATTGTAACATAATAATATATGCACTAGCATCAATGTTTTGTATATGAGCACTTCTTATGCTCCAGTCATGTTGGTTAACATGACTTTCCACATCCTTCTGTTCGAGCACTGCCAATCATTTCCGATTCCGGTATTCTCCCATGCCATAATATTAAGGTCGTCAAGCATCTTCTTTCGTGGTCTTCCACTGCCTCTTCATCTTATCCTTCTTTCTCTTCAACTTATCCTTCTTTCTCTTCAACTTTTCCTTCTTTCTCTTCAACTTGCCTGTTTGTACTCCATATCTCTTCGTCTCTTGATGTGTCCAACAATGTGTACTGTGTCTTTCTAATCCGAGTAAGCAGTTCTTCTTTTTTTTTTAAATTGAACTTCCCTCAAGATATTTTCATTACGCTTTTTATCTGTCCATGATGTTCTTAAGATTCTTCTATAAAACCACATCTCAGCTGACTCAATATTATTTTTCGATATTCTGTTGAGTGGCCACGTTTCACGTCATATATCAGAATTAATTTATTCTTGATTATAAATTATCATCACAACACGGGAGACACTCCCATAAGATCACCTTTCTCCGATCCAGCAGCCATCTCAGTGTAGAATGCATTCTATATAAAATCTATGGACTCTCACCTCAATTGATTGTTGGTTGGTTGGTTGCTGATCCAGAGGTCCATTGGCTCATGCCCTTTGACCTAATGCCATTAAATGGCATTATATTGCTGGGAAGTCTGTGGATTTTCTGCCCACCCCGGGACAGAGCCAGAGAATAACTATCACACCTCCAGGAAGGTAGGTTTCAACCCATGCACTGCTCCCAGCCACTGCAGCCAAGACAGGGTTCACTGTGCTCATTCCCCGCCACCAATTGACTACTGGTTAGGCCGAACTTCTCTATTGCTCCAGGCATGCAACCAAATGTTCAAGTCAAAAGGATTGTCACGTCCTGAGTCACTGTGCCTCTATGATGGGTCTAAGCCATAGGAAAAAACAGTGTTGTCAGTTTCCTCCTCCTCAGTGCTGCACAGTACATCTCTGGCTCCCTCCCAACCACAGAGGGTGCATACATATATTCAGGTAAATATGAAACACATTTCAACAACAAATATAACACATTCAAACAACAAAATAAACGCACAATTGTATAGATGACGTGCCATGAAGCTTCTCTAAGAAGATAACCTCAATATAACGGCATGTCATCCACTAAAGTTTTCTGTTGCATGGGTGGTTTGTCTAGTGGGCCATTGGTGAGACCCACAGATGCAACCACATGCGTACCTCAATTTATAAATACACATTACATACGATTATTACAGAAGAACTTTATCTTGTACAAAATTTGCCTTTGCCTGGACAATTCTACATTTCACTTCTTTCCTACATCTTCCATCTGATGGTACTAATGTACTTAAACATTCGAATATGTTGACTTGATTCGTAGTGATCCAATTTACTTTGATATTTCATTTTGGAGTACATTAATTTTTTGAAATTACCATTACTTCAGTTTATCTACTATTCCGTCTAAGATATATGAACATAAGCAATTATATGTGGCAAGGGGCTGTTCATAGATTACGTCTGCAATGTTGTGCCAAGGGGCTGTTCATAGATTACGTCAACAACGTTGTGCCAAGGGGCTGTTCATAGATTACGTCAACGATGTTGTGCCAAGGGGCTGTTCATAGATTACGTCAATAATGTTGTGCCAAGGGGCTGTTCATATATTACGTCAACAATGTTGTGCCAAGGGGCTGTTCATAGATTACGTCAACAATGTTGTGCATAGGGGCTGTTCATATATTACGTCAGCAATGTTGTGCAACATTTTACCCACCTCTCCACATTTGACTGTCACACATTCAGTGACCTCCCCCCCCTCCCCAAATCCCTGCTTAATAATGTAAACAATAGTACGAATAAATACATTTTAACAATTTTTTTTAATTTCTAGAACAAAATTCTGAATTTCAATTTCAAAACGGTGTGATTGGTGTTAAAAAGCAGTATTCTCGTGGTCAATTTTTACAAACACCCTCCATCCCTCTCTAATCCCTTATGTCAACAGCTGTCTAATTGTTTCCAGCCCCTTCCCTAATTGTTGACGCAATTTATAGACAATCCCCAAGTACACAGGGATATTTTAAACTTATTGCCAAAACCCGTAGCAGGCTCTAATTATGATGAAAAGAGGCAGCCGAATCAATAGGTACCAATCAAAATACATTGTCTGGGACGGCATTTGGAAGAAAAAACCATTTAAGGGGGCAGCTATTCGAAGACTTGCATCATGCTGAGAAAATCTACCCCACGGCCCTAAGCAGTAGCTCATAATACACTAAAGATACCTTTAATGGTGTCTTACCGTGTGTCCTGATTGTTTTGTGTTCAGAATGTTGTCAAATCATACCGTGCTGCGGCAACATCAACTTTCTGACACAAACTAAACCAACAAACAACAGTTTCAATCAACTAGCTCAATACGACAGTAATTAAATAATTGTATAATACTGCAATTGTATCTCCGAGGTCTGATTTTTCTTCTTCTTCGGCGTTCATTCTCAAACTCTCGCTGAATCTCCCTTGTAGCAGGACCATGGTCATACTAGATTTCCAGCAGGATGTAGTCCAGAGAATGGAAATGCGTTGTGTCGCCGTTTTATTTGCGCCAATGGCCCGACACATCCGTCTTAGGCGGTGAGGTCTGATTTGAAAGTGAAGAATATCGACACTCGTATATTCTGTGTATGAGGTAACTAAGAAGGTTTTAGGTTTGATTCAGCTCTATTTCATATACGGTAAAAGTAATAGATGTCACGCTGAAATCGGATGTGTCAGGTCAAACACGCAGATATCGCAGTTAAGCTGTAAATTGTGATACATCGCATTTCATTAACTGGACTACATCCTGCTAATGTGCGAAAATTGGAAAACGAACGAAGAAGAAGAAGAAAATGAAGTGTATTGTCCGAATGATCAAGTGTATAGTCCGAATGATCAAGTGTATAGTCCGAATGATCAAGTGTATAGTCCGAATGATCAAGTGTATAGTCCGAATGATCAAGTGTATAGTCCGAATGATCAAGTGTATCGTCCGAATGATCAAGTGTATAGTCCGAATGATCAAGTGTATAGTCCGAATGATCAAGTGTATAGTCCGAATGATCAAGTGTATCGTCCGAATGATCAAGTGTATAGTCCCAATGATCAAGTGTGTATAGTTCCAATGATCTAGTGTGTATAGTCCGAATGATCATGTGTATAGTTCCAATGATCAAGTGTATAGTCCGAATGATCAAGTGTATAGTCCGAATGATCAAGTGTATAGTCCCAATGATCAAGTGTATAGTCCCAATGATCAAGTGTTTATAGTCCGAATGATCACGTGTATGGTCCCAATGATCAAGTGTGTATAGTCCGAATGATCAAGTGTATAGTTCCAATGATCAAGTGTATAGTCCGAATGATCAAGTGTATAGTCCGAATGATCAAGTGTATAGTCCCAATGATCAAGTGTTTAGTCCCAATGATCAAGTGTATTGTCCCAATGATCAAGTGTAGTCCGAATGATCAAGTGAATAGTCCCAATGATCAAGTGTATTGTCCCAATGATCAAGTGTAGTCTGAATGTCCGAATTACCAATAGTCCGAATGATCAAGTGCTGTGAACATTGTCCACTTGTTTTTCTTCAAGAAGTAGCCATTTTCTGATCTTACATTATGTACTCTATGACAGCTGGGAAGATAATTTATAGTTGCAGACCAACTGGATCCTGTATTTACAAACAGAAAGAGAAATATTGATAATGGACATCGCATGTAGTCAAGTTCATTAGCCTTATTTACAACTAGTTTTCTAACGTTTTGCTGATGCCTGGAAGTTCTTTCCGAAACGAGGGCGTTTCTATTTTTTATTGTGGCTCTGAGCCGCTTAAATTAATAAATTAATAGGGAATAAAGTGTGATCCTCGCACAACGAGGAGTTGATCAGAATAAGCACATTAACACATATTCTTTCATGTGAAATTATTATAAAGAGGAGTTGATCACAACAGAAACAATAACACCGATTTATTCATGTTAAATTGTTGCAAAAGTTATAACAATTGACCGCTCTTGTTGTTGCCGGGGCCCGAAAGGGGAGCAAAGAATAGCAACACTGTTTACCTTCCACGCATTTCGTAAGAGGCGACTAAGGAGGTTATGGGATGGAGTTGGCTGTCCCATCCCATATCGGATCAGTGACCCAAATCCATGCTGAAGTCGGATGTGTCAGGCCGAAAGGCGCAGATATTGCAGCAATGCTGTAAACCATGACACAACGCATTCCGTACTCTGACTACATCATGCTAATCTGCATGAGTTTGAAAACGAACGTAGAAGAAGAAGAAGAAGAAGATAACAATTGACAAATTGCTGTTTCGGATTTCAGGAACATTTTCAGGCGAGTATAAGTAAGGTTGAAATAATTGTTTCTGTTGTAATTAATACCATTCTACTGTATAATTTATCTCGACGTGTACAGTGTCAGCTCGAGCCTGACTGTCTAGCGTCTCTGTATGTCACCAGTATGTGGTGACCAGTATGTCACCAGTATGTGGTGACCAGTATGTCACCAGTATGTGGTGACACAGTGGTGTTGGGGATATTGTTTGTCTTTTTGCAGTGCTAAACAATGATTACGGATGACTTGAAAAGGAAGGGGTTGTGTAAAATTACATAGACGAATGTTATATATGTATATGTTATATTGCTTATATGTTATATTGCTATGTATGTTATATTGCTCTCACATTTAATTATATGTTAGCTGCGCTCACTCTGAAAATTTTGAGATCCCGTGTTTTAACTCCAAGATAATGGCGTATCTATATAGTTAGACTTTAAATCATATCAGATGTGAGGCTTTTTTCTTGTTGAATCGTACAACACTTCATCTATATAGTTATGTTTTATCCCTTCTGAGTAAAAAGTGTCTTGTCAAAGCAATGCTTCTCAATGAAAGTTTGAGGGGGGGGGGTGTCTTGAGGGTATGAAATCAATATGAGAAAGATTTACACAGGAATAAACCTTTCTCATGTCCGTCAGAAATTTCCGAAAGAGATTGGCAATGGCATATTGCAAAATAATACGGCTGAAAAACATGGAAAAATAACAAAATAGAAACGAAAGTGCTAATGTTACGAATTTTTCCGGTTGCAACGTACGGCTGTGAAACATGGACCCTAAGTAAAACAGCGGCAAAGAAGACCAACGCCTTCAAGCTGAAATGCTACAGAAAGATACTTAAAATATCATGGAAGGATAAAATCAGAAACTCAGATATTATAAAAATATTGAAGATTCCAGAGTGTTGGTTACTAAACACAATAACAAAAAAGAAAACTACGCTTGTTTGGTCATATAAAGAGACATAACTGTTTAGAAAGACAAATAATGGAGGGAAGAGTACCTGGAAAGAGGAGAAAAGGCAGAACAAGAAGACGATGGACTGACGACATTAAAGATAACATGAATACATCGCTATAAAATGCAAGCCACATCGCCCAAGACAGAGAGAGGTTCAGAGAGTTCATTGGGAAGACAACGTTCTCGAAGGAATACGTCACATGACACAATGTCAGTCTCCGTAAAAAAAACAGAACAAAAATAAAACAACATGCCACTTTAACCATCTTTGTTGCTTGTCGAGGCATGATTAACAACAGTACTAAAGGACTTCCGAGTTAATTTTTCCCCATTCGTAACGTTTTTGATATTGTTGTGGTTCTGATTAGTGGCTATTTTAGATACTCGGAGTCGCATGCCAAAAATAACCAATTTCAATCAATAGATGGCACACAAATCAGAAAATAGTTCGTGTTTATGCTTTAGTTGACATTTTTCCTAAACCGTCGATCGGTCACGGACGTAAAGAATCTAAAAAAAAATATGAACGTTGTCGAATGAATTTGTCGAACAATCTCTATACTACAGACACACATAGCTACAGTGTTGTCATCTCTATACTACAGACACACATAGCTACAGTGTTGTCATCTCTATACTACAGACACACATAGCTACAGTCTTGTCATCTCTATACTACAGACACACATAGCTACAGTCTTGTCATCTCTATACTACAGACACACATAGCTACATGAAAAGTATATGCACGAACGTCAATTTGTTCACCAGTTATGCTATAGATCAGTCAATACGCGCATCAGATATTAAAGTAACTAATTCTTCTTTCTGTCATCATGTACCTTTCGGTGTTGAGGTGACAGTGAGTGTACGGTCTTTTGCCCGTCTATTTGCCTCTTCTGCTGTTATATTTCCGAGTTTCTCTAATACACTATCTATCCACCTTTTACGAGGGCGTCCAATAGGTCGACTGTTATTAAAGTAACAAATACACTTTTGTCTGAATAACAAACACTTCATATTTGCAAATTATTGACGCGTGAAATTGTGAAAATTGTATTTTCTTAATGTTGACAAAACAATTGTAGTTTGAGAACCATAAAACAGACGTATAATTCAAATTATTTGTTAAGTTATTTATTGTCGTTATTTATTTAAGGGAATTCACTGTATATTTTATGTTATTCAATATTTTAAAATAATATAATATATTTTACAGTAATTTAATATAATTTAAAATAAATCAGCGTAAATATAAAATATAGTATTTGAGTGTATTCAATATTAATGTGTTTAAAATAAATTAATTAACAATGTTTAAATTAATTCAACGTTGACCCGAAGTATTACAAATAATTTCAATTCATTCTTATATCAGATACACTTAACAATATTGAATATAAAACAATTTAAAGTAGTTTTAAATAATTCAATCCGCATATTATAAATAATAAAGAATTACAGATTTTGTGTTTTTATTTTTTTTTCCAAGTGAGTTTCGCTTTTCTCTATCTAAAGTAGTTGTACGTTGTATGAGATTCACTGTAAGTTTGATGTAAGGAAGGGTGCGTCTAATGACAGACACTTAAGTAGTAACAAGTTCTCTCTTAGGAAATATATATGCGGCAATCGTTTGCTAATTCGAGATACATGTGTTACAGTTGAATTACGTTGATATTCTTATTTCATTACTTTGATAATATCGGTGAATTATTTTGATAAGGCACAATGACCATACAATGTATGCATACATATTTTTTTTCAGTTCTCAATGATGTGTATGGCTGCAACATTCGTTCTCCAGTTAGTTCTTTGTTGCATTGTCATCTTCCTCTGTGCCCGTGAAATTCCAATTTATTTTATCTTTTTCTCCACTGTTCTTCTCCAAGGTGTCTCTGCTATTCCAAATTTGCTCGTTCCCAGGTGTTTCCAGTCCAGAGCATTTCTTGTTGTGTTCTCAAGCTTCTTTCTGAATGTTTCTCATATCCGTCTTCATTGTTTACCTTTCTATCTCTATTTCCATAACCTCCTCTGAGTAGAAAGCTCCTTCAATAGGCATTGCACTAAGCTGAAATCTGAAGCCTCTTGGGAGTGAAAGAAAACTCGGAGAAACCTCCCCACTACACATAGGAAGTAAGAGCTAATCGTTCGCAATTCCTGGGGTTCGATTCTTGACACTTTTTTTTTCTTACACAACAAATTTATTATCAACTCCGGCCATCCTTCTCGGCTCTGTGGCAATGTAGTACACGACGGCTCTGTGGCAATGTAGTACACGACGGCTCTGTGGCAATGTAGTACACGACGGCTCTGTGGCAATGTAGTACACGACGGCTCTGTGATGGCTAAGCTACAGAACTCAAAACCCACCACAGTAAATTGTACATTCGGACCGCTTAGAAAGTAATGGCAAACTACTACGCGTATTTATACCGCCTAGAAAATCACTACAGACAGAAAATGCTGGGTTGACGGGTTCATACTGAATAAGATATGCTATCAATTATATTTTTCCTCGACCATCCAATTTGAAGTAAACAACGGAGATATCGATTTGTAAATATATGTAGTTTCGACATGATTTTTCAATCTTGTTATAGATTTTCACGTATTATTATGTGTAGCTTGTGTTACACAGTTACATGTAACTCAAACTTTTTAGTTATACCAAATAAGTGTATTTTAAAGCTTCATTGTTTTAACCATACAAGGCAAGGTTTTTTTTGCAAAGCTCATTTGTTTTGACAGTATTATTGAGTAAGACCAGCAAGCTAATAATATGACACAGTTTGCTTGCGCTGTTGTTGTTTTTTTGTAGCTTTCTCTAAAGAACTTCAAAATGTTGCTAACTGCACTAATCGGGAAGGACATTTTCGTTTTCATCTTTGGACTTTTTAGCGTATCCACACTGTATTAATTTTTTGGTAGATTCCACAAGTTACATGCCCACAGAAATGTTGTGGTAGATTTCAAAAGTTACACGTACAATATTTTTGGTAGATTTCACAAGTTACACGTACAAACAATGTTTTTGGTAGATTTCACAAGTTACATATACAACTAAATGTCTTGGTAGATTTCACAAGTTACTTGTACAACTAACTGTTATAGTAGGTTTCATTAAATAGTTCCATGTACAACTAAATATTATGGTAGTTTTAATTAAACAATGAAATATTTTGGTAGATTTAATTAAACAACTAAATATTATGGTAGATTTAATTAAATAGTTACACGTACAACTAAAAATTTTGGTAGATTTAATTAAACAACTAAATATTTTGATAGATTTAAGTAAACAACGAAATATTTTGGTAGATTTAAGTAAACAACGAAATATTTTGGTAGATTTAAGTAAACAACGAAATATTTTGGTAGATTTAATTAAACAACTAAATATTTTGATAGATTTAAGTAAACAACGAAATATTTTGATAGATTTAAGTAAACAACGAAATATTTTGATAGATTTAAGTAAACAACGAAATATTTTGGTAGATTTAAGTAAACAACGAAATATTTTGGTAGATTTAATTAAACAACTAAATATTTTGGTAGATTTAATTAAACAACTAAATATTGTGGTAGATTTAATTAAACAACTAAATATTGTGGTAGATTTAATTAAACAACTAAATATTTTGGTAGATTTAATTAAACAACGAAATATTTTCGTAGATTTATTTAAAAAACTAAATATTTTAATATACATCAATAAATAGTTATATGTGCTAGTACTTAATTTGGTAAATATAATTAAATAGCTATATGTACCACTACATGCGGTAAGGAATGAATTTTCATGAGCGTAGATACGTCTTGTGGAAAGGGGGGAGATGTTACTTAATAAAAATGTAATTTAAAGTTGTCGCTGGTAGTTTACAAATGTTCATGAAACATTTGACTATATAGTATTGTAAAACTGAAGCGATGTGAAGGTGTAAGGTGAAGGTGCAAACGTTTTTTAGTATATTTGTCAGTACTACCTACATGTGGTGTTTTGTCTTAGTATTATATGTGGTGTTTTCTATTTCAGTATTGCTTGTTCGGTTTTGTCTCAGTATTATATGTGGTTTTATTTTTTGCCTCAATATTATATGTGGTGTTTTGTATTTCAGTATGACTTGTAGTGTTTTGTCTCAGTATTATATGTGGTGTTTTGTATTTCAGTATGACTTGTAGTGTTTTGTCTCAGTATTATATGTGGTGTTGTGTCTCAGTATTCCATGTAGTATTTTGTCTCTCAGTATTACATGTGGTGTTTTCTCTCCAGTATTACATCTGGTATTTTGTCTCAGCAGTATATGTGGTGTTTTCTCTTAGTATTACATGTACTATTTTGTCTCTCAGTATTGCATGTGGTGTTTTCTCTCCAGTATTACATCTGGTGTTCTGTTTTAGTAGTATATGTGGGTTTTTTTTCTTAATATTATATGTAGTATTTTGTCTCTCAGTATTATATGTGGTGTTTTCTCTCCAGTATTACATGTTGTATTTGTCTCAGTATTATCTGTGGTGTTCTGTTTGTCAGTATTACACGTAGTGTTCTGTTTGTCAGTATGACATGTAGTGTTTTGTTTGTCAATATTGTATGTAATGTTGTGTCAATCAGGTTTTTTATGTAATGTTTTGTCTCTCAGTTTTACATGTAGTGTTTTGTCTCATTACTACATGTAGAGTTTTATCTCATTACTACATGTAGTAATTTGTCTCATTACTACATGTAGTGTTTTGTCTCATTACTACATGCAGTGTTTTATTTCATTACTACATGTAGTGTTTTGTCTCACTACTACATGTAGTGTTTTGTCTCATTACTACATGTAGTGTTTTGTCTCATTACTACATGTAGTGTTTTGTCTCATTACTACATGTAGTGTTTTGTCTCATTACTACATGTAGTGTTTTATCTCATTACTACATGTAGTGTTTTGTCTCACTACTACATGTAGTGTTTTATCTCATTACTACATATAGTGTTTTGTCTCATTACTACATGTAGTGTTTTGTCGCAGTACTAGTCGCTTGTGGCTTTATATAACTAGAACTCTGTATCCACGTTACAAAATATGTTATGTGAAATATATTATTAATGTTATCAGTAATGTTATAACATATATATAACAAAAATATAATATTAACAATGTCTACTGTAACTATTTGTCCTCTTAGGACATCTCTGTCCTGTAGAATGATAATTGTGTTAGGATTATCTAAAATATCTGTATAAGTTGGGAATAGACATTCCAACGTTTCCAGTAACTTATTATGTCGATCTATGTTGTGTGTTTCTTGTGCTTAGGCGAGAATTCACTGCTCTCTTGTTTCAGTGTCGTATTGCTAATGTTTGTAATTCTTGTACGTTATTGAAAACCACAATAATACCCTCTATGATGGTTGATGTGTCGAGCGCTTCTTTTAATCTTCTCTTTCTTTTGCCACATAACACAATTTTAGTTTAGTGGCAGTTTGTTTGCATTCATTCTAAGTACATGTCCGACATAAGTTCGTTTCTTTTTATTGTTATAGAAACATATTGCTGCTCCTATTTAATTGGATTCTTCCCTCAAATATATTAAATTGTTTTAAAACATTTATTTTCACATGAATTTAATTTTCCTCCTGTGTTTTGGTTATTTTTTTCAACATTCGCAACAAACCATATGTAAATGCAGATATTACATTGGAGCTAACCAGCCATATGTAAATACAGATATTACATGTGAGTTAGCCAGCCATATGTAAATACATATATTACATGTGAGTTAGCCAGCCATATGTAAATACAGATATTACATTGGAGTTAAGCAACCATATGTAAATGCAGATATTACATTGTAGTTAAGCGACCATAGACAACCATATGTAAATACAGATATTACATTGGAGTTAGCCAGCCATATGTAAATGCAGATATTACATTGGGGTTAAGCAGCCATAGACAACCATATGTAAATTTCAGTTAATTGCATTTTTTAAAATTGCAAAATATATTAGGCATGATGATCATTAAAACATTGGATAGTCGGCAACTGTTGTCTTAGAAAATACAACGGCATGAGCAGTTCTGTTTGGTCTGACTAACCAATATTGATGAAACAGCGGGATATGCACTATTGTGTTGAACTCAGAAATAAACAAAATGGAAAGGAACAGAAGAACGTTGAAATTCTTTTAGGTACTCCATCCTTCACAACATAGAGGCAAACTGCCTGTCCATGTTGTTTTGGGTACTCCATCCTTCACAACATAGAGACAAACTGCCTGTCCATGTTGTTTTGGGTACTCCATCCTTCACAACATAGAGGCAAACTGCCTGTCCATGTTGTTTTGGGTACTCCATCCTTCACAACATAGAGACAAACTGCCTGTCCATGTTGTTTTGGGTACTCCATCCTTCACAACATAGAGGAAAACTGCCTGTCCATGTTGTTTTGGGTACTCCATCCTTCACAACATAGAGACAAACTGCCTGTCCATGTTGTTTTGGGTACTCCATCCTTCACAAGATAGATACAAATCTCCTGTCCACATTGTGTCGAACAACTTGAGATAAACGTACTTAAGTACTACTCATATATTCTGTTAAATGTCCAGGATGTGATAATATAAATGCTGAAATTACCCAGGCAGAAGAAGAAACCACATTACCATCTATCATACACTATGCACCATAATCTGAAAAAGTGAAGTATCGCCCAGGAATGGATACGAACAGTCTACATACCACTACCGAAGCAGGGAAGTATAACACTATGCACCAACTACAGAACAATTTCACTGATCTGTCACGTCAACAAAACACTGCTTGGTATCATCCGGAAATGACTACAACATAAGCGGGAAGAAGAGTTAAATGAAGCACAGGCAAGATTCAAACAGGACAGAGGCACAAGAGACTATAATTTCAATATGCGGAACATCATAGGGAAATGCAGTTTAATCTGACTTAATATTGACTACACCACATCATTCTATTGTGTACAACAGAAACTTTGGAATATGATGAAGGACATGGGTTTCCCGTTACACTTAATCCACCTCATAAAAATGTTATATTAAGACCAGCAAGCAGCTGGGAGAGTAAATGGTGAAACATCTGATTGGTTCAGCGTGAAAAATGGAGTGAGACAAGGATGTGTTATATCGCCATATCTCTTTTACGCAGAGAACATAATAAGGAATATAAGTAATGACCAACAGAGAAATAAATGCCTTCGACCCACTCAACATCGGACGTCACGAGATACCAGAACTACGATATGCTGACGATACAACATTATTAGCACACTGTCAAGAAGGTCCCCAATACATCATAAACTTCACTAAAGAACACAATGATATAAAAACCTATTTCTAAATGGAAACAAGACAAAGATTATGACAAGTGACAACAACAAACCATTAGCAAGTTCTCAATCAGTATCAACAACAGAGAAATAGTCACCAGTTTTGAATACCGTGGTTCCCTTATCATCAGTAATGGGTATTGCTATGAACATGTCAGAAGGAGGTTGGATATCATGTCACAGAATCTGATACACATGAAAATTTTATAGCTGAGCTTCTGACAAACAACAAAACGAACATTCCTAAGAGCTTGCATATTCAAATGTGCAATATATGAGTGTGAAGCCTGAACAAGCACCAACAAAAAAGACCAACAACGTACCCTTCCTGAGAGAAAAAAAATGTAAAATATAACTGCCTAAACAGCATGATTCTTTCCAGAAAACTACATTATTTTGGCCATATCCAAAGCCACTACGGCTTAGAGAAAACCATATTGAAGGGGATGATTGCAGGGAGACGAACTAGAGGCAGACCAAGGTGTAGATGGACGCAAGACATCAAAGACCACCTGAACATAACAATGACAAAAGAAGGAAGGCTGGCTCAAGATAGACATAAGTTTCGAAAGGCTATGATGATTGTTATACATATTTAGGATATGCTACCTGATGATGATGAATAGTGTGCTTTAACATGGAGACACTTCTTTTGTTCATTAAAAATATTGTCTTCTAGTTAAACAAGTAGACACTTATTTCCTTCAGTAACAAATAATATCCTCTAGTTAAACTTGTAGACACTTATTTCGTTCAGCAACAAATACTGTCCTCTAGTTAAACATGTAGATATTTATTTCCTTCAGTAACAAATATTTTCCACTAGTTAAACATGTAGACATTTATTTTCTAGAGTAACAAACATTGTCCTCTAGTTAAACATGTAGACACTTATTTTCTAGAGTAACAAACATTGTTCTCTAGTTAAACTTGTAGACACTTATTTCCTTCAGTAACAAACATTGTTCTCTAGTTAAACTTGTAGACACTTATTTCCTTCAGTAACAAATATTGTTCTCTAGTTAAACTTGTAGACACTTATTTCCTACAGTAACAAATATAGTCCTCTAGTTACTGTTGTGAACACTGATAACCTTAGAATATCTTGGAATAAACACAACAAAGAGCTATATCTAAATTATAGTTGAGCGTCATATTGTAAAAATCATAGATCACGTGACATCCGGCCATTAAATTTCCGGTGTTAGGGATACGAAACACTATATCTGCCGTCTCCTCAGAATTCGCTTCTAAAGACTTCACTGTGTCTAGCTTTTGATATGCCTTTTCTAATTATCGCACATTCATGTTGTTGTCGTCTTGCCGCCTGTCTCATCTGTGAGTTTTCAGTATCACTAGGGAATCTACGCAGATAAAAAAATATAGAAAATATATTTATAGTCAAATCATTCTCTTTATGTTAGATATTTGGGTGTATCTGTTCAACTAAATTCATTGTATAAACTACAAAAAACGAGATTATTCCTTTCACTCTCAGAAATACAGAGGAATAGCGAAAATTTAGTAATGATTCTTCTTCTTCTTTTGTTCACTTGAAACATGTTTATATCTATAATTATGTCTCCTGAATAAAACTCACTGTCTTTTGTGGTTCATACGGTGGCCCATAGAGATTTTAATGTTGATGAATACAATGTGTCACGCCTACGACATCGAATGTACACGTTTGATGAATTAGTAATGATGTTGCATAATGGCAGGAGATGTGTATGATCTCCTACGTGTTATTTCTAAAGATACGTGTAGAATTAAAAGACGCTTTCTAATCTTAATATAAAATACCCATGCATGTGAGATGAAATGCTTGAGGAAAGCTGTTGAGGTTCCCATGATTGAGAGATAACGAAATGAATATATCAGGGAAAGAATAGGTATAATATCTTGTACAGATTACAAGAGAGAACAGATCAAATGGTTTGGCCACATTATGAGAATGCGCCACGAAAAGTTGCATGTACACGCATATAACCAAATGAGATCAGGGTACAAAACCAGAGGAATACCACGGAAAAGATGGATAGAACAGACACGGTCATAGCACAGCCGAGGTCACACGCAAGCTCGAGCTATAATCACTCCTACGCTTAATGGCAAGAGTGGATCCCAAATTACCTGGGGAAAGACAATAGACAATAGGCAATAGACAATAGAACCAGGAATGCGATTGAGTCTGATGGTCTCACCAATAGCCCACTAGAACCCCCATGCAACAGAAAACCTTAGAAGATGACATTCTGTTATATTGAGGCTCTCTTATGGAGGCTTTGTAGCATGTCATCTATGCAATTATATGTTCCTTTTGAGTAGAAGGATCCTTCAATAGGCATTTCCCTAACCCGAAAGTTGAATTCTCCAGGATATGAAATAGCGCAGAAAAACCACACCACTGCACATAGAAAGTCAGAGCTAATAGATCGAAATTCCTGCGGTTCTAAAACAAACAGACAACAAAATACATTTGTATAATATAAAACATGAATACGATAATTACATGCACTTATTAAATTTATTGCACAATCAAACATGAAAAACTACATGTAAGCAAAGATAGTGATGTGGATGAAATAATCCCTCTAGCAGTAACCTAGCAGATCGTGATAGCCAATTGCTTCCTGAGAGATGCTCGTGTATTCGTCAGTTCTGATATAAGCTTCTTCTCCATCCCGCACTCTGACCTCTAGAATCAGCCTTAAGATACCATCGTGTCGCTTTAAGTGTCCAAAATACAGTATCTTCCTTCTTATGGTGGTATTTAGAAGCCACCCTTCGTTTCGTTTCAATAATTTCAAAATGTCAATTTTCATCTTTTTTCTATGTCCTTAATATTCGTAGAATCTTTCTGTAGCACTTCATTTCAAATGAAATTATTCTGGATATTGTCTTGTTTAAAGTCCAAGTCGCTATACATATGTATATATCACAGGCACATATATATATATATATATATATATATATATGTATACGTACATACATAAGGCAGACGTAACTGCACAGTACATTAATATACAGTATATTTTCATATATATATATATATATATGGCCCTTTTTGTAACTTGCAGACAAACATTGCAATATAATAAGCAAAAAGAAGAAGCAATCCGTTGAATCTTTTCTCAGGAATGGGGACTTTTCAAGCAATCATATCACAACAACGATCATATCACAACAACGTTCATATCACAACAACGTTCATATCACAACAATGTTCATATCACATCAACGTTCATATCACAGCAACGATCATATCACAGCAACGTTCATATCACATCAACGTTCATATCACATCAACGTTCATATCACATCAACGTTCATATCACAGCAACGTTCATATCACAACAACGTTCATATCACAACAACGTTCATATCACAACAACGTTCATATCACAACAACGATCATATCACAACAACGTTCATATCACAACAACGTTCATATCACAACAACGATCATATCACATCAACGATCATATCACAACAACGATCAAATCACATCAACGATCATATCACAACAACGATCATATCACAACAACGATCATATCACAACAACGATCATATCACATCAACGGAAGATTTGTGTTTGCGTCTTTCTGTTTTCTTCCATATCTTTAATAAACATATTATTTCTGGACAATGCTGCACTCGCTCTCAGACTCTGCTTCCTAGCAGTCCGAATTTCGGCCGTGTTTTCCAAGATTTTTAGATCAATGTAGAAGACTTTCATTGGGGATTTACAGATGCCTTTATACCTCAGCGGTTGGGTTCGATTGCTTTCAGTTAGTTCTCCGAATAGTAATTGTTTAGGGATGCGGCAGTTCGGTATTCTGCGAACGTGATCCAGCCAACGTAATCTATTTATATTAAGTGTTTCCATTGCATATGGTAGCTGAGTCAAATGACTGTACAAGTGACGATGACTCTTGTTCCATGATTAGAATAAAGGAACGTGGTTTGAAATGTGGTGTCGCTAGAAAGGAGAGTTTTCGTGGGCGAAAAAGAATGATGGTCAATCAACTACGTACTGGGACTATCAGTCAACGTGTAATGGCGGATACACTCAAGGAGAGATCTGAGCACCTATGGACTTGTCCGTAGTGCAATGACGACGATCCAACGTCTAATTAACTAACTAACTATGTTAGCTGAGTGCGGTGTAACACTTCTATGTGGATGATTTTGTCGTGTTATTTAATGTTTAGACTCGGGTGATCTTAGCATCTTAAAGATGCTGGGACATCTTAGATGAATTGTTTGAAGCTTCATCTCATGTTTTGCACAGTATACTCTGTTGGCATGTTTGATAAATCTTGTATCTTTGTTTTCAATTTTATCTTATGTTTTTTTTCAAACTCGTTTTGACAGGCAGTCAAAAAACGTAGCCGATTTCCCTATCATTAGCAGGTACCATGCAGTCTGGCGTAGGTGATTATGACTTTCCACAGCTCAATATTTCCAGCATTATGTATTAGGATCGTTGCTGTTTCCCGGCCGTGCAAGTTGTTAAACTTATATTTTTTACGCTGCCGTCATCTGTCTCTGTGTTGCCTTCAAGATTGCCTGTTTTGACTATATTCTCCAAATCTCGTTGTATCATAGCTTAGCAAAAAAAATGAAGATTGTCTGTTTCTTATAATATTGTTCTGTTTCTTATAATATTGTTTAAGCTCCGTCTCGCATTTGACTCTTTCAACACCTCCACAATAGCTTTTCTGACAATCCATGGTATTCTCAGCATTCTTCTGTAGAGACACATTTCACACAGATACGCTAATAAGAATCAGATGACACATCATTATGCTGAGTGCGATTAAGTGCACATTAGTACATTCTCGTACGTGACTATAAACCCATTCTCATACATACACAGCCGTAACTAAATGTACAAGGTCGTAGATGGGGAGGGGGGGTGGAGATTTCCAAATCCCTCCTTTCATTAGAAATGAGAGCATGATATGTATTATTAGAAGGCAAAGAAAATGGCGGATATTCCACTCCCCCCCCCTTCCCCCCACTCCCGACATTTCATATCACATTTCATATCATTCCTCCATAATTGAACTGAAAGTATTAGTTACATTCCCCCCCCCTCTCAATTTCCTAACCACCCTACCGAAGAAATGTATTTGCGACACTACCAATATGAAATATGTCTGAACCTGTAACACCGACATACAATGACGGGTGGGCACACATACATTTTACCTGCACGATAAACTGTGCCAGTCTAACCGAAAAATGAAACACAACACACAGTCGGTTTTATTATACAAGATTACGCAAATTCATATAATTAACAGCCGAAAAGTAAGAAGGGCGGTTAGTAAAGAAAATACGGTAATGCGGTTAGTAGAGAAAATACGGTAAGATCAAGTTTAGATTCAAACACAAGCAACCAAGAATACGAAGGAAGATTTATTATGAAGATGTCTTTATCTAGTCGTTGTGATGCTGCATGCAAATTGAAACGTTTCTGCTCTTGCACTCATCTCTATTAAGCACTATATTTTTGAGTACAGCTGGCTAACAGCAGCATTGTGGCTGAACTTTCTGTGTATATCAGTGTCCACAGGTGGGGTGGGGGGATTTGATCAGGGGGGCAATTATTTAAAATTTAGTGGAAAAATCAAATTTTGAATATTAAATAAATATGCATAAGGAGGAATCAGAATTTTAGAAAGACTTAGGTGGGGGCATGGTAAGAAAAATGTTGGGAAACACTGGTGTAGATGCTGTGGGGCTGCTTCTACTCGTAAGCTGTATGGTATTTAGCCTATCTGGGGCTGTTTCTACTAGCATGCTGTAAGGTGTTCAGCCTATGTGAGGCTGCTTCTACTCACAAGCTGTAAGATATTCAGCCTATGTGAGAGCATATTGCTTTAAGGATCTAGTCATCAGATCAGTTCGCCATGTGTTTACCAAGTATAAGTCAAGGGGGTCGATATACGGATGAATATATTTTCTATTGTCTTTACCCAGGTGAAGTTGGTGGATCCACACGTACCGTTAGACGTAGTGGAGGGGGCCTCAGCAGTCTTTCGAAAGTCATAAGTACAGCCAGTCAGTCAGTTTCTCTTTTGCCAAGTTTGGCATATAGGGCGGATGTCATAGTTCTCCATGCAAGTCGGTCAGTTGCCAAGAATTGCACGTCTTGTGCAATTTATATAAGTACAGTAGAGAAGATAAATTGAAGAATAAAGTGCCCATAAGCCATTTTAGTCAAATAATTAGATAGCTAAATTCGGCAAAAATTGTCTAGTTAACTCAGAAGAGTTATATGTACTCATTGCGCAAAAATGAAATCCATCAGGCATTACTTGTAACAGGTCAACGAAGTTTTGCTAATATCTAGTGGCACACATTATGACATACACACAATTAGTTTATACACGGTTTTGGATGTATTCAAAGTAAACAGAGCAGGAGGGGGTTGAGTGAGATGTGTTCAAAGTAAACTGAGGAGGCGGGGGTTGAGTGAGATGTGTTCAACGTAAACTGGGGATAGTGAGATAGCCTGTAATCTTCTCTCCATGTCCGCAGTGAGTGTCCAACTCTCACAACCATACAACACACCAGAAAGCACCAGCGACTTATACAGTTTGATTTTCACTCCAACACTGATGTTGCTTTTCTAAATCACAGTTAGCCTTGACAATGACGCTAAAGCAATCTCGAGTCTTACTTTTAGTTCTGCTTTGCATTTACCATCGCTGCATATACTGGATCCGAGGTATTTGAAGGTATTCACCTCCTCAAGCTTATGTCCATTCATCATGATATTAGTCTGGTTTTCTGTGTCTCTGCTGTTGACCAGGATTTTGCTCTTATCTGTATTGATTTCCATTCCGCACTTGCTGGTAACTTTTTCCAACTTTGCAGTTAACTCTTGCAATGATTGTTCTGACCCAGCTATAAGATCAATATCATCAGTGAAACGCAAGTTGCAAATAGGGCGACCTCAGATCGATATAGGCGTGTTGCAATCATGTTATGTCTCTTGTAGCATGTGCTCTAAGTATATGTTGAAAAGTACTGGGGACATTATGCATCCTTTCGAACTCCCACAGTTGTTTTGAAGAACTCTCAAATTGTATTGTTTGACAAGACAGCACTATTTGCATTTTCGTACAGAGCTTCAATAATGTCTATAATTGTGGTGTCAAAATTAAATTGCCTCAGTTTGTGCCACAGACCATCATGCCAAACACGGTCAAAGGCCTTTGTAAAGTCAATGAAGTTGTGGTATAGATCATGTTTGTGCTGAATATGTTTTTCGATTAGTGTTCGGATGTTAAATATTTGTTCAACAGTGCTTCTGTTTGCTCTGAAGCCATCTTGTTTTTCTGCAATTATTTCTTCCGACTTGTGTTTTATTCTGTTAATTAGTATTTTGAGCATCACTTTACTGGGGTGTGTTATAAGGCTAATTGTTCTGTAATTCGTACACACTTTCACATTTTCTTTCTTGGGAATTGGTATTATTAGTGATTGTGTCCAATGAGTGGGCCATTCAGAAAATATTGATTTCTCAATTGTTTTTTTCTCTAGAAATGGTATTTGTGGTGGGCATATGGTTTTCTTAATCTCTTCACAAATGATGGTATTTGTGGTGGCCGTACTGTTGTCTTAATCACTCCACCAATTCTATGACATTTAATCAGCAGATGGTAAATGTAATTTTGTCATCGTCAGTTCCTAGATTGTAGTTTCTGTATTTGATGTATTTATTGTGATTATTTGGGAATCCCAGGAATTGCGAGCAATTAGTTATTACTTCCTATGTGTAGTGGGGTGGTTTTTTTTAGATTTCGTTCATACCCAGGAGACTTCAGCTTCTGGCTTAGTGCAATGTCTATTGAAGGAGCCTTCTACTCAGAAGGAAGTTTCTATATAGCACATAAAACAATTAGTACCTGGGCATGACGTGTTATGTGGCACCTATGCATGCCGTATTATGTGGTACCTGGGCCCGAAGTGTTATGTGGTATCTGGTTATGACGTGTTATGTGGTACTTGGGCATGCCGTATTATGTGGTACCTGGGCATGACGTGTTATGTGGTACCTGGGCATGACGTGTTATGTGGTACCTGGTCATGACGTGTTATCTATATGAAATGGAATTATGAGAATACGCTAAAAGTAATGTAAAACTAAAAACGAAAACTGACTCACGTAAGTACATTCTGATATCTTGGAATATCAAATAAGATTCAGTCCATTAGGCAGATAAAATGTTTTGAAGAAAGTTAATAACTCAGATACAATAACCATACAAATAAATTTAAGTAGAAAGCATGAGGATATATGAAAATAATTCTTACAGCTGACGGGAATTGAACCAGGCCTGTTCTAGCAGCACCGAATCGCTTTGCAACACAAGTAAAGAGGTTTTCCGTACTTGACCAACCACATCCCCCAAAAAATATGTGCAGTCAAGACTTTCAGCCTGTGTACTCAAGTCACTGAGAACAGACCAATCGAAACAAGGACTATTACAACATTAACGAACATCCCGTACAAGTATTAAAGTATCCTCAGGAACACAAAAACAGAACATGCATATTCGTACACAATGATCTAAAGGCCTTCTTGTAAACATAAATAACATAGAGACAGAGCAATGTCGCTTCAAATACGAGCGTAATATCTTATACAAGTAGGAAGTATTCTAGTAGGAAGCATGAGGATAAATGAAAATAATTCTTACAGCTGACGGGAATTGAACCAGGTCTGTTCTCAGTGACTTGAGTACACAGACTGAAAGTCTTGACCGCGCCACATCTTTTTTTGGGGGGATGTGGTTGGTCAAGTACGGAAAAGCTGTTTACTTGTGTTGCAAAGCGATTCGGTGCTGCTAGAACAGACCTGGTTCAATTCCCGTCAGCTGTAAGAATTATTTACAATAACCATACATTCATTTATAATCGTCATTGTAACTGAAGATATCGTAATGTACTGATATGCTTTACTACAATGAAATCTCCAATGCACGTTCAGGTGTATACAATATTTTCAAACGGGACAAGTTTACTTTATGAATCAGCTTGTTCCTGTATGATTTTGATTTCAATAAAAGTGCTAGCTGAAAGTTATTTTGTGTTACTGTTGTGTGTATTTCATCATCATCATACCTTGCCGTCTCTGCATCGAACATTGAATTAACGAATATTCAAGGTTTTTATTTCTTGTCTTGGTAGTGCTCTCTGCTAAACTTTATCCTATCCATCTAGTGATATTTCCCTGTCATTTGTGTTACTTCCTACCTCTTTATCGCCTCCCTTCAACTATTTCTTTTAAGTAAGTCTTCAAGACGGTTGCATGTCCTTTAATACGTACAATACATGTTTTATTTCTTTAATGTTTTTGTTCTTCAATAGCTTTTCTTATATATAATGTCGTCTAAGACTTTTTCTAAGTGTTCTGTTTGGTGTGCTCTCATTTTCATACTCCTCCAGCTAGCAGCATGCATACCAGAGACGGGAAAGATGTGTGTCGTAGTTCATAGCATAACTGTTTGATTGCATTGATCCAGTATTTATTTGTGTAGTTTTCTGTTGTATATTCGCCAAAGAGTGTTTTTTTTCTGCTGTTTATTCAATTAAATGTTTATATTTTCTGTTTCTCACTTAAATATTTTTGGATATTTCTGCTCTTTATTCACTGCTTATGGGTGTATTGTCTGCTGTTTAATTACATAACTTTTGTTCTTTTTTTTTAAACTGCTTGTTCAAGTAACTTATGAGTGTTCTTTATGATGTTTATTCATATAACTGTTTATGAGAGTTGTTTCCTCTGCTTACTCATGCAACTATGTTTCAGTTGTTTTACTCTATGTTATTATTAATATATTGTCCTAAACGCTGCTCCTTGGTGGAGCAACCAATGCTGCCAAGATATCTGTTTCAAACCTGTTGCATGCAACGGTGTACCCAGAAAGTCCACAGAACGTATTTAATTTGCCTAGAAAATCACTACATTCAAAAATGTTTCAATTAATCGCTGCGTCCAGTATAGGAAATGTTGATATACTATTAAATGTTATTCCTCTCAAGTAAGCTATTTCCTTGTTAAGAGCAATGATAAATCTAGTTGTATATTTGTTACTATTTAAAGAAATTCTCTAATTTTACTTAGTGTGTGTGCGGGCGTGCGTGGATGGGTGTGTATGTGTGTGTGTTATGTTGCGTGCGTGGGTGTGTTTTGCAGGATTTAGTTACTCTTTAGCACAGATGGTGACTGCAAGTGATGACTTTAGCACAGTTGGTGACTGCAAGTGATGACTTTAGCACAGTTGGTGACTGCAAGTGATGACTTTAGCACAGTTGGTGACTGCAAGTGATGACTTTAGCACAGTTGGTGACTGCAAGTGATGCCTAACAATAACATTATAGGGAAGGCACGTTATAGATCACTAGATACATGTAGAAACTGTAAAAACTTTTTCCTTTTTCCTCGCCGTTCATTCTCAAACTCCCGCTGGATCTCTCTTGTAACAGGGCAATGGTCGTGCTAGATTTCCAGCAGGATGTAGTCCAGAGAATGGACATGCATTGTGTAGCAGTTTTTTTCGGTTTTTGTTTTTGCGCCAATGGACTGATGCATCATCTTCGGCGAAGTGACTGAAGATAATGCTGAAGGTAACTGACTAGCAATTTAAAATAATCAGAAATAACATTAAAACATAGAACAAAGACAATTATCGAAGTGTCGGTCCTAGTGGGACCTTTATCAAGAAAAAAAAACCCAATTAAAACAACACAACTATAAAAAAAAGGAAAAAAAAAACAACCAAGATATTAACAATGCCTTCCTTTCAAAAGACGATTACCCGAGTCGCGGTTTTGGCGAATCATTTAATTAAGGTGCAGAATTATGCGTTCAATATAGGCACTTGATGATGATGATAGGCAGACAAAATGAGATGTTATAGCATGTTTCATCATCATCATCATCAAGTGCCGTCTCCGCAACGAAGGTTGGCTGCAAGGTATCTCCAACATCTCCTGGCTCTTGTCTTGGTGGTGCACTCTGCTAGACTGTAACCTGTCCATCGTGTAATGTTACTCTCCCACTTGTATCTCTGCCTACCTCTTGCTCGCTTCCCTTTGACTTTACCCTCAAGTAAGGTCTTCAATAAGGTGTCATGTCTTTTAATGTGTCCAAAGTATTTTATTTGCCTGATCTTTAGATCTCTTAGTAGTTCTTTCTTCATATTACGTGTCTTTAGCACCTCTTTATTTGTTTTCTTCTCTTTCCATGATGTTCTCCCTATTCTTCTATATACCCACATCTCAAAGGCATCAATTTTCATGTTTCATCAGCTTTATCCAAATTTAAAATCGTGTGTGTAAGCAAATATATCACACATTTATTTCAAATTGTATGCGTGTAAATTTAAATGGTATATATCATATCAAATGTGTGTTTCATTAAAATACATTCATTAGTTTCAATTTACGCTTCTCTGCGACATAGATCAAATGTTTACTTGTCAAGATTCAGCTCGCACACAAAAATTAGGGTGTTTACAATCAATTATAATTAGATTCCTCGAAATATTCGAAATGTAGAAACATCGGAGTAACAATAGAGACAATAAAGAATGAAAATATCTGAAGACTAACAAACACAATGCAAATCCTGGATTACAACAGAAGACAACAGAATAAATTGTTTTTGCATGCTTCCAGACTACTATTAGACAATGCCCCACAAATAGCATTACTGTACAGACACGATTCATACAAAGCCAGGTGCAGACCTTGCAAACGATGAATTACCGATATAATTGTTTGTAATATAGTCAATGAAAAAAAACATATGAAGCACACACAAAAGCAATTTCCAGAGAACTCTTCTAGCCCTGACGCTGCAAGGCATAAAGGTTATTAAAAAGGAAAAAGAAAGAAAGAAGATAATTATATGACGTCATTTGCACATAATTTTTTTATCATACATTTGTCATTATGTAAACGTGAAATGTGACGATTTTGAAGTCTCGAACACAAGACAGAAGGTGTTTAAATGTTGTATCCGGTGTAAAGTCTGAAGTGGTAAAACTTCTTTTTCGAGGTACAATAATTAGTATGCCGACAATGATCAAAGGATTTCACTCGTGCATAAAAGCAGGACATGAATGCGCACGTATAAAGTATACATTTGCTGGGTCTAGCAAAAAATAACATGCAAAAAAAAACCGCATTAAATCATTAGATTGTTATTCAGACAAATACATAAGTTTGAGGGTAAAGCTAGTGAAACGTGCGTTCAAAGTAAGCTGGTGGTGGTTCACTTTCAACTCATTTCACTAGCTAGTAGTTTATACTGACGAAGGGGTGGGGACCTCAGCAGTCTTTCGAAAGTTAATGAAAATTACTAGATAGTGAAATGCGTTGAAAGTAAACTATGGGATAGTGTCGGTTGATGTTTTAATGCTTTCAGTTCTACATGTTTTAAATGTGGCCATCACGTCAAGATGGCGGTATTTCTCAAGTTATTAAGGTTGAATTAATTATAACTGTTTAGAAAGACAAATAATGGAGGGAAGAGTACCTGGAAAGAGGAGAAGGGGCAGACCAAGAAGACGATGGACTGACGACATTAAAGATAACATGAATACATCGCTAGAAAATGCAAGCCACATCGCCCAAGACAGAGAGAGGTTCAGAGAGTTCATTGGGAAGACAACGTTCTGGAAGGAATACGTCACATGACATGACATGTTTTGCCGCTATGAGAGCCTGCATGAAACTGATTGGTCAGTCAAAAACAGGAAATATGTTTCTGGCCGGTGTGATAGAGCAGTGCGCTTGTGACGTAAATGTGAATCAGAAGAGCGAGGTTTCATACAAATTCAACACGGACTGGAACTGTGAACCTCTAAACTTTGATGGATTTATTGAGTGTGACATGGACTGGAACTGTGAACCTCTAAACTCTGATGGTTTTATTGAGTGTGACATGGACTGGAACTGTGAACCTCTAAACTTTGATGGATTTATTGAGTGTGACATGGACTGGAACTGTGAACATCTAAACTCTGATGGTTTTATTGAGTGTGACATGGACTGGAACTGTGAACCTCTAAACTCTGATGGTTTTATTGAGTGTGACATGGACTGGAACTGTGAACCTCTAAACTTTGATGGATTTATTGAGTGTGACATGGACTGGAACTGTGAACCTCTAAACTCTGAGGGTTTTATTGAGTGTGAACAGAGCACCTATGAAATTATCAAGTGTGAGTCCATAACACACTGCACTCATGCCTGTATTGTATGTCTGTGGAGTTTGTCGTTGTATGTATGCAGCAAATAGTCGATGTTTGGAATAGAGAAATACATTTTTGATAATCACTGGAATACATATAATAGCATGCATAGGTCGACGTTTCGACTAAAAGGGCCGTTAACAAAGCTATATACGTAACCAAAATGACGAGAACAAACTGGCGTTTACAAGGACTTTTACAAAACTGTATTACCCTGTTCTAAGCTTCGCCTGTTGAATGTCAGCTGTGCTGCAGTGAGTTCATAGTATGTCGCTAACATTTGCTTTAATATTTTCGAATTTACCAAACGTAGCAATAATAATGAAATGATAAAGCAATCAGCTAGTTTTATTGCGTTCTGAAAACACACATTATGAACAGGTGAAGTATGACTCATTATTGGAACAATGTCATATAAGAGAAACCTCAACCACTTACTTGATAGAAATAAACGGTCAGCAGCACACATTTTCATGCTAGGATACGAGACCTTAGACAACTATATATATATATTTGATTCTTTATAAGGAACAAGCGTCACATCACTGAGTACATTCCCATATATGCTCTATTTTCCGTTCTGTCAGCCATCTAAAAGTGTATAAGCTCAGTGTCCCAGTCAGTTGCTTATGTCGCGTTCTTCTGATCTTTCTGGATAGGGTGCACTTTCTCCCGTCGCCTCTAGTCTCAACATTTCTACCATTCTCTGAAAATGTAATTTGTCTTGTTCGACCTCGGCCTCGTTTTTTTTTCCTAGGGTATCTATGACTGTTCTGATTAATTCAATTATGTCTCTTCTTTACTCAGTGTCATCCACCAAGGCATTACCAGCCACCACATCGGCTCTTTCATTTCACCTAACTCCAGCATGACCTGCATCGTAGATCCAGGAAATGTACTGCGCGCTGTTAAGAAGAGTGACCCACTCAGTTCTATTCATACACTTTTCTATTTGCGCAACATACTTTCAGAGTTCCAACGAGTCTGTTGGTGGTTGTCAATAACCTTATAAAAAAAACTTTAATTATTGCGTGTTATTTAATTATTCCTGTTACGGAGTGCAGGTCTGTGGAAATAAAGGCCGCTTTGCCCTAGCTGTAGCCACGACGTGTACAGGACGAATTTTTTTGTACCTCTAAAAGACAAAAATCCTTATCCCAACCGTGGATTGAATCTGGGACCTCAGGAATCTGAGACCGGATTTCTAGCTCCAGTTTATATCTTTGCTACATGCCATCCATTCACAGCCTCTTCCTACTTCCTCCAGATCACAAACTCTGAGTAGAGTGTAGCCTAGCGCGGTAGCTTAGGTGCTAGAGAGCTTGCTTTCTATCACTTTCTATCACTATGAGTCTCACCAATTTATTCCATAATCGCTAACATTTTCAAAGAATTTAAAAGGATTGCATCTATTGTATAGATGCGATTAAACAGCGTCGAAACTAGGCAGAGTTAAGTCATGTAACCGTCTTAAATTACTGTTGAGTGTCAGAGTTGCAAGCTAGATGTTCTCAGTTCGAATATTATTTTGCACATTGTGTGTTGTTTATTTGTTTTCTATCCGCAGCGAGCAACTTGCTTTTTCTTTCTATTTGCAATGTGGTGCTTTCTCTGAGATTTCTTACATACACAGAAGGCCATCTTCGGTTTAATGCACTGCCTATCGACGCAGCAATCTACTCAGTGTGGGGGGGGGGTGCACATACTCTTCTAGTTTGAGTCATTACACGATGATCGTTATATTTATGGAATTGTTCATCTCACCATAGTCAAACATAGACTTCTGTAATCTCACCATAGTCAAACATAGACTTCTGTAATCTCACCATAGTCAAACATAGACTTCTGTAATCTCACCATAGTCAAACATAGACTTCTGTAATATGTCTTTTGGATCAAGTGTCTGTTACTAAATATCTCTTGGTCAAGTGTTTGCTATTAAATGTCGCTTGGTCAAGTGTCTGTTACTAAATATCTCTTGGTCAAGTGTTTACTATTAAATGTCGCTTGGTCAAGTGTTTGCTACTAAATATCTCTTAGTCACGTGTTTACTACTAAATATATTTTGGTCATGTGTTTACTACTAAATATCTCTTAGTCAAGTGTTTATTACTAAATATCTCTTGGTCAAGTGTTTGCTGTTAAATGTCCCTTTGTCATGTATTTGCTGCTAAATGTCCTTGGTCAAGTATTTGCTGCTAAATGTCCTTGGTCAAGTATTTGCTGCTAAATGTCCTTGGTCAAGTGGTTGCTGTTAAATGTCCCTTTGTCAAGTATTTGCTGCTAAATGTCCTTGGTCAAGTATTTGCTGCTAAATGTCTCTTGGTCAAGTGTTTGCTACTATTTCTACTGTATACGTGTGAGCACCTCCAACATTTATTATATGCTATTGTATTTTTCTAATATATTTTTTATATTGATATGAGGCGTTGATCACTGAAACTCGTATCATGTCCTCATCAAAACTGATATTGTTTAGTTACAATATTACATTGTTCACTTTCAGTCAGGCGTGTCATCCTTTCAGATGAACATCATCGTTTCGCCGTGTTGCCCCTGGTCTCTTTTATCCATTCGGTGTATCTGTTTGTATGACCTACTTCTAACATCTGATTCTGTTCATTGAATGTTGTCAATAATAACTTGTCTTTGTTAACTTTATTGTCTGTGTTAACTTCATTGTCTGTGTTAACTTCATTGTCTGTGTTAACTTTATTGTCTGTGTTAACTTCATTGTCTTTGTTAACTTCATTGCCTGTGTTAACTTCATTGTCTGTGTTAACTTTATTGTCTGTGTTAACTTCATTGTCTGTGTTAACTTCATTGTTTGTGTTAACTTTATTGTCTGTGTTAGCTTCATTGTCTGTGTTAACTTTATTATTTGTGTTAACTTCATTGTCTGTGTTAACTTTATTATTTGTGTTAACTTCATTGTCTGTGTTAACTTTATTGTCTGTGTAAACTTCATTGTCTGTGTTAACTTCAATGTCTCCTATTTTTTTTTTAAAAATGATTCTGATTTAAATTTACATTTCTCTAAATAATAGTGATTCGTGATTAACTGAACCGTCATCACGTCATTACTGGTGTAAAGTCTATTTCAACAGATTTCTGATATATGTATATCCAATAATGAGTCTATTTCATCGATTAACAACAGATATGAATGATATAATATGATATAGCACAGCCGAGGCCATGCATCTGGCTTTAGAACGCAAGCTCGAGTTCCAATCACTCCTACGCTTAACGGCAATAGTGGATCACACGCCACCTGGGGAAAGACAATAGACAATAGACAAACAACGGATATGTCGGATATGTACAGTTGTAGCTTCCTTAACTTATTGGTTGTAAATTCTCATTAACATATATCTACGTATCTCCCCCCCCCCCACCAACTACCTACCTTGTGCGTTTATTCACGGTCAATTGTTAATTTTCGCAAAAATTATATCAGAAGCACACAATAACCTTTTCTAATCACCATAATGCAAGTATTTTCATTCAAAGTATTCCCATGGAGGTATTTTTATGCAAATATCAACCACTACGCCCTCCCCATAAGTAGAAGGCTCATCCAATAAGCAATGCACCAAGCCGATAGGTGAAGTCTCCTGGGTATGAAAGAAAGCTCAGAAACCTCCCCATTGCACATACGAAATAAGAGCGGAATGCTCGTAATTCCTGGGGTTCTCATACAAACAAACATCACTATCTACGTATTATCGACCAAGTATCCTCACACATATCATCGTGAGATTATCAAAAAACAACCATCAAAGTATCATCTTCTTATTCTTCTTTCCTTTCTCTTATTCCCTTTACGGGTGTCGAGGGAGATACAATGTTCTTGTTCTCGCTTTTCTGGCAGCTTCATATAATGTTATCTGGCGTTCGTGTAATGTATCTTTGATGTTGTCGATCCAGCGTACTCTAGGTCTACCCTTGGCTCTTCTTTCTGCTTCTCCTCTCTTCGTATATTTTGGAGGCTGGTATCTCGATTGTGAAGTATGGTCTTTGTTGTTAACATCGCTGCCCGCCATTGTTTAAATGTTCTCCACATGAAATTTATTTGAGCGAATTACTTGTCTGAACAGAATAAATCATCTACCGACTCGCTAGGTCTGTCGTAGAGTCAAAGTATCACTGACCAAATAAAAACAGTATACCCATAGCATTTATTAATGCCGTAGGGGTGTGAGATTTTAGCAATCTCACATTTCAGTGGCTCAGCAAATGAGGACGGTAGCCATCTCCTCTCTCTCTCTCTCTCTCTCTCTCTCTCTCTCTCTCTCTCTCTCTCTCGCAGTCTTTACTTCAAGGATTAATCCGAGACCCATTTTTAGGCTGGGTCGACCGGGGAGCAGTTGTGATTTGACAAACATTTCCACCTCAACTGAGTAATGAGCACATGATCACTCATATGCAAAACCAGTGCGCTAACCACTCGCTAAATCGGACAAATATTCTCACTCAAATGCCATTAATCAAGTATAGTCATCTAGAAATCTTCATTCAAGCACCCTTCACCAAGTAGTCATCAAAATTGTCCTTCAAATGGTCATCCAGACACGGCGTATAAATAAATGAACACGTATCGATATATGAACGTATATGAAATAATCGTTCGTGTTAATTTACCATCAGGTGAATGCAAATGGTAACTAAGTTTCAATATTATGAAATAGTGGTATTCCGCCGAAGACGGATGTATAGGGTCATTGGCGCAAATTTTTTTGTTTGTTTTTCGTTCGCTCCATTGCAACCATCACGGATATCCGTGCGATTTCCGCCGGGAGCGTGATTACGTTGTGCCACCGTTATGCGCCTTGTAGGCCTAGCACATCAGATTTCTGCATGCCTTGACAATTCGGGTGGGCTACCCTTAGCATGTGACAGCCTCTATATCTGTCTCCAGGCACGCGTAGTGGAGACTCTTCGCCCAGACGATTTTTTGCTCTCGTCTGACTCGAACGAGGTGTTCCACTGTCTATGAACTTGCCTCGTGTAATTGGACGTGCTGTGCCTGTGCCCATTGGGTACTGAACCGTTTCTCATCCGTGAGCCTGGTTCCTTAAGGGGAAGATCTCAACAGAGGAGTTGGACCCTAGCTCTTTCGCCCTCCTAGCCGAGGTGTCATTCACCGACATCGTGTACCTCTTGTCCAAGTTCGAGTCTCACACCACGCGTTTGAGAACACGGCGTTCTCGAGCTGAGCGTCCTTGTCCCAATAGCGCCTGAGCCCATCAGATACTGAACTCTTTCTCTCTTCAAGTGTATTTCCGGTATAGGAAAACCTGACAGTAGAGTTGGGCCAGGGCTAAATCGTTGTCCCTTTCGTGCCTGAGCGCATCGAGCACTGAACCCTTTCTCTTCTCGAGCATATTTCCGGTTTAGGAAGGCTCGACATTAGAGTTGGATTAGGTCCTCTTGCTTTACCAAACGCCAATGAATGGGTCTGGGTCTCTGCCTGTAAGGAACCCATGTAACTAGAAGCTCGTCTCGAGCTGACGGAGCTTGTAGTTCCCCTTTCCTAGGAACTTTTCATTTTCTATTTGCAGTTCGCGCTGCCCTCTAGCGCTGTTCTGCCCTTTCATTGTTTCATTGTACTCGGTATGAATTATATTTGTCTCTCGCCATGCATCTACCTTTACGTGCACTTTACATTGGCCGCCCCTCCAATGTTCGGACTGGACTGACTAGCTTCACTGTATGTCGACAGTGTCGCTATATGTGGTGCTGCTGGTGGTGTCGGATATATTGTCTGTCTCTTGTGCAGTCAAATCTCTTTCCATCTGCAACCTCCACATTCTCGGACACGATCCCCAAATGATTTGGCCAGAATCAGCACGAGCTGCTGTACTTCTGTTTCCAGGGTGCACCGCGTGGAGGCACATTTGGGATCTTGGTTATCTGCTAACCCTGGGTCCGCCTAGAGCAATGCGTTCCCTGGCACCCCTTTGGCGCAAATAAAACCGCGACACAACACATTTTCATTCTCTGGACTAGATCTTGCTGGAAATCTAGTAGGACTATGACCTTCTATAAGGGAGATCCAACAGGAGTTTGAGAATGAACGCTGAAGAAGAACATATCCACATTTACAGTTGTCGGTGTTATTAAAGCAAATTCAACAGAAATTGCTTGCAATAGCTTAAGTTTGACATTCTGCAAATGTGACCCAGCTATCGCAGTCGATTTGTGTTATTTCTTTGTATGTGACCAGAAATATTAGCTGTCTTTAATGTTTTTTGGGAATCAAATCTCTTCTGCATTTAATTATCTTAGAACTGCTTGTTTTGTATATCTCGCTGTCTGTGATTATATTGCATATCCCCCTGTAGCTTCTAAGTTAGTTAAATACTAGGACTAGCAGAATAAGACACTGTATCACAATTAAACATTACTCCTATACGGTAGAGTTGAAACCCTAGGTCAAATGACACCAATGATACTACAGAAACAAACATGTAGATTTGAACACCAAAATAGCACTATCCAAAACAAATATTATGCCAAAACTTTACTACCACTGCCAAACATGGACAACGAGGGCACAAGACAAATGTAATCTTGTCACAGTTGAAATGGCATGCTTACGCAGAATCCGAACAATATTAAGAGACAGAATGAGGAATGAGGACATTAGACAAAGAGCCGGCACCACCCTAATCTTGCAATATATTAAGAGACAACAGATTAAATGGTTTGCACACATCAGCAGACTACCACCAGACAGCATACCACATAAAGTTATGCTACACAGATACAGTGAAGGCAGACCTAGAGGTCGACCACGAAAACGATGAACCACTGAAATAAAAGATGAGACCAATTCCAAAATATACTCAACAAACACGAGGGCCATCACCAGAAAACTATTCTACTGCTGACGATGAAAGGCAACAAAGGGTTTAACGAATAGTAGTACTAGTAGTCTTCTTCTTTTTCAGCGTTCATTCTCAAACTCCCGCTGGATCTCCTTCGTAGCAGGACCATGGTCCCACTAGATTTCGAGCAGGATGTAGTCCAGAGAATGGAAACGCGTTGTGTCGCCGTTTTATTTGCACCAATGGCCTGACACATCCATCTTCGGCGGAGTACTAGTAGTCGATCCTGAATGTTTACTTATTAAGAATACCATAGTTCTTAGAAATGTTACTATGATTCAATATATAAGCTTCATATAAAATGTTATTATAACAATTATATTAGAATTGTGAAAAGTACGATATGTCAAACAAATGTAATAATTAATCCCCTATCAATATTTTTGGATGAATTCACAGAAACTGGAAGAAAATTAATACATTTAAATACTTATTGTCGTGTATAATCTGCTTTGAAATAACTTAACAAAAAATTTCAATTTTCTCGGCTGCAGTGTGAAGATTGAGTGATGTAGTCTATGTATTGTCATTTCCATATGTGCCGTTAAGCGTCTCTTGAGAGAGTGGGAGTGGAGTTGGAATTATCTACATTTGGCCATTTTGAATGTCAAAGCAATGGAGTGTTATTTTGCATTGAAGACCATGGCCATGGAATGCTGTATTGAGGACAATGACCATGGAGTGCTATATTGAGAGCAATGGCCATATAATGCTTTATTTAAAACCAAATTTACAACAGGGAAAATGTTTCCTAATGCACAAGAGCCAATATGTCCGATATCGCGTGTGTCACTGCCCTATAATCTATGAGCAATGTGATGTCATGTATGCGGAAAAAACGTTAAAGAGAAGGGTTTTACCGAAACAGTCGGCAGAGTGCTACAGACCTGTGCGTTCATGATCTAGAAGGCTGTTTTACTGGTGTTTTGATTATTTCTGTGCTTTTAATTGGTCGGCAGTTGCTATTTTGGGGGGTGATTCCAAGTATATAAATAGTGGCCAACGGATAGCGAAAGCAATAGTCAAAAGCCTCATGACCAATGAAGGCTTGTTTACTTTCTGCTGTTAGGTCTTGTATGCAGCTGACGATCATGGTTTTTACCCAGCTTTTGGCTACATTACTTATTAGAAGTAATGTTCTGAATTGATGGAGTGGGGTGATCCTCCCCTACCCGCCTTATCTAATTGCTTTGATGCCTAGTATGCAATGTTTCATGAGATTAGACTTGGCGTTTCTCGTTTGTTCAGCCATGCACGCCACTGATTAGATAATGGGATATTTGCTACCTTTAAATAATAGTCCAGGAAATAACATCGTGAGACTCTTTCCAGGCTCTGTAATTTTGTTTAAATGTCCTTCAGGATGTCAATCGCATCTTGATCACGTGTATATTGTCCTGGCCGGAGGGGGAGAAAACACTGAAATGCACGTAATGCTATATTACTATTCAGACAAACATGGAACACACACGTAATGTTATATTACTATTCAGACAAACTTGGAACACCCACGTAATATTATATAACTATTCAGACAAACTTGGAACACAAACGTAATGTTATATTACTATTAAGACAAACTTGGAACACACACGTAATGTTTTTTTTTTCGTATTCAGACAAACTTGGAACACACACGTAATGTTTTTTCATATTCAGACAAACTTAGAACATACACGTAATGTTATATGACTGTTGAGACAAACTTAGATCATACACGTAATGCTAGATTATTAGTGAGACAAACTTAGAACATACTGAATTATTTGAGATAGGCTTTTAGTTTAAAATGCGACAAGAAGTATCAAGGGTGAGCTTTAGCTGTCCCTTCATATAAATCAAAGTGACAACTATGCTGAAATTGAATGTGTCATGTCATGTCAAAAGACGGATATATCACAAAGAAATTTTAAGACATGAAAGGACATTCCGATATATTAGACTACATCAAGTGACATATTCTTTCCAGAACGTTGTCTTCGTCGTTGATACGCTGAACGTCTCTCTATTCCTGGTAAACAGGCCTGCATTGACCAAAGACACGTGCATACATTCTTCGATGTCGCTGGTCCATCGTCTTCTTGGCATTCATATTCTTCTCTTACCCGACACTCTGCCCTCTAGAGTCAGCCTTTCGATACCATCATGTTGCTTTAAGTGTCCAAAATACTATATCTTCCTATGATGGTATTTAGAAGCCACCCTTCGTTTAGTTTCAGTAATTTGAAAACTTCAATGTTCATGAACTGTTCATTCAAAACATCAATGTTCAATCAAGATTTGATATTAACTATGATACGTAGATTACACCATGTATTCAAACACGATTTTGAGATGAACTCCGATACCTAGATTACATCATGTATTCAAGCAAGATTTTGAGATGAACTCCGATACCTAGATTACATCATGTATTCAAGCAAGATTTTGAGATGAACTCCGATACCTAGATTACATCATGTATTCAAACAAGATTTTGAGATGAACTCCGATACCTAGATTACATCATGTATTCAAACACGATTTTGAGATGAACTCCGATACCTAGATTACATCATGTATTCAAACAAGATTTTGAGAGGAACTCCGATACCTAGATTACATCATGTATTCAAACAAGATTTTGAGATTAACTCCGATACCTAGATTACATCATGTATTCAAACAAGATTTTGAGAGGAACTCCGATACCCAGATTACATCATGTATTCAAACAAGATGTTGAGATTAACTCCGATACCTAGATTACATCATGTATTCAAACAAGATTTTGAGATAAATCCGATACCTAGATTACATCATGTATTCAAACAAGATTTTGAGATGAACGCAAAAGAAGATTTCATCACTAGTAAAGCCAGCGTTATTGATCGATTGCATTTACGCCGATATTAACTACTACGACGCCAGTTTTGTTTAGCATAAACACATTGTGATACTGATTGTGCCATTTGTTCTATTGCATCGTGTTGCCGCAGTCTGAAGAACGGAATGTGTTATGTCGCGGATTACAGCTGTGCTTTGATATGTGTGTCTTTCGACTCGACGCATAATTCATGTTAGTTCTGATCGTTTTGTCCATCTACAGGATGTTGTCATAGATTTCACTCCTGATCTCCTTCCGTCTCATCCAAATAATTAGGTATGATCTAAGCGAGACCGTTATTATATGGAACAAAATAGCATGATCTAAGTAGACCTTTATTATATGGAACAAAATAACATGATCTAAGCGAGACCTTTATTATATGGAACAAAATAACATGATCTAAGTAGACCTTTATTATATGGAACAAAATAACATGATATAAGCGAGACATTTATTATATGGAACAAAATAACATGATCTAAGTAGACCTTTATTATATGGAACAAAATAACATGATCTAAGTGAGACCTTTATTATATGGAACAAAATAACATGATCTAAGTAGACCTTTATTATATGGAACAAAATAACATGATCTAAGTAGACCTTTATTATATGGAACAAAATAACATGATCTAAGCGAGACATTTATTATATGGAACAAAATAACATGATCTAAGCGAGACCTTTATTATATGGAACAAAATAACATAATCTAAGTAGACCTTAATTATATGGAACAAAATAGCATGATCTAAGTAGACCTTTATTATATGGAACAAAATAACATGATCTAAGTAGACCTTTATTATATGGAACACAATAACATGATCTAAGTAGACCTTTATTATATGGAACAAAATAACATGATCTAAGCGAGACATTTATTATTTTGGAACAAAATAACATGATCTAAGTAGACCTTTATTATATGGAACAAAATAACATGATCTAAGCGAGACCTTTATTATATGGAACAAAATAACATAATCTAAGTAGACCCTAATTATATGGAACAAAATAACATGATCTAAGCGAGACCTTTATTATATGGAACAAAATAACATGATCTAAGTGAGACATTTATTAATTGGAACAAAATAACAGCTCACAAACACATACATATATGGCAATGGCATTGAGTCAAAGGACATGAACAGATAAACTGGAGGATCAGCAACCAACCAACCAAGCGAGACCGATTGCTGTATAGAGAACCTACCAACATAATTAAACAGGACCCATTGGTTATGTTTTATTATTGTTAGGTTTCGGTTGATCACTATTTATATACTAGGAGTAGCATTGGCTGAATTTGGCATGCGACTCCAAATATGTAAATAGTGACCTAAAGAATTCCAAACAATAATTAAATTACGTAACGAATATGGTCCTAATTAATTCTGTAAGAAGGTCTTCACGGAGACAGCCATAGTCTAAAAGTCTGAGTAGTTATGTAACATCATAGGCCAAACTGACGGGACAGTTCAAGTGTTAGAGATAGGTAATACAGCTTTATATGATCCCCGAGTAACCAGCACTTCCAAAACGGGACAGTTCAAGTGTTAGAGATAGGTAATACAGCTTTATATGATCCCCGAGTAACCAGCACTTCCAAAACGGGACAGTTCAAGTGTTAGAGATAGGTAATACAGCTTTATATTATCCCCGAGTAACCAGCACTTCCAAAACGGGACAGTTCAAGTATTAGAGATAGGTAATACAACTCTTCTATATTATCCCCGAGTAACGAGAACTTCCAAAGTTCAGGTTATATTTAGTAGCCTAACACGTGTCTCTCCTCACCATGACAAGCAGAACCACAAGTAACCCAGAGCGGAAACATCAGAAATAAAAACGTCACATACCCTTACAATGCCCACCCACGGAATAACGTAACTGTTTGTAGAATCCAAAATTTAAGTACAGATATACAACTCTCGCTTTTTATAAAATTGACAATAATATATTTATTTTCAAGTCAACGTATTTCAAAATGTGACTAAAAATGAGTTTTAATCGCTTTAGTTGAATCTGATAACTCGTACATTCAATGAATCTGATATAACTCACAGATGCTTGTATAACCGTGATCTGACGCGTAATCAACAAAGCATCACAACATTTGCTAAACCCAGATACTAGCTTCCTGAAACTGGCTTAGGCGGTGATAGAATCTCTCACTAATTAGATAAGGCTTCTCCAGGCTCCGAGATGTTCTGAAATATATAGAACACAGAATCCGATGTCTGTCACTTGGTTCGAGAATTTTAGATTTCCTCTTGCTAACCTTGAGTTTTTCAGGAAAAGAAAGAAAATGTACAGATGCAATATTTTTACTATGACAAATCAGTGAAAGGTAAAAGCATACAAAAATCAAATGAACATTGCTTTTATAGATCAGGAGAAAGCTTTCGACCGAATATATAGAGAACCACTCTGGAGTATTCTAGAAAAGTATGGAATAAAAGGATCATTATTAGAATGTGTAAGAGCCAAATACAAATATAGTGAAAGTTCAATTAGAATAAATGTAGAACTTTCTAAGCAGTTTTAAGTAACATCAGGAGTTAGACAGGGATGTGCCGTACCACAATATTGTTTATCATTTATATACGCATGTGGTTGCGTCTGTGGGTCTCACCAAAGGCCCACTAGACATACCACCCATGCAACAGAAAACCTTAGTGGATGACATGCAGTTATATTGAGTTATCTTCTTAGAGAAGCTTCATGGCACGTCATCTATACAATTGTGCATTTATTTTGTTGTTTAAATGTGTTTCATGTTTACCTGAATATATATGAATGTGGTTGGGAGGGAACCAGAGATGTACTGTGCAGCACTGGGGAGGAGGAACCTGACATAACATTTTTTTTTCTTTGGCTTAGACCCATCATAGAGGCGCAGTGACTCAGGATGTGGTAATCCTTTTGACTTGAACATTTGGTTGCATGCCTGGAGCAATAGAGAAGTTCGGCATATCCAGTAGTCAATTGGTGGCGGTGAATGAGCACAGTAAGCCCTATCTTGGCTGCAGTGGCTAGGAGCAGTGCTTAAGTTGAAACCTATCTTCCTGTAGGTGTAATAGTTATTCTCTGGCTCTGTCCCGGGGTGGGCCGTAAATTCACAGACTTCCCAGCAATATAATGCCATTTAATGCATTAGGTCAAAGGGCATGAGCCCATGGACCACTGGATCAGCAGCCAACCAACCAACCATCATTTATATGGATAATATTACAAAAGCAGTAGAAACACCACCAGAAGATTACCATCCAAATGATTTCATTAAACTAACCTTTGCTGACGATCAGTGCTTACTCCATAGTTCAAGTAAAGAGCTTTAAGATCATATAACCCTAGTCAGCGAAAGCTGCCTTAATCACAACATGAAGATCAACACAGAAGAAACAGAAGTTATGTCTATAGATAGAAAACCCAATACAATTATTATACAAATAAATGATCAACTACTTAAACAAATACTTGTACTTTCAACTACTGAAACAAGTGCAATAATTTAAATATCTAGGGAGCATTTTTACAGATGATGGAAGAATGGACAGAAAGCTCGAGACACAAATTCATAAAGCCAACTACGAAAGTTATGAACTTACACCAATCATGAAACACGCATATATCCCGATGGAAACCAAAATGCAAATCATAAATTCAATATTCATCCCAACATGTTTTCAATGCCAGACATGGACTTTAATTAACTAAAGAACAAGGGAGAAAGCTTACTACGTATGCCATGAGATGTCTAAGAAAAGCAGCAAACAGAACAAGAAGAGATCATGTGAGAAATGAGATTACAAGAACTGTTGGAATAACATGAGTGGTCAAATATATTGGAAAACAGAATGAAATGGTTCGACCATCCACTGAGAATGAGCCCTTATTGGCCAGCGGCAAGAGCATACAACATAACATGCAAACAGCAAGATACAGAGGAAGACCAAGAAGAAAGTGAATAGGAGGAGTTACCAATATTCTGAAACGGCACAGCATTACTGCATATTAAGCAACCAGACTTGCAATACCCCCCCCCCCCCAAAACAGATCGTCATTCACTCCTGCGATGCCTCACAGAATAATCAGAGAAAAGACAATAGATATCACCTTGGGATGGGGACATATACTCTGGGTTTTGACCTAAGCCAGGCTAATTGTTATGTTAGATATGTGCATCCATGTATGTTAGGGAGATTTGATGGATGCAGAATTCAGTCTCCTCAATGACCATAACAGACAATGATGCAATAATCTAAACTGATGGGCATCTCATGCATGTCTCATCAAAGTTGTGCTTGGGTTTTTGTTCTTCACTGTCCGGTGGGAAAACTGTCAAGGAATCCAGCGGTGCCGTGACTACGACCACGAACAGTCTTACATTGGAACTGCAGCCTGTGACGGAGGCACTGTCATGGCTGATATCACATTACTAGTTTCATGCAAAGAGAAATGTTCATTTTTATAGACTTCACGAAGTTCACCGGAAACAAAGATAGAGATATAGAGGTTTGTGTCAATCGTGTTATACAGACACGATGAATACAAAGTCAAGGGCAGACCACGCACAAGATTGATTACAGAAAATAAAGTATCAACAACAACAAACAATGAAGCACACAAAAAAAACCCAGAGAACTTTTCTACCCCTCACGTTGCACGGCATAAAGGAGAATACAGCGACAGTAAAGAGAAATGTTTATTGAAACATGTTGGAATAATGAGAGAAAGGGGTAGACCAAAAGAAACACCCAGAAGAACACTACTATGAGAAAGTAAAACAACCAATATCCATACTATCCAAGAACTGCACAGAATAGCTTTGAACAGACAGAATTGGAGAGATCTGACCTCTGCCCTATGCGCTAACTTCAGCGCAAAAGGAAAATCATGATGATTGAATACTAGTAATCATCATGTGTACATATAGTGAAAGATGATTTAATGCTAGCAGTCATCATGTGTACATATAGTGAAAGATGATTTAATGCTAGCAGTCATCATGTGTACATATAGTGAATGATGATTTAATGCTAGCAGTCATCATGTGTACATATAGTGAAAGATGATTTAATGCTAGCAGTCATCATGTGTACATATAGTGAATGATGATTTAATGCTAGCAGTCATCATGTGTACATATAGTGAATGATGATTTAATGCTAGCAGTCATCATGTGTACATATAGTGAAAGATGATTTAATACTATTAATCATCATGTGTCATCATCATCATCATTGTCCTTTTGCGCTGAATTTAGCGCATAGGGCAGAGGTTAGATCTCTCCAATTCTGTCTGTTCTAAACTATTCTTTGCAGTTCTTGGATAGTATGGATATTGATTGTTTTACTTTCTCAAAGTAGTGTTCTTCTGAGTGTGTCTTTTGGTCTACCCCTGGCTCTTCTCCCTGTAGGTATCCATTCAAGAGATTGGTGGTGTATTCTGTTGATGTCTGCGCGTAGGACATGACCGATGTAGGACCAACGGCGTTTTCTGGTAACATCTGTGATGAAATTTTGATGTGTCTCTTCACTGATTTAATAATTCGATTTGAATTCACTCCAATTGGTGTTAGTTATCCTACGAAGGCATTAGTTTGTCACAAAAAGAAGTGGAATGAACTGACTTCTGTTACACAAATCGGTCTGGACTTTACGATGTTAGATGATTAATCCAACGATCGACTGAGTGACCCAGACGTGATTAGAGAAACACCCTCCATCAACGGACGCAACTTTTGGAAGTCCATCATCATGTGTACATATAGTGAAAGATGTGTAACTATTTTTGTTAAACATCACTCTGAAAAATACAATGTTGCTGCCTGCACATATTTTACGATCCATTAATAGACATTCTTAAATTTCAGACGTTGGTCTTACCCGGGAAATGCTTTAACGCGAGATTAATGTCCAAAAAAATAACAGACGATACGTTGCAAGAAAATCTCACACAATTTGAAACAAGACACAGGAGCTACTTTACTTTATTGAAGATAGAGCGAAGGAAATCACTTAACGATTGTGACAATTATTAGAATTTTATCACCAAAGTATTTTGTTGAATTCCAGATGAATTTTTTATCTGTGAATACTGATCTTCAAGATTTAGTCACTTGAGATAATATTTACTAAGCGTGGTGACATATTGCATGGAACAAATGTTTAGAGATTCACTCAAATTCTATACGTCCGAAATCATCTTTATAACAACAGAATCAACTTTGATCAATGGGATGTCACAAACATAAGGAAAACAGCCGGTGTAAAGATATTCAGGTAAAGCACAAAAACATGCATACAATGTTCAGGAATTTGAATACATTGACACCGTATTTACATCACATGGAATACTCGATAGAGATAATGAAGTTGTATCAACTATGTCAACAGATTTCTTCAAATCTCACCATTTCTTAAGCTCAGGATCGTCACACTAATCTCGTAAACTACAAGACATATTCTATTAAAAAAAACCGGTTATCTTTACAAGACAGAGTATGGTTAAATGTCACACAAAATACAGTACTATAATAACAATAGTCAATACTCTATCAGAGTTGTAGATATGTCCGAATGGAAACATCAGCACAATAAAGACACAATCCATACTTTTGATGAAACTCCAGTGGTATCAGATTCATGTTCACATTTTTTAATGTGGGGCGGGGGGGGGGGGTGTCTCCTCCCCTAGAATTTCGACCCCGACGAAAACAGGGGGTTGGACTGCGATCCTAGTTCCTTCGCAGCGATGTTAGAATATTTGCTGGTGCTACTGTGTCACATTGGCCAACTCTGAGCTACAAATTCCTACGATGTAATGACGATGATGACACGCAGGACACATATACATATCCTATATAGAATACAACTCTCTGAAACATGTCAAATTTTGAAACTCTATACACTTAATATATATATATATTCTTTTCAGAACGTTGTCTTCAATGATACTCTGAACACGCCTGTCCCGGGCAAGCAGCCCTGCATTGTCCAGAAATAGAACACACCTATCTTATACAGAGTACAGCTCTCTGAAACTTAAAGTCAGATGTTGAAACTCGAGACGATTAATATACATATCTTATATAGAGTACAAGTACAATAGAGTACAATATAGAGTACACGTACAATAGAGTACAATATAGAGTACAAGTACAATATAGAGTACAAGTACAATAGAGTACAATATAGAGTATAAGTACAATAGAGTACAATATAGAGTACATGTACAATAGAGTACAATATAGAGTACATGTACAATAGAGTACAATATAGAGTACAAGTACAATAGAGTACAATATAGAGTACAAGTACAATAGAGTACAATATAGAGTACAAGTGCATTAGAGTACAATATAGAGTACAAGTACAATAGAGTAAAAATATAGTACACTATATAGAAAAGTAAAGTAACCCATAGCATTTATTAATGCCGTAGGGCTGTGAGATGTTAGCGATCTCACATTTCACAGGCTCTGCAAATGAGGGCGGTAGCCATCTCCTCTCCCTCGCAGTCTTTACTTCCCGGATTAATCCGGTACCCATTTAAGGCTGGGTCGACCTGGGAGCCGTTGCGATCTGAAAACATTTCCGCCACAGCTGGGGAATGAACCCATGACCACTCATATGCGAAGCCAGTGCGCTAACCACTGCGCTAACGCGGCTCACACTATATAGTACAACATTCTGAAACATAAGGTCAATGTTGAAATTAAAAGACATGTATATACGTTACTTATACAAGTGTCATGATCAGCCTATCTTGACATAATGGTGGTCAAACACGTTCTTGTGTTCTTGCACCAACTCTGTTAAGCTTGATGTTATCTGCAATGTTGACAGAAGCATCTTGATCAAGTTATGTAACAGGCATACACAGCAAATACAGAACAGAAAACTCAATCATCACCGTTAAAAATTTCATGAAATATCATTATATAGAGTACTGCTTTCTGAAACATTGAGTCAGATGTAGAAATTCTAGACCCTTATAGAGTATTGTTCTATGAAACATTGAATCAGATGTGGAAATACTAGACCCTTATAGAGTATTACTTTCTGAAACATTATGTCAGATGTAGAAATTCTAGACCCTTATAGAGTATTGATCTCTGAAACATTGAGTCAGATGTAGAAATTCTAGACCCTTATAGAGTATTGATCTCTGAAACATTGAGTCAGATGTGGAAATACTAGACCCTTATAGAACATTACTATCTGAAACATTGGGTCAGGTGCCCAAAAGCATTTAATGTTGTTAGAAATCTTCGTCACACAATATAGATTGAGATGGAATTTGTAAATATCAACTCACTTTTTTGTTTTCACAAGTCCAAGTGTATCTAGGGACCTGACTATTACTAATTAGTTGATTATAGTTCATGTGGGGACAATGCTGATATCGGAAATGGGGAATATGGCTGTTAGACCACACTTTTCTGTGATAACCATGAGGCTAGTTATGATATCAACATTAAGCCATACTGATAGTCCTACTATGAATAAATAGTTTGACTTACGTTAAAAACAGGTTTATATATCGCTACAATGAGACACGACAGACTATAGCTAAAAATTGTATCACTATGAATAAATAATATCTCTAGCCGCTAAACATATTGTTTACACCGTTGCTATGCACCGAACTCTATTCTATTTATTTATCATAATCAGGTGCCATGCCGGCGGGTGTAGACGATCATGGTTCACCAAAGATCTCTGTCCACAGTATTATGTATCAAGATAGTTGTTTTTTTCCCTGCCGTGCCAGGTTGTCAAACTGTCTAATATTTGCTCACGTTGTCGCCCTCTGTCTCCGTTGCCTTCAATTTTTCATGTTGTAACTATGTTCTCCAAACCTGCCTGTCCCATGAAGTGGCCAAATAATGAAGATTGTCGTTTTTTACATTATTAATTAAAGTCCGTTTCGCATTTGACTCTTTCAACACCTCTACATGAGTTTGTCAGAGTATCAGATCAGGATCAGAACAGAGGATCTGATAAACTCAGATCAGAGGATCAGACCAGGATTACAACAGAGGATCTGATTCTATCCATTAGGATCTAATAAATCCAATCTGTTACATCAATGGGTTCTGTTGTTCGTTCGGTACAAATGGCATGAGCCGTAGTATCTACATTAACCAGTCATGTGGTGTATTTTCTCCAGAACGTTGTCTTCCCACTGAACTCCATAAACCCGTCTGCATTGGCCATGCGGTTTGCATTTTCCAACGACGTATTCGTGTTATCTTTAATGTCATCAGTCCATCTCCTTTTTGGTCTGCCCTTTCTCCTCACTCCCATATGTTCTGCCCTCCATTATTTGTGTTTCTAAACAGTTGTGTCTCGTTGTAGGACCAAAAAGGTGTAGTTTTCTTTTTGCTATTGTGTTTAGTAACACAATAGTTTTTTTTTATTTTCTATTTTGTTCCTTCCAGATATTCTAAGCATCTTTCTGTAGCATTTAAACTCAAAAACGTTGATAATCTTTACCGCTGTTTTACTTTACATCCATATTTCACAGCCGTATGTAAGCAGTTATATATATGATATAGGTTAATTATTCTTTCATATCCGTTTTGATTACCCCTATGGGGTCTAAGCTGTATCTGCATCAGGATAGTACAACAGTACGCACGTAAAACACAAGGTGGAGTGGCTTTTCAATAAATGCATGCACTGTCAGATTATGGAATATTGGTACGAAATAATATACATAACAATATGTAATACTTTCAACGATTCAACCTTAAGGTCTTTTAAAAATACAAGACATACAGTGAAAAAAACCCCCACTAAAGACAGTAAAAATAATAAGACTATCACAAAAAGATTAGATATTTAAGAGCAGAGATGTCTGAGGTAACATTGACGTGCGTATGCACAAGTATTGTCATAGACACGAGCATTCAAATATATATATATGGGAAAATTTATACATACTACTATTTGTATTTTCTCTTACCAATACCCAATAGTCTGACATCCTCAACTGTTAAACTAATCGACCTTGTTTTTTTACGTTTTACTTAAGTACTACTGTTATACCGTTTTACAGCAGTTTCGCTTATTATTAGTAGTGCAGTATCACAATAGATAAATCCAATGGTTTTTGTTTTACCTACGCTCGTGTGATTTATCCTTTTCTTTTTCATTTAATGCATTGATTTGTCGTTTTCCTCTGTCATTCATGGTTGCTGGTTTTAATTTATTGTCTTTTGGATTGACGCGAGCTATATGGTGTAATTATGTTGTTTATTGTGGCAGATGGATGCCAAATTTAACTGACATCTTGTTAGATCTGTGATGTATATTCTTACTATATCGTAGGAGTGCAACAATAGTTAAAGATGCTCCAACTTGCGAGCTACCTATTATCGATGCTGACAAAATGGCGTCTCAAATTCATCTTCAGATAATTGCTAGAGTGGAATGTCATCAGGAGGAGACAACCAAAATGAACAACAGGAAATGTCCATACAAATAAACAAAAAACCTTAGAAGCGACGCACGAGACGGATAACTCCGCGTGAATCAACTGCTCAAATGACGAAAGCTAAGTGTGTGACGCAGATTACTCGCATTCTATGTATTGTCTATTGTCTATCCCCAGGTGAATGATGGTTGATCATATTCACACTTGCCGTTAAGCGTATGGGTGGTAGCTTAAGCTGTCGTTTCAAGGCCAGATGTGTCGCCGAGGTTCAAGGTTATCTTGATGTTTTCTATCCACCGTTTTCTTGGTCTACTTTTGGCTTTACGCCCGCATATTCTTGTAATATATGCACTTATTGGTATTTGGTTTGGCTTCATTCCCATAAGGTGACCGAACCATTTTACTTGCTGTCTCTCAATATTATCGATACATGATATTATACCAACTATTTTCCTAATTTCTTATTTTATCTAGTTTGGTAGTCATTGCAGCTTTCCTCAGACACTTCATTTCACATGTGACAATTTTTCTTTGCTGCGAATTGTATGTGAATGAATTATTGCATCCCGCCGTCTTCTTCTTCTTCTTTCGTTCACTTGAAACATGTCTATATCTGTAAAGTCTCCTTAATAAAACTCCCTGTCTTTTGTAGTTCATACAGTGTCCCATAGAGCTTTGATTCCAGTGTTGTTTCCTCTGGCCAATATGTCTGCCTCAGCGTTTCATGCTCAATCCCGCCGTCGAAAAGAATAGGCTTTACCATGTATATTCCACGAACACGAAATAAAGTTACAACTCTTTAAGATTACAACAAGGGATCTTGGAGGTCCGATTGCAGACAACCTTTGATGCTGAGACAGCATTTGAAGATAATAGTTCATTTGTGTTACTCTGTCCTACAAGAAAGAGATAATAATGAATGAAGTTAAATTATAAATTAACACAGTCGCACGCACAGACACCAACACGCACATACACCACCACGCACATACACACACATATATGAAAATGTATATGGTAATCATCTATGTGAAGTGTCCGTTACAAAATGTTCACACTGCTCTCGTTACAAAATGTTCACATTGCTCTCGTTACAAAATGTTCACATTGCTCTCGTTACAAAATGTTCACATTGTTCTCGTAACAGAATGTTCACATTGCTCTCGTTACAAAATGTTCACACTGCTCTCGTTACAAAACGTTTACACTCCTCTCGTTACAAAGTTCACACTCCCTTCGTTACAAAACGTTCACACTGCTTTCATTACAAAGTTCACACTTCTCTCGTTACAAAACATTCACACTGCTCTCGTTACAAAACATTCACACTCCTCTCGTTACAAAGTTCACACTTCTCTCGTTACAAAACATTCACACTCCTCTCGTTACAAAGTTCACACTTCTCTCGTTACAAAATGTTAATACTTCTCTCGTTACAAAACGTTCATACTTCTCTCGTTACAAAACATTCACACTTCTCTCGTTACAAAATGTTAATACTTCTCTCGTTACAAAACGTTCACACTTCTCTCGTTACAAAACATTCACACTTCTCTCGTTACAAAATGTTAATACTTCTCTCGTTACAAAACATTCACACTCCTCTCGTTACAAAGTTCACACTTCTCTCGTTACAAAACATTCACACTCCTCTCGTTACAAAGTTCACACTTCTCTCGTTACAAAATGTTAATACTTCTCTCGTTACAAAACGTTCATACTTCTCTCGTTACAAAACATTCACACTTCTCTCGTTACAAAACATTCACACTCCTCTCGTTACAAAGTTCACACTTCTCTCGTTACAAAATGTTCATACTTCTCTCGTTACAAAGTTCACACTTCTCTCGTTACAAAACATTCACACTCCTCTCGTTACAAAGTTCACACTTCTCTCGTTACAAAATGTTCATACTTCTCTCGTTACAAAACGTTCATACTTCTCTCGTTACAAAACATTCACACTTCTCTCGTTACAAAGTTCACACTTCTCTCGTTACAAAACGTTCACACTTCTCTCGTTACAAAACATTCACACTTCTCTCGTTACAAAATGTTCACATTGCTCTCGTTACAAAATGTTCACATTGCTCTCGTTACAAAATGTTCACAGTGTTCTCGTAACAGAATGTTCACATTGCTCTCGTTACAAAATGTTCACACTGCTCTCGTTACAAAACGTTTACACTCCTCTCGTTACAAAGTTCACACTCCCTTCGTTACAAAACGTTCACACTGCTTTCATTACAAGCCGTTCTCACTGCTTTCGTTACAAAGTTCACACTCCTCTCGTTACAAAACATTCACACTTCTCTCGTTACAAAACATTCACACTCCTCTCGTTACAAAGTTCACACTTCTCTCGTTACAAAATGTTCATACTTCTCTCGTTACAAAACGTTCATACTTCTCTCGTTACAAATCATTCACACTTCTCTCGTTACAAAACATTCACACTCCTCTCGTTACAAAGTTCACACTTCTCTCGTTACAAAATGTTCATACTTCTCTCGTTACAAAGTTCACACTTCTCTCGTTACAAAACATTCACACTCCTCTCGTTACAAAGTTCACACTTCTCTCGTTACAAAATGTTCATACTTCTCTCGTTACAAAACGTTCATACTTCTCTCGTTACAAAACATTCACACTTCTCTCGTTACAAAGTTCACACTTCTCTCGTTACAAAACGTTCACACTTCTCTCGTTACAAAACATTCACACTTCTCTCGTTACAAAACATTCACACTTCTCTCGTTACAAAATGTTCACATTGCTCTCGTTACAAAATGTTCACATTGCTCTCGTTACAAAATGTTCACATTGTTCTCGTAACAGAATGTTCACATTGCTCTCGTTACAAAATGTTCACACTGCTCTCGTTACAAAACGTTTACACTCCTCTCGTTACAAAGTTCACACTCCCTTCGTTACAAAACGTTCACACTGCTTTCATTACAAGCCGTTCTCACTGCTTTCGTTACAAAGTTCACACTCCTCTCGTTACAAAACATTCACACTTCTCTCGTTACAAAACATTCACACTCCTCTCGTTACAAAACATTCACACTTCTCTCGTTACAAAACATTCACACTCCTCTCGTTACAAAGTTCACACTTCTCTCGTTACAAAATGTTCATACTTCTCTCGTTACAAAACGTTCATACTTCTCTCGTTACAAAACAGTCACACTTCTCTCGTTACAAAACATTCACACTCCTCTCGTTACAAAGTTCACACTTCTCTCGTTACAAAATGTTCATACTTCTCTCGTTACAAAGTTCACACTTCTCTCGTTACAAAACATTCACACTCCTCTCGTTACAAAACGTTCATACTTCTCTCGTTACAAAACATTCACACTTCTCTCGTTACAAAACATTCACACTTCTCTCGTTACAAAACATTCACACTTCTCTCGTTACAAAACATTCACACTTCTCTCGTTACAAAGTTCACACTCCTCTCGTTACAAAACATTCATACTGATCTCGTTTTAAGCAAATTGACCAGCATGTTCAATGTTATGTTCAAAAGATTTTCAATATCCCGTGTCCATCGTAGTCTTGATCGGCCCCTTGTCCACCTGGAACATTTCCCTTCATTTGTAATTTTTCTAAAGCATTATCTATTTTATTTGTTCAAAAATACATCATATTTCGTTTTCTTAAATAGTTTTTGAAGAGCGAGTGTTTCTTTTTAATGTTCAATAATTTTTCAGTCCATGAGATTCTTAGGACTTTTTACATTGCAGATATATTATATTTACATTGCCCAAGTATTATTACTATATTTTGCCACTGAACAATTATGGTTTCTTAATAGTTATAATTGTGTTTTTCTGTTTGCCAATTTTCATATACTTTTCACGAGTATATATTTATATATATAAGGCTGGAGATGGCTTTAGCGTCTTTGTCAAGGCTAACTGTGATTTGGAAAAGCAACATCAGTGATGGAGTTAAAATCAAACTGTACAGGTCGCTGGTGCTTTCTGTTGTTTTGTATGGTTGTGAGAGTTGGACACTCACTGCGGACATGGAGAGATGATTACAGGCTTTCGAGTATAAATGCTATAAATAAATACATGGACAGACAACATCAAGGAATGGACAGGGCTAGATATTTCCACACTCATCCGCATCGCTGAGGATAGATTCTCTGGAGGACTCTGTGTGCTGAAGCATCCAATGTGGTACCCCTACGACCCTGAAGGGTTATGGGTTTATTGATTGATATTGATTGACATATATATATATATATATAATTTCCGACAGATGAACAATAGTATCAAAATCAGTGACTACATTTGAGCTGAATTATGTATATATATGGTTTATATTAGGAAGATTTAGATTCCCTGCCCTGAACAACAGACAATGTTATGGAGATAGCTAATGACATGAACTAACACATCCAGTGCAACAAGCGTGTTTCAAGAATTAAAACACTATCATGTGCAGAGCTTCTAATTGGCAATAAAAATAATTTAGGTGGCGAGAAAACAGATTTGGTCAAGTAAAATGTATGTATATTTCAGCCGCGGAAGATAGTCAAATTTGGTTATTTCAGAGCTTTAAAAAAAAACCCACTAAAACTGTCAAGCTGTATTTTTCCCATTAGGGAGTTACAGTAATTTAAGTGGCTTGTGTGATAAAGGTCGTATCCCCTTGCTGTCGCCAAGTCATGTTCGGGATGAGTTTTTTTTAAAATTTACACCCCTACAGAAAAAACACGAAGTCCTTACCTATCGATTCGGCACCACACTCGTCAAAGCTTTTAACCATTAAAAAATAGCGGAGGTCACAGAGTAATCCAGCCACTTTGAAATTACAGCAATTTAATCAAGAACAAATTCTTCCACATTTTTATGGCTATAAGTTGTCATCCTCAGTTCCTATCATTTCTCTAGATCGAGTAATTATCATTTAGAGTGCATTTCATCATCTATAAATGCGAACCGAAGTGTTAATATTTCATGTTTATTCAGTGTTTAGGATGTGCAGAAGTTGCACATTTACAATTATTTCCATGTGTTTATTTTAACGTATTATTTCGATTGCACAATCAACAAATATGCAATCCAAGCTGATCGGGTATTTCCAGGTCAGAACAAGAGACAATTTTCATCCCTTATTTTCTACAACCATACGTAGGCTAAGGAAACGTCACCCTCCACTTTATTCCTTTTTTTTCAAATTATGTGACTGACAATAGAACTTCCACGCGATAACAGCTAAAAAAAAACAATCCTGTCAAAAGAAAGATTGAGTTTTATTCCTCTCTCACTTCCAACTCAGCTAGTTTTTCTGCCTTAGACCCTCACCTCCAAGCAGTTGTCTCTCTCGTGAGGGTCAGCTGTCGTAGCTAAACAGTAAATGTCACCACTGCGTTCACATACCATGCACAGGTTTAACCATTAAAATGCATTCTTGATGAGTCCTCAAGTGACATTCATTGGTCTCAGACAGGCCACGAAATTATCCATGTCTTCCGCACACAATAATCTATACAAATCCACTGATTTTAGCCATCCAGTGAACAACGTAGGGAATCTAAATCTGAACCACTGAAGTACGTGTGAAAACGAATATCCTGAAACTGCATTCAACCTAGTATACGAGACATGTGAATAAATCTAGTTTTGCATAGTACATTTCAAATCTTTTGTTTCAATGGTCTTCACAATTAAATGTATTTGTTGTGGCGGTATATTGTTTCTTTCGTGGTTAGACAATAGTTTAGAATTCTTTCCTTCAGTATTCGATTGTCTTCAATATGTACATAAAAATTGTTGAAGGACTATGTGCGCTGAAGTACCCAATCTGGTACCCCTACAACCCTAAAGGGTTACGGGTTTATTGATTGAAAAGTACATACAGAACAATCATCAGATCTTTATACCTTTTGTAGATCGTGTTGACAGAATTACATGAACCGTGACATCCATTATTTTATATAGTCTAAACTTCTGATACAACAAAATTGAACACGTCTTCGGTTAAAATGGCGTACATCCCCATCAAGGTTCTTTAAAAAACTTATAATCTAATAACATTCTTCTTCATGCTTTCCGATCTCTTGTAAAGTACAACCGACACTCGGCCCGTGTGGCAATAGGATACTAGACTTATAGTTCATGGTGCAAAGAATAAAGTTGTTGGCTTATATTAATGCATGTCGTAGGAGGGGACTAAGGAACGTCTTAGAATTATTTTGACGATCTGTGAAAAAAAATCATCATTATCACATCTTGTCTCAATTTCATACTTTTCACCATCATCATCATCAAACTCATAACCATTCATGGTTGCAGGGGTGTCACTCTGTAGGGGTGTCACACTGTAGGGGTGCCACTCTGCAGGGGTGCCACTCTGCAAACAACTAAAAAATCCAGGGGGGCCTCTATCTTCTCATTTCCTTGTTTAGTTGTAGAGATTCTTAATCCTGTTTAGTCGTTAATATTTTCAATCCATACTGTCCTCTGTCCTCCTCTTCTTCTTCCAACCGCAATTGTTTTCTGCAAGATAGTTGTGGGGCGGGAATCGTGCCTCATCACGTGACCAGACCACACAAGTTTGCGAAGTTTTACCACTGCCATAAATGTTCTTGTTGTCCTACAAGAGTTTTGTGTTTTAGTTAGGTATTAGCATCACGTAAATCTCTTGAATCATTTAAAGTTGTTTAGTATATCAGTCTTGTGTTGTATATTTGTATAATTCCTTACAATATTCAGGTCATATGTTACTTGTTTGTAGCATTTCATTCAGCGTCATTCAATGTTTGTCTTCAACAATAGATATTTTATGTTTCTGTACTTGTGTTCATTTTTTTTAATACGATATATGCCTTCTTGATGTTGTCTTGTTGTATAGATCCGGTGATGGTCTCACAGTGGTCATCAATCGATTTCTCCTTTGTGTGCTTCATGTTACATATTGTATATTTGTTTACTTTACTACATTGCGCTTTAGTTTCTTTTTTTCTTTCAACCTTTCTTTCTTGTCCTTCTTAATGTCTCTTGTGGATTCGCATAATTGTAATATGTCATTTGTTGTCCATGGCTCGAATATCTGTTATTACATACATATTGTGTTGTTTCCAACCATGTTGTTATAACGGGATTCCAATGTACGGTGACTTGCAATGCATGTCGTTGGAAATGATTAAGGCCGTGTAGGGGAAGTGTAAGGAAGTTGGCTGTTTTGTCCCAAAGATCAAAGAGATTTAAAGTGCACGCTGAAATCGAATGTATCATGCTGCAATGAGCAGATATCGAAGTCAGAATGTGAACCACATTAAAACGCATACAGTTCTTTGCACTACATTCTGCTAGTCAGTAGTAACCAGGGGAGAACTATAGTTGATGACTAATAATAGCATAGATCTTAGCACTACTGTCTTCCCTCTCACATTTCATTATTGGTTACATTAGACAAGACCTATGTCATTTGTGTTTTAGCTTCTTGTTTGAAACCCGTGTCCCTCAAACGATTATTTCCCTTGGCTATATCAGCTTATGTTTATCATTATTTAATTAATATATAAAATTATTTAGGGTTCTGGTTAGTTATGTTTTAGTTATGGTCAGTTATGACTATTTATAGTTATGTTTTACATAACTAACCCTAACTCCTAAAAATAAATATTTAAATTAATTATTGATTAATTATTGACATAATATTTTGATTAATTAATCCGAAAATCAGCAGGGAAATACGAAATCAAACCAAAACCGTATTTTATTATTACAAGTATTTCTCAGAAAATATTCGATATTTTCACAATTTTCATTGTTGAAATTACACCTCGCATATCCTTCGTGTATTTGTATTTATTGACTGTGCTGTATTTTTATTAAAATATTTTGATGTACTTTTATTGTTATATTTATTGACTTTTGAACATTCAATTAGAGTTATGTCCTTGATTATGAGTTCTCAGATGGCTAATGAGCCCTATTCGAGCTGTAAATGTTATTGGACAGTTCGGGCATGGAATGACCACTGTAGCCGGATCTTGGTCTTTCCGTAACTTCCTAGCTATTCTCCGCTGTTGAATTGTTGCATTTCTTCTCTTTTCACAAGATGATGCGCTTTTTTTATTGTAGAACGTCATGTAGATCTATTTTGTGCAAGTTCTTCCCATGTATCTTGGTCTATTTCAAAGGCTTTCAGTGAGGCCTTTAACGAGTCCTTGTAGCGATTCTTTTGGCCGCCTTGAGATCGTGTACCCTTCTCCAGCTCACCATAGAGAAGTATTTTTGGCAGACGATGGTCTGGCATACGTACCAAATGACCTGCCCAAGGAATCTGTTTCTGCATCAGGATAGTGTCAATTCTGGGGAAACGAAGTATTTATTCACTATGCATGTGTGCTCTTGTGTGTATGCATGTATGTAGCTACATATTTATTATACATGCATGCTATAAACGTGGTACTAATCAGTCATATTCCGATAATCCCTGGCTAGATATATGAAGATTTACAGCATAAACCGCGTGACACGACTCTGAGGATTAATTCAGCTGCAGATTTCGATTCCATGTATAGTAGTAGAGAAATGGCATATTCTACGTGACTAGATGTTCAGTCACTTTCTCCCAGTCATTGGAACTGATGAAATGATTATTTCATTGAAATTTTGTTGTCCCAAGTTTGATCTCGGAGTGTTTACGAGTTGATTCTTCTTCTTCAGCGTTCATTCTCAAACTCCTGCTGGATCTCTCCTGTAGCAGTACTACTAGATCTCCAGCAGGATGCAGTCCAGAGAATGGCAATGCGTTGTGCCGCCGTTTTATTTGCGCCAATGGCCCGACACATCCGTCTTCGGCGGAACGAGTTGATTTATGTTAAAATAAAAAATAAAACCCCCTTTTTTACCGGCAGATGTATATTTTCTCGACGTTCCTATAATAAATGTACATATATATATATATATACCACGTTCTTCTGTGTTGGCTACTTTCATTACTTAAGCCTACCATTATGCCAAAATAGTAATATGGGAGACGTAACTTATTATCTCATTTATAGAGAAACATCTATGGAGACTTTCGCTGTCTCCAGTCTATGTATAAGATGATACACACCACAGATCAGCGACAATAAGAATCCTTACGTTGTCTCCAATCTATGATGCACGATTCACACCACAGATCTGTGATAAGTTTCAAAAATTGACTATAATAGAAGACATTTATTAGCATAATATTTTATCGCTGTTAAGGAAATATATAATTTTGATATAAAGAAATATATAATGTTGATATAAAGAAATAAGCATGTGGTTGCGTCTGTATGTCTCACCAATGGCACACTAGACAAACCACCATGCAGCACAAAAACTTAGTAGATGGCATGCCGTTATATTGAGGTTATCTTCTTATAGAAGCTTCATGGCAAATCATCTATACAATTATGCTCACTGCGCTGTTATTTTGTTGTTGAATTGTGTTTCATGTTTACTTGAATATATGTATGCACCCTCGGTGGTTGGGAGGGAGCCATAGATGTTCTGTACATCACTGGGGAGGAGGAAACTGACAGCACTGTTTTTTTGCCCAGCAGGAAACAGATACACATACAAATGGGGGTGGTAGTATGAAGATACGGACAAACTACATCTTGTCTGAATGTACAATCAAGTCATGATTGATCTCCATTGAATAAGGCCTTCGACAGAAATTGCAAAAATGAACTGAAAAGCCCGGTTTGAATATGTCCGTATATTTTATTAGTTTACCTTCGATATTCTTGGCATGCGACTCGAAGTAGATAAATAGTGATCAATGACAATGACTACAACAAAAAAGCGTAACAAATGAAGTATAAATTAATCTTGGATAGAGGTGTTCTTACTACCGTGGCAACAACCAGATCAGATAGTTTATAGATCGTGGTTACAATCAGATCGGAAAGTTATTATGTCATGGCAACAAAACCACATCGCGCAGTTATTATATCATGGCCACAACCAGTTCACAAAGTTCGTATCCCTCCACGCTAATACAGTTCACAAGAACTGTATTCACTGGATTCAGACATTACTCATACTCAAGCTCGTAATTGAAACAATTACTCTACTTATAATAGAATGTTTACTTTAATCAAGTAATTGAAGAAATTACTTTACTTATAGAATGTTTACTTTAATCAACTACTAATATTCTATTGAGAAATGTTTCATGAAATTGTGAGATGACAAATTATGTAAGCGTATACATACAATAGTAATACTACACATTTTGTAATTGAATTTGTGAAAAAATGCAACTTCGAGAAATTATCGCCATAGACAACGAATGATAGTTGGATAGTTACGTCCTGAAAATAATATGCTACCAATTATTGTATATTGTTACTTACTTGCATATGTGTGTGTATACAAGGCCGGCGTCTTGTGATTAGTGATAAACTCTAACAATCGGAAGTTAGATGTGACATATGGATTAGAACGTATTGAAAGTTGTACGGTCCTCTGTAAGGGTGATTAAATTTGTATGCGGTTTATAAATACGAATTGTACAATACCGGTGTTAGAAAAGCAGTTTTATATGCGTTATATGCTTCAATTATATATGTATGCATATCATACCATCTGTTGTATGTGACCAAACTGTTTATAGTATAGATCGTTTGTTTCTTTCGTGCTGCAAACGACACATAGGGCAGAGGTTTTGGTTCTCTATATGATGCCGTCCGCTGCCTGCAGCTTTAGTTCCTGGATGGTCTTACAGCCTATTAATTACCATTCTTTAAGAATGGTGTTTTTAAGGGTTGTTTTATGTCTTCCTCTTTTTCTTTTACCCTCAGGTGACCACGTAAGGGCTTGTTAGTTTATTCTGTTTACATCTAGTCGTAAAACGTGGCCAAGGTATTTCCATCTTCGTTTTCTTATAAGGTTTTAAACATACTCTTGGTGTGTTTTGTCTATTAGATCACTATTTGTGACGAAGTCGCTCCATTCCTCATCACATAAATAATCAGTAGACCTCTGTTTCAAGAATAATGTGGGATCTACGATTGTGCTTATTAGGACACAGATCAACCGACAATAACAAGTAGGAAGAATAAAACTACTTCCATCTATAGTATATGGCTAGTTAAATCATAAGTACATCATACACACCTTTCTTCCGACCGATAACATTAATGGAGTTCAGTTATATCAAAGGATCTATTCATGAAACGTGTCGTGGTTCTTGTAATTCAGCCATCATTACCTGTGAAGCTGCATTGACGTTATACGTGTCTTATGTCTGTGTTAGTGTCATTATCATTTCATTAATCATCAAAAAATTCCTGCGGATAGGACAGGCTAGGACTGGCCATATCGTCCGTATGCCAGACAAGCGCATCCAAAGAGATTGTTCTATAGGGAGCCGTGCGAAGGTAAACGTTCAAGCGGAGGGCAGAAAACGCGCTTCAAGGATCACCTAAAAACTATATCAAGCACTGCAGCATCGATACTAGCTCCTGGGAGACTACAGCACTTGATTGCTCAGCCTGGCACACCTAGATCACTGCTGGCATCACGAAATTTGAAAACGAAAGAACACGGCGGGCAGTCCACAAGCGCAAGAGGCGTAAGTACAAATCCGAACATTCTCCTACCCTGAACCTTCAGCACTCCTGCATGCACTGCAATATAACTTTCCGTGCACGAATCGGACTCATCGGGCATCTACGAACTCACAAACCAAATTAGACAATTGCCAAATTATTTTTTTTCATCGCATTTATTGTTTTTCATGCCATACTCATTTCCGCATGCGAAGGAGGAACACCATCATTATAGCGCACACGCCTGTGTGTGTAGGTGTAATTGTATATATGTTCCTTAGTTAATTAATAATTGTTAAGGTCAGTGCTAGAATTATAAATACATGTTAACTATGTAAACTGTTACCTGTTTTGTGAGATACGCAGATTACAACTAACGCAATCATATCTTCTTTATCTGTCAACAGAATCTGACGCCTATCATGCAACAGAAGATGTTAACCACATAATGAACACAGCAGTAAGGATATTACGTGTTCACAGAGTTTCACTCACATATTTTATTCAGTGCTAGTTTAAACCACATACTTTCTTTACCATACGAGTTCCTCTTTTAACTTTGCAGATTTATGTAAACAAAAACAAAAAAACAACAACAATATAGCTGTAACCATCGCGTCAAACATATCATACAAAAATATTGAATAAAACATACATATAAAAATACATAAATTTATTACAATTCTGTCAAATTAAAAAGACATGTTGCTAACGTTGTGAAATTTATTTCTCAGATCTAAAGGAATTTTAAAATTAATAACACGTTTGTATGTAGACATATAATTTAATTAATTCTTCACGTTAAGCACAGATTCTGAAAAGAGAATTTGTCAGCGAGAACCTGTTAAAAAAAACTCAAGATAAACAGGATTCTAAACAGGTGTGAGAATACATATTTTAGTAAAATTTCTATGATATTTGAGTGGATTCAATAACCAGGTTTGTTACTGCTACTAACTGATTCTTCCTCACTTTAACGAAAATTTCCGCCATCAATTTCTCGATGAATCCTTACACATTTCGTGGTTGGCACTTGCCAACAGCGTACTCAGAAACCACCAATTGTGACAGAAACTATCCAAGCATGTATCCAGCATCTTGGACATCTGGGTATTTTACATCACCCTCAGTATATCCCTTCCAAACCGATAGCAGTTCCAGCAAACAGGCAAACAACACCGACTGGAAATTCAACCCTATTAACTCTACCGATGGCCCCAACGTACCGAGAGACTCGAATCTCATGAAATCTGGGTACGAGGGTCTCCTCTACAAAACTACCGCAAATAACTCCAGGTCTGAATTCGATACTTGTCCCAGGGATGACCCTCAGAGATCATGCTGTGCCATTTCTTGTTCCTGTAACAATCACCAGAGATTAAATGTTCTGGATAACTCCTGGAGGAACTCTGAGATGTCGCCAAATTTAGACTTTAAAAGTACACCCAGCATTTCACCCTACCAAAGTCTTTGCCAAAGAGGTAAGCCATTTCTTCGTCATTATTTGTTATGTTTAAATTTATCCAGTTCAAGATAATTCTAGACATCATGACTAAATCATACATGCATATCTGTGAAGTCACAAGATAAGCAGGACCGTAGATAAGCCCCAACCACTTTTATTTCATAGCAAATTTAATATGACATTTAGCACTAATACCTTTACCAAAAGGTCAATTAAAAAACCCCACCCGTATCAAATTTTTACAAAAACGGTCTTCAAATGCCCTCCCTCCAAACTGGAATGTACACACCAAAAAAGAGGAATAATTTTATTTTTAGTCTAAGTTAAAGTACCCCCCTTTTTTCCATGACTATATCTACAACCGTGAAGACAGAATTTTGCAATCTTCAAAATTTATTACTAATTTTGTCTTTTTCAAATGACACTAGCCACGACATGTATATTTAGCCGTGTTTTATATTTTTATACTAATTTTGATTATGAAAGGTTCCATCTTGACTTATTTTGTTGTTGAAATATATAATATATGAAGTATGCTCAAACCAGCAAGCACTTTTACTCCCTGTTGTGTTATTGGGTCCGAAGGGGGAGCAATGAATAATGACATTGTTTTACTTTTTACGCAGGTCGCAAGAGGCGACTAAGGAGGGTATGGTGTGCATTTTGCTGCTCTTTCCTATATAGAGTGAAAGTAACTTTTAAACCATGCTAAACATACGTCAGTTCTAAAATGTGCATATATCGCAGAAATGCCGTTACTAGTAACACACCGCATTCCGTTCTCCGGTCGGCATCTTCCTAATCTACAGGCGTATGAGAACAGACGTAGAAGAATAAGACGTAGTGTTTGTTTGGTAGAACTGTAGCACTCGTATCTCCTATGAAAAAGAATTGTAGCACTCGTATCTCCTATGAAAAGAATTGTAGCACTCGCATCTCCTATGAAAAGAATTGTAGCACTCGCATCTCCTATGAAAAGAATTGTAGCACTCGCATCTCCTATGAAAAGAATTGTAGCACTCGCATCTCCTATGAAAAGAATTGTACCTCTCGTATCTTCTATGATAAGACAAATATATTATATCTATCTATATATCTATTGCTTCTCTCTCTCTCTCTCTCTCTCTCTGAATATGATGTGAGGAGTCGCAGGATTGATCAATTGATATGCAAACATACTGTGCCGTGTCAGAACGTTGGTAACTCCTTCACTTCACCTTCTACTTGGTCTTCTTCTGTATCTTGCTGTTTCCATTTTCATGTAGTAGGCTCTTGCCGCTGGCCAAAAAGGTTTGATTCTCATTAGGTGATCGAACGATCTCAATTTCTGTGTTACATGCTCCTAAAGCCACAAGTCATCCATTGTAAAAAGCTGGAGTAACCCGAGTTCTTTCGCTTGGTACTCTCTAATAATATTATGTTATGTTATGTTCCTCCAGGGCCATAGGCGGCGCATAGGGCAGAAACCATAGCTTTCCATTTCTGTCTTTGTGTTGCCAGGTCTTTCAATTCTTGTGTGTTGTTTAGGTTCATTGACATGCCTTCTCTATTAATGGTTCTTCGCAGAGTTCCTCTAGGTCTCTCTCTTCTTCTTACTCCAGGTGGCACCCAATATAGTGACTGATGGGGAATTTTAGGCTGTTCATTCTGAGAACATGGCCGATGTAAGTGCAACGCCTTTGTCTAATGAAGGAAGATATATAGGTTTGTTTGCTTTTCTCTCTTATAGTAGTGTTAGATTTACAGTCACTCCACTTAACATTCAGAATGGTACGTAATCATTTGTTTTCAACGGAATCTAGTCACGTATATGTGGATTTTCAACTTTCGCATCCATATGATAAAATAAGGATGACGTTGAAGTTAAACAACTTGAGTTTTGTGGTGTTTCTTAGTGTGTTTGACGTCCAGATGTTACATAATCTCTGATAATGCACACCCTAAATATAATACAGACATTTTTGCGAGAATCCTTGCTCTGTATTTTAGTATATCAATCAATAAATCCGTAAACCTTCAGGTCCGTAGGGGTACCACAATGGATGCTTCAGCACAAATAGTTCTCCAGCGAATTATATCCTCAGCGATGCGGATGAATACGGCAATATCTTGTCCTATCCATTCATTGAAGTTGCCTGTCCATGCCTTTATTTGTCCTCCTCTGCTTCTTCCACCCTCGACAGTTCCCTGCAGTATTGTTTTTGACAAAGAATCATGCCTGCATACATGTCCGAACCATTCTAATTTTAATATATATTTACCATTGATGTCATTCCAACAACTCTTCATTTCTCATAAGATTTCTTTCAACAAATAGAATTCAATGTACTATTCTAATTACATTTTTATAATTCGACTTATTAATATCATTAACTGAATCATGCTCGTTTAAAAAACCTTCATGTTTTTTAACACAATTTAGGAATTTGGTCATTTTTTTAACCGTTTATGATCTAAAATGTGGAGGTAAACACGTTGAAATATCTGGCATGTATTATTGTAGGCAATACACATATACTTTCATTTATTACATGGTTATTTCTGAAGTTATTGCAATTTAACTCAACAAATAAAGAACACAGATGTTCAATTGTCTCTGGCATACCTGAATAAAACTCACATACCACTTTAATAACTAAATACACTATTCATATGTGCGGGTAAGTGACTGCATTCTAGACATAGTGTCAGCAGTTATAAATAGGTTATTTGATTTTAGCTTATCTAATTCTAAGATCGTATTATAGGGAGATGAATTTTAATACATTTTTTAACAATCTGTTGGCAATAAACTATGTGAAATACATTCATATACATATCTATCAATATATACATACATACATACATACGCATATGCACATACATAAATGCATACAGACACTCAGACGCTCTTTCAAACACTTGATACTTTCATACACTTGGTGCGTATGACAGACTATCACCTGAAAAATATACTTCTCTATAGTGAGCTGGAGAAGGGTAAACGATCTCAAGGTGGTCAAAAGAAGCGCTACATGGATTTGTTAAAGACCTGCCTGAAAGTGTTTGAAATAGACCAATACACATAGTAAGAACTTGGACAAAATACTAGGCGTTCTACAATTAAAAATAGAACGCATCATCCTGTTAAAAGAGGAGAAATGCTGCAGCCCAACAGCGGAGAGTAGCTAGACAGTCCGGATAAACCAAAATCCGTCTACAGTCGTCATTCTATGTCCGAACTGTCCAAGAACATTTGCAGCTCGAATAGGACTCATTAGCCATCTATGAATTATTATGTGTGGTCATAATTCTAATTGAATATTCAAAAGTTGATGTAAAAATGGTCATCATCACTTATGATGGACGAACACACAAGTCTTATAATGTAGACTCATGATTTTATTCAACTTGATGTAACTGATTAATAAATGCCTCAAACTAGCCATGGTCGTTTCCTAATCGTCCACTACAAGACACACGTTCTGAATATGTCCTGTCTACAGGATGGATAAATGTATACTGCATTGTCTAGGGTTCACAAAGCAGACGCTCCTGTGATATATTTAGTGCTTGCGAGTCACTTCTCACGAAAAAAACACGATGCAGCGAAATACTTCTTATATTCACAAATGCTGAAAAGCGTATAGAAATGGTTTCACTGTACTTGGGTTCTTCTTTGTGTGCCGAGTCCTTCTCAGTAAAGCAGCAATTTTCCTGTTTTATAGAAGAAAAATAACATTATTAAATGTATGACCTTTTTTTCATTTATGAGGTTGCTATTTAGCAGGTTGTTTTGTTTAAAGTATATCGTAGAATGTATCATAACACAGTTGCATTGACTTTTCTGGAATTAGTATATAGAATAATATATAATTTCATAGACCAAACGATAATCCATAGTGACAGTTTATACACAAGACTTTGCGGCAGCAGAACACTACATTCGGGAGCAGAATACTACATTCGGCAGCAGAACACTACATTCTGGAGCAGAACGCTACATTCGGGAGCAGAACGCTACATTCGGGAGCAGAACTCTACATTCGGGAGACACAAGAAGATAATGAAACATTAACTGTTATATAAAGTCAATGAAACTTTAGACCGAGTAAATATGCACTAGAGAGACAAATTTCAGACTAGGCCAGATATAATTGAATACAACAAAGTATGCTACGGCGCTCCAGAGCAATACAGGATACACCTTCTAAAGGTAACATTTAAGAACATAAACATGTCTTTCATAAGCCATAGATGACTTCCGTTATTCACACCCACAACTCGGAAACAATAAATTATAATGCCCTACGTTGAGGTCTCGTATAGTGTTGACTGTTCAAGTAAGACGACACTAAAAAATGTAGTCAAGATGACGGAATCAGGATGTGGCTTATATTTCTCACATTTGGTTTTATTTATGTACAGCTTGGATCATTTCTATGTCATCGCCTTCTCAACGACTATATTTACCCTGTTCAGTTGAAATATTTCATAGGTCGTAATAGTCTAGTTCTCGAACAGTGGATTGAGACCTTGGGAAATGCGAGGCTGAAAGTGGTTATATTTATTTCCGTGACGGGACATGTGGGTGTTCGAGACAATGATGGAGCGGATCAACTGGCATCATGTGCGATTGTGGCACAGTGCGATGGGGCAATGGATCGCGCTGACGTTTTGAACTCCTTAAGAGATATAGCACGCAAGAGTGAGTCTAATGTGGATGATCATTCCTTTTCAATGGTTAGGATTAAAGATCAGGGATTGAAATATGGTGTTGCTAGAAGTGGACATTTTACAGGGCGCAAAAGAATGATGGTCAACCAGCATAAGACCGGTACTGTCATCAAAAGTGTAATGGCAGATACACTCAAGGAGAGATCGGAGCAACTATGGACGTGCCCAGTTTACGGTGATGATGATCCGACGACTAACTATTTGATAGATTCTCTTCTTCTTCAGCGTTCATTCTCAAATTCCCATTCCTCTTGTAGCAGGACCATGGTCCTACAAGATGTCCTGTTGGATGTAGTCCAGAGAATGGAAATGCGCTGTGTTGCCGTTTTATTTACGCCAATGGCCCAATACATCCGTCTTTGGTGGGTTAATAGATTCTCAACTATATTATCCCTGTTCAGTTAAAATATATAATAGATTCACAACAACTATATTTTCCATGTTCAGTAGTTCTTTAAGTGTTCAACTGTGCCAGACGCACTCTGATTCAGTACAAACTATGACAAAAATAATAAACAGTCGACACAGAATTCAAGTATTTATAGTCCCTTGGAAGAGCATCTATTTTTGTGATAGAACACTTAATCGTGTAAACAGTTTTTCTCCAACTGTGTCACACAATTAGCACATATTTCTTTGTTCAGAATTAAACTCACGAAACGTTTGACATTTACAAATGTGTTTGTATGACAATGACATCATTGTGACATCTTGTTTATGTAAGATACAAATAACTTACAAGTCAGCACAGCTACAACTTGAATAACTTACAAGCCAGCACAGCTACAACTTGAATAACTTACAAGCCAGCACAGCTACAACTTGAATAACTTACAAGTCAGCACAGCTACAACTTGAATAACTTACAAGTCAGCACATCTACAACTTGAATAACTTACAAGTCAGCACATCTACAACTTGAATAACTTACAAGTCAGCACAGCTACAACTTGAATAACTTACAAGTCAGCACAGCTACAACTTGAATAACTTACAAGTCAGCACAGCTACAACTTGAATAACTTACAAGTCAGCACAGCTACAACTTGAATAACTTACAAGTCAGCACAGCTACAACTTGAATAACTTACAAGTCAGCACAGCTACAACTTGAATAACTTACAAGTCAGCACAGCTACAACTTGAATAACTTACAAGCAGCACAGCTACAACTTGAATAACTTACAAGTCAGCACATCTACAACTTGAATAACTTACAAGTCAGCACAGCTACAACTTGAATAACTTACAAGTCAGCACAGCTACAACTTGAATAACGTACAAGTCACCACAGCTACAACTTGAATAACTTACAAGTCAGCACAGCTACAACTTGAATAACTTACAAGTCAGCACAGCTACAACTTGAATAACTTACAAGCAGCACAGCTACAACTTGAATAACTTACAAGTCAGCACATCTACAACTTGAATAACTTACAAGTCAGCACAGCTACAACTTGAATAACTTACAAGTCAGCACAGCTACAACTTGAATAACTTACAAGTGAGCAGAAATAACGTCAATAATAACATATACGGTAACAACACTAATGAGAATATAGGTGTTAGTATTAGTACATCAAAAGATCTAGGGACAAACACCAAACTAAAGCTATTTGCGGCACGAAATGAACAAACTAACTAATTAGTACATACAAAAGTATTATACACTTTGCCCCTATATTGTTTTCATCTTATGGTCCATGCCGTGTGTGTTGGTTATCATGTTTTTCTTCTTCTTCATCGTTCTTCAGTCAGACATCAGGTTACAGCACCAATAGCTTCAATGAATTGTGTGATTCGCTTCAGGACATCCATGGAACCCCTTAAGTCTGGAAGTGGTGCCGTCAAATTAGGCCATAGTTTCTCTCTCTCTTCTTGGTAGAGTTGACAGGTATGAAGAATGTGTTCTCCAGTCTCTGGGCTCAGTCCACAGTTGCACAGGTCTGTCTCACCAATCTTCAGATTTCTGGTCATGTGACTTCTAAGTCTGTGGTGGCCAGTTCGTAGTCTGAAGATGTTTGTTCCTTGCGTGACATTTGATGGTAGGTGCCATTTGGTTCTGCAGTTGTGAACATCTGTTTTCATTTTTTCATATACTGTTTTTATCATAGTCTTACATTCAATAGTACGTATTATAACTTTCTATTTGCTCTAGTGATTCCTCTTTCCTTGCCAGGAGATTCATCTTTTGTATTTCCAAGTATGCGACAGTGACCAGGGATCCACTGCAGTACTGTTTCTTTGGTAGTACTGCTGAGGTGTAGTAAGCAGGCCGTAAGTTCATTCATGCTCGTGTTCTTTGGATCTTTCACAGCCTGCAGTGCTATCTTTGCATCACTTGACTACATGTCTGTTGTGACTGAGCATTTTATGAGTTTATGAGCATTTTAGCTGCCCCTATTTCTGCTTTGAAATTTGTGGAATGTTTGCCTGTGGGCGTGAATTGTCCATTTCTTTTGCATCCGGTGTTTTTCTAACATTCTCCTATTTCGTTGGCTGTCAATCATTTCCGATATTTATGTTCTCCTACACGACAATGCTAGGTTGTCAAGCATCTTCTCTCTTGGTTTTCCCCAAGTTCTCTTGCTCTTTAACTTGCCTGTTGTTATAATGTGTTATATCTTTCTTCTTCTCATGATGTGTCCACAAAAATGCGGGTTGTCTCTTTCTTAAGCGGGTAATCAGCTCCCTTTTTGAATTAACATCTTTCAAGATATCTTCATTACGCTATTTATCTGTCCTTGGTGTTCTGAACATTCTTCTATAAAACCACATCTCTGCTGCCTCATTATAATTTTTCAGTTTTGCTGAGTGTCTATGATTCACTTTTATACATCAGAAATTGCTCTATATAACTTCTAAGAGCTCTCTTTCTCACCTCACTTGACAAAGATATATTACATGTATGATATTTAACTGCTACAGTTAGTAGAAGCTAATTAAGACGGATGATTAATTCTATGTTTAACTATCAACAAAGCCATATATACGTCTTTGGTGCTTCGATTTGCCTTCAGTTTCGTACTCAGTTTTGCCCTCAGTTTGGTACTCAGTTTTGCCTTCAGTTTGGTGCTCAGTTTTGCCTTCAGTTCCGTTCTCAGTGTTGCCCTCAATTTGGTACTCAGTTTTGCCCTCAGTTTGGTGCTCAGTTTTGCCTTCAGTTCCGTACTCAGTTTGGTACTCAGTTTTGCCTTTTGTTCTCAGTTGTGCCTTCAGTTTGGTTCTCAGTTTTGCCTTCAGTTTGGTTCTCAGATTTGCGCTCAGTTTGGTTCTCAGTTTTGCCTTTCGTACTCAGTTTTGCCCTCAGTTTGGTTCTCAGTTGTGCCTTTGGTACTCAGTTTTGCCTTTGGTTCTCAGTTTTGCCTTTGGTTCTCAGTTTTTCCTTTGGTTCACAGTTTTGCCTTCAGTTTGGTTCTCAGTTTTGCCTTCAGTTTGGTTCTCAGTTATGCCTTCAGTTTGGTTCTCAGTTTTCTCTCAGTTTGGTACTCAGTTTTGCCTTCAGTTTGGTTCTCAGTTTTGCCTTCAGTTTGGTACTCAGTTTTGCCTTCAATTTGGTACTCAGTTTTGCCTTCAATTTGGTACTCAGTTTTGCCTTCAATTTGGTACTCAGATTGCTAAACACAAGGAAATAATTACTTCGCCTATGAGTTGATTTTATGACTAAAAAAATATTTGGCAAAGAGGAATCGGTACTTAAGGAATGGGGATAACAATGTTTCACATATCTCTGAGTACAACATGCCATGCTATAAAGAGGGGAGTATCACATTCCTTGAATCAACCAGTGTATAGATATATCTCTAGGCACACTTTTAGTATACTGACTTGCAACTGTTTAATCTAATTCTATGTTACGATTGTTGTACTTTTTATAATCTCTGCTCCCCATTTGGAGAACGAATAGAAAAGAAGTGCATTAACCGGTTCTGAATATACGGAATCTTAAGAGAGCACTCCTCAGCACAGACCAGGAGTTTGAGCTATTTAAACAATATATCGCAAGACAGAAGAAAAGAAGGATACTTGCGTGTTGTGGGTCTCACCAATGCTCCACCAGACAAACCACCCATGCAGCAGAAAACCTTAGTAGATGACATGTTATATTGAGCTTATCTTCTTATCACGTCATCTATACAATTATGCTTATTATGCTGGTATTTTGTTGTTGAAATGTGTTTCATGATTACTTGAATATATGTATGCATCCTCTGTGGTTGGGGGAAGCCAGAGATGTACTGCGCAGAACTAGGAGGATGAAACTGACAGCATTTTTGTTTTTTTTCCTATGGCTGAGGTCCATCATAAAGGCACAGTGACCGTGACAATATTTTGGACTTAATAATTTCGTTGCATGCCTGAAGCAATGGAGACGTTCGGAATGACCAGTAGTCAGTCAATTGGTGGCGGGGAATGAGCACAGTGAACCCTATCTTTGCTGCAGTGGCTCAGAGCAGTGTAGAGGTTGAAACCTACCTTCCTGGTGGTGTCATATGTATTCTCCGGCTCTGACCCAAGGTGTGCCAAAATCCACACTTTTCAGCAATATAGTGCTCATTTAAATGGCGTTGGGTCAAATGGTATGAGCCCATGGAACACAGGATCAGCAACCAACCTGCCAATCAACCAAGAGAAGAAGCAGTTAGAGGTTCTTAAAAAAAACGATATATTGCGAAAACAGTTATGACAAAGAAGCCAGAATAACATTTCGTGAACACTTAATAACAATGACCATTACTAAGGACAGCTACAACGATCCTATTACTGAGCGAAACACCCGTAACACAATTTGTGCAGCTCAACAAAAATATACCTTCAGGACCGGACTGAATTCAGGGAAAACAAACTGCAACATTCTGAAAGTCATGGTGACTGGATTACTACAACCGCGAACTCCACAATTCTATGGTTGAATAGCTCTATAAATAAACTGGTCTAACGTCCCCGTTTGAAAGAAGCGTTCGTCATTATAAGAGGTAAATTTTACTTGACCAATCTAACCAAGTTCAGTACTAGCACCTGCAGAAACTTGAGCAATCTAACTAAGTCCAGTACTAGCACTTCAGAAACAAACTTGACCACTCTGAGTCCAGTACTAACACCTCCAAAAACTTGACCACACTAACCAAGCATTTGGTTGATGATTCCCTTTCATGTTCGTCTTTCTTCATGAGACTACTAATCAATTCTGATGTGCAAACTCTTGATACAAACTAGGATTACTTAAATACTAGATTCCTTCGGATCCTGTCAAGACCCGTCGTCGCGCCGGGACGACATTAACTGGTCTACTTACATTGATATGCCTCACATTGCCACTGTGCTTGTCAACCCAGCTCACCGTATGGAAACAAAAGCGAGTATAATATCATACAGTCCATAACCAATTCATCGAATACAGACAATAACCAATATTTTATGAATTAATAAATGTCAATGCCGTTGTGAAAGTTTGGTCCTACATCTTCTTTTTGCGAAAACCATTGCAACCCAGTTAGACGTTGGTTCGTTATAGCGACTTTGTTCAGATTGGCGAATGCGCATGAAGACCATGTTTACTATTCCAGTGTGAGCAGTATTCTGAATATCTGGTTTCGATATTACGCATTAATTTATACGACTGTGCTAATCTAACGCGTTGACGTAAAAGTCAATCGATTTTATGAAGAAATTCTCTTTCCCTGTAGCATTGCTAGTGTGCTTGTCGAACGTTTGTTGCTTGAGTACTGTCCAAAACATACAACTGAGAGAATTGTAAAACTTTGTTGTATGGCGGTTGTATATGAGAAGTCCGATGATAATTTTACCGTAACTCTTTAAAATATAAGGACCACATCCTTGAAACATCGTAACTTTTGCTCCCATTGACGTGAAAGAAAGAGCGCTTTTATAAGAGCGCAAATGTCTGTATTTAGGGTGTGTATTATCAGAGAGCATTAAGTACAGGAACTCTGGATACTACAGCTTATTACCATGGATGTTTTGTGGATTTAGGAGCATGATCTTTTCCTTTCGGCAACAATTTGTAAACTTGCCATCGTTAGGACGGTCGCACAGCAAAATTGACATATGACATCGAAAACTCCAGTTATGTGCAACAATAATACGATTCTCAGCAAAATTTGTTGCTTCATTTGAAATTGCCTGACTTCGTTTCATTTGTGACAATGAGTGAGCCTCGGCATCTGCAGTTCGACATTACTGCGTTTGCTCAATAGTGTCATGCTGACTGTGACGACATTGTGTTCTCTTTTCATAGTTTGTCAATTTTCTCTTTGCGTTGGTGATTTTAGCGTAGCTCAATGCCAATACAAATCAGCATCCTTAGCAAGCCGTGTTAGTCTTTGATGAAGTGTTTCTTGATCTATTCTTTGCATCTCTCTTTCAATTCTATGTCTATACTCTGTAGCATGCGCGGTACGAATCAGAACGAGTGACTTTTGACGACATTGAAGGGTGATTAATGTGTGGAGTTCGGTAGCCTAGTTAATAGTGAGCTTGCTTACTATCACCGGGTTACAGCGTGCCAAGTTCGAAACCACGAACGGACAAAAATATAAATAAGCAGTGAATTCTCGCTTGACACGACCACTCCTCCAGTCGACTCAGCTGTACATGAGTACCTGGCGCATGAGGTACTGGAGTAAAGACAGCAAGGAAGGGAACTTGCTACCCCACATAAAAGTTGTTGCGGCTTAGTACATGAAGATGTATCTTCATCCCCGACGGCAGGTTGCTGCCATGGGCAGTGGCGTAGCGTGGGTCAATGGCGCCCGTGGCGGAATCATAATTTTCCGCCTTTGTGACATTAAAAAAATATGTCAGTGATTGTGAAAGACTTGACGAAGATAAATTTGCCGCCCTCCCGATGATGCCGCCCAGGGCGGTCCGCACCCCCCCCCCTCGCTGCGCACTGGCCATCGGACATACATTTAAAAAAAATTTAAGTGTATATTTCTTGTATGAATTTCCAGCTTTGCATGTCAACACAGATATTATGAATACATTGTACAGGATAAGTTTTGTGAGTTTGTTAAATTCTTGCGAGAGTCATATGTTTGAAAACTTTTAAATGCACCTGCTGTCAGAACAATGCGGGATGATATCTCCATGTATCACCACCATCTTGTGATAATTTGCTACCCTAATAGATGAAGGTTTTACATTTTTTTTCTAACGAGTGTTTGTTGAGCAGACATACGTTGTTTGTTTGTTTGTGTGTTTTTTTTGTGTTTTTTTTTAGAATTACATTATTTTAATTTTAAATGAGTTGATTCCTAGACCGATTTGTTCTGTGAAATTTGGATGTCGAAGTATATTTTTCCTTGAACTGGTAGATATGTTAAACTTTGTTACAGAAACAGTGGCATTACATATTGCTGTTATTTATTAATATAAATGTACATACAGGGCCGTAGAAATGATTATCTACCTTAAGGAGGGGTGATTTACCTAACAAAATACGCTATTCATCCGTTTTCGTGCAAATTTCACTGTAGGACTTGCAATTTGAAGACTTTTTTGATGAGAAATCGCTACGGAAGGGATTTTGTATAGAACTTTTGGCTAAACTCCTAATACTAAAAGTAATTTTCATATTTTCTACGGAGGGAGTTTAAACACCTCAACATTCTCCCCCCCCCCCTCTTATCTATCTCTTTCTCTCTCTCTCTCTCTCTATATATATATATATATATATATATATATATATATATATATATATATATATATATATATATATATATATATATAAATAGTATTACAAATATGCATTATTATATTTTGTATAATTTACTGTACCAAACAAGGTAGCGAAGCGAGCTCTTTGTTCTAACTTATTTGATAACTAGATGACTGGTTTAGGGCTCCAACAAGTCAGTAGGAGGTAGTGGTTTGCCCAAAACATAACTACTACTACTAGTCCTGATATACATGTCACTAAACACACACAGTTTTACTATAATATTATTAAAGTTTTAATTTATTTAGATGTGCCGCGGTTCTACTGGTATGTCCATGCATAGTTTAACGTGTCCTATAGCTTGTTTGGTAGGATGTTGTTTGTTTAGTAAGATGTTGTCGCATGTTTGGTAGGATGTTGTTTGTTTAGTAGTATGTTGTCGCATGTTTGGTAGGATGTTGTTTGTTTAGTAAGATGTTGCCGCATGTTTGGTAGGATGTTGTTTGTTTAGTAGTATGTTGTCGCATGTTTGGTAGGATGTTGTTTGTTTAGTAAGATGTTGTCGCATGTGTGGTAAGATTTTGTCACATGTTTGGTAGGATGTTGTTTGTTTAGTAAGATGTTGCCGCATGTTTGGTAGGATGTTGTTTGTTTAGTAAGATGTTGTCGCATGTTTGGTAGGATGTTGTTTGTTTAGTAAGATGTTGCCGCATGTTTGGTAGGATGTTGTTTGTTTAGTAGTATGTTGTCGCATGTTTGGTAGGATGTTGTTTGTTTAGTAAGATGTTGTCGCATGTTTGGTAGGATGTTGTTTGTTTAGTAAGATGTTGTCGCATGTTTGGTAGGATGTTGTTTGTTTAGTAAGATGTTGTCGCATGTTTGGTAGGATGTTGTTTGTTTAGTAAGATGTTGTCGCATGTGTGGTAAGATGTTGTCGCACGTTTGGTAGGATGTTGCTTAGTAAGATGTTGTCGCACGTTTGGTAGGATGTTGCTTAGTAAGATGTTGTCACATGTTTGGTAGGATGTTGCTTAGTAAGATGTTGTCGCATGTTTGGTAGGATGTTGCTTAGTAAGATGTTGTCGCACGTTTGGTAGGATGTTGCTTAGTAAGATGTTGTCGCACGTTTGGTAGGATGTTGCTTAGTAAGATGTTGTCGCATGTTTGGTTATGATGTGGTATATTTAGTAATATGTTGTATGTTTTGTGTCGGATGTTTGTTTTTTTGGTAGGATTTTGGCGCATGTTTTGTGTGGGATGTTTTATTTTTAGTAGGATGTTGTCGTATGTTTTGTGTAGGATGGTGTTTTATGTTTGGTGAGATGAGGAGCGCGGTAGCCTAGTGGATAGTGAGCTTGCTTGCTATCATCTGGTTACAGCGTGCCAGGTTCGAAACCACGTCCGGACATTAAAAAAAAAAATCCGGGTTGTGATTTCTCACTTGACACGACCACTCCTCCAGTCGACTCAGCTGTAAATGAGTACCTGACGCATGAGTTAGGGAAGGTAAAAAAACAGCAAGGAAGGGAACTGGCCACCCCACCTAATAGTTGCTGCGGCTTAGTACATGAAGAGTTATCTTCATCCCCGACGGCAGATGCCATGGGACCTACCTTTACCTTAAGGTGTTGTCGCATGTTTTGTTAGATTTTGTAGCATGTTTGGTGTGAGGGTATCTTATTTTTGAAAGAGTGTTGTTATATTTTTGGTAGGATGTTGTGGTAGCACTGTCAACAATATTAATTCCTATTAATGTTTAAATAATAAAAAGAAAATTTAAGCACACATAACAAATGTTAAAGAGAAAAGAATTTCTTGATAAAATCGATTACTTTTTCGTCAACACAATAGACTAGCACAGTCGTATTAGTTAATGAGTGATATTGAAAAAGATAGATTCAGAATGCTGCTCACACTGGAAGCGGAATCCCAATAGTAAGCATGGTTTTCAAACGCGATCGTCAATCTGATCACGCCGTTATGAACCAACATCTAACGTGGTTGCATTGGTTTTCGTCAAAGACGCTGGTGAACAATTTTATAACCGCGACATTGACATTTACCCATTAAATTCAGAGACTCTCATAAAGTAGTTCATTAATATCAATATAGTTAGTTGAAATATGGATCCAATGGCATACTCGCTTTTGTTCCACTACAGTGATCCTGGTTTATCAGTACATTGGATTGTAAGGCATATCAGGGTAAGCAACCTAATATATGTCGCCCCGATGGAATCCGAACGAATCTAGTGTTCATAATGAACTTTGATATATTTGTGATAATAAAAGTAATAAATGTGTGTGTAATAGCGAAGGTGTGAGTTGTTTATAAACAAGAGCAATATTACAAAAATATTACATAATGTTCAATCTCCGTCTATCTATCTATCTATATATCTATCTATACGATGTATCCATTGTTTGCCTTGCAGATTCAGGGGTAGAAGAGTTCTCAGAGGATAACCTTCTTGTGTGCTGTTTGTAAGCTTGCTCCTGTAGCTTGATTTCCGTGATCCATCTTTACATGGTCTGCCTCTGGCTTTACAGTCGTTATATATATCTGTCATAGCCATCTGCGGTATGCTGTCTGTTGGTAGTCTGGAAGCATGTGAAAACCACTTGATCTGCTATGTTTTGATGTTCCAATACTGGTATTTTTTTGTTATATGTCTGATATTTCTATCTCTTTCTGTCGTTTCTAATTCTATCTCTTAATGACACACCGAGTATTCTTCGTAGACATGCCATTTCTGCTGTCACTAATTTGCTTATGCCGTGTGCTGTCCTTGCCCAGGCTTGGCACTGGTAGGACAGTGATGTGATAATAAAAGTTTTTCACAATGCAACTTTAGTGTCTATGTTTAAATTTTTGTTCTTAAAAATCCGTGTGATCTGTCTTATGATCTGGTGTGTTTGTTGCATTTATTTTGTATCTCTTTACTGCTTTTCCCTTCATTCGTTATAATGCTTCCTAAGTAATTGAAGTCCTTAGCCTGTTTAAAATGTTTATTATCAATTGAGATAGTGATATTTATTTCTGTCTTAGCTAGTGCCATTTTGTCGATTTTTTAAATATTATTCTTCATGTTCAGTTTTTAACATGTTATGTGGAGTCTGTTCCTATGTTCTTGCAATTGTTCTTCTTATGACGCTATTAGTACTCGTACTTGGTCGTCTGCAAAAGTAGTTCGTTCAATTTGTCTTTTATGTTATCTTCTTCGTTAGTACTTCTTAGTTTACAGATGTGATCGATATAGTGTTAATTGATCATTATGAATATACTTTTTGTGACATTCAATGAAAATCAAGGGAATAGTCAAACGAGTCATTTTAGAAGGCTGGATATCCCATTCGCTAATATGTCTTATATTATAGACACTCATCTTTAAAACCATTCACCTTTTGATTAAAAGGTCGCGGTGTCTCGATATGCCTTGTTTACAAGTGCATTTTTATTAGATTCCTGGCGTGTATTCTGTAACGTCATATGGAAACCATAATACAGTGAAGTCAATCATGCACATATTTTGAAAATCTATTAAATATGTTAAATGAACGGGGGAAATATAGTTGTGAATCTATTTATGACTTGTATAATTCGAATATCTACTGTTAAACTACGGCTTTTATAATTCGAATATCTACTGTTAAACTATGGCTTTTATAATTCGAATATCTACTGTTAAACTATGGCTTTTATAATTCGAATATCTACTGTTAAACTATGGCTTTTATAATTCGAATATCTACTGTTAAACTATGGCTTGTATAATTCGAATATCTACTGTTAAACTACGGCTTGTATAATTCGAATATCTACTGTTAAACTACGGCTTGTATAATTCGAATATCTACTGTTAAACTATGGCTTGTATAATTCGAATATCTACTGTTAAACTATGGCTTTTATAATTCGAATATCTACTGTTAAACTATGGCTTTTATAATTCGAATATCTACTGTTAAACTATGGCTTTTATAATTCGAATAACTACTGTTAAACTATGGCTTGTATAATTCGAATATCTACTGTTAAACTATGGCTTGTATAATTCGAATATCTACTGTTAAACTATGGCTTGTATAATTCGAATATCTACTGTTAAACTATGGCTTGTATAACGATAAATTATTAATTAAATCGAGACCCTAGACTGTAGAAGACCTCCATACAGAATTAATTGCGGACTTCATTCGTTACGTTTTTCATTATTGTCGTGATTTTAGTTGCTCACTATTTATGTACTTAGAGTCGCATGTTAAAAATAGTCATTGCGTTTCATGGTATAAAAATAGTGACAACCAAAAACACTACAAAAATCAAAACGTATTAACGAATGAAGTCCTAATTAATTCTGTACAGAGGTCTTTTAAGAACTGTAAACGGTCATGGTTTAACTATGACAAGCATGCTTCGAAAATTTAATGTTGAACAAAGGCAGGTATATTTTTCAATGATTCGTAACAAAGCATGACTTTGTATATTAAGTTCATATTATTGATTGTGTGGAGCTGTACTACAGGTGGTTGTCGTATTCTAGAAATTTGATTGCGCTGCTTCGTGAGTTTAATAGTTTTATATTTTCTTTGTGATCGAAGTACTAGTGTTTGCTTGTTTTGTTCCTTTTGTAATTTTGTTTGTGATTGATCAGAGCACTGTTCCAACCATTGTGCTAATCCTATTTCATTAACACACATACAGTTTATAACTGACGAGACACTAAAGGCACATTATGAACTAAGCCCAAAATCTTGCGGAACACATCCTGGACGCGTGTCAGTGCTTCGTCGTAAAGGGGCTTTCCATAAATCGTCAACAATGTAGGTGAAAAGAGTGTGTGTGATGTAGGTGAAAGGAGTGTGTGTGATGCGACGTATTCTTTCCAGAACGTAGTCTTCCTTGTGAATCTCTTGAAATCCCAGCAATCTCTCGCAAGTTGTCCTGCTTCCTCTAGCGCAGGGCTATTCATATGGCGGCCCGCGGGCCAAATCCGGCCCGTGGAAGCATAGTAAGTGCCCGCGTATCATTGCTAAAACAATGAAATAGTTATAAAAAAAACTAAATGTATATAACTATATTCGGACCTCTGGCCCGTGATGATCCACATTTTCTACATTTTGGCCCCCGAGTAAATATAATTGAATAGCCCTGCTCTAGCGAAATGTGCATGTATTACTGAATATCTCTTGGTCGGCCTCTGAGTCGACTTCCTTCTATCATCCCGTCCAACAACATCCTTCCACGCCATTGTGTGTTTTCACATGGCCGAAAAACAAACTAGCTTCCTTCTTAATACCTTCTTCTTCTTCTTCTTTCTGTCCTCATGCACCTTTCGGTGTTGAGGGGAAAGTGAGTGTACGGTCTTTTGCCCTTCTATTTGCCTCTTCTGCTGTTATATTTCCGAGTGTCTCTAATACACTATCTATCCACCTTTTATGAGAACGTCCAATAGGTCGACTGTTTTCGTATCGTTTGTTAAGTGTTTTTTGGATAATACTTTGCTCTTTCTGTCTGGTTATTGTGGCCGTACCATTTAACTTGTTGTTTCTGGATGTATTCTATTGTTGACTTGATCCCTAATTGTTTCCTTAGTGCTTCATTCCTGATTTTGTCTCTCAAGCTAACTCCAATCATACGTCTCACACATTTCATTTCAGTGGTGTTAATCTTATGTATTGTTCTGGAATCTAATGTCCAAGTTTGACACTGATAACACAACGTTGGTAAGAAAATGGTGCTGAAAAGCGCTTTCTTTGTTTCTAGTGTAATATCTTTATTTCTTAGTAAAGGTGTTAATTAACCAATGACCTGACTGGCCTTATTACATCTTGCGTTTATTTCTGTTTCTTGTTTATTGCAAGATGTAATAAGGCCTGTCAGGTCATTGGTCAATTAACACCTTTACTAAGAAACAAAGATATTACACTAGAAACAAAGACTTCTTAATACTGTGTTTAAAAAGCCAGCCTTCTTGAAAGGTGTGAGGGATCTGAAAAAGTATGATAGGTGTTGACACAAGAGGTGCTGTTGAAGGATATATTGATGTAAACAATTATGCATGTTATACAATTACATTACTTTAAAGTATATTATATGAATATGCACATACATTTAGCATATATTACTTTTATATTGTCCTCTCTTTATATTTCTATAAAGTTATTCTAGTTCCTATTCCAAAATATATTTGATTTGTATTTTCTCCCAAGAAAATTTAAAGAATTTTTGCAAGAAGTATATTCTGTTTTGTGCAAAACGGAATCTATTCTTTGCAAGTAATACAAAAAAAAATACATGCAAACTTCACACTGAGTATCTTTATATCCGTAATTTATTATAAAATGCTTAAAATTTGCACTATTTGAATCGGATGCTCATAAGAAAATACATGAATCATGCAGTAGACACAGTGATAAACTAGTATAAATAAGGGAGATTTCTTGTTTCAAATGTGTACAAGTTATGTTTATACTCGATTAATGTAAAATGTGTACAAGTTATGTTTATACTCGATTAATGTAAAATGTGTACAAGTTATGTTTATACTCGATTAATGTAAAATGTGTACAAGTTATGTTTATACTCGATTAATGTAAAATGTGTACAAGTTATGTTTATACTCGATTAATGTAAAATGTGTACAAGTTATGTTTATACTCGATTAATGTAAAATGTGTACAAGTTATGTTTATACTCGATTAATGTAAAATGTGTACAAGTTATGTTTATACTCGATTAATGTAAAATGTGTACAAGTTATGTTTATACTCGATTAATGTAAAATGTGTACAAGTTATGTTTATACTCGATTAATGTAAAATGTGTACAAGTTATGTTTATACTCGATTAATGTAAAATGTGTACAAGTTATGTTTATACTCGATTAATGTAAAATGTGTACAAGTTATGTTTATACTCGATTAATGTAAAATGTGTACAAGTTATGTTTATACTCGATTAATGTAAAATGTGTACAAGTTATGTTTATACTCGATTAATGTAAAATGTGTACAAGTTATGTTTATACTCGATTAATGTAAAATGTGTACAAGTTATGTTTATACTCGATTAATGTAAAATGTGTACAAGTTATGTTTATACTCGATTAATGTAAAATGTGTACAAGTTATGTTTATACTCGATTAATGTAAAATGTGTACAAGTTATGTTTATACTCGATTAATGTAAAATGTGTACAAGTTATGTTTATACTCGATTAATGTAAAATGTGTACAAGTTATGTTTATACTCGATTAATGTAAAATGTGTACAAGTTATGTTTATACTCGATTAATGTAAAATGTGTACAAGTTATGTTTATACTCGATTAATGTAAAATGTGTACAAGTTATGTTTATACTCGATTAATGTAAAAAAAAATCAATATTTGAGGAGTATTCCTTTATAGCTGTATCAGTGAAGTTATTTAAAGCAGAGTTCTAATCAGGAATCAATAATTAAGAGAAGAATTGAATGACAGTGATGTTCGGTTTTGTACAGCTGTGTGTGCTTGTCATTTGAGAGACTTTCCCTCGCCTATCTTCTGTTGATTTGATTCTCGAAAGGGAACGATTCCTTAAGTGACAACACAGTATGGCCATTTTGCGAGGCTGTAGCCACCCGTGGTTGCCCTATCCGAGTCAATCCCTAGCACTTCCAGCGGTTCTGTAACGTTCATGGAGACGTACAATAGTTTTGTGATGAAAATTAAACCTTCTGGCAATGATAGCCAAGCTTATTCCTGTCACCACCATAACCAATGGACTGGTAGCGGTGGTTCTCAAATAGTCGTGGCATGTCAGGTACATGTTTTTTTGTTATCGCATCCTATTCACGGCGTAGCCATCAACTCAGCATTTTTTTATTGCTGTGATTTTCTAGGCAATATAAGTTCGTTCAGTAGTTTGCAATTTGTGCATGATTTCCTGTAGCGTGGATTGAACTAGTATCTTCGCTGTTGCAGATGAGCCCTATACCACAGCGCCACAGAGCCGGACAGGTACATGTACTAGCCATATTGTCTCTACGTCCTTTTTATACCGGATATACAGACGTGACGCTTACACATTTTTATACCGGGTATACTAACGTGACGCTTACACATGTTTAGACTGATATGCCTATCTGTTAGTGTTAGGTGTGGTGGCTGCACGTGCGACTGTGGGCTGCATCAAGCATGTTTATTCCCAGATACTTAGCAAAAATCAATATTCCCTCTCCCATATCTCCGTATCAGTATTTGCAAAAGTGATGCGTTTTTAATGTGTTTCAGTATATAAAATACTGCTTGATTGAAACTGGCACAATGATGAAACCGACATTTAAGATTCGATGTAGGTAAGCAAAAGTCCATGAATGTATTACTCTTGTAACAGGACGGGGAGGCAGGGTTAGAAAAAAAAATGATTGGCATAATTTATGGATCGCACCAGAAAAAGATTAATATGTCTGATGAATCAGTCCGTTTCAAGACATGTGACCGCATGGACTAAATCTGTGAATCGCACAGTTCAATGAGGGTATTTATTCAGTGACCTGACATGTTGCTACAGGAAAAGCAACGAAACAAGACAGAGAACATCTACTGAATAACTATTATTAAATGATACTCCTCTTCTGCGTTCGTTCTTGATTCTTGATGAGAAATCTGGCCTAACAGCACGTGGGGCATTCACATTAGTGCTCCGCCCTCTGTTCCAGCAGCCATTCGACTCGATGGTGTTTCGAGTCCAATGTCGCCGAAACAGACGTAGACATCGGTGCACAACTCTGGCCCTTGCGACAGGTTTCTTTGCTGTTCCGCCCACCCACGCCGTGCCCGTAACTAGTTCAAGCACAATGTCGGCCTGTCGGAACAGCATGGTAACTGTTATCGAAGGTTACGACTACGGGATTATATAGATGATGTGCCATGAAGCTTCTATAAGAAGATAACCTCAATATAAAGGCTACTAAGTTTTCTGTTGCATGGTTGGTTTGTCTAGTGAGACATTGGTGGGACCCACAGAGAAAACCGCATGCGCTCTGCGATCGTTTTAAAACTCCTACTTGTTTAAAGGATGGAATGAACAGAATACATTGATTTATGATTTTCAGCTTGGGTGCTATGTCTGAATCTTTTGACTCCTTCCCCGTGTGACATCGGTCTAATTTTTAGATTAACCCACTATGCGCTATTTAATCACTCACACATTTCTGTAAACTTGGTCACACACGTTCCTGTAAAGGTGGTCACACACATTCCTGTAAACCTAGTCACACACGCCGTCCTGTAAACCTAGTCACCCCACACAGTCCTGTACATTAGTCACCCCACACAGTCCTGTAAATCTAACTACACACACAGTCCTGTGAACTGAATCAATCTTCAATTCGAAATTATGTAGTATCCGAAGTTTGGAGAAAATCTCTTTAGCTATGGGGCACTTTCTTGTCGTGTGTTCTCAACTTGAAGAAATCTGTTGACATGCCTGTCTTTTGTTTAGTTCTCCGCTCCTGTAAATGGAGGCGTATACAACACATAAGTTGAGAAGGAAACTTTACATTTATATTATAACAACGTGTGAGGCCGTCGCGAGTGCGCACAATCAGGCATGCCATAACGTGAATCTGGCACCTACCGCTCTGCTTCCTTTTCCTGATAACCCGCTTACTAGGGGGCGCTTCTTATAGCCAATTAAAATGAGTCGTAAATTTCCGCCATTTTTGGATTGGTGTGCTGAGATGTTTCAGAAAATATAGAAAAACGTCTAGTGATAAGGTGGGCAGAGTAGGTTAAACATGGTTAGCATACAGCCAAGACCAGTTGTCGTTCGTGTTTTCTTGCTAGCTTGATACATATTTAAGATATTCTTTTTCAAAGTCTGGGACCGAGGGATTCTTATGTTACACGATTGTGTGCAGAATATGAGAGAGGACTCACGGGTAAGAATGATTGAGAACCACTGTACCAGACGAACCGTATCGCGCAGTGAGTCTCAATCTTTTTTTTACCCGTTGCCGTCTTTCAGGTGAGGATAGATTTGTGCGCCCCTGGAGCCTGGGACACACAAAAAATCACTTTTACATATATTTTTTTCTCAGGGTAAATGCTCAGGTATCTTAGTATGTGTGGTTCAATCAATCAACCAATCAATCAACCAATCAACCAATCAATCAAATGGCATAGGCGATCATGTTTTTCCACGACTCTCTGTCTCTTGTGATGTCAATAAGCTCGGTAGGAGAACTTCTACCGTGCCACAATACAAGTCGATCCAGTAACTTTTCCATTTATCGTCCCCTATCTCTTCTCCCCTTGATATTTCCAGTGGTTATAAAGGATTATATATGTGTGGTTATAATACATTACGGCATTGCAATTTATGTCCCCGACCCCTTAAGACGGGTACATGCGCAACTCTCCGCACTCCACTCGAATTCCACATTGTCAATGTTTCTAATTCATAGCCCCCTCCCCTGCAGAAATCTGTGACCCACTGAGGGGCCATATAACCCACTTTGAGAACCGCTCTAGTGCACCGAATGCCTCGCTTCCTATCCAGGAAGAAAATACATAAAAGATATCACACAGAGATGCCAGCTCCCATCTTTGCCAGTGAATGAAAGACATGCCGATATCTTCATTTTTTTTTTTTTAAATTTGAGTAGTGTCTGTTGATCCATCCTCTTATCACGATATGTTTGTGATATGCTGCGTCTGTTTTCGATAAGCTTTTCACTATTTTTTTTCTGAGAAATATTCCAGGGACTGTCATTAAATCTTCATAATGTAAGGTTTCATTGAAATCCCACAGCCTTGTTTGACAATTCTAGGCGTCATATTCGCATTCAAAATTAGGAACACCGTCTCTCTATCTCCTGCACACATCTTCAATCTTGAAATATCTAAACAAGCTGTTATTTGTCCGTGCTCCAATGTTTCCATCAAAATTATGCTGTGCTTTAGCAGAGTTTGTGACCGAAAGATTTGATTAACGTTCTCACAATTGTGACGCTTAAGTTCACAAAATTACTATAGATTGAATGGTATCTTTCATAGGTTAAAGAATCAACCACACATACGTTGTATCGACTTATGTAGCGTCATTGATTTATTCCCCACATGAACATTCTTACCAAGTTTATTCTTACCAAGTTTACCAAGTTTATTCTTACCAAGTTTACCAAGTTTATTCTTACCAAGTTTACCAAGTTTATTCTTACCAAGTTTACCAAGTTTATTCTTACCAAGTTTATTCTTACCAAGTTTACCAAGTTTATTCTTACCAAGTTTACCAAGTTTATTCTTACCAAGTTTACCAAGTTTATTCTTACCAAGTTTACCAAGTTTATTCTTACCAAGTTTATTCTTACCAAGTTTACCAAGTTTATTCTTAACAAGTTTACCAAGTTTATTCTTACCAAGTTTACCAAGTTTATTCTTACCAAGTTTACAGAACGGCAATCATCTTATAAGTAATTATTCATTTCGTTTCTTACACCAGGAATTTGATCACATGCAGGGGTCGGGAACACATGGCTCGCGAGCCAAATGTGGATCTATTAATGGCTGCATCTGGTTCGCAGACAAATGTTCGATTATAAAAAATATGTTTCTTTAGACTCCTTTGATCTATATATTAATTTTATATCAATATTTCATTCTATAAATGAGCTAAAGTCTACTTCAGCTCAGCATCAGAAGTCGCATTAATGGTAAGAAATACTCATTATTGATTAGCAACAGCATAACAATGTTACTAAAAAGAATTCAGAGACATAATTATTGTACTTTTAGTGTTGAAATTAATTACACAAAATGCACAAATTTATTTGGATTTTTAGTTTTAAACATAATGTATGACTCTTTCACAGAATTACTTTTCAAAATATGTGGTATCCATGGCTCTCTCAAACAAAAAGGTTCCTGGCCCAAGACAAGAAGGTTCCCGGTTCCTGTCAGTCTAAAATAAAATATCAGAAATTTGTACAAGTACACAATATTTTGTTGAATTTTCCTGTTTAGTACGTTCGTGTTGGTTCTTCAACGTTGCGTAATGTATATGCTATAACAACAGTAATATGAAAGAAATGATGGGGTGGATAATTGCTAACAATAATCAGTAACACTATTCTACAAGTACACACATCTATAACATATATAACATATAACATTTATAAAATATATAACATATAACATATATAAAATATATAACATAACATATATAACATCTAAAACACAGAACCCGCAGACGCATACTTCTCTTCCAGAAAATTAGTTCCATATAAGAAACACTTACATACATAATGAAGCAAATACTGGTTAGACCCTTTTATAGACACGTATATAAATACCTGTTTGCACCAGCTGTGGTGGCATTTCTCCGGCTCTCTGGCAAGGGTGATACACAGAACTTCATGGACGACCAATGGGCAATGTTTAAAACCAACTGCAGGCAACGTTGCACCCAGACAGTTAAAAAAAATAATGGCAAATTACTGACGTATTGAAGAGTAATTGCATAGGAAATCCCTGTAGAAAAGAGGTGGATTGATCATTAAGTCTTACATAAGATATGTTATCCAGCTTTAAATAAATATAGAAACATGCCCGAAATATTATATGTATATTATATTGCTTATATATAATTAAGCACGTTAGTTAGATATAGTTATGTAAGCCTATTTAATATCTACACAGAGAATATCTTTAAAAATATAGAAGAAATACCAGGACTCAAGATTAATGGGAAATAATAAACAACATTAGATATGCAGATGACACTGTTCTTTTAGCAGAAAGTGAACATGAACTACAAAGACTACTAGATCAAGTCAATAAATCAAGTAATGAATATGGACTGGATATAAACATTCAAAAAACAAAAACCATGATAATCAGCAAAGACACAGAAGAACAGGAGGTAAACATAAACATACAGGGAGAGAAACTACAAGTAAAACAGTATCAATATCTTGGACACATAGTCACAAATGATGGCAGATGTGAAACAGAAGTTAAAAGGAGAATAGGAATGGCTAAAAGTACCTTCAATGACATGAGGAAATTATTAATATCTAAACAAATTACAAACCAGTTAAAAATGAGAATTATAAAATGCTACATCTATTCCATATTAATGTATGGCTCAGAAACATGGACACTAAATAAACAATTAGAAGACAAAATTGATGCCTTTGAGATGTGGGTATATAGAAGAATAGGGAGAACATCATGGAAAGAGAAGAAAACAAATAAAGAGGTGCTAAAGACACTTAATATGAAGAAAGAACTACTAAGAGAAATAAAGATCAGGCAAATAAAATACTTTGGACACACTAAAAGACATGGAACCCTATTGAAGACCTTACTTGAGGGTAAAGTCAAAGGGAAGCGAGCAAGAGGTAGGCATAGATACAAGTGGGAGAGTAACATTACACGATGTAAGGTTACAGTCTAGCAGAGTGCACCACCAAGACAAGAGACAGGAGATGTTGGAGATACGTTGCAGCCAACCTTCGTTGCAGAGACGGCACTTGATGATGATGTAATCAAAAATTCAATCCACAAGACCATCAGAAGTATCTTATGCAATTCTTTTAGTTATTGAAGGCTCGATTGTCAAGTTACTCTGCACCAATCTGTGATCGTAAACTCTTGTGTATAGTTATCTGGTATGTATTCAAGAGATATCTAATCATTAAAATCTTGTGTATAGTTGACTGGTTCAAGAGATCGCGGTTAGAAAAATGTATTCTGTCTTTCTAGTTCACAGAAATATTTCACATGAGTTATCGCATGTAGCAGTAGGTACCTTTCCCTCTTTCCAGGCGATAGTATTATTACTGCACTATATAAAATATAAAATACGACCCATGGCGGGGATGTATATAACTCACGAGGCCAATCTGAGTCACAAAGAGTATTTCATAGTATGTACAAGAAATCACATGCCCACTTGTACCAACTTGACCACAAACAACTTGAAGTAACTGCTATCACATTCTCCTTTGCACTTATGCTATTAGTGATCTTTCCACTCCATACAACACAATCCATGACATCCTGTTCACAATCCATGATATCCTGTTCACAATCCATGACATTCTGTTCTCAATCCATGACATCCTGTTCTCAATCCATGACATCCTGTTCACAATCCATGATATTCTGCTCTCATGATTCCGTATCAATGCGTGTGTCACTTATTATGAGAATTTTCGCATGAGCTACTGATGTGCGTGTGTTGAGCAATAAACTCTGCAATAATCCTGCTCCTCTGTTAAGCTCCACTGTTAATATCATCTGTTAAACTCCACTCTTAAGCTCATCTGTTAAGCTCATCTGTTAAGCTCCACTGTTAAGCTCATCTGTTAAACTCCACTGTTAAGCTCATCTGTTAAACTCCACTGTTAAGCTCATCTGTTAAACTCCACTGTTAAGCTCATCTGTTAAACTCCACTGTTAAGCTCATCTGTTAAACTCCACTGTTAAGCTCATCTGTTAAACTCCACTGTTAAGCTCATCTGTTAAGCTCCACTGTTAAGCTCATCTGTTAAACTCCACTATTAAGCTCATCTGTTAAGCTCCACTGTTAAGCTCATCTGTTAAACTCCACTGTTAAGCGGTTCGGAGGATGTATGGTGAGATCCGAGTATATCGATTAATAATGTTCCCACCTTTGAATATTATTTATATTTTAAGTTTCCCACGGCAGTTTCCTATTCCTTCCAATGTTGTCTCTTCACCGCTTTTCCACTTCAAGTCCTGGTCTGTCCATTATGATTTTCATGACTCCTGTAGGAATACATGGGCAGAAAAAACCACACGAATCAACACAAAGATTCACTACTAAACTCGTGCATGAATTTAAATATTTGGAGGGCACCTTTTCAGACGACGAGAGAATAAACAAAGCGATCAAAACAAACTTTTTTTTAAATGGTTTAAAAGTCGATGAGTATTGACTTCACTGTTCTCGGTTTCCCATATATACTCTGTCATACTATGTCCCTTTCAACGAAGCTGCACGCCGCCTGCCGATAGTACCACTCATAGCACGTAACTCCGTATCTTCAAGCAATAATCCACAGGGATCTCCGAAAAAATTCACTTTGTAAACAAGACGACACGAGCCAGATTTGAACACAAGGCGAACAACTTAACCACTACGCCACAAAAGCCAAGTGTATAAATTATGAACTTACACCAATCGTGAAACACACATCTATCTCTAATTTAGATAAACGCATCAATATTTTGTTGTCAACGTCAGACATGGAAATTAATTTTAAAAACAAGAGAAAAAGATGTGTTATGCTTAATAAAACCAGCAACCATAATGACAAGATGATTTGATGAATGCAGAGATTACAAGAACTGTTGGAACAAAGTATGTGGTCAAACATAAAGGGGAAAAAGCCGAACTGAAATGATTCGACCACTTAATGAGACTGAACTATTATTGGTCAGCAGGATGAAAATACAACATGAGACCAGAAACACGAACAGACAGATGAAGACAAGTTGATTCGATGGAGTTACCAACGTTCTGAGGCGTTACAACATTACGGCGTATCAAGTACCACATTAACCGTACTCCGAAAATTCATGTCATTCAATTCAACGACGCCAAGCAGAGAAAAATACAATACAATGAATAGAACTAGAAATGCAGTAATCTGTCTAGCATTAAATTAGGTCGTGTTATGTCATCGTCACAGTTGTTTTACCAAGATTTTTTCATTCAAGAATGACTTGGCTTCAGTTTGAAATGTCGCTGGTTAGTTATGCTATTAGAAATTTTTCCTTCTGCTTGATTCAAAGCATGAATCAATATCAAGAATGCAAGAATTAGGATTGAGGATGGGTGTGACCCTAAGATAAACCCTGACAAAGATTTCAAAATGAGTAGTGAACCAACAGAGAACTGGAACAATCAGCCGTTATACCCTGAGATATTTACTGAAGTGGAGATCTGAGCACCTAATGACGTGCCCGGTGTGCGAAGATGAAAATCAACATACCTAATGTTTCATTCTATGGTAGCTTGTGTGCTGAAATATTAAATACATTATTGTTGCTTCTTCACATTTCACTCATCAAACAACTACTAACCAATGCCTACAGCGTCTCTGTTAGTATAATGCATCTGCTCTGCAAATGCATTGCACACGTCAATGCACAAGGAGTTCATAATTAATAAGAGGGGGGGGCGTAATAAAACTGCTTCGCGAGCGCCTTGTTGGAACGCCCTGATATAACCAATATGGACACCAGTCCTAGTTGAAAGAAGCGGGACTCGACCAAATGAGGCGAAGCCATCATTAAACATACAAAACGAAGCCTTGTTGGATGCAGATATAGTGATTGACGAAATATTGAAATTCGGGAGAATGTGGTATTAAACGTGGAACTATATTTGTGCGTTCATAAATAGTCGTCCACCGATATTGTCTATTTTCTCCGTAATTACAGAACGTACAGGCTTCATATTGTGCGTGAATGCATTATTTCTTAACCACGTTACAGAATTATGATTAATTATTATAGTAGAACTTGATTCTTTTAGGGAAAAACTTGAAACGCATTCAATCAGCTAGCCACGGGAACAATTAGCATAGATACCCTTGCTATTTGCTGGTGGAGACGTAACATCTATGCATCTGCCGGTAGAGCAATCATGCAGATTAATAACTTATTACATACAGGAGAAATTTTCAGAATCTTAGGTATACAAGAGATCTATGAGAAACCACCACACTGCATATACAACTACTCCATTGCTTATAAGAAACAGGATCATGCTAATCATGTGGATTGAAACAAACACAAGCAAATCATCATCAAGTGCTATCTCCGCAATGGAGGTTGGCTGCAACTTATCTCCAACATCCCCTGTCTCTTGTCTTGGTGGTGCACTTTGCTAGACTGTAACCTGTCCATCGTGTGATGTTACTCTCCCACTTGTATCTCTGCCTACCTCTTGCTCGTGTCCCCTTTACTTTGCCTGGGTCTTCAATAAGGTGTCATGTCTTTTAATGTGTCCAAAATATTTAATTTGCCTGATCTTTATTTCTCTTAGTAATTCTTTCTTCACATTAAGTGTTTTAGTACCTCTTTATTTGTTTTTTCTTCTCTTTCCATGATGTTCTCCCTATTCTTCTATATACCCACATCTCACAGGCATCATTTCTGTTCTCTTAGTTTATTTAATTGTTTATTTACAAGCAAAACAATGCTTCAACATGAGCACCATGATCCTGGACGGACACAGACACCCTAGTTTAAAACACTATTCCACATGTGTGACATGATCCTGGACGGACACAGACACCCTAGTTTAAAACACTATTCCACATGTGTGACATGATCCTGGACGGACACAGACACCCTAGTTTAAAACACTATTCCACATGTGTGACATGATCCTGTTGAGACACAGTCATTTAGCCTTTGTTTCAATAAATACCGATTACACACACACACACACACACACTAATAATGCTATTGAAGTCACCAGACTCGACAAAATGCGCAGTGAGAACATCAGAAAGATAAAAGGTATAACATCATGCAAAGATTATTTTTAGAGAAACAACAAGATACAATTGTTTGGACATCTTATGAAGATGAACGATCAACTTCCCATAAGAGCTTATGACAAGATGGAATCAGGATACACAGACAAGGGCAGACATAGGAAAAGATGTGTAGAACAACATTACAAATATCCTGAACAAGCATGACTACTCCTCAATCAGAGCAACACTTGACTCTGGAACACATATATCTCCTTCTCAAATCCCTACGCTCAACGAAAAGTGTGGAAGCTGCGACAACACCACCATTTAGGGATATACAATAGACTCATACGTATTGAGAGAATACATACATTGTATTTTTATATGCAAGTCCGTAAATAATGGAGGGGGTGTGGGATTAAATCCCCGTCCTCACCAGAGGAAGCACAGGAGACCTGATATTTTGTCATAGACTCTATGTGATAGAATTCTTAGTTACACAAAAAAACAACGAAATGAATAATTAGTTACTGGGCGTTTTTTCGTTAAAGGGGCGTGGTTAAATGTCTAAATATGGTAATAAATCAATCAAGCTATAGGCGTCACCACATCGTATATATGGTACATTCTTAATGTAACCTGAAAGATAATGTTCAATCTGTACCAAGACGTGAACCAAAACGGTGACAACTTTGAGAACTGTGTTCTAATTTCTTGGCCAGGAACTCCGCTCAAGCACGCTATAGATTTGATGAAAATTTCATTATGAAATTAAAATATGATTTTTTAATTACTAGGAACTTAAGCAAAGGATGGGCAAGCTGATGCAGCTTTAGAGAATTTCTTCTAAAATATTATGAAATGTCTCACGAAAAGAGATTTAGTAGCAATGACAATGGGAGAATGACCAACTATTTGTGTGTGTGGGAGAGGGGCAGGAGGAGGAGTGTAGAAACCGCCATAAAAAAAAAGTAAAGTAACCCATAGCATATATTAATGCCGTAGGGGTGTGAGATGTTAGCGATCTCACATTTCACAGGCTCTGCAAATGAGGGCGGTAGCCATCTCCTCTCCCTCGCAGTCTTTACTTCCTGGATTAATCCGGTACCCATTTAAGGCTGGGTCGACCTGGGAGCCGTTGCGATCTGAAAACATTTCCGCCTCAACTGGGGAATGAACCCAGGACCACTCATATTCGAAGCCAGTGCGCTAACCACTGCGCTAACGCGGCTCCCTATAACCGAGCCGCCATAACTGAAAGCGTATATACATCGTCCCGTCTATAAATAACATATACAAGATGCTATACAAATCATACATGAGTTTGCTGATGCACACGTTCCAAATATCCTTAGTCCAAATAACATAATTTTGCTACTGTATTACCATCTACGTTACCCAATATGTGATTGGACATGAGCAGTAGTGTTTACTTTTCATAAATGTTGCCGCGTCAGTGACGTCAGACAGTTTCACACTAATACCCATAATTATTATGACACAGTGTTTCTATCAATGTAATTGAGTACACAGCGACTGTATGGACACCCTGTTTAGGGTGATGTTCATAAATTACATCAACTATTAACGGGTGTAGGTGATTCTGAGAAGTGTAACAGTGTTTGGCAAGGATGGGGGTGGTTTGACCAGTTTATGACAAGGATGAGTGCTGTTTGACAAATGTTGACGTCAATTTAAAGTGTTTATATACCAATTAAATTGTTGAAAAGGAAACAGTTTGCTAAAAAAATATATGCATAATCAGTGCAATGTTTACGCTAACAAGTTTTTCTCTCTTTTTTTTTGGGGGGGGGGGGGGAGGGTGATGGAGACGGGTCAACATTTTTGGACATAATTAAATGGGGGGGGGGGAGGAGGTCTGTTTTCTTGAAAGTCTGTTGACTAGTTGGCGGCACGAGTAACAAAGTTTAGAATTCTTTCTTCATGTTTCATTCACGATATATGATGACGTCAATACAGGTGTTACACAGGTAACATTTGACAAAGAAAACATAAGGAAAGTAACAGTAAAATTGTGATAATACCCCTCTTCACAATAAATTTAAACATGTGTCATACTTTTGATGCAAACGTCATCAATTGCTCAAGCTTTCCGTGTAGATTTAAACGACGAAGCTAAAAGAAGACGAAGGAGAAACGCACAAACTGATGACGAGGACCACGAAATTGTTGATATAGATTGAGACAGACATCACACATTAATTATTCACCGCTGGCACTAGTTACGCTGTCTTATAGATTCCGTGGTGAGTTAAAGAGAATTGTGGTAATAAAGTCAGATGAAATGTCATGAAAAAAAATAACTAACTAAATTTAGAATGTTCCCACGAAATAAAAAAAAAAAAATATCAGCTTGTAAGAATGTATAATCATCGGGGGGGGAGCAAATTTTCTTTAACCGTAATATGTGGGTGCTATATCAGGTCACTTTGTTATCACTTTGTTATATATATATATATATATACACACATATATATCTACACACAATGGGCTATACATATATAATATGTTTGAGTGTGTGTCGGCGGCAAATGCAGTGGAGTGCATGGCTATGTGGTTAGAACGCCGTTCTTAGACCCATGTGTTCCCGTGTTCAATCCATGGGTGTGACATGATTTGCTCTTTAGGAGGAAAAAAAATGTACATATACCGGCGTCAGCCTATAGAAAGCCTCCCTACACTCCTTCACGTGAAAACATGTAGTAATGATTGTATTATATATATATATATATATATATATATATATATATATATATATATATATATATATATATATATATATCAGGTACGATGCCGAGTGGCGTAGGCGATCATGCTTCTCCACAACTCTCTGTCTCTTGTGTGGTTAATAAGTTCAGTTGGTGACTTCTTTTTTGTGCCACAGTGACAACCTATCCAGACATTTCTTCTGTTTCGTCTCCCCGTTATTTTCCGGTGGTTACTAAATGTTCAAGTTTTACTAACCTCATCACATGCCTTAATAATCTTGATTATCTGCTTCTCATTTTTACTATAATGTGTTGTTTTATTCTTCTTCTTCATCTTCTGCGTTCTTTCTCAAACTCCTGCAAATTAGCAGGATGTAGTCCAGAGAATGGAATGCGTTTTACAGCATGGCTGCGATATATGCGCCTTTCGGCATGACACATCAGACTTCAGCATTGCTTTGGGTCACTGGCCCTATATGGGATGGGGCAGTCAACTCCATCCCATAACCTCATTAGTCGCCTCGTACGACATGCGTGGAAGGTAGACAGTGTTGCTATTCTTTGCTCCCCTTTCGGGCCACGACAACACACAGGCGGTTGTTTTATTCAAGTATCCCTGAGAACTTCTACATTAGTTTTCTTGTCATAGAATTTTCGCCAAAAACCACAGTTGCCTCCGACTTATCATGGGCGCTTTTTTTTTACTATCCATGCTTCGTTTCCATAAATAAGGATTGGCTCAATATAGCATCCTAGTACTCAAACTTACAAATGCATTGACATTACGCCATAACATTGAATGTTTCCCAGTTTCTGAAATGTTGATTTGGTCTGTTGCATCCGGTTCTTGATCTCATTAGAGCACCTGTCATCTGATGTTAAAATGGTGCCAAGACACTTGACTTGATCCGCTTGATTTAATTTTGCATCATTGGTAGTAATACTGCACTTTGCCTGTGTGTATGTCTTTGAAACAACCATTACTTCTGTTATCTTCTTGTTTAGACTGAGTCATTTGTTTTCACTTTCTTGTAGTACCAAGTCTAGTAGGACTTGAAGTACTTATTCGCATCCTGCAATCAGAACGGTATTGTCAGCATATCTTAGATTATTCAGATTGTAATATAAAACTCATATTTCTTGCATGATTTATATGTTTTGCATAATATCCTCCGCATACAGGGAGAAAAGATAAGGTGACATTAGACATCCTTGCCCGACTTCCATCTCTATTATTATTGTTTGTGTGTACTCTCCTACCTTACTGCCAACC